>BSBK01002264.1:952500-2152500 GCA_027943335.1 Chamaecyparis obtusa
GATACTCAAAGGTTCATTACCATCTAAATATTTGTATCTGAGAATCTTAACCCATTTTAAATCTGGATCCTTATACATTTTCTAGACCATTTTTTCTCGTAATGCAATATTTTGTTCCTTGATACTTGGAATATTAATACCCCCTTCCTCTCTAGATTTGCACATTTGATCCCATGCAATTAATGACATTTTCTTCTCCTATGTCACTCTTTGCCAAAAAAAATTCCTCAATTTTTTATTAGTTTGGTCTTGATACCAACTGGAAAACTTTAACAAGTAATCTGATAAATTGGTATACCAAAAAGAACAGACTACATCATCATAACTCTTCAAGTAGCAGACAACCACTTTCCTTTCCATGATTCTACACATTTGTCAACCTTCATCAACACATTATCCCATAATTTGGTTGACCTACTCCCTTTTCTAAGGGAAGCCCTAGATATTTGCAAGACAATTTTCCTCTTCTAAATTCTAGGATTCTGCAAATATCATTCTCAATATCTATGTTTGTATTGAAGAAGAAAATCTCTGATTTTTTTCTTATTGATATTTGTTAGAGTTTTAGGTGACTCTACAACACCACCAGAATCAAATGCAAAACCAAGATAACTTCCACAAGAGATTGGCATGATTTAAGATGCAAGGATGATATTATTGATAATGGACTTGATTGATTTGATTGATTACATAATAGGCCTCCTTATATAGGAAAGGAGATAATAGACAATGATAAGAATTTGATAAACTATCACCTATGCAAGGTGTAATCACATGTCCACCAAATGTGGATCATCCTCCATTGTGCAATGAAGTTAAAACAGTTATCATCTAAAGGCATTTCCAAGTCTCCCTTAAGAATCACAAACATTGGAAACACGTGCAACACACTTTTCATCCTTCTCACATACTTGGAAACAAACTAAAAACACTAGGTCAATACTTGAAATTAATGAAAACACAATAACTAGTCATCTCAATACCAAATTTGTACCATCACATCACTTACCATCACTACATAAGTTATTCCAATAGACTGTGAATGGAATTTTAGTTTAGTTAAACAAATATTATCATATATATGATATAGAAGAGAAGAGGAAACTAGAGGAAGGAGTGGTGACATATCTGAAAAAATTTAATAGAGAACTTGTTGAGATCAAAGGGGAAATTCCTATTGATCTATTTTCCAAGCTTGAGGAAAGAAGATTGAGTACATTAGAAGAGGTCAAAATAGTTAGAGAGGGAGTCATAAATAGATAATGTTAGTTATTGCAATTGATGAGTTGAAGATACTCCTTGAAGAAGCTAAGAGGGAATCACTAACCAAAATAAGGATAAATTTGATTATGAGTGGTAAGATTGATGAAGTAGTAGAAGAGACTAAAGAGGTAACCTGTAAAATATTGTTGGAGAATTGGTATGAAGGACTACCCCAAGAGCATAAGAAAGAAACACATGAATCTACTATGCATACAAGATTTTAGACAATGGATGAGGAACCTTATTTCTTTATTTATAGTGTATCTATCATATTCTCTACAACAAAGGACGATGAGGAAGATATACTAGAGTAATAAATTATAAGGAAACTATGAAAAAAGATGAGTATAAAGAATTAATGGAGACAATAGAAGATAATATAGATGATAGGACTAAAGTAACACATAAGGAATTAGACAAAAGAGAAGGTGAAGTAGTAACAATAGATGTTAATAATCAAAAGGTAGATGAGGTGAGTGCAATGGATGAATAGATTCTTGATAGATCATAGGAGATTCCTAAGATAAGAGGTGGGGAAATGAAAAGTGAACCAGTTGTGGAGGAAGGAGATATTATGTATGTAGTGTCCACATTCTTGGGAGAGGACATCACTGAGATGCAAATTATACAAGCTCTAGTTGAATTAAACACTCTTAGTGAAGATCACTTGATGGGACTTGCTAGAGTTTCTCATGCAAAAGAAAAAGAGAAAATTTTGAAGACTAATGAAAAAGGAAACTGATGTATTGGGTAAGATCATGAAAACCCATAAATCTAATCCAAATGAGTCTAAATCAAGATAGCTAGAAGGTTTATTGGATGTAGTTGATACTCATTTTGAAACCTTAGAAAAATCTGCAATAATCAAAGTTAAAATGAATTCAATGTAAGAAGATTCAATCAGTTGAACATCACGATTGCCAAGGGTAAGACCTCATTAGGATTTCCTATTAAGAAACTGAAGGATGCATTGTTAGAAGGATGAGAAATCTATAAATCTTGTGCTGATTATCTTAAGCATGTAGTAGATGTTGACAAAATCCTTAAGGAGAGTGAGGAGAAATTATAAAAAATATCATAAGGATTTGACACTTTGAAGGAGTTGGCATTAGTTAATTCAGCACAAGTGATAAAACTTAAAGATAAAATTAGAAATCTTGTCACTAAAAGGGATAGAGTAAGGGAAGGATTAGAGAGATAATGAACTTGATTGTTCTGATGCTTGATATTTTGTTGAGAGGAGTAAAGGAAGTAGTTGCAATCTATGAATTCCATAATGCACCTAAATAGGAGAAGCATAGAAGTTGTCCTATGCCACTTGTGGAAAAATTTGGATAGCTAAAAGAATTAAAAAGAGTCAGGACACATAACTTACATCTCCGAGGATAAATTTCTTAGATATTTTCAAAATTTTGTAAGTATAGTTTTCACTTATGTATATAGGCAAATGATATAGGATTTTGGTAAATGAATTTTGAGGGAGATCCTGACCTTTTCCATTGATGTCAAAGGGGGAGAGATAAGGAGTAAAAAATTAGTTCTTTAGCTCAAGGGGAGCACAAATTTTTGGTTAGGAGGAGACCATTTGGAGATTGACACTTTTCTTGGACACTTAGTCATTTTTTACAAAGTGTTTCCATCAATGCCAAAGGGGGAGATTGTTGGCAAGAATACTAATAAGGGTTAATTTTATATTGTCATTGATGGAAACTACACATGATTCTATTGGCCACTTAATAATTTTTGTGATTACTAAAGGTCAGAATGGATATTTTCCCAAGTATGGAAGTACAAGGGACAATGTATAAGATTGGTATGGATAGGTTAGCAAGAATTTTGAGCTGCACATATAGAAGAAGATTCTATAAGATATATTCTATGGTATTCCATGATCAAAATTGTTTATGATATCATTTTATCAAGTTATAATGATCTAAGTATCGGGTATACAAAGAAGAGTAAGGAACAATGACACACAGATGCAAGAACATCTTGGGTTCTTGGCAATCTTGCATCAACCAAAAAAATATTTGTTTTCTACTTTCTTGTTTGTTTAGTCTTCATGTTTATTTCAACATTCAATCAATTTAGATCCTTTGCAGCTACAAACTTGTTAGTGTGTTCATGGATTCTTCTTGAACCTTCTCCTAGGCTCCATCCCCTTTGGTTTCTTCACTTATGAGATCTTGCAGATTCTTGGTGGAACTTAATTATTATTTATGTTTCATGACTAGTTTGTATTTCTCAATCTTGTGAAGTAATTTCCTATTAAATGAAGCTTAATGACACATTTCTTGATGATAATACATTTGTGGCTGATCTACTTGAGGGATCACATCTCATGTTGCTCAATCTGAATGAAGATCCTTATGATTTGGGTCCTATCCTATATTTGTAATATGGTTTCTTCTCATTGGGGAATGTGATATTTCTTAGGCCGAATTATGTCTTGTGAAGGATTTATAAACTCTTGTATTTTATCACAAAAGATAGAAAAAGAAGAAAACATATGTAGAGATCTATAGCTGGATTCTATAATAAATAGTATAAAGAGATAACCTATAAAGTGTTCATGATAACACGCCTATATGTCTAGAATGTATTATTACATGTTGCAAATCCTTTGTACTTGATTATCTATTAATAAGAAGGCTGATCTTGCATTATCTCAAGTATATTTCTATATTGCTTCTATTGTGTGACTCTTGTTGCAAGGATTGAACCTATAAAGTGGTATGAGAGTAAGTTTTTTATTCTATTTACTATTCATGAGCTTGCAAAATCTAAGGGTGATTTTTTGTGGGGTGGAAGAAAGAGTATCTGACCCACAATTGCAAAGGATTCTTAGAAGATGGCTCATATAGGAAATGTTAGAGGTGGAAGGAGAGATGCAAATATAGTTGTGTTGGATATGTTGTGATAAATTATAGCTAGACTTGAAGCTATGGAGATATCCCAGTGAAGAGGTCAACACATTGAAGATATGAGCGATGAGGAGGAAGAAAAAATTGAAGAAATAGTTGAGAAGGATGAAGAACAACCAAATATTGAACAAGGAGATGAAAGATTTATAAAATCCCTAACTAGGGTTAATGCAAGACCACATTTAAATCCACCTGATTACTATGGAAAGATGGATTCCAATGAATTAATTGATTGGATCACAGAGATGGAGAAGTACTTTGATTATGAAGGGACAAATGAAGATAAGAAAGTGAAGTATGCTTGTACAAAATTAAGAGGACATGCATCCATATGATGAGAACATTTGTAGACCGATAGACAAAGAAGAGGTAAGGATAAAATTAATTCATGGGATAGGATGGTGAATAAGTTTAAAGCTATACTTTTGCCTATTAATTACCAAGTAAGTTTGTTTAGGAAGTTACAAAACCTAAAGCAAAAGGATCTTAGTGTGAAAGAACATACTAAGGAATTCTATAGATTGGAAATAAGATCTAGACATACTAATGATGATGTTGAAAGGGTTGCAAGGTACCTAAATGGTTTGAGGATATCTATTCAAGATGATATTAGTTTGGTTAAATTGAAAAGTGTTGATGAAGCTTAGCAATATGCCCTAAAAGATAAGGAGAAACTGAAAAAGGCACGAGAAAAGACAAAGAGGAAGGGGTGGAATATTTTAGAGAGGAAGAGCCTCAGGTAGAGGAAGAACTTATTCAGATACAAACATGGGTAAGGTAGAATTCAAGGAGGAAAATTCATACTGAAGAGATGACATAAATTTCTAGAGAGGTGGTGGTTCGCATAGATATCAGAAGGATGAAAGAAGAATGTTTATAAGAACTTGTTTCAAATATGGAGGAGAAGGACACAAAGCCTTAGAATGTACTCAAGGGAGTTCAAACAAGAAGACTGAGAGAAGTGGTAAAAATGCTTTTGTGGAAGAAGAATCAAAAGAACCTTTGAATCAACCCTAAGATGGTGATGTGCTAATGGTAAGAAGAATCATATGTAATGAAGAACTAAAATAGGAGTCATTGTTGAGGAGAAGTTTGTTCATGACCAGATGCAAAGTTGGAGAAAAATGTTGCAAAGTGATTATTGACAATGGCAACTCAAAAGACCTCGCTTCAGAAGAACTGGTGAGTAAATTACAGTTATCAAGAACGAAGGTTTCGAAAACCTATTAGATTTCATGGATAAAGGATGAACATAAGGTACTGGTAAGTGAAAAATGCCTTGTAAAATTGAATTAGCATGATGAAGTTATTTGTGATGTTATTGATCTGAATTATGAATCAGATTATAATACCTGGTGTGAAACCTGCAGTATTGTGAAATTTGACATAAAAGCTGAAAAGACTAACAAGAAGATTACAAGCCAAAACGTGTCTCTATTCTATTCAAAATTGAAGTTTATACAAGTTAGATAGATCCCAAGGGTCACACAAATCCCTTGGAATCAAAATGAAGAGTCATCATAATATTTATTACCAATAAACTATTAAAACTATCAAAATTTATCAAAAAACTATATATAAAATATAGGTCCACTTGGAGAAGGCATAACTTTCTCATCCTAGCTCCAAATTCTAAACTGTTTGATGCATTGGAGAGGTATTCAAATAATCTTGAACCAAATTTTGAAAGTAACAATGTTCATTTGTACTTTCGGGCACCATCCAAGCCCAGAAATGCACCGAAGACCCTCAAAATTGTAATTTACTAAAACATAGGAAATTTTGAAAAATTAGATTTCAGTATTTTTCCCAATTTAATCCTGATCAGTTATGCCTATGGATGTGTGTCATATCTTGTTGGAATGGCCTTGGAAATATGATCAACAAGCTTTGCATGATGGGAGAAAGAATAAGTATAGTATTGTTGCAAAAGGAATGAAGAAAGTATTGTTACCTTTAGTTGAGACTCCTAAGAATGAGAATTGTACAAGTGTGAGTCTGGTTAGACGAAGGTAGAAATTCTTGGATGGCTTAAAAAATGATAAAGTGTGTCATGATTTGATTCCTAAGAAGTCTTATGTAGAGTCAATGGAAAAGAAACATAAATAAATAAGAGAATTGTTGAGTGAGTATAAGGATATAATCTCATATAATGTGCCAGATGGATTTCCACCTATAAGAAATATTAGTCATTGCATGGATTTTATTCTTGGAGCAAGTTTACCTAATAGAGAAGCAAATCGGATGACATGAGAAAAGAATGAAGAATTGAATAGAAAAGTGCAAGAGTTGTTGCAGAAAGGTTTGATCAGAGAAATTTTGAGTCCTTGTGTAGTGTATGTAGTATTAGCACTAATAAATAATGGAGAATGGAGGATGTGTATCGATTCTAGGGCCATTAATAGGATTGTTATGAAAATTTCACTACCTTGACAATTTTTCTATAACATACATGTTTTAAAATCAATTGACCTCATTCATTGATATACAAGCAGTTGATATGCAACCAACAAAATAAATACATTGCAAAATTTTGAAAAGAAAAAATTATTTTATTTGTATTGAACAATGATAAAATACATTATTTTGAGTTCTTTCATTTGAAAATGTAAACACATGTATTTAAGATCAATTTAGAAATGGCTCACACAAGCCGTGAGCATAGCCTATTATTTCTTCTACAAATTCAAAACAGCTTTTTAAAAATAGATAGGAGAAGAGAGATAGTTTAAGAGTAACTAGTCATTGCCTATTTCTTTGACTGGTTAGTGTGGTTGCTGGTCTTGAAGTTGTCCTTAGTCTATAAGTCTTCCAGCGAGTTTCTTGAGTCCTGCAAAAAATTGGGAACAATGATATTAGATCCTGATATGGATCTAAGCAATGACTGGTTGTCTAAACTACACTGCATATGCTACCTTTAACGCTGTCCTAAATCTGAAGAAGAGAGAAAATCAGAATATCCTCAGTACTGGTGTAAAAAGAAACATTTATGCTAATATGTTTGTTCCATGTGCAGGAAAGAAATACATAATGTTTAAGGGGCATATTGTTTCTAATATGAAACCTTTCATTATTATCAAATTGATAAGTCAAGTCTATTTAAGGGACAACAATCTCAAGTTGAAACCTTATAGATTATAATAGTAACAAAGAATATTTTCCAACAAATACAAGCATGCTAATTTCACAAGGAACAGGTGCTGAAATGCTATGGGTGCAAAGTAACAGAAATTGGTTTATGGGTGTCACGAGCCCGTGCTCAATCCTCATAAACAAATTTCATTTGCTGGGATTACATCTATTTCACTAAAATAATAAAGCTTGTGCATGTGCTGATAAGAGTTGAATTCATTATCAATGTATTAAAGCAAAAAGACGGAAAAAATGAATACACACTATAATTATGATTGTGTTGTTCCTTATTGACCATTGGCAGAGAGTAATCAAAACAATAGTGTTAAATGCCAAGATGTTGGTTTTATTTAGTACTAAGTAAGAATGCTACAAGGAATGTTTTTCAAGAATAAAGGCACCCCAAATTTGTTGAGAGGCTGCAATAAAAATAGTAAAACCAAGCTGTAATTGAAGGATTTTAGCAAAGAAAAATCACAAGGTCACTGCCATAATAGCTCGGGCCGGTAACTAAGCTAAAAGAACAAACAGAGATCAAGCCAGCTAGAGAATTTACATCAAATTGTTTAGCAATGAAACCGAGTTGCAGCAACGGCTTGATACCATCAGTCAAAATGCCATTAATGGCTAGGCAACCAAAGGGCAATCAAGATGGAGATTGAAGTAAAATAAACACAATGAGGGAATAGTTCTGGCAGTTTATGAAGCTAAATTTTATGCATCCTTATTGCAATAAAAGGAGAATAGACCCAACAATACGTTCCAGGTAAAATAAAGGAGGCAAAGTTCTAAAGATGTATCAGCTCATATGCAACAAAGTCAAATCAAGATGTAAGCAATGGCTTTATCAAACACAACAGTAAAAAATCTCAAAGTTTTCATAAAGTGTCAATACAATGAAAAGGAGTAGAGTTCAATATTTTGGTATTCAGTTGGCTGCAGCTAGTAAATAAGTTTTAAAAGTCTACGCAAACGAAATGGAAGGATCTCATTTCAAATCAAATGAGAAATAATAAGCAAAGGTCCAAGATTTACATAGGTAAAAGAGATTAAAGAATAACTTGTAGATAGATCTTGACTCCCAACTATGTATGAATATGAGCTATTGGCTATGTACTTTGATGTCAAAAGCCAAACCCATGTTAATCACAAAGTGGAGTGCTAAATTTTTAAGTCATGAGCTCTCAGGCAACCACATAAACAAGTCGTATCTGTCAAATATGGCAAGGAAATGAAACGCAACCTGAAACAGAGCATTTGTTGTTTGCTAAAATAAGAAAATAGAGTGTTTTGCAGAGCGCTCAAGACAACAACAGTATTCTATTCATTATGCTGTAAAAACATTACAAAACAAGTTGTTTAGGGCTGTTAGAAAATTCTAGAATAGGTAGGAAGCAACTTGAAGAGGAATACGGAGGAGTCTGTAGTTAACACAGTTACCAACTCCACCAACCAAAATAGCTACAGTAAGGAACATCAGTAATAGTTGAATTATATCTAACACTCCCTCCTAATGTGAACTTTACAATCATCAGCACTAACAATTCCTAAGAGTTTTCTTTGAAATTCAAAAACATTTTTTCCCAATGGTTTTGTAAATATGTCTGCAAGCTGATCTCGTGATCTATAGAAGTCAAGAGAAATTTCTCCATTTTGGACAAGCTCTCGAATGAAGTGAAAGCGAGTATCAATGTGCTTGCTTTTGTTGTGGAAGACATGATTTCTTGATAAGGCAATAGCAGAACTGTTATCACAGAAAATAGGAGTTGGCCCCTTTTCAACATGTGCAAGATCATTTAGTATCCTTCTTAGCCATACTGCTTGACAAGCTGCTGTAGTTGCAGCCACATACTCTGCCTCTGCTGAAGATATTGAGACAATAGGTTGTTTTTTGGATCCCCATGAGATAAGATTTGTTCCCAAGTGAAAAGCATAACCTAATGTGTTTTTCCTATCATCTATGCTGCCAGCATAATCACTATCTGTGTAGCCTGAGAGTGAAGCATCTTCAATTTGAGTGTACCATAATCCATAGTTGATTGTCTCTGCAACATATCTCAGAATTCTTTTTGCTACCTTCCAGTGTGATTCTTTTAGAGAGTCCATGAATCTAGATACAAAACTTGCAACAAACATTATGTCTGGTCTAGTTACTGTGAGGTACAAAAGACTGCCAACTAGCCTCTTATACAGTGTAGAATCAACTGATGCTCCATCATCTTGTTTGCTTAACTTTGTTCCTTGTGCAATGGGCATGACTACTGGTTTGCAATTGCCCATTCTGAATTTTTTCAACATTTCTAAAGCATACTTTCGTTGACAAACAAAAATACCTTGAGTAGATTGATTGATTTCAATTCCCAAAAAATATTTCATGATTCCAAGATCAGTCATATCATACTCCTTTTTCATGGCAGCTTTGAATTCATTTAACATCAAATTTCCTGTATAGAGCAAGTCATCAACATAAAGACAAACAATGAGAATTTTACCTTCATGATCTATTTTTGTATAAAGAGTTGGCTCATGATTGCTCCTAATAAATCCACTGTTGATGAAGTAAGAGTCAGTCCGACTGTACTAGGCTCTTGGGGCTTGTTTTAAGCCATACAATGCTTTCTTCAACTTATATACTTTCTTTGATTTCAAACCCAGGTGGCTGATCTACATATATCTCTTCTTCCAATATGCCATTTAAGAATGCGGATTTGATGTCCATTTGGAAAACTTTCTTCTTATTTTGAGCAGCAATAGCCAAAATGGTTCTGACTGTGTCCAATCTTGCTACTGGAGCAAAAGTTTCTCCATAGTCTATGCCAAGTTGCTGAGAAAAACCCTTGGCAACTAGTCTTGCTTTATATTTTTCTATCTTTCCTTTGTCATTCAGCTTTGTCTTGTATATCCACTTCACACCAATGCTGGTTTTGTCACTTGGTAGATCAACAAGATCCCAAGTTTTGTTCTTTTCTATGGCATCAATTTCCTGATTCATTGCATCTACCCAATGTTCCTCTTTTACTGCTTCTTCATATGAAAGAAAGGCAAAAAGATTTTGTTCAATTGCATTTTCTTGTTCATATATTGCCCTTATGCTTCTAGTTCTTTGATTGTCTATAGATCAAGATGAATCAGTGCTGGAAGAATTGCCATTTCCAATGTATTGTTGTTGACCTTGTACCTGCAGTCTTGGTAGTGTTGGTGGATGAACTTGCTGATCTGAAGGTTCATCAAATAGCTGTAATGGATTTGGACCATTCAAAGTTTCATTTTCTTGATCACACCATGATTTATTCTCAAGAAACTTGACATCTCTACTCACCAGAAATTTCTTGGTGATAGGATTGTAGAGTCTATAGGCTTTTGATTGTTCACTATAGCCAACAAAGATGCACTTTTCACTCCTATTGTCAAGTTTTTGTCTCAGCTCCTCTGGAACGTGTGCAAATGCAATGCAACCAAAAATTCTAAAATGAGATACATTCAACTTTGTACTAGACCAAGCCTCTTGTGGCACTTTTCCTTGAACACTAGTTGTAGGAGATCTATTTAAATATAGACTGCAGTAGCAACAGCTTCAGCCCAATAATCATTTGACAGATTCTTTTCTTTGAGCATGCATCTAGCCATATTCATGATGGTCTGATTTTTCCTTTCAGCAACTCCGTTTTGTTGTGGAGTATATCTTGTTGTGGTTTGCATAACAACGCCATGTTGTTTGCAAAAATCTATGAAATCTTTTGAATTGTATTCTCCTCCTCTATCTGATCTGAGCACTTTTATATATTTACCACTTTGTTTTTCTGCTTCAGCTTTGAATTGTTTAAACTTTGAAAAAGTGTCTGACTTGTTCTTGAGAAAATAAATCTAGATTTTCCTACTAAAGTCATCAATGAAGATCAGAAAATAAAAGCTACCACCAATGGATTGAGTTTGCATTGGTCCACAAAGATCTGTGTGGACAAGCTCTAAGTGTTCTTGTGCTCTATTGGAGGAAGATGGAAAGCTATCTCTCTTATGTTTTCCAAGAATACAACTCTCACATTGACTGTCAAGTGATTTAAAAGCAGGAAGACCTTTGACCATAAATTGCTTTTGAAGAAGATTAAGACTTTTAAAAGGAAGATGACCAAACCTAGAGTGCCATAATTGTGTCTCATCCATGCTTGAGACATTGTGGGCAAATGACTGTGACAGAATGGCACTCCTAAGATTTATGGGAAACATTCTATTTTTGGTTCTTTCAATCTTTGCAATAAGTCTTCTAGCAGGAGGTTTATCAAAAATACAACAAGCTATCCCTTTAAAAATTATTTCATAGCCATGTTCCATCAATTGACCTACACTTAAGAGATTATGTTTCAGATTTGGAACATAAAAGACATCATATATCTCTTTTCGCTGATTTTGTTTAGTAAGAATAGGAACAATTCCTTTCCCTTGAGCTTTTACTCAAAAGTTATCACCAAGAGTAATTTCAGAATTTGTAGAAGTATCAATGCAAGAAATTAAATCTTTGTTACCTATCATATGATTGCTGCAACCACTGTCTAGCAACCAAAGGTCTTTGGTATGACTATCTTTAGAACTATGACAGGAAAGAAACATTGTTTCAGAAGATTCACCTTCATTGTTGGAGACATGTGCTCTAGCATTGTTTTGGTTTGACTGTTTCTTTCTACATTCTGATTCATAGTGTCCAAATTTTTTGCAGTAGAAGCATTGGACTCTAGATGTATCAGTCTGATTTCTACCTCTTTGTGCCTGGTTCTAAAAATTTCTAAACTGCCCCGATTGATCTTGTGCTGATCTTTCTTCTCCATATTGATATTGTCTGCCTCTATTTTCTTCTCCATATTGATATTGTCTGCCTCTATTATTTCTCCCTCGGTTGCCTCTGCCTCTATTGCCTCTGCCTCTACCTCTGCTAAAAGAGGCTTGAGTCTTGAAAGCTTGTTCCAAAGACTCTTCTTCTAGATTCAGTCTGGTCTCGTGTGACAAAAGTGATCCAGTTAGCTCAACTACTGAAAAAGTAGTGAGATCTTTGGACTCCAAAATAGCTATGACAACCATTTCAAATTTCTTTGGTAGGCTTTTAAGGACTTTTTCAACAATCTTTTGATCTTCAATGGTTTCACCATTAGTTCTGATCTGATTTACAATGCCCATGACTCTGGTCATAAACTGATCAACATTTTCTGAGTTAGACATTTTCAATGTTTCAAACTGTGTTCGCAAGGCTAGGAGCTTGATTGTCTTGACTTTGTCATTACCCTCGTATGCAGATTTGAGAATATCCCAAGCTTCTTTTGATGTTGCAGCACCTGTGATTTTAGAGAAAATGGAATCATCAACCGAGTTTTGAAGCCAACATTTTGCCATGTTCTCTTTCTTTCTCAACTCAGTAGCTACATTTCTCTGAGCATTAGTCATAGCAGCTAAGTCTACTGGAGTGAGCTCTATGTAGCCATTTTCAATAGTATCCCAACATTCCTGGGCTTGCAGAAATAACTTCATTCTTAAGGACCAGAATTCATAATTTTTGCCAAAAAGAATGGGAGTCTGTGGTGTGTTGCTAGAAGAAGCCATGATTTAAAAAAAAAACTTTCAATAAAAGTGTTCTCCCTTTTAAATACTCTGCAATTCTCAAATATTTCAAATATTTAAGAGATATTCAACTCAAATGAAAGTTTTTACTAGGGAGTTTGAAGGTCAACTGTTGGATATTAACAATGGCTTTCTTCTCTTT
Organism: Chamaecyparis obtusa; assembly: GCA_027943335.1. Taxonomy (NCBI): domain Eukaryota; kingdom Viridiplantae; phylum Streptophyta; class Pinopsida; order Cupressales; family Cupressaceae; genus Chamaecyparis; species Chamaecyparis obtusa. The sequence goes on from BSBK01002264.1 coordinate 965,566, forward strand.
TGCAGGTTCCTTGTGCTTTTCGAATCTCCCAAAGAGCAACTGTTCTGTGTCTGAATCTGTGTGACTCCTTCACTCCACAAATGGCAAGTTCTGTAGACTTTTCCTTGGTGCTTCCCAACACGTGAATCTGATCTTAGTTGAAATTTTTAGCTTCCCATCTATTGAATCTAGTCTAGCTACTCTCCACTAGTCTTGGTCTGAATCTGTAGACTTGAGCTTGATCTAGCTACTCTCCACTAGTCTTGGTCTGAATCTGTAGACTTGAGCTTGATCTAGCTACTCTCCACTTGAATATGAAGAGGCTTATGCAACCTGGCCTTGCAGTCGCTCTGATACCATGTCAAATATGGCAAGGAAATGAAACACAACCTGAAACAGAGCATAAAATAGAGCATTTGCTATTTGCTAAAACAAGAAAATAGAGTGTTTTGCAGAGCGCTCAAGACAACAACAGTATTCTATTCATTATGCTGTAAAAAAATTACAAAACAAGTTGTTTAGGGCTGTTAGAAAATTCTAAAATAGGCGGGAAGCAACTTGAAGAGGAATATGGAGGAGTCTAGTTAATGCAGTTACCAACTCCACCAACCAAAATAGCTATGGTAAGGAACATCAGTAATAGTTGAATTATATCTAACAGTATCAAGGTCATCAAACATGAAAGGGGAATGAGCTCCTATTTTAATCAATGCCATAGCCAAACTAAGTTTGACTCACAATGCTAGCAATAACAGAGAAGACCCAAAAAAATTAATGCAAACTGGAAGTATCATGACAGCTTCAATAATGAACATGAATGCCATGAATTTATGCAATTTAAGAAAAGTAAACAGAAAGTGAAAAGGGAGATCTTCAAACATCGAGTAAGGCAAAGCAAAGAAAAGAATATACTTATATTTATGTATTAAGTTCAAGTTGCGGTTTGGAGCCCTAAGTAAATGCCATCTGTCAAGTTGAGTTTCTGATTGAAGTTGTGGACCAGTGATGACTTCTAATCAAAAAGTGCATGTTCAACAAAATGAGAGTTGAGTTTTTATAGAAAGTTCCAGTTAGAAGCCAAATTTCCAGTCAAACTGAGCTTCAACAAATGATAAAACTTCAAAAATGGTAGCATAAAATCTTCAGCACCAAACAAACAAAGGCGGCAGCTGAAGTTTCTCAAACCCTCATCCTCCAAAATGCTAATGATAAAAAATGAAATGATTGATTTTAGGGTTGGGAAGCAATTTTAATTGCCCTCGAATGTTTTACATAATGTTTGAAGTTCGCAACTTCAAGCCCCCTATATGGCATTTTTAACTGTGATATTATTTTATTAAATATTATAATTATATGTTTCTTTAGCATATGATTATAATATTTAATCAAATAATATCTTGTATTGCCATTATTATTTTCTTGGAGTTAATAGATATTAATATTTATTAATTGGTTTATTTTATATATCAATTAATAAATATTGAAACATTTTTGAGCTAAGTTTGTAATTTAATATTTGTTAATTGATATATTTTATAAATCAATTAATAAATATTAAAATCTTTAAAAGGAAAGCTATAATGTTAAATGGAGAGATAAGGGTGTATTTATATTTTAAAGACTTCTTCTTGAAGCAATAATGTAAAATGGAGACATAAGGAGGATTTTTGGGAGCCTTAGAGTGGATTTAAGACTTGTTAGAGTAGATATAGAGGTGTTGGAGATCTTTTAGGAAGGTTGAAGGAATCTTGGGTCAGATTTTCACTTTGTCATGACATTTGAGAGGTCTTTGTGGCTTTTTTGAGTCTTTTGAGGTCAGTTTTGGTGAGTCACCAGGGTGGTTATGACTTAGTGGAGCTTTTTCAGAGGTGGGGCTTTATTTCATGGGTTTTTAGGTCCTCTTTTCTAGGCTATTTTCTGGCATCCAACCCAAGGATTGTGTTTGTACTTAGTGAGTTTTGAACTAACTTTTCATTCAGTTCTGATTATGCAGAGGCATACTTTTGTGACTTTTGTCCTTAGCAGTTTTATGCAAAAATTTGTAACTCTTGTTGGAAGATCAAATACAAGTGACAACAGTTGAGTTTATGTTATCTGAGTTTCTTTTGGAGCCTTCTTTTCTTTCTACAGTTCTATGTGTACTTTCAGGTGATTTGATAAAGATAACTAGTGAATTTCTATCATTCCAAGTTGTTTTGTCTCACCTAAACACCTAGTTGCATAAAAGTATGTTTGTTTGCAGGTTATAGTTCATGTCTTAAGGTGTGAAACTGATAAGTGAGGCATTTATTTTCCTCCTTATTTTGGTTCATTTTTCAGACTTTATTGCAAAATATTTATGCAAGCCTATATAGAAAGGAAGTGTTTTTGTATTCATTCAGATAGTATAATAACCCTTCTTAGTTATCTATAATTGTACTTTCATATCATTTTTGGTGTATCACCTGGTTTAGTAGTTTAAATTTTAAAGTCTTAAGTTCATTTCAGTAACTTCTTCCTCTTTTCCAGCAAGTTGAAGTTAGTTTCAAAAAGTATCAGTGATTATCTAATAGGAACCGGCCTAGAACACGAAGGTTTCATTTCAAATTATAAATTTCCCACATGCAGAAATGAATCCCATGTTAGGCAAAATTGTTAAACTTGTATAGTTTAACAAGGTGCAAATTTTTAGCCTTAACAATTTTGGCATGCCCGGTGGGACCTAGATAGCAGTCTATAATCTTTTGGTTGCTGGTTTTACTGTGCAACCTGTAAATTTTCAGTCTTTTCAAAGAAGTCTTAAAGCATAGTTGGTGACTCCATTGGTGAAGAATCAGTAGTATCAGTGTTGATAATTGTTTTTATGAGAAAAATTGAGACAAGGAGTTCAAACACATTTGAATATCTGCAGTTGGATACACCCAAAAGGAAGGGCATAACTCTTAAACAAACTCCACATACAAAAAGGGTTCAATCTTCACCTCCAAGAGTTTACATAAGAAGGGGAAGGCCAGAGAAAAGAGAAAATTCTTCAAGGCATTCAACATCACCAACTATAAGAACATAATATTTTAATTCTGTGGAGATATCTGTATCATAGGCCAATTTTGGTGTTGTTTCTGCTTCAACAACAAGTACTTCGTCATCATTTTCAAGTAATGTAGCAGCTAGTTCAAGCTCAGTTTCAGCAAGTGCTTTAGCACAAGTTAGTACAATGGCTCTTCCTAGAGCTTTTACTTTTGTGCCATTTGATCAAGGTAGTCCCTTGAATCTTGCTGCGCACAATGATATGCCTTTAGTAGCTTTGAAAGGGCTACCAAATTTCACAGGGGAGAGTCAAACACTCGCTTATGACCATATTAGAGATGTGGCTTCCATCTGTAATGTTCACCATGTGACACAAGATAATGTTGCTGTCAGATTATTGGCAGCTTCATTCAAAGGAAAAGCATTGGAATGGTTTAGAAATTTACTCGTGGCTTCCATTTCCACCTGGGATGAATTGGGTGATGCCTTCACCAAGTTTTTTGAAGACAAGTCAGATCATTGATCACTTGTAGAACAATTAACAACCATTAAAAGAGCCCCACAAGAGAAAATGATAGATTTTAATTCCCATTTTTAAAAAAACATGGAATAGAATACCAATGGCGGTGAGGCCAAGTGCAGACTACGCTTTTCTATATTACTTGAAGAGCTTGAACAGTGACATTTTAGTGATGATCCAGTCCATGGGAGGTACCTCATTGCCACAAGCTTTTAATCTTGCTGTTAGAGCTGAAAATAACCTTATACAGGCTGGTAAAATAGCCCCTAGGCCTCATATGCCTTACTTTCCAAATATCTAGTCAAATATGCCTCTTAATATACCACCAATGGCTCCTTTACCTATTGTTCTAGTTGGTTCTACTACTATGGGTTATGAAAATATAGTAGTTGGTCCATCAAATGAGCTGCAGGAAATTAAGAGCAGCCAACAAAAGATAGAGAGTATATTGCAAACCTTGGGAAATGAGTTAATTAGTATGAAGAAGTATAAAACTCAAGTTCTGAGGTCAGCGTTTTAACAGTATAATCAGCAGCAAGGATTTAATCAGCCATATCAAACTCAAGGCTAGGGATATCAATACCAGAAGAATAGGTAGCCATATTAAGGGAATTATCAAGGATAATGATAAAATGTTATCAACGGCCTCTTCAACCATACAATCCAACACCATTAAATGCTGCAGATCCGATTAGAGATATAGTACCTACTCAAAACAACTTGATATCAGAAGTAGATTGGTGCTATCCATGCAATCAAGCACATAATCAATCCACGTGTTCAAATGGGGTGATTAATCAAGCTCTCATGGTTCAAAATGCTGCAAGTTCACAGCCGAATGTTTCTTCTAGTGGACTTGAACAACAACAAGATATAAATACCATGGAGACTAGATTCCTTAACTGGCAAGGAGAGGAGTTTTGTGGATTGAATGATGAGTCATCAATTGCAACCAATACCCAAGCAAAGAAAAGGGCTCTAAACATGGAACAAATAGCCAATAAGGATAAGGAAGCTATGGCTACAAGACCATCACTTATACCTAATCCAAGTATTTTGCAAAATCCTGCAAGTCAACCAATTAAAAACTAGAAGGTGCATTCAATTGTACCTTATAACATTGTGGACAGTATAAAAAGAATGAATGTGTCAATGACTATGTGGGATTCCTTATCTATTCCTGGGCAAGCTGAAATGTTGAAAAAAGCATTTAGTGGAGTAGATATGCAAGATCAAGCTGTTTATAATCATGTGAAGGTAGTTATGACAAATGTTGAGCAAGCTACTTGTGAGGACAATAAGCAAAAAATTATTGTTCAAGGTAAGGATGTGAGACCTCCTCCATTCTATGTTTCCTTAATAATTGGGAAAAATTTAGTACATAATTGTATGGTTGATAGTGGGGCCACTTGTACTGTGATGCCTAAGAAGGTAGCTGATCAGTTAGAATTGAAATATGAACCTATTAAAAAGGGAGTAGTCCAATTAGATGGTACAAATGTGAATTCTATAGGATTCATTAAAAATGATAGTTTAACCTTACATGCCTGTCCTACTTTCTCTATTCCAAAAGATATATTTGCGATAGATTTACCTCCCTATTTTGGTCTTTGCTTATTAAGAGAATTTACAGCTAAGATAGGAGGTTATTTTTCATTCGATTGGTCTCACATGATTTTTTGCACCCGATATGGAACCAAGGTTAATATAAAGTCAGAGTTACTTGCAAAAGATATAATAGAACCTTACACGCCTAGTACGGTAAATGCAAATTATGTTAATTTTGGCCAAGATGATCATGCTGCCCTTGTTTCATGTACATCTACTACTAAAATTCTTGATATACTTTTAGATGAGTGGGCTGCAGAGAATGCTTTTGAGACTAATTCTAGTTCTATTCTAGATGCTGGGATGGGTAATTACATGTTCCAACAAGCTGGTTTGGTAATGCCAAACTTGGTTAATAAGGGAGAGACTAATTTTGAACAGAAAAACAAGGTCTCAAATATGTTTTTTGATGGGTCCAGAAGTAAACATGGTGCTAGTGGAGGTGTAATGTTAGTATCTCCTAATGGAATGAAGCATTATGAAGCATTATGAAGCATTTAGATTTGGTTTTTCTTGCACTAATAATACCGCTGAGTATGATGGTTTGATTTAGGGTTTAGAATGGGCAAAGAAAAGAGGCATTGATTGCATTCAAGTTCATGGTGATAGTGAACTTATTGTTAATTAGGTAAGGGATTTACATGTTACCAAAAATGATACTTTGAAACTGTATAAGCATCATGTATGGGACATTATTGATGAGTTTTCTGCTTTCAATATTGTTTCTATTCCAAGAAAAAAAAAATCAGCATGCAGATAGATTATCAGTCGTGGGTGCTCAGTTTGGCATACCTGCAGAAATCAGTAAGGAGAATATCTAGCAGCATATCAAGATTGTAGTAAGGCCTTTGATTCATGATAACAATGTAAACTGGCAATTTTTGAAAATGATGAGCAGATCTTGCAATTTCTACTAGAAGAAGATGTTTTTGTAGCTTCTAATCAGGACAGGCTGAAGCAAAATTATGAAGATCAAGTGATGCAACTTAGGTCCAACAAGTTGCCTAAAGGTTTGGTTTCATTGGAATCCATATTCAATTTAGATGATCAGGCTAAAAAAGACAAAACCGGTTTGTTGGTTTCTCAAGAACATTATGAAAGCTTGGAGGTGGCACTAGGGAAAAGCTTAAAGTTTGGTAAGGTGAGTACTCCTTCGGAAAAAGAGTCTTATGTTCAACTTTTTTAGGAGTTTGCAGATTTTTTGCATGGGAATATGGTGATTTAAGAGGTTTTAATCCTAAGTTAGCACAACACACTATAGAACTTGAGCCTAATGCCAAGCTTGTAAGGCAAAGACAAAGACATGTCAAACCCAAATTAGAGCCATTAATACAGAAAGAGGTTTTTAGGTTGGTTGAGAGTGACATCATTTTCCCAATCAAACACACTAGTTGGGTGTCCAATCTCGTCCCTGTTAGAAAGAAGAATGGAGAGCTGAGGTTATGTGTAGACTTCAGGGATTTGAATAGAGCATCATTGAAGGATAGGCATCCTCTTCCTTCTATGGAAAAAATACTTCAGTATGTTGCTGGTTTAGAATGCCTCTCTTTATTAGATGGTTATTTGGGGTATAACCAGATTCTGGTTAGAAATGAAGATCAATATAAAACTACTTTTACCACTAAATGGGGTACCATGGCATACAAGAGAATGCCTTTTGGTTTGTCAAATATAGGGGAAATGTTCCAAAAAGCCATGGATATGGCATTTAGTAATCTGATGTACCAGTTTGTATTGGTATATCTTGATGATATCATAGTATACTCCAAAAAAGTAGCAGATCACTTGGGTCTGTTGAGGCAGACATTTGAGCACTGTAGGGAGTTTGGGATATCTCTCAATCCAAAAAAGTGTGTGTTTGTAGTGCATGAAGGTAAGTTGCTGGGTTATGTGGTTTCCAAGCAAGGAGTTATCGTAGATCCTGAGAGAGTAGCAACAATTTTAGAGTTACCATTGCCACACCATAAGAAAGGATTGCAATCCTTTATTGGAAGAATTAATTTTGTAAGGTGTTTCTTACCTAACATTGCTGATTTGTTGAAACCATTAACTGCTATGCTAAAGAAGAATGTTGTTTTCAGTTGGACAAAAGAATCCAAGGATAGTTTTCAAGTTATTAAAGAGTCCTTAGCAGTAGCTCTAGCTTTAGTAAATCTTAATTTCAGCAAGGATTTCATTTTGTACGCATATGGTGGGTATGAGACTATTTCTACAATGTTGGTACAACAAAATGCAGAAGGTTTGGAGCAGCCAATAGCCTTTTTCAGAAAAGGCTTAGAAGATTATGAACATAGATATAGTTTTGTGGAAAAACATGTCCTTGCTGTTGTTAAGGGTCTTAAGAAATTTCAACACTTGTTGTCTCATAACAAGATTCATTAAGGGTTGCACACCCTAGTGTCAAGGAATTATTACTCAGTAAGGATTTAAATGAAAAGAGAGTTGGTTGGATAACACAAGTCATGGCGTATGACGTGGATATTCAAGTGACCAAGCTGGTTAGAGGTAAAGGCCTATGTGAGCAGATTGTTGATAGTGAGGTTTCAGAGTTTCAAGGACAAGTAGCTACTATTTTGGTGATTGGTATGACAGCTGATGATGATAGGACAAGAAACTGGTTGCAAGATATGGTTCATTTTTTGAAGACCAGTGAGTGCCCAGCCAATTTGGACAAGGCAAAAAGAAGGTATTATCTGTTACAATCAGTTCCTTTTGTCTTAATTAATGATGTATTGTATAGAAAGGATCACAATGGTGTCCTTCTCAAATGCATTGATTCAGACCAGATTGTAGACATTTTGCATGAATTCCATGATGGTCATTCTGGAGGTCATTTTTCCCCTAGGACTACAACATATAAGATCCTAAGAGGTGGTTATTATTGACTTGATATTTTTAAAGATAGCCATGCATATGTGAGGAAGTACGTGAAATGTGCCATGTTTGCAGGGAAGGAAAGGCTTCCAACTTTGCCTTTGCAGCCAATTAAGATAGAACAACCTTTTCAAAAGTGGGGTGTTGACTTCATAGGGCCTATCAATCCTCTATCAAATGTGGGACATAAGTGGATAATTACTACCATAGATTATTTCACACACTGGATGAAGGCAGCAGCACTAAAGGATACAAATGAGATAGTGGTCCTTAATTTTTATGATGATATTATGAACAAGTTTGGAGTTCCTGATTCTATAATTTCTGATAATGCACTTGCTTTCATTAGACTAAGGGTACTTGAGTGGGCACTTAAGCATGGAATTTATCTTGGTACTAGCTCCAACTATTACCCACAGGGTAATGGATTAGCAGAGTCTATGAACAAGAAACTTAATCAAAATTATCAAAAGAACTCTGTAGGATAATCAGGGTGATTGTCACTCCAAGTTGAAGGCTCCCTTATGGGTGGAAATTATTACTCCAAAGAAAATTATTGGTAACTCACCTTATCAGTTAGTTTATGGAAAGGAAGCTTAGTTGTCTATTGAAATAGAGTTGCCAACACTTGATCTTGCTACTCAGTTGGTTCTTTTCAAAGAAGGAGATCCTATGCAGGTGCGTTATGCACAGTTGATGGAATTGGAGGAGAGTAGAAGGAAAGCAATGCAAATTATGGATTTCCAACAAATGCAAGCTAAGAAAATTTTTGATAGAAAGGCAAGATCCAGAGATTTCAATGTGGGAGACATTGTTCTTAGGTGGGATGAATTCAAGAGCAAACCGGGTAAGCATACTAAATTTGATTCATTTTGGGGATGCCCATTTGTGATTATGGAATGCAAGGAACATAATGATTTTTAGTTGTCAACTCTTGAAGGAGAAAATCTTCCTATACCAGTCAATGGTATTCACCTCAAACCTTGTTTTGAGGTATGTCCTACTTTGTAAATCCTATAGTTTCTGAATAAGGTGTTGTTGCACCATTTGCTTTAGAGTTTTCTTTTCCTAGGTGTTAGTAGTTAGTCTTCAGTGGAAGACACTCTTAACAACACATTCATACATATTATGGTGCCTACATATCAAAATTCTATGCCACACATGTAGGAGATTTTTCTCAACTATCACATGTGTTATACAATGTTCATATATAGGCATCATGATACATACCAACATGCTATTAAGAGTGTTTTTGTTGCTGGTTTTAGTTAGTTTTCCAGTTTTCCCTAAGTGTTTTCAGAACACAAGCTACCATGTTTGTTCAGATAGATAAATGGCTGGTAAATATCAATCTCTTATAACATTCTGAGTGCACACCTATTCCTTGGGATAGGGGAGCCGTGCTACCACAAGCCATAAATCTGCACTCAAAATCCTATCCTACATTGATATTTATCAGTCACCTATCCTCCAATTTGAGTGTTGCAAATTTGTATTGACTCTCTACCCAATGGATATTCAAGGCTACTGGTTTTCATGTATAGTAGGCATACATCTAGCAAAGGTCGCCAAAAATGTTATCAAAATTTCACTACCTTAACAATTTTTCTATAACATACATGTTTTGAAATCAATTGACCTCATTCATTGATATACAAGTAGTTGATATGCAACCAGCAAAATAAATACATTGCAGAATTTTGAAAAGAAAAAATCATTTCATTTGTATTGAACAATGATAAAATACATTTTTTGAGTTCTTTCATTTGAAAATGTAAATACATGTATTTAAGATCAATTTAGAAATGGCTCACACAAGCCATGAGCATAGCCTATTCTTTCTTCTACAAATTCAGAACAGCTTTTTAAAAATAGAATAGGAGAAGAGAGATAGTTTAAGAGTAACCAATCATTGCTTGTTGCTTTGACTGGTTAGTGTTGTTGTTGGTCTTGAAGTTGTCCTTAGTCTATAAGTCTTCCAGCGAGTTACCCGAGTCCTGCAAAAAATTGGGAACAATGATATTAGATCCTGATATGGATCTAAGCAATGACTGGTTGTCTAAACTACACTGCATATGCTGCCTTTAACGTTTTCCTAAATTTGAAGAAGAGAGAAAATGAGAATATCCTCAGTGCTGGTGTAAAAAGAAATATTTATGCTAATATGTTTGTTCCATGTGCAGGAAAGAAATACATAATGTTTAAGGGACATATTGTTTCTAATATAAAACCTTTCATTATTATCAAATTGATAAGTCAAGTCTATTTAAGGGACAACAATCTCAAGTTGAAACCTTATAGATTATAATAGTAATAAAGAATATTTTCCAACAAATACAAGCATGCTAATTTCACAAGGAATGGGTCCTGAAATGCTATGGGTGCAAAGTAATAGAAATTGGTTTATGGGTGTCAGAGCCCATGCTCAAACCTCATTCATACTTGGGTCTATCTCAAGGCAAGCCATTATAGGTTTGTAGGTAAAATCCTTTAACAAGGTCATTTCTAATAGAGAGAGAAGGATCTTTAACAAAATATAAAGTATAAATCCTCCAACAAGGTGACTCTCCTAAGGAGTTTGAAATCCCTTGAATAGGTAGTCTTTAACAAGACTCTTGTAGCTTCTAACAAGGCTAAATACTCTTAACCAAGTATAACTTCAAAAGGGTTTTTGTAATTGCTCCTAATAAGGTAGATTTCATCAGTGCACTACTAGAATTTATGGGAATCATTACCACACATGGTTTTATCCCTCAAAAAATAATTTCCATGAGAAAAATCTTGTGTATTGTGTTTACTGTGTGTGAATATTTTATTTTCTATGCTTCTATCTTATATTATCATTTGCATGTTGGATATTGTGGAAGATTATTATTAAAAGTTTCATATTTATGAATACATTTATTCACCCACCCCTCTCAGTGTCTTATAATACTAACAATGGATTTTTGTTCTTCAAAATAATATCCTTGTGACAAGTGTTACAAGGAGAGATCTTGAGAGAACATGGGAGTTGGGAAGATATGCCATAAAGGCACATCTTGTCTCAAATCTTAAAGGTCAATCCTTAAGGAATGTGACCATTTTGGGAAGTGAGAATGGGGGACAAAGGTGTAATAATGTGATTGAGGGTGTAAGAGAATTTAAGATTGACAAGTGGAGGGGGATTTGGGATTAGATTTGATAAGACATGAGGTTGACTTTGGTTTGGGTTAGGCTTTCCTAATATATGGATTAGAATTGTGCAAATGTTTAGGGTAGAGTTAGGCTTGGATTAGAGGGAACATGAAAGAATTAGGAGGATGTGATGGGAGGAGAGAGGATAAGTGGAGGGTTACTTAGCTAATTAAGTGTGATTAACCAACTTAAGGAGGTATTATTATGTGTGAATGGGTTGGATTGAGTTGGAACCATGAGTTAGGTGGTTGAGGCTTGGTTTAGTTAGGGGTTAAAGTTAGGAGCCATGTGCTCAAATTGGATTAAATAGGATTTATTTAATTCAATAATAGAGGAAAATGAATGAAAGAATTAATTTAAATATGTGTTTATTTATTTAAATTAATAGAAGAAGAGGGATTAATTGATTAAATAGCCAAGGTTACACATTTAATCAATTGTTCTTTAATTAATTAATTAAATTAATTAATTAGGGGAGTTGACATAGTTTGATTAAATAATAATATTTAATTAAAATGTCTAGGAGAGAGATACATTTGATTATGAATTTGTTAATCATATTTAGGTGTCTACAAGGGGAAAAATCATGGTGGGGATGATTACCCACAATGATTAAATACCTTATTAGAAGTGTAAGCCTATTACAATGCATTGAGAATTCATATGCATTCAAACTCACTTCCTAGATATCACTTCTCAAATGAAAATCCTTGGGCTACAACCTTGAGGAAGGATCACTACCCTACAATTCAATCACTACAATGATCTAAAATATTTGTGAACTAGATAACATCATCTACCTTATACCAAAGTCAGTTCCCTTGAAGTACAACAATGATCTTTTATCTAATTCTCTTTGAATCCTTCATACAAGAAAATTATCCTTCAAGAGATCTCACCCACTACTTTGTAAGCAATCTTTGGTGTGTGCAACAAATATTCCACTTTTATGCCTATTGATGTTTCCCCAATTCATCATCTTATATCAAGAGCTAGGTTGGATAAACATAATTCACCATATCTTCAAATCGTCATACCAAATATCATGTTTCAAATCTATATCTGATTGTAAATTTTAGCCACAACCTACAACAATCACCTCAAGATCATAAATCTTCCAAACATCATGGTCTACCACTTGTGCAACATGATTTACCAACCCAGTCATCCAAGATAAAAAATAGTAATAAAAATATTATTAATGACAAAAAATTCCACCAATATGATCCTTCTAATCCATGTGTATTTTTAACTCATCAAGAATATACTTAAAGAGAATCCTATAGCATCATGATAAACACTCATCTACACAAATCCAACACAACCATTGGATTTGCCAATCCCTTTTTCACCGAACCTCAAGAATACTATCGACAAGCCTCTGAGATGTAATAAAAATATGCCACAAGGACCTATGAAGTATAAAACCTCTGTATTGAAGACATGAAAATATCCCAAACAAACTCCTAGGTTTTATCCAAAAAATTCTAACTTGATTGTGCACACTGAACCTCTTTGTGTCCTCATATCAACATTGTATGTCACCTTGTCTACCAGTCACCAATTCTGACCTTGAATCATGCCCAAATCTTCATGATGTCCTCTAAAAAAATTATTTAACTAAGTATTGAACCTATTAAACCATATCCCACATGCACGATTTCATACTTGCATTATCTGATCCTGGCTAGATCTCTAAACATCTCATTTCACTGGCCAACCTAAAATAATTAAGTTAACAACAAACAAATAACTATTTTAATCAATTCCTTTGATTTCTCTGGTATGTTGATATTCCTAAGATTCATCTAATATTTTGACATCAATGAGAAGACATCCAAAATTCCAATGTGCCGACATTCTTTTGAGTTCCCTAGAAAGTAGTTTACAATTTAGGTTTAAATTAACATAAGTTTGTCTTAATAAATGATGGCTTACTAATGAGGTTTTGATTACTCTATGAGAAACTCTCTTATCTCTTTCCTTACAAGTATTTCTAATATAATTGAGAGAAATAAAACTATTTTTGAAAATAACATTATTTTTGTCCAATTTTTTGTTCACATCAATCTTCAATTTAGCTAGCAAATGTCTCATTTTGTGTCTTTAGAAATTTTGCAAAAATATGGCATTGTTAGGTAAATGTATTTTTTCTAAAGTATTTATTCAATATTTTTGTAGGCTACAACCAAATGGTTCATGTTGACCTCTGTCCTTTAATATTTTTAATTATGCTCATGAATGTCATGTAACTATTTTGGGGTTCTTAATTGTCTTGGATTTTTCCATTTTTTTATCTATTTAGAATGGTTATACATTTTTAATGGATTATTCATTGTGATTTTCACATGAAGGCTACCAAAGGATGACATGAACCTCATGCGTCCATCTAAAACTTTGTCTTTTCTCCACTATTATAGCTCAAGCTCTATCTTGAACACTCATGCTCCTGTTTGTGATCATGGAATCCCTATCCTAGAAGACCCATGAACTTGGCTCAATTGAGGATTCTTTGGTAAGTATCCACTTATGAAGATGCTAGTTGTTTGAGAAATTATATGTGTGAATTGGAGTCCATTTTCTACCTAGATAGGTATTAGGTGTCCATGGAAGTTTATCTGATGTCTATCACACTCTTGTTGCATTATAGTTGAAGTATAAATAATTTGATGCCATTAAAATCCCTGATTTCATCTATGTATATTTTATGTTGTGGTTTAGCCCCAAAATTTTGACAATTATGACAATCCTAGGGAATTTGTTCGGTGCCTTGGCCAAAAGATCATAGCTTCAAGTTATGGGTCAAAGGCCTAGACTCTCGGTCTCACTTCACCTCTCAGTCCCACCCAAATACATCCAAGAATAATTGGAGTTGGCCAAGTTCCATCACTAAATTAGTGCAACACCTAAAGAAAAAGAGTCTACCCCAACCATCACCCAGTTCCAGAGATAGATGTGGAGCCATAAGAGTGCAAAGGCCTAGGAAAGTGCATTTGACCTAGCAATGAAAACACACACACACACACACACACACACAGATATATATATATATATATATATATATATATATATACAGAGAGAGAGAGGTATGGCGGGAGGGAGGAAAAGAGATGGAGGGGAGGGAGATTTTGATAGAGGTACAAGGTAAATCAGGGGGTGATGCAAGATAGGGGTCAAGAGGGGCCAAAGGATGGTGTACCCTGATGATCCAAGCCTGCTCAACACATGCAGAAGCAAACAACAACATGAGTGAGAGAGAGAATGCAAAGGCTTTCATATATTTTCATCAAATGGAATTATACATGTTGGGTTGTAAGGCCTTCTTGGTTACGACCTGATATTACAATTAATCTCAGAAGTCCTCAAACATGTGAGGATCTGTTACAAATCTCAATTCTTATGTCTACTATCTTCTATCCCAAAACTACCTCCTAAACTACAACCAAACAATTACATTTATACAAGAGTCTACCGAACTAAGTCGGCCTTCAGATCCATAATCAATGAAAGAAATGGTTAGATCTAGGACCACACACTTCCCAATGATGGATACCAACATTAAATCCATGATCCAATATAAATGTACAAGTCAGCCACAACATAAACTAAGACTAAACCCATCGGTGAGCAAGGATAACTAAGCAGCAGACAAGCAATGTCGAGTGCCAGTGAAACAACCGACCGCCCAGGAAATGACTGACCACACTCGGTAACCAAAGGGAACTGACCAACTCGGTCAAAGCCATAACTGAGCAACACAAAAAAACTCTAAATTCTTTTTGGTGACACAAGATTTCCAAGGACTCAAGATGCTCTTGCATCAGGGGGAGAGGGAGGGAGAGAGAGAGAAAGTAGGGATTGATAGGTTTAGTGAAGGAGATGATGAGAGGTGGCTAGAGATAGCTGTGAGGTTGGATAGAAGTATAATCCCCAAGAGAGAAAATAAGTGGTTCTTGAGAGAGAGAGAGAGAGAGAGGATTTACAAGGGGAGATACATATCTAAGTAGAGGAGGGGGATAGAGGTAGAAATAAAAGAATAGGGGGACTAGGATAGTATTCTATGAGGTATTTTGGGAGGAACGAAGGTAGACAGAGATAGGGGTGTTGGAATAATATGAAAATATGCTGTTATGAGATGTGTTACATCACATATTTGAGAGGTTTTTGTTCATTGCTATCAACATATTTTATCTTCCTGCGATAGTTTTCCTGAGAAGTTCAGTGTGTTTGTTGGTCTAGTGTAGCTTGTATATTGAATATCAAAATATTCAGATGGTATCAATATGTTCTGGTATTTATGTAATTTTTTAATTTTAACTTTTAGAGGGTCATGTAGATCCTAAAGTTTCCATCTTAAGTCTTGGTTATCATTTTAAATTTTTCCTTAGTGGTGTAAATTTATTTTTAAACTTCCTTCCTACCCTTTAGTCTTGAATGTGTATCTTTTTGAAAGTGGCTAAGTCTAACTTTTAAGTAAGGTTGTCTTTTTTCTTAGTCGCTAACTCACAAGCCATCTAAATTATCAGTCAATAGCTTGTAGTCTCCTTTATGAGTGTTAGGTTAACCTCTATGAGTGGGTGATCATTTAAGTTAAGCTTTGGTTGCTAGCTCACAGGTGGTTTAAAAGATCTTATGTTAACCGTTGTGAGTGCACGAGTGTTTATGTTGGTGCCTTTATTGCTAGGTTGTGAACTGTATAATAAACCTTTTGTTTGAAATTTATTCAAAAAATGTGATACTGAGAAGGGGGTGAATCAGATATCACTAACTTATCCATTTAACATAAAATTCAACAATGTAATGAATCTAATAAGCTAAACATCACTCATGAAATTACACATAACACCATGATTTTGGTTACCCAAAAACCCTTGAAAGGTAAAACTAGGGTGGGGATGACACCCAAAAATATTTACTACTATAGTATAAATTTTTTCTATAGTGCTACAAATTTTGATCATAAAATATGATCTACCATGTGAAAGGTCTGCCCTATTAAGAGCTTTAAGACTTATACAATCTACCTTGTAAAAGGATTTTAAGACTTATAACTAAGTAAGCACTCAGTTAAGAGATTTACTAAGGTCTGTCAAAACCACTTTGTTAAGAGATTTAACCTGATACACTTGTTAAAATGTCTTAGTACCTGATCCTTCAGTTTGCACTGTGATGTTGATTACAAATCTTCTCCTTCCAGTATAAATTTGATCTTATCTATCAAGTATATCTCAGATCTGCTCTTCACTGCTTAACTTTGTTCCACTCGGTCACTGAACTCTAACAATATACTTCTTCTACTTTGAAATTATATCCTTTTTTTTCACTTCCTTCCAATCATACATCATTTTAGGGTTCAAATCTCATCTTAAATAAACAATTGACTTCCTCCAAGATTTAAGATCTACGATCTAGATTATCTCATTTTGTCACTTAACATTTCTCTTAATTATGATTGGTTCCATGTAATACATAGGGATTGATGATTACAAAATAGAAGCATAATCACCTCTTTGATTTCCTCAATAAATAGTAAACAAAAAATAGATGTTGCCCAAAACGGTTTACCTAAGTGTTTGTGCCACAACAAATACATATGTCAATTATGACTTGTTTGGCATTGGATATCTATGGCACTCATCATTCACTATTCTCTCTATTTTGGTGCTTGACATTTCTTCTTCACATAACCCAGAAAAATCTAACTCGGATAATACAAAAGTACTCGGTGACCAATCTTTTACTCGGCAGTGACAACTACTCAGTAAATGTACAATATACATGACTCAACCTACACATGATGACTCGGTCGCAATGATGACCGACCAACATTGCCTAGAAAATGACTAAGTGTAAGACACTAAAAGACAACAAAGCTATAGGGATCAACAATCTCCCCCTTTGACATTAGTGGAAAAAACACTTTGTCATGACATTTACATTACATTTACAAAAGTACTTTAATATTAACATAATACTCCCCCTAAAAATTAACTCGGTCTTACAAAACAAAAAAGATATGCATTTGTACATATAAGAATTCATTTCTTGACATACACTCAAATACATATACATATACAAAATTTAGTATGTCATACTATTCAGTTCTGTTGATTTCATTCTGCTCTGGCTCTCTCTTTGATTTTGTTTTCTCCCTTTGTGACTTTACATGTCATGTCAACTATTTCCCCCTTATTTTTGTCACTGTAAGTTCTTCATTTGAAGGGAGATTGTAATATTTTTCTAGAAATGGTTTGTGAAGCATCATGACCATGTACAATGTGGAATCTGTTACAAGTAGTGGTTGTTGTTGCACCAAAAGATCGACCTGTTAATACCTGATACAACCACTAGACTTATAGAACATAGGAGGCTATTAAACCATGTCATGAATCCTGAAGGGAGATATTGGTGGTTAGTCCAAAAATCCATCCCTCAGTGTCACCTGAGGGGATTCAAACCTATGACCAAGCTTTGATACCACTTGTTACAAGTAGTGGTTGCCATTGCACCAAAAGATCAACCTGTTAATGCCTGATACAACCATTAGACTTATAGAACATATGAGGCTGTTAAACTGTGTCACGAATCCTGAAGGCAGACATTGGTGGTTAGTCCAACAGAATCCCAACCGTTGCAATCTTCAAAACTTTTGATTTTACTTCTAGCTCGGCAGCTAGGTCAACTAGGCTCTCGGTAGTAGAAAGATGAGGATCTTTCTGTACTAACTCTCTTTGTATAGCCTCCAGATAAGTTGTTAACATTGTTTGAATGGAGAGTAAGTGAGCCCTTATCTTGCTATCATTATCCATCAAATCGGCTAACCTCCCTTGAGCATGTAGAAGCCTGGTATAATGTATAGAGGTGGAACTTGCATCCAAACATCTGGGTACTTGTTAGCTATGCATTGCCTTTTGCATGCATGGAACGGAGAGATGCGGCCTTCACAGGGAGTTGGCCGGAGATAGTTTTGTGCTTGTGAATGGAGTAGCATATAGCTTTTGAGTCATTTGGGTAGGTGCACCCCTCCAAGAGAATTAGTGCTAGTGCTCGGACAGATTGGTAGCTTGGATTTAAAATCTAAGCACTAGCACTGATTCTATTGGAGGGGCAAATTATGCCACCCACTTGCTATGTAGGCTGAATAACCTGTAGACTTTATGTCTAATTGCAACTTATCTACCAGGTCCTGGCTATCCTTGGTAAACTCTTCTACATTGCACAATTTCTTATACAAAGATTGTGCATTTAGTACAACTTCTTCTACATTTGATATTAAGGTAGAAAGTTCTACCTGCTTGACTGCTATCTCGGCAGAGACCTTATTCAATACCTTTGTCTTGAATTTCCTTTCTGACCACTACAACAACTTATCATTTGCCTTGCTATTATCATCAATCACTTTCTTGACTATATGGACAAGTTGTTCTAGTATGGGGTCATAGTCATTAACATCAGACATGTCCAAAGCATCAATGAATATACCTTTTATTTCATGAAGGAATTGCTTTTGTTGATGTTCCCTTCTCATTTCTTCTTATTTACTCTTCTTCTTCAGTAGATCTTGTAGAATTTACATTTGTTCATAGGTCAAGTTATATGTGTCCCATTTCAAAATCAAAATAACTTCTTCGAGTGTCACCTATGGTGTAGGTGATTTTACCTTCTTTTTATGTTCCTTCTTCTTTGGTGTAGTTCTACTCGACATCTATACAAGACCTTTTATTGCCTCTTTCTCCTTAGAATCTTGAATATCAATTTCTTTTCCTTTATTTTTTTATTATGTTTCCTTTACCTTCATATGAGGAGTTACAATCACTAATGCAAACTGATTTGTTTTCTCTTTATGTGTCTCCTCGGAAGATGTAGTTACTGACTTGTCATGTTCCTCAGTAGTACTAAGACCAACTAAAATGTCAATTGTAACAATTTGTGGACTAGCAGTGGTAGTTTCAATAGTTGATGTATCCTCAAGCTGTGGATAGTCTATTACTTGTAGTAACATAGGATTACTGCTTGAAAAATATGTATCTTTTGCTACCTCAGCTTGTATTTCTTCCTTGGTCAATACCTGAGTCTTCACTAGGGTATCCTCAATGATGTCAACAATAGTTACTCCAGATAAATTCTCACATTTCTCCACCTTAGGAGCTTCTTCCTTCTGAATGTGTGGTTCACTAACTTCCTCTTTAGTATCTAGCTCAACACCCTTAGATGTGCTAGCTTCCTAATGTGTGCTCTTCTCAATTAATAGACCAAAAATGATCTTACATACCCTAAGACTTTGATGTACAACATCTTCAACCTTGTTTTGAAGGATAGAGTATGCCCTGAGCTTAGGAAAAAATCTATTTTTGTATTGCTCCATTATTTCTTGAATTCTAGTAGTGGGAAGATCTGGTGTCACTTGAGCTAGTGTGCTTTCCCTGATTTGGTTCTTAGTCATGAGGGCATATTCCCATTTTTTTGCTAACCTCTTATATAGCTCATTTGGAATCAAGTTTTCCATTTGTGGTGGTACCATCTTGAATGTGCAGAGCATCTCAAACATTGCTTCTTCAAATCTCTCCTTGTCTTCTATGCTCATCTTCTCAAATCTTACTTGCTTAAATCCTGCTAGACCAGCATAGCTCTTGATGTTGTGGCATATTTCATCCACAGTCAGTGTTTTTCTCTGTATTGGTGATTTTTTCTTTATATCCTCATCAAAATCTGTTTCCTCATCATCCTTCTCCAAAATAAGTTTTCTTCTTGGCTTCTTCCTTAATTGACTTGACACTGCTTTAGGCTGAACAATTTTTCTCTTCTCTGATGCAGGGGTTTTCTTTTGAAGCTTGGTAGCTATAGCTATAGAGGATTCCCTTGTTCTTGGCCTAAGAATAGGTGATGAGATAGGCTTAGGTTTTTGTATATTCTTTCTTTTAGGTTCGACAGCTACTGCCTTCTTGCCTTTCTTCTCTACTACCTTCTTCTCATCATCACTTTCACTAGATCCACTAGATCTATCTTCTCCTTGACCTTAGGTCAATTCTAGAGGTGCATCTGCCTATCTTTCTCCTATCATCTTTTCTAGGTTTTTTACTATCTTTTTCCTCTTCCTTTCCATGGTAGAAGATTTTAGTCCCATGGTTATCTTAGCCTTTTCTTCCTCATAAGTTCCAAAATAAGAAGTCATCTTGTCAACTTCCTTGGATAACAAGGTTGTAATTTTTACTGTGGTCTCATCAATATTTACCTCATAGGGTAATGGCATTAGCCATGATACCCTTGGTATTTTAGCTTGAGCATAGGTGAGGTTAGTGTCTACTAAGAATCAAATGTCCTGCTTATATTGTTCTACTAGGGATACATGAATCCTACTTCTCTTCCTCATTTTCTTCTTGAATTCTACAAAGTAATTTTCCATTATGTTCTCAAAGTTGTCTCCCATTTGACTGATGAACCCATTTATCTGAACTATAATTGGCCTATACTTATCCCATGCTACTCCCCCAACAGTAGGAAAACTTTTTTGAATGTAGAAGAATAGACAAACAAGTAAGGAACTGAACTTAAATATTGAATTCTTTTCTTTGAGGACCTATGTAAGGTTCTTGATAAGTTGAGTCAGTTGGAGCTCAGAAAGGTCATAGGTGTGATCCTTCTTGATGATTTTCCAAGTTTGGTCCACTGCCATTCATGGGACACTATCCAACTGACTTGACTGATAAAACTTGTGAGCTATTACCCTTACTACAAACTCAATCTCTAGATCTGTGATGGTGGAGATAGTCATTCCATGCTTCTTCCATACTTCCTGTGTATTTGCCTGAATCTCCTCCTTGCTTTGACATCTCATGGTTTCCAGGGAGTTTAGGGTATCCAATTACCTGGTGAATCATGTCTTTGGTTATCTGTACCGGTCTGTTCTCTAGCCAAATCTTCATGTCATGTACTTCTCAGTATGATCTTAATCCATTCAACCTTGAAATTTTGTGGAAATTCAAGGGCATGAACTAACCCTTGCTCGGCAACCTTTTGGTGTTCCGGCTTCAACACCCCATTGCTGCACAATTTCTTGTATGCTTCCCTGAGTTCATAACCTCCAATCTCTCCAATCTTACACATGTAGCACAACTAGATGTCATTTATCATTAGAACATTCTTCGGAATCAACAACAGACCTCCACTAAGATCTCCCATGATCGCGCTCTCTGAGACAGTCTAAAACTTATGTGGCTTACACGCCTCATTCCTTACCAATTGTACATTGAAAACCTCCTTTCCTTGTTTATTCATCATAGGTGATGATGATGATGCCATTAATCTTGACTTAAGAATTCACGTATTAAAAGATTTCACTTGGTAAAGTACCTTGGACAAGTGTTCTTTAGATAATTTGCTGACAACATGTGAATATTTCTAATTTCGTACTGAGCTCTTAATCACACTGGTTACATGCACTCTAAATCATTCTAAGAAATTTTCAATTCCCTGGTGAAATGAAATAAATGGTAACTTCTCACTTTATAGACTTCATACGGACAGATTGGGGCTTCTTTAATGATTTGTACACTTTCTAGGTGAGATACAACTGTCTTAGCAATCTTATGTCAAGCTTGGCCAACATAAGCTCATAGCTCGGTGTACATCATATCTCGGCTATCACAGGTACTTGGAATACATTAGTAACTTTCTCATTATAGAATAGAACACTAATGCTCAACATCAAATATGAATTGACTTACTTTGCTCAAATCTGTCCTAATGCATCTTAATTCATGCAGATATGGACTTTTTTTAAATATATGTTAGGAACTGATATAAGATAAAACATTGTAAAACTTAGTTCCACACATACCTTCTTTGCTTAGTTTGAAGTAGAGTGATCACCTGATCCATCAGATTGGGTGACCTTAGGTGCACTAGCTTCACTAGTGCTTCGCTCTTCTTTCTTCTTCCATGTTTTGTTTATTTGATTTCTCATTTTCTCAATGATTCCTTCATTCTTGTTATGATCATTTCTTGGTATGGGAGATCTACAATCTTTCTTCAAATGTCCTATCTTATTACATTTGTAGCACACCATACTTCCATTCATCCAACTCTTGGATTTACCTCTAAAATGAGTCTTCAAACAATTTTCTCTAATGTGTCCATATTTTCTATAGTAATGACATCTTTACTAGGCATTGTAATCCCAATTGTATGTATTACCCTTCTTTGGTGACTTAGTTTGTTGATTTGATGACCATTTTTGTTTTGATCTACATTCAAATGCTCTATGTCCATACTTATGATAGTTAAAACAATGTCCTTGAAATTTTTGTGAGGTGGGTAGATTACTGACCTTTGTCCTACATTCTTGTGCCTGATGTCCATGTTTCTTGTAGTTGAAACAATATCTATTAAATTTAGGTTTAGGTTCAGACTTACAATGTTTTCTTCTATAGGCATTAGTTGTATGTCCTGAATTTCCACAATGGTGACATGTGGGCTTGTTCACCTTTGGTTTTGCATTCCTTTTCTCTCCACTCTTTGATGATTCTCCTTCCTTAGTGGTTGATGATTGCTCATTGTGACCAAGTCTAGATGTATCACTAGATCTTCTAGGTGACCTTAACAGCTCTTCAAAGTATCTTGCAACTTTGTTAGGCTTGTTCATCCTTTCATTAACTTCCTTTTTAGTTCTCAATTCATTCCTTAATTGATTATTTTCTGATCTCAAATTGGTGAGTTCCACATCTTTCCTTCCCAATTCTTGATTAACTAGTAGCAGTTGATTTACCACGTCTAGTTGATTTTTTGTCCGCCTTTGCATGTCATTTGTCTTTTCATCAAGTCTCATTGATATTTTTCTTTTGTCTTCTTTGGCCATTGTCTTGTCTTCCTCAGCATTCTTTTTCTGTTCAACTACTTCACAGAGTCTCACAAATAGAATTTCTTTTTCTCTCTTCATATTTTTGATGTCCTCATTTAGTATTATGTTTTTCTCCAGTAGTTCTTTTATGGCTTTGTCACTTTCTACAGAATTCCCACTATCAAATAGTCAAGTAATATCTTCTTCTTGATATTGTGTTTCATTTTGTTGAATAGCAATTTCCCTTCTTCTGCTTAAGGATTTCTTCAGTTCTCCTATGGCTGCTTCAAGT
Source organism: Chamaecyparis obtusa (assembly GCA_027943335.1). Classification (NCBI taxonomy): domain Eukaryota; kingdom Viridiplantae; phylum Streptophyta; class Pinopsida; order Cupressales; family Cupressaceae; genus Chamaecyparis; species Chamaecyparis obtusa. The sequence goes on from BSBK01002264.1 coordinate 988,858, forward strand.
TGTTGTAATGCAAGTTGAATGTCAATCTTTTGATTCTCTATGATTTTTCCCAACTTATAAACCTCCATCTCAAGATATTTACCTCATAAGTGGTTAGACTTCTATAAGATACCTAAGCTCTGATACCAATTGTTATAAATCTATTGGTAAAATATGATACTGAGAGGGGGGCGGGGTGAATCAGATATCACAAACTTATCCATTTAACATAACTGAAAACATGCATAGCATTAACATAAACTTAAACAATGCAATGAATCTAATAAGTTAAACATCACTCATGAAAATACACATAACACCATGATTTTGGTTACTCATAAACCCTTGAAAGATAAAAATGGGGTGGGGATGACACCCAAAAATCTATACTACTACAGTATAAAGTTTGCCTAGGGCTACATATTTTGATCACAAAATATGATCTACCCTGTGAAAGGGCTTCCCTATTAAGAGCTATAAGACTTATACAATATACCTTCTAAAAGGATTTTAAGACTTACAACTAAGTAAGCACTTAGTTAAGAGATTTACTAAGGTCTGTCAAAACCACTTTTTTAAGATATTTAACCTGATACACTTGTTAAAATGTCTCAGTACCTGATCCTTCGGTTTGCACTGTGATGTTATTATATATCTTCTCCTTCCAGTATAAATTTGATCTTATCTATCAAGTATATCTCTGATCTTCTCTTCACTACTTAACTCTGTTCAACTTGGTCACTGAACTCTAACAATATACTTCTTTTGCTCTTAAAGTGTATCCTCTATTTCCTTCCACTCATACATCATTTTAGGGTTCATATCTCATCTTAAATAAATAATTGACTTCCTCCAAGATTTAAGATCTATGATCTAGATTATCTCATTTTTATGCTTAAGATTTCCCTTAATTTTGATTGGTTCCATGTAATACATAGGGATTGATGATTACAAAATAGAAGTGTAATCACCTCTGTGATTTCCTCAATAAATAGTAAACAAAATATAGATGTGGGCCAAAATGATTTACCTAATTGTTCGTGCCATGACAAACACATATGTCAATTATGAATTAATCAGCATTGGATATCTTTGGTACAGCATTCAACTTTCTCTATATTTTGCTGCTCGGCATTGTCTTCTTCACATAACCCAACAAAAGCTGACTTGGCTAATAAAAAAGTACTCGATGACCACTGTTTTACTTGGTAGTGACTACTACTTGGTAAATGTACAATATACATGATGACTCGATCACAGTGATGACCAACCAACATTGCCTAGAAAATGACTAAGTGTAAGACATTAATAGATAAAAAAGCTATAGGGATCAACACCTTTAACTAACCATGGTGACCTAGCAAGAGTTTATGTTTTAGCCTTATCGCAAACTCACAGACCTTTGTAGTGATTAGTGAAATCCTTGGCGACCTATAGAGTATGATTTTTTATGTTAATCACTAACTCACAAATCCTTTTGATGATTTAAGTGTTTTCTTTGAGAATTAACAAGATTGTGCCAGGTGTCCATGTTATAGCATAATAAGAAGACTAAATCTATGGTCGTCATTGGCTCATGAGGAATCTATAGATATTATTTTTATCTTGGCGAGTAAGTGAAAATGTGACAAATAGAATTTTCTTAAAGGAGAATGAAGGTTTGGTCACTAGCTTGCAAAGTCATTGAGTGGTAAGAGGAAACACTCGACGAGAATAGAAAATTGCTAAAGGAAATGGTTAGGTCACCAACTCACGAAGGATTTGGGTAGTTCAAAAGAATGTTAGCAAGTTGGTGATAAAGTTTAAAGGTCAAGTGATTCTCTTTTTTCACTAAGTCGCAAAGGTCTCTAGTGGTTAATAAGATATGTTGGCGACCTAGCAAGTGTTTATTTTGGCTCAATTGCCAACTCACTGCAGTTAGTAAGACTTGATAAAAAGTGTTGGAGACTTGGCGAGGCTTTGGCATAAAGTGAAAAAACTGAAATGGCCTAACGGATCACCACCCGGAGCTATCCGTTGAAACACCATGGTTATGATCCAAAATTATGATAGAAAAATCAAAGTTATTACAGTGTATCAACTTGGTAATAAATTTATGGGGCAAAGATCGTTACGAAGATTGCATGATGATTATGAAAGTGCACTGAGGTGATGACATGAAATCAACTCAAAAAGCTATAAAAGAATGTGTGTTGTCAATTTCCAAGTACTTATCCTTTTTCACTTTTCCATATTTTTCGTGTGTTGAGATGTGATTGCAGAACCAACATTCAAGAAGTAGTTGAAGAAATTTTCTCAATTGTAGGTTTTAGAGACATTCCAAGATCAATAAATTAACTGTTGGGTCACTTACTAAGAAGAAGAAGGGTAGTAGGTTGTCTGATGAATTTATCAGGCTGCTCCCGAGGTGTTCAAACTCAAACACTGCCAATGAATTCTAATGGCGTAATGCATGGGGATAGTGCAAGAATGTTGACATTTCTGGCATGTCTAGTGCTTCTCTATTTCACTTTTTTCTAGGAGATTAGGGTCAAGGAAATCCATATCTCATAGCCTTGGAAGTTAGGTCTTGAAAAGTTGATATGCCTAGATGTATACATAGATGTAGACCTCTTGAGGACATGTCTAAGCTTGTGAGAATTGAATGAGCAAGCATAGTTGAGGCATTTGATATCATTGGTGCAATGTGTGCCAAGATTGAATTGGGAAAAGAGAAGGAATACATTGAGAAGTTCCACAAGTTCATTAAGAATAATGTCATGCCAAAGTTTATTCCTAGGGAAAATGGTAGAAGGGTTATTATTCTCGAAGAATTGATGCCACACTATGTTTTGACAAAGCTCCATAATTTCTTCCAATGAACCGTCTATGGCTTCTGCAAGGTGTTGGGAATTGAGGTTGACAAGACTATGACTGTATACCTACTCCAAATGTCCATAGATATCCAAAATCTGCATGTAAACAAGGATTATGACTATGTTGGGTGTATAGTCAGTGAAATTCATGGGGGTTTGAAGAAAATTTTTGTAGCAGAACAACCCTCTGAGATTAGATTTAATCATTATTCATTCACTCCTAATGCACCTGATCCTCTTCTACAACCACTAGAGTATGGATGATGAGCCCAAACTATTTAGGTGTGAGTTTTATTGTTTGCAGCCTATACAAAGATGGACCCAGGTTTGGGATAGTTCTTCTCGCTTGTCAAATTTTGATTGCTTTCAAAAATTGGATAGCCCAGCCTCTTTACACCATGTTAGGAACCCCAGTTGAGAGGTTAATAGGGGGACTTAGAAGAGTTCTAAGACCTAGGAAGTTCCTGGATAACTTCCCTTTTGTGCATAATTGGGGGGATTTCTTCTATTTTAACAATGCCATTATCATTAGAGTCTATGGGTGCCCACAACTACCCCATATTTTTCCAAGAATAGTGCTACCTAGAATAGCCTAGATTGAATTCGTCTAGAAATTAACCCTAGCTGATAAAGACCTACTTGAGAGGTATAAAAAAGGAACTTTCTTGCCTAGGTTATGTTGGATATTGCTAATGCATGTGAAGGTGATTGAGACATTTAATATGTTTAATCTCTATGTTACTAAATGGGCACTCATATTGTTTTCATTTATGTTTTTTCACTGATGTCAACATATGTTTTTGTAAGGAGATCAGACATTTAATATGTTTAATCACAGCGTATGCACACTGTACGGATGTTTTAGATGTTGCAAAGACATATGAGAGTTCAAGAGGATGTTGTGATCTTATATCCAAGATCACATCATATAATGTTTCATATTGGATGAGTTATAGATGTTGTGGTGAAGACTAGTCACTGACTGTGATAGTGAAAAATGACAGAGTTAGTCTTTGTGTTTTTTGAATAGCTTACAGGCGACATGGAATCAGTGCATGCGAACTTTAGAGATGAAAGATATAGTATTGAAGAATGTTCTATAAACTACGCAAGGTATAGAATGCATGATGATGTCAGTTGTGGCATGTGTTTTGGAAGGTGATCTATTCAGAAGCCAACTACAGAGATGTAGCATGTATGATGGATGGAAAACTTGAATTAAGGATGTCGGTCCTTAATTGTTATAATATAATCATTGTATAATTGTTCTAGATACCATGTGTATCTTTTCAAGGGTTTATGTAATTATTTGTAATTAGGAAAGCCTTATGGGTAGACCTATTTATAAGAATTGTAATAAGGTATAAATGAAAGGTCTTTTCTTTGGACAAGATATGGATAAAAAGGAGATGATATAGAAAGGTTTTGAAAGCTACAAGCTTGTGTCTGATGTATGTAGAGTAGAGGTTTGTTGGCGGACTTCACTAGAACTGATCAAGAAAAGAGAGTTGCTGCCAAATAGTTCAAAGATCATGTATTTCTTCATATACACTTGTGTTGAGAACATTGAGTTCTGAAGATGGATTTAACCTTCTTTGGGAATTGAGGCTTGGGTAGTGAGCCCTCCCTTTTCTTCTTGACTCCTAACAGGGTCTCTCCTCTAACAATGACTATGTACTATAATATTTCAATAAGTTCCTAACAGGGCTAAATGTTCTAACAAGGATACTATACTCTCAGTACATCATTTGTGGGTGCTAATTCCCACTGGGGTTTTTACCTTTAACAAGTTTTCTTCGACACCGAAATATTATTTTATTGTGTTAAGGTTTATTATGTTCACTGGATCTAATATTGTTGCTACTTAAAGTTTAAAGTTTAATAATCTTCCATACAATTGATTCACCCCCCTTCTTAGTTCTATTGTGGACTATTATTCCTAACACTTGGTATCAGAGCTTGTGGTCCTTGGAGAGAAAGCTTAATAGCTTGAGGTGATCTTGGAGATGGCACTCTATAGGAAGGATGGTCCTAAATTTGATCCTAAACCTTTGACAGTTGGAAGAACAAGATGCGAACACATTTCCTATGTTTGGGCATAGACTATTGGATGATTACAAAGAAAAAGGTAGCTCTGAAGACTGAGAATGATTTTCCATCACCTACGGATGATGAAAAGAATTTATTCTCATATAACATGGTCACAAGGGAATCACTGATCAATGCACTATCTAAGGGTGAGTTTACTGAAGTTAAAGATTTAGATTCGGCACATGAAATTTGGAATAGATTAGAAGCCTTATATGAAGGAGACAAGTATACCAAGCAAGAAAAGTTACAGAACTGGAAAACAAAGATGGAGAAGCTGCAAATGAAGGATGATGAAAGCATTAGGGCTTATGTTCAAAGGGTTAAGGAAGTTGTGGTTGGAATTAAAAATTGCGGAGGCACTTTTGATGAAGAATAAGTTGTTGTGAAGATCCTTAGATTATTGACTCCGGTATACAAGTTCAAGGCTATGTCTATTCAAGAGACTATACCCTTGACTCTAAATTTTAGTAGAGAAATGTTTATTGCAAAGCTAACTACCTTCGAGGCTGTTGAAATGGGATATTTGGTACTGAAAGTGGAATTTGCATTCAAGGCATTTGCACACAAGAAAATGTCTTCTCTTCCGAGCACCAGCAGTGAAGACCTAAAAGAAGAGCTTGGTGAGTATGCTGAGGAATGGGAACAGATAATGGCATAAGAAAGAAAGATAGATCAACTTGTTGCACTAATTGGTAGAAGAGAAAAGAGAGGTAAGGGAAAATTTGAAGGAAAATTACCTTTGAAATGTTTTTCATGTAATAAGGTAGGTCATTTTGCATCTAGATGTCCTACAAGAGTTCCTAAGCACAAACCTAATTTTGCTAAGATTAGAAGGGATAAAGAATGTTATTATACTAGTGAAGGCATCTCTGATGATGATGATGATTTAGATTATGAATAAATTGGAATTGTTTCTATTAAAGATGAACCAATGCATGAGGAAAAGGCTTTAGTATCTCATGTTGACAAAAAATCTGAATGGATAATAAACCGTGGTTGTTCACATCATACGACTAGAGATAGAAACAAGTTTTTTAAATTAGTAAATTATGATGGTGGTGTTGTAAGATTCAGAGATAATCTTCCTAAACCTATCATAGGTGTAAGATCCATTACTTTGGATGGAAAGACTAACACTGATAATGTGTTACTTGTTAATGGACTGAAACATAATTTGCTGAGTGTCGGATAGTTGATGGATAAGAAGTTTCAATTAAGTTTTTTTAATGGTAAATGCTTTATCAAAAGTAAGGAAGGAAAGCTGATTGCAACCGGTACAAAATCCAGAGGTAATGTATTTGAATTAAATACATTTGAAGCCTCTTGTTTTGTTGCGAAGGTTGATGATAGTTGGTTATGGCATAGGATATTTTGCCATGTTAATTTTGATAACATCATAAAGGAAAGTATGACTAATGCAGTGAGAGATTTGCTGAAGATTGTGAAACCATCTAACACTATTTGTAGAGCATGTGTCATGGGAAAACATACTAGAAATAGTCACAAAAGAAAAGCATATACATCAAAAGAGAAGTTGGAGCTGGTACACACAGACTTATGTGGACCTACAAGGAAAAAATCATACTATGGTGAAAGGTATTTCATACTCTTTGTTGATGATTTTTCTAGAATGATGTAGGTCACTTAAATTGAAAGAAAAATCAGAGGCATTTGATAAATTCAAGTTGTTCAAAGAAAAAGTAGAGAATAAATCATGTTTAAAGATTAAGTGTTTAAGGTTGGATAGAGGTGGAGAATTTACTTCAGACTTATTCAATTCATATTGCAAAGAGAATGGGATAAAGAGATAGACGTCTGCTCCTAGGACTCCACAATAGAATGAGATAGAAGAGTGAAGGAACATGACTATACTTGATGCTGCTAGGAGAATGTTGATTAAAGGAAATGTATCTCATGTACATTGGAGAGAGGCTGTGGGAACAACAGTGTATACATTGAACAAAATTTAGATCAGAGAAGGTACAAGTAAGACTCCTTATGAACTATGGTTTGATCATACTCCTACTATGAAATATTTCAAAATATTTTGTAGTAAGTGTTACATTAAGAGAGATGATGAGATAGGAAAGTTTGATGCTAGAAGTGATGAAGGAATTTTTCTTGGTTACTCTACCAATAGAAAGGATTACAAATGTTTCAATCTGAGATTGAGAAAGATGATTAAAAGCAACACTATAAGAATATATGAAAAGTTTCAAATACAAGAAAGAATGTATGACATCAATCATATTTCAGAGATCAAAGAAACTACTGCTCTAGAAGAAGAATAAATTGTTGAGGAAGAAAGTGAAAAAGAGGCTTGTGATTTTGGCACAAGTGAGGCTGCTAAGACTCCTAAAACACCAAGGTATGTAAAGAATAACCATCCTGAAAATCAAATTATTGGCAATACCAATCAAGGAGTACTAACTAGATCAAAGGTTAGAGATGAAATTTGTTTGATTTCTCAAGTTGAACCAAAAACTAAAGATGAAGCATGTAGAGATGAATCTTGGTTAAATGATATGGAGGAAGAATTAAATCAGATAAAGAAGAATGATACTTGGGAATTGGTTCCTAGGCCTAAAAAGAAAAATGTAATAGGAACAAAATGGGTATTTAGAAACAAAATGAATGAAGAAGGAAATGTTGTAAGGAATAAAGAAAGACTAGTATGTAAAGGATATTCACAACAAGAAGGCATAGACTTTCAAGAAACATTTTCTCCTATTGCTAACATAGAGGTAGTAAGATTGTTCTTGGCTTATGTTGCACATAAGAACTTCAAGGTGTATCAAATGGATGTAAAATCTGCATTTCTGAATAATGATCTTGAAGAAGAAGTATATATAGAACAACTTGATGGGTTTCCTATATGTGAAGATAGAGACATGGTATGCAAGTTGAAGAAAGCTCTATATGGGCTGAAGCAAGCTCCTAGGGATTGGTACGCAAGGTTAGACAAGTATCTACTTCAACTTGGATTCAGAAAAGGTAATGCGGACAACAATTTGTATTTAAGAACTAGTGAAGATGGAATCTTGCTAATAAAAGTCTTTGTTGATGATATTATCTTTGGAGGTAATGATGACCTATGTAAGAAATTTTCTAAGGAAATAAAAAGTGAATTTGAGATGTCCCTGATAGGAGAAATAAAAATTCTTTCTTGGAATGTAAATAACTCAGAATGAGAATGATATCTTTATTTATCAATCTAAGTACCTCAAAGAGATGCTAAAGAAGTTTGGAATGGAAGATTGCAAACTAGTAGGAATACCCATGGTGACTGGTAATAAGCTAACAATTGATGATGAATCAAAGAATGTTTTTCAGACCTTATACAAATCAATGGTTGGAGGATTATAATATCTAACCCACACCAGACCAGATATTGCTAATGTTGTTGGAATTGTGGCTAGATATCAGGCAAAACCTAAAGAAACACACCTAGCTGCTATAAAAAGGATATTAAGATATCTGAAAGGAACCATAGACTTTGGCTTATGGTATGACATAAATGATAGCTTTGAACTTCGTGCTTATACTAATGTTGATTGGGAAGGAAACATTGATGACAGAAAAAACACTAGTGGTGGTGCATTTATCCTTGGGAAAAATTTGGTTTCTTCGCTAAGTAAGAAACAAGATTGTATAGCACAATCTACTGTTGAATCTAAGAATGTTACTGTTGCCATAAATTGCACTTAGATTGTTTGGATGAAACAAATACTGACAAATATTGGAATAACTTTTGATGAACTTGTGGTTATCTATTGTGACAACACCAGTATAGTGAATATGTCAAAAAATCCAGTGATGTACTCTAATACTAAACACATTTCTATCAAGTATCACTTCTTGAGAGACAAGGTGGCAGAAAAGGAAATAAAATTGGAATACATTAGTATAAAAGAACAGATTGCATACATCTTCACAAAGCCACTGCCGAAAGATATCTTTGAATATCTTAGAGGTATGCTGGGGGTTTAGACCCCTCCTAGTCAGAATTAAAAGATGCATAAATGCATCAGTCCAAAGGTGTCTCAGAGCATTATCATATTCTAGACTAGATGTAGGGATCTACTCCTTAGGGGGAATGATTGTGGAAGAGAGATGTTGAAATAGAGTTACTGACTCATGGCACCCTTTGCCATTATTGTCAAAGGGGGAGTGTTTCTATGAGAAAATCCCTATTGTATGGGGAGATTGTATGTGAGTCTGTATGTAGTAGAACTTTGGATTGATATAACTTTGGGATGATGGATTTCCCATATGTTGACATCAATGCCAAAGGGGGAGATTGTTGGATATTGCTAATACATGGGAAGGTGATTGAGACATTTAATATGTTAGTCACTATGTTACTGAATGGGAACTCATACTATTGTCATTTGTGTTTTGTCACTGATGTTAACATATGTTTCTGTAAGGAGATCAAACATTTAATATGTTTAATCATAGTGTATGAACATTGTACGACTGTTTCAGATGCTACGAAGACAAATGAGAGTTCAAGAGGATGTTGTGATCTTATATCCAATATTGCATCATATAATGTTTCATATTGGATGAGTTATAGATGTTGTGGTGAAGACTAGTCACTGACTGTGACAATGAAAAATGACAGAATTAGTCTCTATGTTTTGTGAATAGCTTACAGGTGATATGGAATCAGTGCATGTGAACTTTAGAGATGAAAGATATAGTATTTAAGAATGTTCTATCAACTACACAAGGTGTAGACTACATGATGATGTCATCTGTGGCGTGTCTTCTGGAAGGTGATCTATTCAAAAGTTGAGTACAGAGATGTAGCGTGTATGATGGATGGCGAACTTGAATTAAGGATGTCAGTCCTTAATTATTATAATATAATCATTGTACACTTGTTCCAGATACTGTGTGTATCTTAGTAAGGGTTTATGTAATTATTTGTAATTAGGAAAGCCTTATGGGACAACTTATTTATAAGAATTATAATAAGGTATAAATGAAAGGTCTTTTCTTTGGAAAAGATATGGATAAAAAGGAGATGATATAGAAAGGTTGTGAAAGTTGAGAGCTTGTGTTTGTTGTATGTAGAGTAGAGGTTTGTTGGTGGAATTCACTAGAACTAATCAAGCAAAGAAGGTTGCTGCCAAATAGTTCAAAGATTGTGTATTTCTTCATATACACTTGTGTTGCGAACAATGAGTTTTAAAGGTGGATTTAACCTTCTTTGGGAAGTGAGCCCTCCCTTTTCTTCTTGAATCCTAACAGGGTCTATCATCTAATAAGGACTATGTACTATAATGTTTCAATAAGCTCCTAACAAGGCTAAATCTTCTAACAAGGATACTATACTCTCAGTACATCATTTGTGGGTGCTAATTTCCACTGAGGTTTTTACCTTTAATAGGGTTTCCCTAACACCAAAATATTGTGTTATTGTGTTAAGGTTTATTGTATTCATTGGATCTAATATTGTTGTTTCTTAAAGTTTAAAGTTTAATAATCTTCCATACAACTGATAAACCTCCCCTCTTAGTCGTATTGTGGACTATTATTCCTAATAGGTTATGGGGAGTCCATTATTTCACAATAGGTAAGAAGGCCCTAAATCAAGTAAATGAATTCTTAAGGCAGTTTAGGATGCCTTGTTTTGTATCTAGATAATGTGACTTTGAGGGTTTTATTAAGCAAGCTTGTAACGAGATGATTCCCTTTTTCAGAAGGTGAAGGATCATGAGCCCCTAGAGTATGACGACTTGATAAAAAATATGATGAATGTAGATGAGATTGTTGAAAGAAGTAGGTAGTGGAAATTCTTGGAAAGGGTGGAGAAAGAATTGAAAAAAATGGATGACTCTTTCTTTTGTTCTTTCCCTGACAGTCCACACTTGGACAAGTTTGATAATATGATAGATTTTTATGATCAATTGATGGCTTAGATGCTTAAGGAGGTTGTGTTGTAGGAGGAAATAATTGATATTGATTCTAATGAAGAGGTTGAGAATAGAAAAGAGGAGGAATTAGCCTCTTATGACCCATTGGAAGACATGGAGAAGGGAAAGGGTTGAGAAGAGAGTTCTAAAGAGTAGAGCCAGTGCTCTAGTCCTAGGACATGGCTCATACTTTGAAAGTATCATAAAAGAATTATCTAAAATCCCTTATGAGGAAGAGAAGGTGTTAGAAATATAACTGTCATTAGCTTTAAGGCTAGATGAACAGGTGTTGGAGGCTCAAGAATTATGAAGGATGATTAGTACATCAAAACCCCAGAGTTCAAGAGTTTATTGTACAAGCTAAAGGAGAAGGAGCTAAATTTTTATAACATGACAATTGATAGATAGGGATGGCTAATAGCACATATTTTAACATGGTTTCTTTACCAATAGAAGAAATCCACTTCCCTTTCAATTATTTTTTCTTTTCTTTATTTTTGAAACAACCTAGTACCATAATCATTTTTTTCTACAACTATTTTCTAAGGGAAGACCCAAGTATTTATAATATAATTCTACTTTTTAAAAGTTCAGAGCGTTGTCGATTTTATTTTTCATGTTCAAATGAGTATTGAGGAAAAATATCTCCAATTTTTCCTTTTTTATTTCCTATCCTAAGGCTTTTGTGTAGGAGTCTAATATATTCTTAATTTCCACCACTTCTTATTTCTCCCCTTGACCACAAAGTGTGATGTCATTAACAAACTATTGATGTGTGAGTGTCAAGGTCATTAGTTACTTTAACACCTTTAACAAGATTTAGTTCTCTTGCCTTAGTTATAGTTCTTCCCAATGATTCTACCATAATAGTGAATAGGAAGGGGGAGATTGAGTCTCCTTGTCTTAATCCCCTAGAAATGTTCAAAAAATCTTCTGGGCTACCATTAACCAAGACTGAGATTCTGAGGCTGGAAATATATTCAAAGATAAGGTTAATCACCTATTTAGAAAAACTAGAGTCTTTTAAAAACTTTAAAAGGAAGCACTAGTCTATCTTATCATAGGCTTTCCTTATGTCGATCTTAATAAGTATGCTCAGATTAAAGCTCTTCTGAATTGAATGAATTGCTTCCTGAGAAATTATTACCCTATCATAAATGGATCTTTTAGGAACAAAACCTATTTGTTTCTAACCAATTAATATTGGGAGAATTTTTTGTATTCCATTGGCCATAATTTTTGTAAGTATTTTATAGATAGTGTTACTTAATGCAATAGGTCTATAATCATAAAAAAAAATTATTTTTTATTTCTTAGGGATAAGGGTAAGAAAGGTGTTATTAATATGAGTTCCTAACCCCTTCAAGTGCTCCTAGCGCCTCATCACCAATAAAAAACTAACATTTTTAAAAAAAGAAATTAGGGAACCCATTCAGTCCTCGGGACTTATTTGGATGCATTTGCATCACTGCCATTTCAATTTTTGATTTGGAGAATTTTTCTATTAGGGTACCATTTTGTTTTGTCATAATAATCTTTGGGGTATTTTCTAGAATACCTTTTTGCTTTTCCACATTAGAGCCTTCCCAATTATTTGAAATATCTTCATAATACTTAACTTCTTCTTCTTCTACCTGATTACGGTCCTCAATAATGGTTCCATTTTTATTTTTGATTTTATTTATTTTGTTAATGTTTCTTCTTTGTTTCATGTTGTTATGAAATAATTTTGTATTTTTGCCCCCCTCATCCAACCATGTTTCCCTAGATTTTTTATGCCAAAAAGATCTCTTTCTTAGCTAAGATATCTTCATAATCAGCTAATAATTTATTTTCTCTCAGATAGAGTTTTCTATTCATTCCTTAATCAATCACTACTCTATTAAGCTCTTCAATTTATATCTCTATTCTTTCTCCTAATTTAAAAATATTGTCAAAGTGATTCCTATTCCAAAGTAGAAATTTATTTTTGTTTATCTTCAACTTAGTCACCAAACAATATAATTTTGAACCCGATACCTACGCATCCTTTCACCAATGCTCTATTGAATTTATCAAGTTTTCAACCCTTAGCCACATTTTCTCAAACTTGAAAGGGAAACATTTTGGGCTTGAGTTTGTTGGATTAATAATTAAAAATTAAGTACTAAGAGGGGAGGGGTGAATCAGTACTCCAAAAAATTTTAACTACTTTTCTAACCATTCACCAAATTGAAAACTTTGCATGAAACATCATAAAACATAACTCATAACACCATGATTTTTGGTCTCGCATAAATCCTTGGTCGAAGGAAAAAATTGCAATGGGGATAGTACCCACAATCCTTTGCTACTGCAGTAAAAAGGTTGCTCGGTTAGAGATACAAAATTAGCTATTTCTAATAGCTTATCCTGTTAAGAGTATTTACCCTGCTAATAGTATAAAGACTTATCTAGTCTACCTTGCTAAAGGGTTTTACAACTCTAATCTAAGAGATGTACCATGTTGAAGGATTTACAAATTAAGACCTATTAGGGCCTACTCGAATAAAAGATTTTACAACTCTGATTTCAAAATAACCAGTACTAAAAATGTTTGTAATGATGCATCAAAAAATGCTTTTCAGACATAATATGCTCAATATCATATTACCTCATTATGCATTTCACTCACAATTCAACTTCTGTACTCGATACCTTCAACTATTATTCACATTCACAGTTCTTCTCTAATTTTTTTGTTACTCTGTAGCTTCTATGCTCTTTATCACCTTTACATTCTTCTATGTCTGATCATCACTTAATTTCTATCATTTTTCTTCTCTCTCTCTCACACTCTGATCTTCATACATTGATCATTTTTGTGAGGTCCTACCCCAACCCATCTTAGCTCGGTTGACATATTCATACATGGACTATCTTGATGATACACTATTTTGATACATTAGACTTATTTTGATAGTGATTTCATATCATTGGACATTATGTGAGGATTTTTATATGATTATGTGAATGATAATGCTAGATATATCTTTACATGCTTATGTTATATTGATCCTCATTTTATGATATGAAAAGATAATTAAATTTTGCATCTTGCATTGAGATTTGTACACTATCTTATGAAATAGGAATTGAGATGAATAGGATGTTCATTTTCTTATGAATTGAGTCTACAAATAATTTAGTGTTACTTGTGAAGTTGAAATTGAAATTACATATTATGCATATGGAAATAGATTACAAATATTATTTATGTATATGATGAAATTGTGAAATGCAGTTTATTAATGTATACTTGTTTGAATGTTATCATAGATCTTGTTTTTCTTTATATATGTATGTATATGTGGCATTTTCATGAGATACTGATAATCTAATCGAGTGTGCAGGGTTATGACCATGGTTCTTAATGCGGGGAAACAAGGATGGCTCAATGTGAAAACTATAAAAAGGCCAAGGAGAGAATAACCTCATTATTATGTGTTTTATTTTATAAATGTGATGTATGAGTATAAGGTAACTTGTAATTGTATAAATATGCATAATTGGATGTAATATTATGTGTTAATTATAATTGTGATTTATCCATTTGGCATGCCATGTGTAAATTAGAGTGGAGTGATGTGTTTTTATGCTGTGTCACTTAACACTTGTTCATGTGTGTTGGCATGCCTAAGTGGGTTAGTAGGATTTAACACTACCCTTGAGTCACCTTGTTGAATTCCTATGTGTGGTTAATTATTTAGGAAACCAAGAATTGAGTCCCATCATGTCCATTATCGTGGGTTAGCTTCACATGGGTTTTTGAGAGGTTAAAATGAGCCCTAGGGAGCGATTATGATTAAATTTAACTATCCCAATGTTTGTGCTTAGGGTTGTGGGTCAATTTTTGTACATTTCAACTCCCAAAGCTTAAATATGACCTCTTGAAGAGTGCCTTCTTTGGAAGTGACAAAATTTGGGTAGGGATTCAAGTCCATTTCTTCTCCCCATTTCTTGGTTTTCCTCTCATTATCTAGTAAGGGACAAGTGGTAGGGAAACATTTTCCAAGTAAATTCCTCATCATTGGGATGGGGGTAGAGTTTGGAAGAATATTTTCTCTATTAACAAAATTTGGAAGAAAGAGATGACACTTTTTGCACTTGGACTTGGGAATTTTATTTTGGGAAGAGACTTCTAGCTTAGGAAGAAAAGATAGAGAGGAATTGGGAAGGGAAAAAGAAAAGCTAAGGAAGGATTAGAGCTCTCTTTAAAGTATATTTCCATTATGCTTGGAGAAAGGTTAGTGCATCTATCATGGTAGAGTTACTATGTTCATGTGAATGTTGTGGTTATGTAAATTCATGTTGTATGTGTGTTGGGATGTTTACAATTTTTGTATTCATGGATATTGTCTTGTTTTTCTTTGGTTGGTTTTATGTGTATGTTTTGGGAGTGCAAGGAAAATCTCACCTTTGGGAGGGAAGAGAGCCTTGAGGGTGAAGGGGTTAGTTTAGAATGCCCTTAAGTGATGAGCCCTTCCTCATGGAGGGAGGGGATGTAGCATGGGTGTATGGGATCCATGCTGCCACATGTTTATTTTATTCTTTGGGGGCCATAAGGGAAGAAGTTTGTGAATTGTGTAGTGAAATATTATGAATTCAAGAAGCAAAAATTTTGTGATGTGAAAATTGAGCCTTGTGAAGGCATTGTTATATTTATGAGCAACTAAATTCTTTGTTGTGAAATCTCCTTTTGGGTACATTTTCTACCTTCAGCCATTTATGGATCCAAGGTGATCCTTAGTGCGAGCCATGGGTTTTGGGTGTTTTGTTGTGATTGAAGTTGTTGTTGTGTATTTTGCCCTTAGATTTTGGGCATTACATTTTTGTATTAGAGCACATTTTCAACTCTAGGAACCTTAATTCATTGTATTTTCAAGTCATTATTTATTTCTACCCTAGTGTAGGATGCCTCTAGTCACGTGTAATGGTCGCCAACATGGACAGAAAGCTAGGGGTGGTCACGTGGAAATAGAGGGCATTGAGTAGGTAGTAGAGGGAGTACATGGTGAGTAGGGGCCTCCTCCTATGCCACCACCAAATCCTAACTAGGACATTCTCAATGTACTTCAAAATCTAGTTGGTATCATCATGGATACATTTCCTTTAGGAGGATAGTAGGCTGAGACCCAAGAGCAGAGTAGGAGCCCTTCTCCTAGACAGGTTGGGGATCATGCAAATCATGAGGGAGAGTCGATTCACATGCCAGAGCCACCGTCGGGGATAGTGCAGAGAGCACCCCATGATACGGGGATCAGATCAAAGAGCTTCTACGACTACAACCATTTCTTTGGGTTGCGCCCTTACGAGAGAAACCTAAAGGCATAATTTTCCATACATATACTAAGAGGGACTACTACTTGGTGGTGGTAGGAGGAGTATAAGAACCACCTGATCATAGAAACCCTCACATGGGAGACATTCCTTGAGAGATTCAGAGCTCGATATATGTCAAAGAACTTTACTCAATGTCGTATCGATGAGTTCCATGACCTTTAGTAGAGAGATATTTTTATGGCATAGTATGAGAGTAAGTTCCTTGAGCTCCTTCCCTATGTGGACTATATGAAGGATGAAAAACTACAAGTCACCCTATTTATTAGGGGGTTGAACCATGCTATTTCTAATAGGCTGCAGATGGTACCTCTAGGTGATCTATGATATACCATAGAGAGGATCATGATTGCTAAGGGGATCCATAATAGGTCTCATGATGCACAAGATAGGTCACAGAATCATAATTTTGCACCACAATCTTCTAGTTTCTAGAGATCCCACTAGAAGGGAAATCAAAAGCACTTGTCATGATCTTCTAGAGCACCTCAGCCATAGCAATAGTAGTAGTCTTAGCAGAGTTAGAGATAGAGGCCTCCATAGGGACAATAGGGCTCTAAGCCCAAGTATTGGCATTCACAGGGTCCTCTATGTGATCATAGAGCTCATACGTAGTCATCTAGAAGTGGCTTTAGTGGATCTAGTATGATAGGTGGACAAAAGTAATCTATACCTCAGGGGATTCAAATTCAAGCCAGAGGTCCATGTTAAAATTATTGTGCTATGGGGCACATTGCTAGAGATTTTCCTTTAGACTGTCGATTCAATATTCAAAGGGTGACAACTTCAGAGCCTACAACAGGTGACATGGGTAGATCCCATTGACTGTTTGCAGTGGTTGATAACTGTTAGGTTGAGCATCAGGCCATAATTATTGAGGTCATAGGTAGGATTAGAGGTAGTAGCATTTCTATTCTTTTTGATTCAAGAGCTACTGACTCTTTCATTACACCTTTTATAGTGGAGCATTGTGAACTAGTGGTAGCTAGGTAAGATGAGACTTGGGAGGTTGAGTTATCCTCAAGTGCTAGGGTGTGAGTTAGTTCCTTGGTGAGGGGATGTCAGTTACAGATTGGGGACATGACCACCACAGTTGACCTTCATATTACACCACTTAGATCCTATGATGTTGTTCTTGGCATGGACTGGCTTTATGCCCACAGTGCCAAGATGGATTGTAGGCAGAAGAAAGTTGAGTGTGTGGATGATTTTAGTGTATCCTCATTCATTTCAGGAGTTCAAAGACCTATATATCTTCATATGATTTTTTCTATGTATCTTAAGTGGTGCATGAGATAGGGCTAACAGTTGTTTGCCATCATCATCAGTGACAAAGAGGAGGAGGTAGAGAAGGAGACTTTCCCTGATGACCATCCCATTTTGTAGGAGTTTGCAAATGTTTTTCCTTTAGAGCTACCTGGTATGCCACCACATAGAGCAGTGGATTTTCACATTGATCTTGTGCTAGGAGAAGAGCCTGTATCTTAAGAACCTTACAGGATGACTACCCATGAGCTCAACGAGCTCAAGATTCAATTGGAGGAGCTATTGGAGAAAGGGCATATTCATCCTAGTGTATCACCATAGGGTGCACATGTCATCTTCGTCAAGAAGGAAAGATCTCTAAGGTTATGTATGGATTACCAAAAGTTGAATAAGGTGACCATCAAGAATTGGTATCCACTTCCTAGGATTGATGATTTGTTTGATCAGCTTCAAGGTCCCCATGTGTTCTCTAAGATTGACTTGAAGTCAGGGAACTACCAGCTAAGGATTATGGAGAGTGATATCTACAAGACTACATTTCGTACATATTGTGGCCATTATGAGTTCAATGTGGTTCCTTTTGGACTCACGAATGCTCTAGTTGTATTCATGAGCCTCATGAATGGAGTATTCTACTCATTCTTAGATAGATTTATGGTGGTGTTTTTTGATGAGATTTTGATCTACTCATGAGATGAGCATGAGCATGAGGAGCATTTGAGATAGGTTTTGCGGTGCTTGAGGGATAATCAGCTGTTCGACAACTTGTCAAAGTGTGCCTTCTTTAGATCAGAGGTTCATTACCTTGGCTATGTGATATTAGGAGATGAGATCTCTATTGACCCAAGATTAGAGAGACTATGGATTGGCCAACACCTACTATTATGACCGAGGTCAAGAGTTTCATCGAACTTGCATGCTATTATAGATGGTTTGTTAAGGGATTCTCTAGAGTGGTACATCCTATCACTTCCCTTCAAAGAAATAGGAAGAATTTTGAGTGCATAGAGAGGTGAGAGAGAGCTTTTAAAGAGCTTAAGAGAGCACTCATTAGTGCACCTATCCTTGCAGTGTCAGATCCTTCAACAAGGTTTGTGGTTTTCACAGATGCATCTTTGGATGGGATTGGAGTAGTCCTTATGCAGGGTGGTCGAGCTATTGCTTACAAGTATAGGAAACTCAAGACTTAGGAGCTTAACTACCCTAATCATGACCTTGAGCTTTCTACAATGGTGCATGATTTGGTGAGATGGTGGCATTTTCTTTTGGGTAATAGATTCAATCTTGACTCAGATCATGAGAGTCTATAATACATATTCACTCAATCGAATCTTAATGCTAGGAAGAGGAGGTGGATGGAGTTTCTTTGTGAGTATGACTTCGATGTTCATTACATCAAGGGTAAGGAGAACATGGTAGTAGATGCCTTGAGCAAGAGACGACACAAGCTTACAGTTATAACTACTAGCATGGATTTGAGAGGGTGCATATTGCAACACTTGCATGAGGATGGATTCTATTATGAGGTTTTTTAGTTGATTCAAGCTCAGAGGCCCCTTGAGGGGAAGTTCTCATATTATACCGTAGATTTTAATGGTCTTCTTCATCATAGAGGATGCATTTATGTACCATCTTCTGGTGGGTTGTGTGACTTCATTATTCTTGAGGCTCATATAGCACCTTATGCAACGCATCCCAGAGTCAAGAAGTTACATGCAAATTTGAGGCAGCTCTATCAGTGGTCAGGTATGAGGATGCACATTGTAGATATTTTGGCTAGATGCTTGGAATATCAGAGAGTTAAGGCAGAGCACCACTATCCTGGTGAGCTTCTTCAACCACATGAGGTACTTGAGTGGAAGTGGGACCTAATATCCATGGACTTTAATGTTGGTCTTCCTATGTCATCTCGTTCCCATGATGCTATTATGGTGACAATGGATAGGCCGACCAAGGTATCCCACTTCTCACCTATTCATACTACTTTCATAGCACCTGCAGTAGTACATGTATTATTGTGATATATTGTCAGACTTCATGGCATTCCTTGTATGATTATATTTGATAGAGATTCTCTCTTTACTTCATCCTTTTGGAGAGACTTATAGACCACTTTGGGTACCATGCTTAATTTCAATACAAATTATCACCCAGAGATATAGCAAGCCATTCTAAGCTTACAAATCACCGCATTGGTCAATCATTCGATGAGAATTAGCTACAATAACATACCAAGCCATTCTGAGATTATAAATCACCAAATCGGTCAACCGTTTGATGAGAATAAGCTACAATCATGTAACAAGCCATTCTAAGCTTACAAATCACCCAATCAATCAACCATTTGATGAGACTCAGCTACAATCATGTAATAAGCCATTATGAGCTTACAAATCACCGAATTGCTCAACCGGTTGATGAGAATCAATTAGAATCATTTAAAAAGCCATTTTGAGTTTACAAATCATGAAATCAATCAACTTGTCAGTGAGAATCAGCTACAATCACGTAACATGCCATTATGAGCTTACAAATGATTGAATCAGTCAACCGTTCGATGAGAATTAGCTACAATCATGTAACAAGCCATTCTGAGATAACAAATCATCGAATCGGTCAATTGTTCGATGAGAATTAGCTACAATCACGTAACAAGCCATTCTGAATAAATAAATCACCAAATCAATCAACCGTTTGGTGAGAATCAGCTACAATCACGTAATAAACCATTTTGAGCTTACAAATCATCGAATTCATCAACTGTTCAATGAGAATCAATTACAATCATGTAACAAGCTATTTTGAGCTTACAGATCACCGAATCAGTCAACGGTTCAGTGAGGATGAGCTACAATCATGTAACAAGCCATTCCCTAAATCGGTCAATCATTTGATGAGAATCAACTACAATCACGTAACAAGCCATTCTGAGCTGACCAATCATTGAATCGGTCAACTGTTCGATGAGAATCAACTACAATCACGTAACTAGCCATTTTAAACTTAGAAATCACCGAATCGGTCAATCATTTGATGATAATCATCTACAATCATGTAACAAGCTATTCTGCACTTACAAATAACCGAATTGGTCAACCAGTCAATGAGAATCAACTACAATCATGTAACAAGCCATTTTGAGCTTACAAATCATGGAATCGGTCAATTGTTTGATGAGAATCAGCTACAATCATGTAACAAACCATTCTAAGCTTACAAATCATCGAATCAGTTAATCATTCGATGATAATCAGCTACAATCATGTAACAAGCCATTCTAAGCTTACAAATCACCGAATCAGTCAACCGTTTGATGAGAATCAGCTACAATCACGTAACAATCCATTTTGCAATTACAAATCACCAAATCGATCAACCGTTCGGTGATAATCAGCTACAATCACGTAACAAGCTATTCTGAACTTACAAATCATTGTATCGGTCAACTATTCAATGAGAATCAGCTACAATCATGTAACAAACCATTCTGAGCTTAAAAATCATTGAATCAGTCAATCATTCGATGAGAATCACCTAGAATCACGTAAAAAGCCATTGTAAGCTTACAAGTGACCGACTTAGTCAACCATTCGATGAGAATCAATTACAATCATGTAACATACCATTCTAAACTTACAAATCATGGAATCACAAAACCATTCAGTGAGAATCAGTTAGAATCAAGTAACAAGCCATTCTAAGCTTACAAAACATCGAATCAGTCAACTTTTCGATGAGAATCAGCTACAATCACGTAACAAACCATTCTAACCTTACAAATCACCGAATCAGTGAGCTGTTCCATGAGAACCAGCTACAATCACGTAACAAGCCATTCTGAGCTCACAAATCATCGAATCATTCAACTGTTTAATGAGAATCAGCTATAATCACATAAGAAGCCATTCTGACCTTACAAATCACTGAATTGGACAACCGTTCGATGAGTACGAGTTACAATCACATAATAAGACATTTTGAACTTACAAATCACCGAATCGGTCAACCGTTCGATGAGAATTAGCTACAATCATGTAACAAGCCCTTCTAAGCTAAGGAACACTAAATTGGTCAACTATTCGATGGGAATCAATTTCAATCATGTAACAAGCCATTCTGATCTTACAAATCACCAAATCCATCAATCGTTCAATGAGAATCAGCTACAATCAGGTAAAAAGACATTATGAGATTACAAATCATCGAATCGGTCAACCGTTCAATGAGAATAAATTAAAATCATGTAAAAAGCCATTCTAATCTTACAAATCACATGAATTGGTCAACTGTTTGATGAGAATCAATTACAATCATGTAACAAACAATTCTGAGCTTACAAATCACCAAATTGGTCAATCGTTCGATGAGAATCAACTACAATCATGTGACAAGCCATTACGAGCTTACGAATCATCGAATCAGTCAACCGTTCGATGACAATCAGCTACAATCATGTAACAAGCCATTCTGACCTTACAAATCAATGAGTCATTCAATCATTTGATGAGAATCAATTACAATCACATAACAAGCCATTTTGAGGTTACAAATCACTGAATCGGTGAACCGTTCGATGAGAATTAGCTACAATCACATAACAAGCCATTTTGAGCTTACAAATTAGTGAATCAGTCAACTGTTCAATGAGAATCAATTAAAATCACGTATTAAGCTATTCTAAACTTACAAATCGTTGAATTGCTCAACAAGCCTTTCTGAGATTAAAAATCACCAAATAGGTCAACCGTTTGATTAGAATCAATTACAATCACATAACAAGCCATTCTGAGCTTACTAATCACCGAATCGATCAACTGTTCGATGAGAATCAATTACAATCATGTAACAATCCATTATGAGCTAACAAATCATGAAATTCATGTGACAAACCATTCTGATCTTACAAATCATCGAAATGGTCAACCGTTCGATGAGAATCAATTATAAGCACGTAACAAGCCATTCTGAGCTTACAAATAATCGAATCAGTCAACCGTTTGGTGACAATCAGCTACAACCACGTAACAATCCATTCTAAGCTTACAAATCACCGAATCGCTCATTCGTTTAATCAAAATCAACTACAATCATGAAACAAGCCATTATGAGCTTACAAATCACCGAATTGGTCAACCATTTGATAAGAATCAGCTACAATCATGTAAGAATCCATTCTGAGCTTATAAATCACTGAATTAGTCAACCGTTCAGTGAGAATCAACTACAATCATAAAATAAGCCATTCTGAGCTTATAAATCACCAAATCGGTCAACCATTCAATAAAAATAAACTACAATCATGTAACAAGCCATTTTGAGGTTACAAATCACTGAATCGGTCAATCGTTTGATGAGAATCAGCTACAATCACGTAACAATACATTATGAGCTTATAAATTACCAAATTGGTCAACTATTTGATGATAATAAACTACAATCACATAGCAAGTCATATTTAGCTTACACATCACTGAATCAGTCAATTGTTCCATGAAAATCAACTATAATCAAATAACAAGCCATTCTGAGCTTACAAATCACCAAATCGGTCAACCGTTCAATCATACTTAGCTACAATCACGTAACAAGCCATTCTAACCTTACAAATCACCAAATCGGTCAACCGTTTGATGAGAATTAGCTACAATCACGTAACAAGCCATTCTGACCTTACAAGTCACTGAATCAGTCAACCGTACGATGAGAATCAGCTACAATAATGTAACATGACATTCTAAGTTTACAAATAACTAAATCGGTCAACCGTTCGATGAGAATCGGCTAGAATAATGTAACAAGCCATTCTGAGCTTACAAATCATTGAATCAATCAACCGTTCAATGAGAATCAATTACAATCATGTAACAAGCCATTTTGAGTTTATAAATCACCAAATCAATCAACCGTTCGATGAGAATCAATTACAATCATGTAACAAGCCATTTTGAGTTTATAAATCACTAAATCCATCAACCGTTCGACGAGAATCAGCTATAATCATGTAACAAGCCATTCTAAGCTTACAAATCACTGAATCGGTCAACCGTTCGATGAGTATCAGTTACAATCACGTAACAAGCCATTCTGCGCTTATAAATAACCAAATCAGTCAACTATTTGACGAGAATCAGCTAAAAATACGTAACAAACCATTCTGAGCTTACAAATCACCAAATTGGTGAACCATTCGATTAGAATCAACAACAATCACGTAACAAGCCATTCTGAGGTTACATATCACCGAATTGGTCAATCGTTTGATGAGAATCAGGTACAATCATGTAACAAGCCATTCTGAGCTTAAGAATCACCGAATCGGTCAATTGTTCCATAAGAATCAATTACAATCATGTAACAAGCCATTCTTAATTTACAAATCACCGAATCAGTCAACCATTCGATGAGAATTAGCTACAATCATGTAACAAGCCATTCTGAGCTTACAAATCATCGAATGGGTCAACCATTTTATAAGATTGAATTAAAATCATGTAATAAGTCATTCTAAGCTTACAAATCATTGAATCGGTCAACCGTTTGATGAGAATCAGCTACAATCACGTAACAAGCCATTGTGAGGTTACAAATCACCGAATCATTCAATTGTTCGACGAGAATTAGCTACAAACACCACAAGCCATTATGAGCTTACAAATACCTAACAAGCCAACCTAAGCTTGCAAATCATTGAATCTGTCAACTGTTCCATGAGAATCATTTACAATCATGTAAAAAATCCATTGTCAGCTTACAAATCATTGAATCGGTCAACCATTCGATGAAAATCAGCTACTATCATGTAACAAGCCATTCTGAGCATAAAAATCACCTAATCATTCAACCGTTTGATGAGAATTAGCTACAATCATGTAACAAGCCATTCTAAACTTATAAATCACCAAATCGGCCAACCGTTACATGAGAATCAATTACAATCATGTAGCAAGCCATTCTGAGCTTAAAAATCACTGAATCGGTCAACCATTTCATGAGAATCAATTACAATAACCTAACAAGCCATTCCAAGCTTACAAATCACCGAATCAGTCAACAGTTTGATGAGACTAAATTACAATCTCATCACAAGCCATTCTGAGCTTACAAATCACTGATTCGGTCAACCATTCAACGAGAATCAGCTACAATCACGTAACAAGCCATTCTAAGCTTACAAAACACCAAATAGATCAGAACCGTTCGATGAGAATAGGCTACAATCACCTAACAAGCCATTCTGAGTTTATAAATCACCAAATCAGTCAATCATTTGATGAGAATCAGCTACAATAATGTAACAAGCCATTCTGAGAATACAAATATCGAATCGGTCAATCATTCAATGAGAATCAGCTACAATCACGTAACAAGCCATTCTAAGGTTTCAAATCATCGAATCGGTCAACCGTTCGATGAGAATCAGTTACAATCACGTAACAAGCCATTCTTAGCTTACAAATCACCCAATCGGTCAACCGTTTGATAAGAATCAGCTGTAATCATGTAAACAACCATTCTGAGCTTACAAATCACTGAATTGGCAAACCATTCGATGGAATCAATTAGAATCACATAACAAGCCATTCTGACCTTACAAATCATCAAATTGGTTCACCATTTGATGAGAATCAGCTACAATCATGTAACAAGCCATTTTGAGCTTACAAATCACTGAATCGGTCAATCGTTTGATCAAAATCAATTACAATTACGTAACAAGCCATTCTAAGTTTACAAATAATGACAATGGTCAACCGTTTGATGACAATCAACTACAATCATATAAAAAGGCATTTCGAGCTTACAAATTATCAAATTGGTCAACTGTTTGATGAGAGTAAGCTACAATTACATAACAAGCCATTCTGAGCTTACAAATCACCGAATCGATCAACTGTTTGATGAAAATTAGCTAAAATTACGTAACAAGCCATTTTGAGCTTACAAATCACCTACTTGGTCAACTGTTAGATGACAATCAATTAAAATCATGTAACGAGCCATTCTGAGCTTACAAATCACTAAATTGGTCAACCATTCAGTGAGAATCAACTACAATCATGTAACAAGCCATTCTGAGCTTACAAATCACTGAATCGGTGAACTGTTTGATGTGAATAAGCTGCAATCACATAACAAATCATTCTAAGCTTATAAATCACCGAATCAGTGTACCATTCGATGAGAATTACTTACAATCACATAACAAGCCATCTGAGCTTACAAATTATCAAACTGGTCAACCATTCGAAGAGAATCAGCTACAATCACATAACAAGACATATTGAGCTTACAATCATGGAAATAGTCAACTATTTGATGAGAATTAGCTACAGTCACGTAACAAGCCATTCTAAGCTCACAAATCACTGAATCGGTCAACTGTTCGATGAGAATTAGCTACCATTGCGTAACAAGCCATTCTTAGCTTACAAATCATCAAATCGGTCAATCGTTCGATGAGAATGAACCATAATCACATAACAACCCATTCTTAGCTTACAAATCACCGAATCGGTCAACCGTTCGATGAGAATCAATCAGAATTAGGTAACAAGCCATTCTGAGCTTACAAATCACTGAATCATTCATCCGTTCGATGAGAATCAGCTACAATCACATAATAAGCCATTCGGAGCTTACAAATCACCAAATCAGTCAACCATTCGATGAGAATCAGCTACAATCACGTAGTAAGCATTTATGAGCTCACAAATCACCGAATCGATCAACCGTTTGATGAAAGTTAGCTACAATTATGCAACAAGCTAAACTAAGCTTACAAATCAATTAATCTATGAACCGTTCAATGAGAATTAGCTACAATCACGTAATAAGCCATTCTGAGCTTACAATCACCGAATTGGTGAACCGTTCGATTAGAATCAACTACTATCACGTAAAAGGCCATTTTGAACTTACAAATCACTGAATCGGTCAACCGTTCGATGAGAATCAATTACAATCACATAAAAAGGCATTCTGAGCTTACAAATCACCGAATCCGTCAACCATTACATGAGAATCAGCTACAATCTTGTAACAAGCCATTCTGAGCTTACAAATCACCAAATCGGTCAACCGGACCATGAGAATCAATGACAATCATGTAAAAAGCCATTTTGAGCTTACAAATCACCAAATAGCTCAACTGTTTGATGAGAATTAACTACAATCACGTAACAAGTCATTCTGAGCTTACAAATCATTGACTCGGTCAACCATTCAATTAGAATCAGCTACAACCATATAACAAGCCATTCTGACCTTACAAATCACCATATCAGTGAACCGTTCGATGAGAATTAATTTCAATCACTTAACAAGCCATTTGGAGCTTACAAATCATTGAATCGGTCTACCGTTCGATGAGAATCAACTACAATCATGTAACAAGCCATTTTGAGTTTACAAATCATCGAATCACTTAACCGTTCGATCAAAATCAATTACAATCATGTAACAAGCCATTTTGAGCTTACAAATCACCGAAACGGTCAACCATTCAATGAGAATCAGCTTCAAACATGTAACAAACCTTTCTGCTTACAAATCACCGAATCAGTCAACCATTCGATGAGGTTCTGCTACAATCATGTAACAAGCCATTTTAAGCTTACAAATCACCGAATCGATCAACCATTCGATCAGAATGAATTATAATTACATAACAAGCCATTCTGAGATTACAAATCATCGAAATTGTAAACCGTGTTATGAGAATCAGCTACAATCATGTAACAAGCCATTATGAGCTTACAAATCATGAAATCGGTCAACCCTTCGATGAGAATCAAGTAAATCATGTAACAAGCTATTCTGAACTTACAAATCATCGAATCGGTCAATCGTTCGATGAGAATCAACTACAATCATGTAACAAGCCATTCTGAGCTTACAAATCACTAAATCAGGCAACCATAAGATGAGCATCAATTAAAATCACATAACAAGCCTTAATGAGCTAACAAATCACCGAATCGATCAACCATTCTATGAGAATCAGTTACAATCACGTAACAAGCCATGCTAAGCTTACAAATCACCAAATCGGTCAACCATTTGATGAGAATCAACTACAATCACATAACAAGCCAGTCTAAGCTGACGAATCACTGAATTAGTCAACCGTTGGATTAGAATCAACTACAATCACGTAACAAGCCATTTTGAGCTTACAAATCACCGAATTGGTCAACTATTTAATGAGAGTAAATTGCAATCCTGCAACAAGCCATTCTGAGCTTACAAATCACCGAATCGATCAACCGTTCGATGAGACTCAATTACAATCACGTAACAAGCCATTCTGAGCTTACAAATCACTGAATCAGGCAATCATTCGATGGCAATCAATTACAATCACGTAACAAGCCATTATCAGCTTACAAATCACCAAATTGGTCAACTATTTAATGAGAATCAGCTACAATCACGTAACAAGCCATTCTGAGCTTACGAATCACCAAATCGATTAACTGTTCGATGAGAATCAACTACAATCACGTAACAAGCCATTCTGAGCTTACAAATCACTGAATCGGTCAACTATTTGATGAGAATCAATAGCAATCACGTAAGAAGCCATTGTGAGCTTACAAATCACTGAATCGGTCAACCGTTTGATGAGACCCAATTACAATCACGTAACAAGCCATTCAGAGCTTACAAATCACCGAATTGGTCAACCGTTTGATGAGACTCAATTTCAATCACGTAACAAGCCATTCTGAGCTTACAAATTACTGAATCGGTCAACCATTCGATGATAATAGTCAACAATAATGTAACAAGCCATTCTAAGCTTCCGAATCACTGAATCTATGACCCGTTTGATGATAATCAGCTACAATCACGTAACAAGTCATTCTGAGCTTACAAATCATTGAATCAGGCAATCGTTCGATGAGAATCAATTACAAACATGTAACAAGCCATTCTGAGCTTACACATCACTGAATCGGTCAACCATTCGATGAGAATCAATTAGAATCACATAACTAGCCATTCTGAGCTTACAAATCATCGAATCGGTCAACTGTTTGATGAGACTCAATTACAATCTCATAACAAGCCATTCTGAGTTTAAAAATCATCGAATCGATCAATCATTCAATGAGAATCAACTACAATTATGTAACAAGCCATTATGAGCTCACAAATCACTGAATCATTGAATCGTTCAATGAGAATCAGCTACAATCACATAACAAGACATTCTTAGTTTACAAATCACCAAATCGGTCAACCGTTTGATGAGAATCAACTACAATCATGTAACAAGCCATTATGAGCTTGCAAATCACCAAATGGGTCAACTATTTGATGAGAATCAATTACAAAGATGTAAAAAGCCATTCTAAGCATACAAATCACCGAATTGATCAACCGTTCGATGAGAATGAATTAAAATCATGTAACAAGTCATTCTGAGCTTACAAATCACTGAATCAATCAACTGTTTGGTGAGAATCAGCTACAATCATGTAACAAGCCATTCTAAGCTCACAAATCACAAAATTGGTCAACCGTTCGATGAGAATCAACTACAATCACGTAACAAGCCATTCTACGCTTACAAATCATTGAATCGGTCAACCGTTCAATAACAATCAGCTACAATCACGTAACAAGCCATTGTGAGCTTACAAATCACCGAATCGGTCAACCGTTCGATGAGAATTACCTACAATCATGTAACAAGCCATTCTGCACTTATAAATGACCAAATCGGTCAATCGTTCGATGACAAGCAACTACAATCACGTACCAAGCCATTCTGAGCTTACAAATCATCATTCGATGAGAATCAGCTACAATCATGTAAAAAGCCATTTTGAGCTTACCTATCACCGAATCAGTCAACTGTTCAATGAGAATCAATTACAATCACGTAACAAGCCATTCTGAGCTTACAAATTACTGAATCGGTCAAAAGTTCATTGAGAATCAATTACAATCACGTAAAAAGCCATACTGAGCTTACAAATCATCGAATCGGTCAACCATTTGATGAGAATCAACTACAATCATGAAACAAGCCATTTTGAGCTTACAAATAGCTGAATTAGTCAACCATTCGATGAGAATCAGCTACAATCATGTAACAAGCCATTATGAGCTTACAAATCACCAAATCGGTCAACTGTTCACTAATAAATTTGGGGGCATTTTGCGATGGCTATGTGTCACAATTGCGACGGCTATGTGTCGCAATAGCGACACCCATAGACGTCGTAGTTTTTTAGTCGCAAATTGCGACGTCTATGGGTAGCCGTCGCAATTGCGACGCCCTCCCATCGCAATGTTGCCCCTTTACCCATTCTGGGCCTCTACCACATTGCGACGGCAGGGCGTCGCATTACGATGGGCGCCCGTCGCAATTGCGACGCCCGTGGGTGGATTAAAAAAAAAAATATTTAATACATTGCTAATGAACCACATTAATGCTTTTTTCTTTCAACAAATGAGGACACTCACTGTAAAGACAACATGATAATGTACACTCACTATAAGGACAGTCACAAATGAGGACATCTCACAGTGACTGTCCCTTGTGTAATTGCCACTTGAATGTATTGCTATTCAGCCACATTAATGCTTTTCTTCTTCAACAAATGAGGATAGTCACTCTAAAGACAACATGATAAGTGAGTGTACATTATCATGTTGTCTTTAGAGTGACTATCCTCATTTGTTGAAGAAGAAAAGCATTAATGTGGCTGAATAGCAATACATTCAAGTGGCAATTACACAAGGGACAGTCACTGTGAGATGTCCTCATTTGTGACTGTCCTTATAGTGAGTGTACATTATCATGTTGTCTTTACAATGAGTGTACATTATCATGTTGTCTTTACAGTGTCAATAAATGCATTATTACTTAAACTGAAGAGTACTCTAAAAAATATGTCATTGTGGAGTTCTGATTGCTTCCAATTTGATTTACGCTTGTTCTACTTATGTATCCAGCATCATGTAAGAAAAGTTGATGCTTTTAAAATAGATTCATTTAGCCATGAAATGCCTGTGCATGTTACATACAAGATTCCAAGGCCCAAAACTGATTACTCATTATAATTCATGTACAGAATGATAATCAACCACAACGAGGCATGCGTAGGCGCTGCTTAGATTTTGAGGCATCAGAAGCTCGTAGAAGAAACTTGACCAATGGCTCATGGAATGCAACAAACTTATTGCCTAAAACAGGAACATTGGTAACCACAGATGATGGTTCTGAAAAGAACACTTCACCATCAATGTCACGTGAGGGAACTGCAATTTCTGATGGCAAGAAACTTGTAGTATATAAGAGAGATGTAGGTACAGATGCTGGGAGAAGTTCCCAATCTTTATTTGTTGGACAGTTTTCATCTTGCTCTTATAAAACATCTGAGGGTAACTCAGACAAGTCTGACAGCTCACTTAGAAATAATGGGCATTCTTCTATGTCAGTGGGTATGCCAACTGGGATTGGTTTGCATTTAAATAGCCTTGCCTCTTCAATGTCATTAAATTGTGGAACTGGGCTGCTAACAACTTCAAAGGGAGCTACTGGCATGCAGGGAATGCTAACTTTGTCTGGAGTGAAGGAGGCTCCTGGTGACAGTCGAACAAGTTCTTTACTTCCTGTAAGCTCAGGTGGAAATATTTAAGTATCAACAAATACAAGCATGGCTCCTGGAATGCTTGTGTCAGTTGTGGAAAAGACTAGAATTGATCAACAGGAGGTGCAGTCTTCTAGAAACACACAGATTGGAGTCACAAAGTCCACTACATGTTTCCGATCCCTAACAGTTGGCATAAAGCCATTGCAATGTAGGCAACCTTTTAAAACTGAATATATGAACTCAAGTCCACTTGACAAGAAGAGGCCAGCGCTACAAGATATTTCTTGACAACCTGGATTTGGTATAGGGGAAGAGTATAATCAGAGCAGTCCTAAGAAGAAAAGGTAATTGTAGGATTTTATCAACTTTACAGAGATTTGTCTTCATTTGTAATGCTTTGTTGTCTGGATAATTTTGAATTCACTTTTGCATCCTTTTCTTTAGCTTTGACTTTTTCTTTGAATGCCCAGAAGAAAGTCTGCCATGACTGCAGATAAAGAAGGCTGCAAACGTTGCAATTGTAAAAAGTCAAAATGCCTTAAATTATGAGTCTTTGTGCACTAGAGTGGGTTTATTATTTGGTTCCTATGTCTTTTCTATTTGTCTCGAAACTTGAACATTGCTATGAAGGTCTATGTGTTAGCACTTAAGAAAAGCAAATTGCAATCCAGAACATTCTACATACCTCTTAGATGCAGTAGATCAGATAATTAAATAAATAGATGTTTTTTGATTTTTGCATTTCAATTCATGTATTGACATGACTAGATTTATAGTTTTAATTTAAATGAAATTCTTACTAGTACTCTTGCAGGTATTGTGAGTGTTTTGCAGTAGGAGTATACTGCGTTGAGTCCTGCACATGTCAAGAGTGCTTTAACAAACCCGAGTATACAGATATGGTTGTTGGCACACGCCAGCAGATAGAATCATGCAATCTGCTTGCTTTTGCTCCTAAAATTGTTTATGGTGCTGACTCTCCACCAACTAATGGGGTGAGAAAATACTGAGAGGTTTTCCTTTGTTCTGGTGTTTTCTCTTTATAGTATCACTATTACTTAACTATCTATGGAGAGTTCTTATCTTTCTCGCTATCTTACTTCAACAGAGAGAGTGCACCAAGACTCCAGCATCGGCAAGGCACAAAAGAGGCTACAATTGTAAGAAATCAATGTGTCTGAAGAAATACTGTGAATGCTATCAGGTAGATATCTTCAATTGATTGCTTAATTTAAGGTTAAAGGCTGGAGAGTAGTTTATGTGTATTCTGATTAGTGCTCGTATCTTTTATTTTAGGTAGGGGTTGGCTGCTCAGATGGCTGTAGATGTGAAGGTTGTAAAAACACGTTTGGCAAGAAAGAAGGTATCCGGTCACTTTTTTCAAATATCGAATGCATCATATTATCTCAATATATACATGAACGATAATACAAATATTGAATGCATTATATTCTATCATTCTATACATGTACGACGATTCAAATATCAAGTGCATTATATTATCTCAGTCTATACATGAATGATAAATTTCATTTGCAACTTGTATAGGAGGATCAGATGACACAGAAGACAAAGAATCTCAGGATGAGGTATGGGAGAAGGCTATATCAGAGGAAAAGCTAGGGCTTTGTTACTGTCCCTTGTGACAGTAACAAAATTTGATGAAAATAATTTTTGTTTCACTCAACTTTGACATTCACAACTTCCTCTTTTATTATAATAAGAAAAAATACAGTGACTTTAGAGAAAATAATGAAACTAATACAATTGCAATATAGTGGTATTTAGAACAAACAGAGCTTCACAACCATCAAAGAAGAAAAAAGCACATGCATATATCGAGTACTCCTCAATCAAAGAGATAGAGAAGAATTCAAAACATACCCAGACTGAACATGGCCATACCAAGACCAGCATCAGACAATATTCTTATTGACTGCTCTAGGATAGCTGGCATTTCAACTTTCCATCTACAAAATAGATTATAAAAACATGAAAATATATCAGAGATGTTTGATATTGATACAAAACAACACAGATTCATTTCTTCGTACACCTGTATATCATAAAAATCCTTGCACACTTCGAAAAATTGTATTGCCTTTTACTTACTCAAAAGTAATTTACATAAAGCAGTCATTTGATTAACATGGATCCTAATATTCACAAGTACATGGTCATGTGCTCCATCATAGCATCTTATAGATTTAGATATGTTCTCTGAAATAATTCAATGTTTTGTTTACAATCCACAAAAGAAATATTTTCCCTCGTCTACTTAATCCTAAACAAAAGGCCATATAGCAATATAGATAGAACTATATAACAGAAACCATAAACAATGGTAACCTTAGCAGTAGCAAGAAATTGTTGCAAAAACTTTACCTTATCATACCCAGATTGTTGCTTTGCCTAGCAGAGGGAAATTTGATCAGTAAAATTGACACAGAGTATGATGTCTCCATTGTCATGCTGGATAACAAAACACCAACTTTAATGGGCATGTACTATCCCTTGTGTAATTGCCACTTGAATTCATTGCTATTGAACCACATTAATGCTTTTTTCCTTCAACAAATGAGGATAGTCACTATAAAGACAACATGATAATGTACACTCACTGTAAGGATAGTCACAAATGAGGAAATCTCAGAGTGATTATCCCTTGTGTAATTGCCGCTTGAATACATTGCTATTGAACCACATTAATGCTTTTTTCCTTCAATAAATGAGAACAGTCACTGTAAAGACAACATGATCATGTACACTCACTGTAAGGATAGTCACAAATGAGGAAATCTCAGAGTGACTATCCCTTGTGTAATTGCCGCTTGAATACATTGCTAATGAACCACATTAATGCTTTTCTCCTTCAACAAATGAGGACAGTCACTATAAAGACAGTATGATAATGTACACTCACTGTAAGGACAGTCACAAATGAGGACATCTCACAGTGACTGTCCCTTGTGTAATTGCCACTTGAATGTATTGCTATTCAGCCACATTAATGCTTTTCTTCTTCAACAAATGAGGATAGTCACTCTAAAGACAACATGATAATGTACACGGGCTGTAAGTGTACATTATCATGTTGTCTTTACAGTGACTATCCTCCTTCAAGTGGCAATTACATAAGGGACAGTCACTGTAAAGACAACATGATAATGTAGAGAAACATTGTCATTTGTATTTTCAACAGCGCCGAGAGAGATTCCCTCCATGAAATCACAGCTACAATTTCTGAGTACGTTGGGTTTATTTTTCTTTTGTCATTATTATGTAATCTGGTATTCAACTGTTACAGAGCTAAAATACCTAGAAATGAGGACATATCTGTGTTGAATTTATTGTTAGCAGCTTTGGTTATTTAGAAGTTTAATTTTATTTGTTCATCTTTCAAGCACAAACATTTTGTGGACTGTAACGTCTTCATTGTTTCGGGTATGCAATGAAACGCCCTAACTTGCGACTACCTTCACGGTACTTGTGTACATTATCATGTTGTCTTTACAGTGACTGTCCTCATTCAAGTGGCAATTACACAAGGGACAGTCACTGTGAGATGTCCTCATTTGTGACAAGGACAGTCACACATGAGGACATCTCACAGTGACTGTCCCTTGTGTAATTGCCACTTGAATGTATTGCTATTCAACCACATTTATGGGCCCATTTGGACCACAACACATAGTAGCATCTACAGAGAAGAATATACAACATGAGGGCAGCCACTGTAAAGACAACATGATAATGTACACTCATTGTATGTGTACATTATCATGTTGTCTTTACAGTGACTGTCCTCATTCAAGTGGCAATTACACAAGGGACAGTCACTGTGAGATGTCCTCATTTGTGACAAGGACAGTCACACATGAGGACATCTCACAGTGACTGTCCCTTGTGTAATTGCCACTTGAATGTATTGCTATTCAACCACATTTATGGGCCCGTTTGGACCGCGGCACACAGTAGCATCTACAGAGAAGAATATCCCAGGTGTAACAAGTTGTAAGAATATACCAACAGTTCTAAGAAGTTCCCTAGCACATAGTAGCATCTAAAGAGAAGAATATGGGTCAACGAGGTTGACTTCAAAGCCATGCAATCTAATGGTAATAGTAATATCATAATTTGACATACTATCAGAAATACTTCCTAAATAGACTATTCAATCTTATAAGAGATGGATTCATGAGAACTATTATTTATGAAATATGAGTCAATGACTTTAATTAAAAAAATTACACAATCTAATTCTTGTAAAAATATCAAAATTTGACACATTGAAAATACCTTCCAAAAGTATCATTAATTGATTAATATGAATCACTACTCATGAAATATAATTTTATAAACCTAATCTAAAAACTACACAATAAAAATCTTAATAGCAATATTGTAAGAAACTATTCCCAAAAGCAAGCCTAACAAAATTTGATGAAAATAATTTTTGTTTCACTCAACTTTGACATTCACAACTTCCTCTTTTATTATAATAAGAAAAAAAATGTCTTTTTAGATATACCTCATGAACCATACTCGAATAATCTATCATTTTTCTTCTCAAAAACATATTTGCAGAGCCTGCTTCTTTTACTTGTTTGTACTTTTATCTCTCTGATGGAAAGGGTTCCTTCAGGACACATTTTTCCAAGTTCACTGCTTGAGATATTTGAGGAGGGTTCCCCTGCTTGAGTATCCATCCAACCCATTTTCGAGTAGTTCTACAATTGCACAGTCTAAATTAATAATACTGACAATTGAATGACGAATGATGATACATAGAATACATAGAATTGATATAAAGTAATCCTAAAAACACTAAAACATTATTGATATATTTATATTTCATAAATAAAATTGATATAAAAGATCTGGAAAGATACATTAAAAAATAGAAAAATAGTAATTTATAATAGAAGGAAACTTAAATTGCTATTTAAAAAAAAAACAAGTCTTAAATCTTATCATTTTGTTTCATTATCATCCATAAGTACACACCTCTAGTATAATAATTATATTTTACCACCCATAAAATGAAAAAAAGATTTTCACAAGAGAAATTGAAGCTAGATTATAAAAATGAACCATCTTATTGGAAACTGGAACTGTTATCATACCCAAAAGGACTACAAAATTTCACCTTATCATACCCAGATTGTTGCTTTGCCTGGCGGAGGGAAATTTGATCAGTAAAATTGACACAGAGTATGCTGTCTCCATTGTCATGCTGGATAACAAAACACCAACTTTAATGGGCATGTACTGTCCCTTGTGTAATTGCCACTTGAATGCATTGCTATTTGATGCAGGGGCATCCCTAATGCAAGCCAAAGACACCATGATTGAAGGAAGTTTCCATGAAGCCAAGGAGTCAAATCCTATCAATTGGAACATAAGATTTTCACCTTGGAGCTTTGAAGGATTGACTGGTGAAAGGTCCTTTTGATTGACAAATCAGAGTCTTTTTCAATGACAAATCAGAGTCTTTTTGAATGACAATAAATTAGAATAGGAGTTTTAGATGTTTTCTTGGTTTGTAATAAATATTAAGGATTGATTTTATCTCCTTATAAACATCCACTTGTTGCACACAAGACCCCTTGGTGACTTATAAACCTTGGGCATCTTTTGAGTCCTTGGATGAAATGAGCATAGTAAGTGTTTATTAGGTGTCTTTTAGATGTTGTTAAGAAGTTTGAAGGTCCAAAATAACTTTAATAAGGTTCCTAAAGTTTCACAACACATTTTTAACCTTCTCGGTAAAGTTGTTTGCAAAGTTGTAATGCAACTTTAAAAGTTGCTTAGCAAAGTTGACATTTGTTGGATAAACTGTTCTAACCACCTAGATGGTTGAACCAACATTTGGAGAGCCTATTTTAGGCTTCAAATGGTTGAAGACAGACAGAGAACTAGTATTGTAATCATTTTGCTTTCATAAAAAATAAAAATAACCCTATTTTTGTGCATTTCTGGTGAAAAATGAACTTTGTAAGGCTGTACAGATGGTGGTTGGATGATAAAATTTTCCTGGAAGTTGTAATAGTGACATCTGATGCTTTGGAAGTTGGTTTGATTGATTCTCTTTGTTTTATATCTAAGTTATTTCAAATTTTCTGTGCATTGTTTACAAACCCTCATTTTCAGGGTTTGACTGATGTAAAGACCTTAACTCACGTTTCAACCATTGGAATTCCTTCTTCCTTGGTGGAATGAGAGTTAAGGATTTATATTTGTATATTCTAAAAGCCCTGAGGTAGGGGGTTGCATCTGCATTTGTTGAGAGCGAGCCCTAGATCAAAAACTACCATGTTTTTGGCTGGGAAGATGGTAATCAGATTAAAATCAGAAGCTTGCATCGTATTGAGGACTTGAAAACTTATGCATTCTTGTTTATCTAGATCAGGAGAACACTCCAAAACTCTGATCTTGGTTTCATACACCCATTTTTAATGCTTTATTTTGGAACCCACACCTAAAAGCATGCATTAGGTCTGTGGACTCAATGAAGACATTGATATGCTAGAGTGGAGTCAGGGTCTGGGAGTTGGTGGTCTTTTAGAAATCCAAAAAGGATACTCAGAAAACATATAACTTCTTAGAGTCCTTTGGCAAGTTGCAGAGTTATGGCTGCAGAGCAGGTTTGGGAGACCTACTAGGGTCACTAGGTCAGTTTGTTATTTTGATGTCTTGGGTTGTTTAGATCACAACCAATGTATGATTCTTGTTATTTAGATGATATCTAAGGGGTTTCTAAGTTTTGCTGCAGGAAGTAAGATCTAGAACCTTAAAAGTCTCTTTTGATAGAAAATCAGGGAACTTGTCCCTAAAAGGAAATTTGTTATTGAATGGGATTGAGTCCATAAGTTGTGTGATCCTTGAAACCTTCAAATTCATTACTTTGCAGAGTTTAAACATTAACCTATAGAAATCAAAGCCTAATTGATTAGTTGAGTCATTTTGGTGTCT
This sequence comes from Chamaecyparis obtusa, assembly GCA_027943335.1. Taxonomy (NCBI): domain Eukaryota; kingdom Viridiplantae; phylum Streptophyta; class Pinopsida; order Cupressales; family Cupressaceae; genus Chamaecyparis; species Chamaecyparis obtusa. The sequence continues at coordinate 1,026,916 of BSBK01002264.1, forward strand.
TGAAGTGGGTTGAGACATAGATCCAAGTTTCTTGCTGACTACTCTGCATCACTATTGAACCACATTAATGCTTTTTTCCTTCAACAAATGAGGACAGTCACTGTAAAGACAACATGATAATGTACACTCACTATAAGGATAGTCACAAATGAGGAAATCTCAGAGTGATTATCCCTTGTGTATGTAATACCCCAAAAATGGGCTATAAGTTCATTAACCTCCTATATCATCAAATCATATGAAATTGACATCAAAGTCCTAATCTAAGGCACATCTAAACATCATCAAATCTAATTGATTATCTTAAATTTTGCATCGGAGAATATTCCTAGTAATATTCCTAATTATCTTAATTATCTTTAATTTTATAATTATTTGGCAATAAATCACATTTATCCTAAAGTTTGATTAATTGAATATTTTCATATTTAATTAATTAGATTTAATATTTGCCACTTAATTGTGTAATTAAATTTAATTATATCTATTATTAATTGTATTATTTAATTTTGACAATAAATCTAATATCATATGAATAATTGATTAAATTCTTATTTAATTAATTAAAGCAAGTTGTCATTATTTAATAATATAGTTTTTAATAAAAGTTTGATTAAATAATTGATTAACCCATAAATCAATTGTTTTATTTTTAAAAGCAGTTAAGTTGGAAATAAATCACTTTATTATTAAATTAATTCATAAATAAAACATGCACAATCATAAAAGCAAACAACTATCAATTATCAATTAAAGCTAAACTATATTTTGAGTTAAAGCTTAGCTTTTGCATGTTTTTGTGAGTTAATTATCCTTTATTTAAAAATAACTCAAAAATCAACCTGAGTTATTTGAGTGATTTATGGCTTTTTTTCATGCACCTCCAAAGCCTTGGATTTCAATAAAAATAATGCTCAACTCTTCATAATTCATCTCTCAATCATCTCTCAAATTTGCATCCAAGCATCTCATATTTTGCACAATCACGCTGGAGAATTGGAATTGAAGAAACAAAGCTCTTGCGAATCGACATCTTTGTGAGATCAATCTTATTTTTGCATTCATATTACATATCATTGTTAGATTCATAGCATATCAGTTTTCAATAGCATTCATATCATATCAGTTTTTATCATTCTTATTGCATAGAAAATATCAAAAATATAGATTAATTGCATTTATTCCATATCTAGAATTGCATTCAAATCCTTCATTTAGGTGTCGTCTAGGTCACTGATCTCGATTACAATCTGAGAACATTAATCTCGCACCTATTAGAAGGCAGTAAATCGCTTGGTTAGATAGCTCTCAATTTTGCATGATTTTGATTATCACTAACCTCTAATGTTTTACTGAGTGTTGTGTTTACAGATCAGGTATAATTTTCACACACACAGTGTAATTGCCACTTGAATACATTGCTATTGAACCACATTAATGCTTTTTTCCTTCAAGTGGCAATTACACAAGGGACAGTCACTGTGAGATGTCCTCATTTGTGACAAGGACAGTCACACATGAGGACATCTCGCAGTGACTGTCCCTTGTATAATTTCCACTTGAATGTATTGCTATTCAACCACATTTATGGGCCTGTTTGGACCACAGCACACAGTAGCATCTACAGAGAAGAATATCCCAGGTGTAACAAGTTGTAAGAATATACCAACAGTTCTAAGAAGTTCCCTAGCATATAGTAGCATCTACAGAGAAGAATATACAACATGAGGGCAGCCACTGTAAAGACAACATGATAATGTACACTCATTGTATATGTACATTATCATGTTGTCTTTACAGTGATTGTCCTCATTCAAGTGGCAATTACAGAAGGGACAGTCATTGTGAGATGTCCTCATTTGTGACAAGGATAGTCACACATGAGGACATCTCACAGTGATCGATTGTCCCTTGTGTAATTGCCACTTGAATGTATTGCTGTTGAACCACATTAATGCTTTTCTTCTTCAACAAATGAGGACAGTCACTCTAAAGACAACATGATAATGTACACTCACTGTAAGGACAGTCACAAATGAGGACATCTCACAGTGACTGTCCCTTGTGTGATTGCCACTTCAATGTATTGCTATTCAGCCACATTAATGCTTTTCTTCTTCAACAAATGAGGATAGTCACTCTAAAGACAACATGATACTATACACTCACTATAAGTGTACATTATCATGTTGTCTTTATAGTGACGGTCCTCCTTCAAGTGGCAATTACACAAGGGATTTGTTTTTTCATTTTTGTTTTCAACAGCGCCGTAACCCTCCGCGAAATCACATCGGGATATAAGGGCAAAAAAAACAAGAACGTTGTCATTTGTATTTTCAACAGCACCGAGAGAGATAAACAAACTTAAAACTCAGACTTAAGAAATATGAAGGCAATGCTTCAAAAGGTCGATGCCCTAAACACGGGAAAACACAATACCACCATTAAACGATGCCCTAGTCACCGTATTAATGCTGCCAGCTCTGTACCAGTATGTTGACTGCTCACTTTCATCCTATGATAAAGGTAACTTCATTAATCATACTTGAAATGGCAGCATACGAACTAAAGCTACTGTGTGTCGTGGTCCAAACGGGCCCATAAATGTGGTTGAATAGCAATACATTCAAGTGGTAATTACACAAGGGATAGTCACTGTGAGATGTCCTCATGTGTGACTGTCCTTGTCACAAATGAGGACATCTCACAGTGACTGTCCCTTGTGTAATTGCCACTTGAATGAGGACAGTCACTGTAAAGACAACATGATAATGTACACAAGTACCGTGAAGGTAGTCGCAAGTTAGGGTTGTTTCATTGCATACCTGAAACAATGAAGACGTTACGGTCCACAAAACATTTGTGCTTGAAAGATGAACAAATAAAATTAAACTTCTAAATAACCAAAGCCGCTAACAATAAATTCAACATAGATATGTCCTCATTTCTGGGTATTTTAGCTCTGTAACAGCTGAATACCAGATTACATAATAATGACAAAAGAAAAATAAACCCAACGTACTCAAAAATTGTAGCTGTGATTTCGCGGAGGGAATCTCTCTCAGTGCTGTTGAAAATACAAATGACAACGTTTCTCTACATTATCATGTTGTCTTTACAGTGACTGTCCCTTGTGTAATTGCCACTTGAAGGAGGACAGTCATTGTAAAGACAACATGATAATGTACACTTATAGTGAGTGTACATTATCATGTTGTCCTTAGAGTGACTATCCTCATTTGTTGAAGAAGAAAAGCATTAATGTGGCTGAATAGCAATACATTCAAGTGGCAATTACACAAGGGACAGTCACTATGAGATGTCCTCATTTGTGACTGTCCTTACAGTGAGTGTACATTATCATGTTGTCTTTAGAGTGACTGTCCTCATTTGTTGAAGAAGAAAAGCATTAATGTGGTTCAATAGCAATACATTCAAGTGGCAATTACACAAGGGACAATCACTGTGAGATGTCCTCATGTGTGACTGTCCTTGTCACAAATGAGGACATCTCACAATGACTGTCCCTTGTGTAATTCAAGCGGCAATTACACAAGGGACAGTCACTGTGAGATGTCCTCATTTGTGACTATCCTTACAGTGAGTGTACATTATCATGTTGTCTTTAGAGTGACTGTCCTCATTTGTTGAAGAAGAAAAGCATTAATGTGGTTCAATAGCAATACATTCAAGTGGCAATTACACAATAGACAATGTCATGAGCCGTGACATATTGAACTTAGTATAATAATAAAATGATTAGATGATATATAATAATCTATTATTAACGGTATATAACAATAATATATAATTATTATCAAAAGATAATAATAATATATAGTTAGCATAATAAGTAATATGTTAATTAAATAATATTAAAATATTAATAAATAATATAATTATGATTATAATTATAATATAAATTAATAATAAATAATTATTAATAAATTATATATATTATATTATAATAATATATTAAGTAATAATATTAAATCAATTATTGATATAATAATTTTAATATATAAATAATATTAATAAACCTCTCAATATAAAACAATATGTTATCACTATAATAATATTTATTATAATATTATTAATATTACTAACATCATTAATTATAATATTTAATAATAACAATAACATTAATAATAATAATAATAATAATAACGTTTAAAGCAATATCGAATATCTGTAATCGATATACATCTACATTAAACATCTGCATTATCTATCACGATGAGGAATGAAGAAGTGATACAACAATCACTAGTCATTACACATCGATACCATGAGAGGATGATTAATGAACCAAATACTATGAAGTCAAGATCAACATGATATGAATAAGGGATAGGTCGCTATGTGTTTCAGAAGATGTATTGATAAGCAAGAAGGATAACCATTCATATATTATAAATAATCATTAATTGCACAAGTTTAGACAATGACATATCCGATAAAGCAATATCAAACATGAAGACCCGCTAGCAAATATGCACCATCACTTCCTATGTTATCATGACAATAACATAAACTAGATTGAATTCTACTATCTATATCAATAGACACCACATAGGAGGATATCGACTAAAGGATTGAAAGATTATCGATTGTCTGAGATAAACCACATCTTGTAGAAACACAAAAGCATCAGTGATTATATCACAAGCTATTGATGAATGAGGCATCAGTCATGGATAATAAGTACAATGTATCCTTAAGTATTAACAGGAATGGAAGTCAATTTGAAGATCAAACTCCATTACCAGCAATCAACCAATAAATGGACAATTATCAGAAAATGATATCAACTTATATCAGAGTAGAAAGATTGGATATAATAATAACAATATGGGATAAGGCAAGAGTTAATATCGATTGACTAAATACTAATGATAGTTAGACCAAACTAATACAAACATAATGGATGTTAACTACTGGTTGCACTACCAATTAGGGAAGATTACCTTCATAAAAAGATTTGATATTGAGTCAATCTGGGAGTTATCTATGATCAAAAAATAATGAAATAATATTATGTGAACTGTCGGATTATGGAAAGGTGTGATTAACAAAGGGGCATGGAGGAAGAAACAAGACATGTCTCATTCATAGCATCTCTTCATTTGTTAAAGACAATATAAGAATGCATTCTCGTCAGTCACTCAAGGCATCATTAGAACTTTATTTACTTATCCATATTTGGATATACTCAATAGAGCATCTGCCTTTGGCAGTTTGGTTTCAAGTTTATCATTGCAGATCAGAGACAGCACCATGATTGCACAGATAGAAAGGATAGTCAGAAACAACATCAATATTTGAAGTTGCAAGCATATAATTCAGAATCTGAAATAGCAACATATCACTCATAGCGATATTACACAATTGCATAATTACATCATCATATCAGACACAGCAAATACATTGCTGTAAGCAATACTTATTGATTGTATATTGATATTGTTTATATCAGACATAGCATCACTATAAGTGATAGGAAACATCATATTCATAGCATATTTCATATCATTATATCCGACAGTGCTATTAAACATATTGGTATCAATATCATCTTGCACACATATTGTGATTGAATCTGAAATAGCGGTTGATATCTTAAGTAACCTCCATTACTTAGTTTAATTGTAAGTATCTGATAGAGTAAGTCTGAGAAGTGGAGTAATTGTTCCTGTTTTCCAAGTTAGCCAAAAAGGGGACATTACAGACAATCACTGTGAGATGTCCTCATGTGTGACTGTCCTTGTCACAAATGAGGACATCTCACAATGATTGTCCCTTGTGTAATTCAAGCAACAATTACACAAGGGACAGTCACTGTGAGATGTCCTCATTTGTGACTATCCTTACAGTGAGTGTACATTATCATGTTGTCTTTAGAGTGACTGTCCTCATTTGTTGAAGAAGAAAAGCATTAATGTGGTTCAATAGAAATACATTCAAGCGGCAATTACACAAGGGACAGTCACTGTGAGATGTCCTCATTTGTGACTGTCCTTACAGTGAGTGTACATTATCATGTTGTCTTTAGAGTGACTGTCCTCATTTGTTGAAGAAGAAAAGCATTAATGTGGTTCAATAGCAATACATTCAAGTGGCAATTACACAAGGGACAATCGATCACTGTGAGATGTCCTCATGTGTGACCTTTGTGAAGGCAAGTGCCAATTTGTACCCAAGTTACCAATATTGTGGCAAAAGTGGGAATGAAGCATTTAGGGGTCAAATTGGGCAAAGAAGTGTAGAAGTGGCCTATGTGAGGTCTAAATAGCCTAACTAAGTCATGGTTAGGGTCTTATGGTGTTTGAACAATAAGTTTTGAACCAAAATCCCAAAGGTTGTAACAAGTTGTCAATGTTGTCATTCACAACATTGACAACATTTGTGCAAGGGAGCATTTTCGAGTAAGATGGTTATGTAACTATATGAAACCATTGAATTAGGCATCAGATCAACTATAAGAGGCCTCCATCGATCTGTGCAAAAGGTTGGGGGGAAAAACATTTGGAATTAAGAAGATTTGTAGAGTAACACGGTTTTAGTGAATTCTTGAGTTTTTTTGTTTCTTTGTTTTCAGTTGATTAATGGATTAGATAGCTCGCAGTGTCTATTGGAAAAGTTATTACAAGTTGTTTTTTTATTCTGTGTTGTGTTTTTTTTGAGTTTTGAAGCATTCCAACTAGTTTGTTAATTCTTTTGTTAAGTACCCTATCATTGGTTTGAACCAGGCAGGTTGAACAAATGGAGTCTTAGCTCATCATTCCATTGTCAATTTTGTACGGGCTCTTGGAATGGGTGAGGAGACTCCATGTACTATATGTTTGGAAGGAGGGGCCCTGGGAAGCTCATTTTCTATGTTTGCAATGATGTCCTAGGTGAGTCAGTTGAGCACAGTTAGGGATGACAAATCATTACAAGAAGATTACAACAAGTTGAATGCATTGGTTGCTTCAACTAAAATCTCATGGAGAGGTAGACACACATCTAAAGAAGCCCCAAGTCAAATTAGAAGATTGGGTGAGTTTCTTTGGTTGCTAAGAAAACAAACTCTTAGTCAGACTGTCCAAGTTGTGTCAAAATACTTGTTTTCAGGCATGGTTGTAGCAGTTGGTGTACAAAAAATCTAGGAGGAGAAGACCTTAGATATCTTGGAGTTCTCAATAAAGGGCATCTGAATCCTAAGCCCTTTAGGTGGCTTAATATAAATAAAAAGGCTTGACAAAGGCCTAATTGCTAGCAGCCTATTTTTGGGTGCAATTGGCATGGTTTGATGAACCGGATTGAAGTACTGATGAAAAGTATAGGTGAAGGAGTAATATTGAAACCAATAGAGGTCCTAGTGGCCAGCCTCTCCATGGAGTAAAGTTCTAGTTGAATGTGTTTCAATTTGTGAAGACAAGACTAGGAGTGTCCTAGTAGCTAGATTGGTATTGAGCAGAGTTCATTGTATTTCTTGTTGGTGTGCACTAGTTGAAGGAGTGGGATCTTGGGTAGAGATACCTAAAGAGTGTAGGGATAGTTAAGTACCCTATCAAGTCAAAACATTGGCCTAAAGAGACCCTAGTGAAGGATAGGGAGTGAGCAAGACAAAGTGTTACATCAATTAACAAGATCATTTTTTGGTAATTGTGTACATTATCATGTTGTCTTTACAGTGACTGTCCTCATTTGTTGAAGAAGAAAAGCATTAATGTGGTTCAATAGCAATACATTCAAGTGGAAATTACACAAGGGAATATCACTATGAGATGTCCTAAGTGTTGTCACAAATGAGGACATCTCACAGTGACTGTCCCTTATGTAATTGCCACTTGAATGAGGACAGTCACTGTAAAGACAACATGATAATGTACACAAGTACCGTGAAGGTAGTCGCAAGTTAGGGCTGTTTCATTGCATACCTGAAACAATGAAGACATTATAGTCCACAAAATGTTTGTGCTTGAAAGATGAACAAATAAAATTAAACTTCTAAATAACCAAAGCCGCTAACAATAAATTCAACACAGATATGTCCTCATTTCTGGGTATTTTAGCTCTCTAACAGCTGAATACCAGATTACATAATAATGACAAAAGAAAAATAAACCCAACGTACTCAGAAATTGTAGCTGTGATTTCACGGAGGGAATCTCTCTCGGCGCTGTTGAAAACACAAATGACAACGTTCTTGTTTTTTTTCCCCTTATATCCCGATGTGATTTCGCGGAGGGTTACGGTGCTGTTGAAAACACAAATGACAACGTTCCTTTTTTTTTTTGCCCTTATATCCCGACAACGTCGCAATTGCAAGTTAGGGCTGTTTCACTGCATACCCGAAACAATGAAGACGTTACGGTCCACAAAATGTTTGTGCTTGAAAGATGAACAAATAAAATTAAACTTCTAAATAACCAAAGCCGCTAACAATAAATTCAACATAGATATGTCCTCATTTCTGGGTATTTTAGCTCTCTAAAAGCTGAATACCAGATTACATAATAATGACAAAAGAAAAATAAACCCAACATACTTAGAAATTATAGCTGTGATTTCGCGGAGGGTTACGACGCTGTTGAAAACACAAATGACAACGTTCTTGTTTTTTTTGCCCTTATATCCCGATGTGATTTCGCGGAGGGTTACGGCGCTGTTGAAAACACAAATGACAACGTTCTTATTTTTTTTGCCCTTATATCCTGATGTGATTTCGCAGAGGGTTACGGCGCTGTTGAAAACACAAATGACAACGTTCCTTTTTTTTTTTGTCCTTATATCCCGACAATGTCGCAATGGTGATGTTGCCAAATGTATTGTCATCGCAATTGCGACGGTGTCGGGCTATATTTGAAAAAAAAAAAACCAAAACCGCATGACATTTGACTGTCGTCACAAATTGCCGTCACAATTTCACCCCAAATGTATTAGTGGTTCCATGAGAATTAGCTACACTCACATAACAAGCCATTCTGAGATTACAAATTACCCAATTAGTAAACTATTTGATGAGAATCAATTACAATCACGTAACAAGCAATTTTGATCTTACAAATCACCAAATTAGTCAACCGTTTGATGAGAATGAATTACAATCTTGTAATAAGCCATTCTGAGCTGATACATCATCGAATTGGTCAAACCTTCAATCAGAATCATCTACAATAATTTAACACACCATTCTGAGCTTACACATAATTGAACCGGTCAATCGTTCGATGAGAATCAGCTACAATCACATAACAAGCCATTTTGAACTTACAAAGCATCAAATCGGTCAACTGTTCGATGAGAATCAACTACAATCACGTAACAAGCCATTCTAAGCTTACAAATCACCTACTTGGCCAACAGTTCGATGAGAATCAATTAAAATCACGTAACAAGCCATTCTGAGCTTAGCAATAATCGAGTCGGTCAACCACTCGATGAGAATCAGCTACAATAATGTAACAAGCCATTCTAAGCTTACAATTCACCGAATCGGTCAATCATTTGATGGGAATCGATTACAATCACGTAACATGCCATTCTGAGCTTACAAATCATTGAATCGCTCAACCGTTCAATGAGAATCAGCTACAATAATGTAACAAGCCAATCTAAGCTTAAAAATCACCAAATCAGTCAACAGTTCGATGAGAATTAAATACAATCACGTAACAAGCCATTCGGAGCTAACAATTCATCGAATCAGTCAACCGTTCAATGAGAATCAGCTACAATCACGTAACAAGCTATTTTGAGTCTACAAATCACTAAATCGATTAACTGTTCGATCAGAATCAATAACAATCATGTAACAAGCCATTCTGAGCTTACAAATCACCAAAATTATCAACCATTCGATGAGAATTAGCCACAATCATGTAACAAACCACTCTGAGCTTACAAATCACCGAATTGGTGAACCATTCGATGAGATTCAACTACAATCATGTAACAAGCCATTCTAAGCTTACAAATAACTGAATCAGTCAACCGTTCGATGAGAATCAGCTACTATAATGTAACAAGCCATTCTGAGCTTACAAATCACCAAATCGGTCAATCATTCGATGAGAATCATCTACAATCAAGTAACACACCATTTTGAGCTAACAAATAATTGAATCGATCAATCGTTCGATGAGAATTGGCTACAATAATGTTACAAGCCATTTTGAGATTACAAATCACCGAATCGGTCAACTGTTTGATGAGAATTAAACACAATCACGTAACAAGCCATTCTGAGTTTACAAATCATGGAATCGGTCAACCTTTCGATGAGAATCAACTACAATCATGTAACAAGCCATTTTGAGTTTATAAATCACTCAATCAGTTAACCGTTTGATCAGAATCAATTACAATCACGTAACAAGCCATTCTGAGCTTACAAGTCACCGAAATGGTCGACTGTTCAATGAGAATCAGCTACAATCACTTAACAAGCCATTCTAAGCGAACAAATCATCGAATAAGTGAATCGTTCGATGAGAATCAGCTACAATTATATAACAAGCCATTCTGAGCTTACCTATCACCGAATGGGTCAACCGTTTGATCATAATCAATTACAATCATGTAACAAGCCATTCTGAGCTTACAAATCACCAAATCGGCCAATCATTCAATGAGAATCAATTACAATCACATAACATGCTAGTCTGAGCCTACAAATCACCGAATCAGTCAACCGTTTGATGAGAATCTACTACAATCACGTAACAAGTCATTTTGAGCTTACAAATCACTGAATCAGTCAACCATTTCATGAGAATCAGCTACATCATGTAACAAGCCATTCTGAGCTTACAAATCACCAAATCGGTCAAGCTTTCAATGAGAATCAGCTACAATCATGTAACAAGCCATTCTGAGCTTACAAATCACCGAATCGGTCAACCCTTTGATGAAAATTAGATGCAATCATGTAACAAGCCATTCTGAGCTTACAAATCACCGAATCGGTCAACCATTTGGTGAGAATCAATTACAATCACGTAAAAAGCTATTTTGGGATTACAAACTACCAAATCGGTCAACTGTTTGATGAGAATCAATAACAATCACGTAACAAGCCATTCTGGGCTTACAAATCACTAAATCGATCAACCGTTTGATGAGAATCAGATACAATCACCTAAAAAGCCATTTTGAGCTTACAAATTACTGAATCGGTCAACCGTTTGATGAGAATCAATTAGAATCATGTAAAAACCCATTCTGAGCTTACAAATCATTGAATCAGTCAACCGTTTAATGAGAATCAGCTACAATCACGTAACAAGCCATTTTGAGCTTTCGAATCACCAAATTGGTCAACCGTTTGATGAAAATCAATTAGAATCATGTAACAAGCCATTATGAGCTTGCAATTCACCGAATTAGTCAACCGTTCGATGAGAATCAGCTACAATCATGTAACAAATCATTTTGAGCTTACAAATCATCGAATCGGTCAACCATTCAATGACAATCAGCTACAATCACATAGCGAGCCATTATGAGCTTACAAATCACCGAATCGGTCAATCATTTGATTACAATCAGCTACAATTACGTAACAAGCCATTCTGATCTCACAAATCATAGAATCGGTGAACTGTTCGATGAGAATCAGCTACAATCACGTAACAAGCCATTCTGAGCTTATAAATCATGGAATCGAAAAACTATTCGATGAGAATCAACTACAATCATGTAACAAGCCATTCTGAGTTGACAAGTCACCGAATTGGTCAACCATTCGATGAGAATCAATTACAATCATGTAAGAAGCCATTCTGAGCTTACAAATCACCGAATCGGTCAACCATTCGATGAGAATCAGCTACAATCACATAACAAGCCATTATGCCCTTTTAAATGCCTGAATCGGTCAATCGTTTGATGACAATCAACTACAATCACATACCAAGCCATTCTGAGCTTACAAATCACCGTATTGGTCAACCATTTCATTAGATTCAACTAAAATCATGTAAGAAGCTATTCTGAGCTTAGAAATCACTGAATCGGTTAATCAATTGATGAGAATCAACTACAATCATGTAACAAGCCATTTTGAGCTTACAAATCACCGAATTGGTCAACTATTTGATGAGAGTCAGCTACAATAACTTAACAAGCCATTCTGAGCTTACAAATCATCGAATTGGTCAACCGATCAATGAGAATCATCTTCAATCACATAACAAGCCATTCTGAGCTTACAAATCACTGAAATGGTCAACTGTTCGATGAGAATGTATTAGAATCATGTAACAAGCCATTCTGAGCTTACAAATCACCAAATCGATCAACTGTTCAGTGAGAATCAGCTACAATCACGTAGCAAGCCATTATGACCTTACAAATCACCAAATCGGTCAATTGTTTGATGAGAATTAGCTAAAATTATGTAACAAGCCATTCTGAGCTCACAAATCACTAAATTGGTGAATCATTTCATGGGAATAAACCACTATCATGTAACAAGCCATTCTAAGCTTACAAATCACCAAATCGATCAACCGTTCGATGAGAATCATCTACAATCACGTAAGAAGCCATTTTGAGCTTACAAATCACCGAATCGGTCAACCGTTTGATGAGAATCAATTACAACCACGTAAAAAGCCATTCTGAACTTACAAATCATCGAATTGGTCAACTGTTCGATGAGAATGAATTAGAATCACGTAATAAGCCATTCTCAGCTTATAAATCATCGAATCGGTCAACCATTTGGTGAGAATAAGCTATAATTACGTAACAAGACATTCTGAGCTTACAAATCATAGATTCGGTCAACCGTTCGATCAGAATCAGCTACAATAACTTTAAAAACTATTCTATGCTTACAAAACAATGAATCAATCAATCGTTCAATGAGAATCAGCTACAATCAAATAACAAGACATTTTGAGCTTACAAAACATCGAATTAGTCAACCGTTCGATGAGAATCAGCTACAATCACGTAACAAGCCATTTTGAGCTTACAAATCACTGAATCGATCAACCGTTCGATGACAATCGGCTACAATCATGTAAGCATTATCAGCTTACAAATAATCAAATCGGTCAACTGTTTGATGAGAATCAATTACCATCACATAAAAAGCCATTCTAAGCTTACTGATCACCGAATTGGTCAACCGTTTTATGAGAAACAATTAGAATCATGTAAAAAGCCATCCTAAGCTTAGAAATCACCGAATCTGTCATTTGTTCAATGAGAATCTGTAACTATCATGTAACAAGCCATTCTGAGTGAACAAATCACCGAATCGGTCAACCATTCAATGAGAATTAGCTACAATCACGTAACAAGCCATTATGAGCTTACAAATGACTGAATCGGTCAACGGTTTGATGACAATAAACTACAATCACATAACAAGCCATTCTGAGCTTACTATTATACACTGAATTTGCGCCTCTGATCTCAAGCTCTCGTAGTCTTGATAATCCAGTATAACATGGGAATCATCTCAAGGTTGTGGGACCTTTTGCTAACCAAGATGAGACCTCCAAATTCTAGGTTGGTTCCTCTTGGATAATCATCTTGATTTGCTCTTAACATGAAAGTAAACTTTGAGGGGAAAGGGATAGAAAGAGTGCATGGAAAGGGAAATGACTGAAAGCAAATCTACCTACCAGGTGATGCACCGAACTTGGGTTTGGATCTCAGTATAGAGGAATGAAACCAGTGATAGAATTAGGTCTAGGAGATTACAACTTACTGAATAGGCTTGCATAAGTGTTTCATGGAAGGGTCTGCAAACAAAAGAGGATGTTCAGGGAAAGAGAAAGATTATTTCACAACAACAAGGCTCTCAGGATTAGACATCAATCCATGACCTACAAACAGACATTCACTCCTATAGCCCGGTGTAGGATTGAGACAAGACTGTTAGGGGCTGAAATATACCCACAAAACATCTAAATCAGATCAAACACAATAACACACACAGCTACAAAAAGTAAGAGGAATCAGGGAACCTAAGATATCACTGAAAGCATTCATAAACTTCAATCCAATAAGAGATAAGCCAAACAGGAAAGCATAAGGACAGGAAAACATGTCACAGAATACTTTGCAATATTTGTATTATCAATGAGAACTTACAGGATGTGAAAAATCAGAGAGCAGGAAGAAATGCTACAAATAGTTTTTCAAGAAAAAGCCTTTTTCTTTTTACAACATGTCAATTCTAGCACTACAGGCTCCAAAAAAATGTTATATACACTCCTCAACTGCACACAGGCAGGAGTCAAAATATCTCCGAATTAGGGCTACATAGATATGCATTATAATCTGGCCCTAAAACAATCACTTCTAATCATAAATGTGCTCTGCAAATATCCATGCCAAATTAGATATTTCATTTGCGTGTCCATCCCTGAATTGATCAACCTTGCCAAGACAAAAAATGACCCCTAACGGCCGCTCAGACCTCCTCATCATCTTCCCTTAACTGCGCATGCCCTAGTGACATAAATTTCTTAAGCTACCCATGCCTGCAACATGTCTTCAGAAGAAAGCCCATAAAAAATAGGCCGCTCCGCTTAAAAATATCATCAGCTGCATGATCGCATGAGCTAAAAAGGCTTCATGCGATCATGCGACAACCCCTTTGAAACTGCCACTTAGCCATGCAAGACACCTGGACCTGCAAGGAAAGCCACCTTAGCATCCCTACGAAAAGGTCATCGTTCGCATGATCGCATGAGCCAAAAAGGCTTCATGCGATCATGTGACAAGTCTTTTATAATCTGCCTCTGCTTGCCACAAATGTTTGGGCCCAAGATGCACTGCAAACTTAACCCTGATTTCACCCCGGGTCACCTTCTCCTCTAGTCGCCAAGTCGCGTTATCTTTTCTTAACCTCAGGACCCTCTTAGCGACCATGCAAAAACTGTTGATCCTTGCTTTATCTGACAGCAGTCGCTGAGTCTCATAAGACTTTTGGCATATTCCCTTCCATCAGGAGATTACCCGACTAAAGGAAGTCTCGTAATCGCCAGATAGAAAGAATATTCTTCTTTTTATTGTGAGATTACCCGACCAAACCTAGAGCCGGGCCCACCTCCAATTGTGCAACCGCACAAAGCTTGCCAACCTCGAGCCCAAAACTGCCACATGTCACTCCCCTATTCATCCCGACCGCTACATCAACAAATATCTCGGCACTTTCCTAACATGGACCCACTCAAAATTTTGGATGCCCATCTAACGACGAGCATAAGATCGCATGGCCTTAGAAGATTCCATGCAAACACACGACCGCCGTTAGATCTATGCTGACTGCCACTTTGCCCTTTAGAAAAAACTAGACCCACCACCCATTAAGATGTCCATCGAACAGTTGTCGCATGATCGCATGGGATCGAAAGATCCCATGAGATCACATGACCACCGTTGATCTTAGTCTCACTTACGCTAATGCAGAAACCTCGGGCCCCACTAACTACCTGTCGCATGATGTTAACCGATGACTGCAAACTGCCACCACCGAAACCGTTGACGGTTTGTTGCATGGTCACTTGGGCTCAGAAGAGCCCATGCAATCATGTGACCAACCGTAAGGTGTAAGTCACCGACCGCCACCTCGCTGTTCGCCTAATTGCTTACCGTTTGTCGCATGATCACATGCGGCTAGGAAGGCCCATGCGATCATGCGACCAACTACATGATGCTAACTAATGACCGCTTACCACTTGTCTTGACTGCCGATCTTTGCTGACACTGCATCAATGGTTGTCATATGATCTCATGGGATCAGAAGATCCCATGCGATCATGTGACAGCCGTCGAATCTTCTCTACGCTGGCACGGCCTTTGGCACCGAAACCCACCTGTCGGAGTTGCACTCTTAGGGTCGAAAATGTAGAAGGTGCTGAAAACACAAAGGGTTTTTGAGTGAAGGTTGAAAACACACCGAATTTTCAGAGCGGAGAGGTCGAAAACACACTGAACTTTCAGACCAAAAGGTAGAAACATCCCGAGCCTATAGAGAGGAGGTTGAAAACACACTGGGTTTTCGACACTTGAGCATTTCACTTGGAAAATAGGGTTGTGGCCGAAAATGAATGACAGGGAAATTTTGGGCAACACTTACAAATCACTGAATCGGTCAACCATTCAAGGAAAATCATCTAGAATCACATAACAAGCCATTTTGAGCTTACTAATCACCGAATCAGTCAACCGTTTGATGAGAATCAGTTATAATCACATAACAATCCATTTCAAGCTTACAAATCACTGAATCTGTCAACCGTTCGATGAGAATCAGCTACAATCACGTAACAAGCCATTATGAGCTCACAAATCACTGAATCGGTCAACCCTTCAATGACAATCAACTACAATCACATAACAAGCCATTATGAGCTTACAAATCACTGAATCAGTCAATCGTTCGATGACAATAAGCTACAATCACATAACAAGTAATTCTGAGCTTAGAAATAATCGAATCAGTCAACCGTTTGATGACAATCAACTATAATCATGTAACAAGCCATTCTGAGCTTACAAATCACCAAATCGGTCAACCGTTTGATGAGAATCAATTACAATCACGTAACAAGCCATTTTCATGTTACAAATCACTGAATCGGTCAACCATTCAATGAGAATCCGCTACCATCATGTAAGAAGTCATTCAAACCTTACCAATCATCAAATCGGTCAACCATTCAATGAGAATCAATTACAATCACGTAACAAGCCATTCTGAGCTTATAAATCACCGAATTGATCAACTGTTTGAGGAGAATCAACTACAATCATGTAACAAGCCATTCTGAGCTTACAAATCACCGAATTGGTCAACCGTTTGATGAGAATCAATTACAATCACGTAAAAAACCATTTTGTGCTTACAAATCACTGAATCAGTCAACCATTCAATGAGAATCAATTACAATCACGTAACAACCATTCTAAGCTTAAAAATCACCAAATCGGTCAATTATTCGATGAGAATTAGCTACAATCATTAAACAAGTCATTCTGAGCTTACAAATCACCGAATCGGTCAACTGTTCAATGAGAATCATTTACAATCATTCACTAAGCCATTTTGGGCTTAAAAATAACCGAATCAATTAACCGTTTCATGAGAATCAATTACAATCACGTAATAAGCCATTCTGAGCTTACAAATCATCAAATCGATCACCTATTCTATGAGAATCAGCTAGAATCACGTAACAAGCCATTTTGAGCTTACAAATCACTGAATCGGTCAACTATTCAATGAGAATCAATTACAATCACGTAACAAAATAATCTGAGCTTACAAATCACTGAATCGATCAACCATTCGATGAGAATCAGGTACAATCACGTAACAAGCTATTTTGAGCTTACAAATCACCGAGTCGGTCAACGTTCAATGAGAATTAGCTACAATCATGTAACCACCCATTCTGAGCTTACAAATCACCAAATCGGTCAACCATTCGATGAGAATCAGCTACAATCATGTAACAAGCCATTCTGAGCTTACAAATCACTAAATCGGTCAACCGTTTGATGATAATCAGCTACAATCTTGTGACAATCCATTCTAAGCTTATATATCACCGACTCGGTCAACCATTCAAGGAGAATCAATTGTAATCACGTAACAAGTCATTCTGAGCTTACAAATCATCCAATCAGTCAACTGTTCGATGAGAATCAGCTACAATCACTTAACAAGCCATTCTAAGCTTACAAATCATCCAATCAATCAACTGTTCGATGAGAATCAGCTACAATCACTTAACAAGCCATTCTGAGCTTACAAATCATCAAATCGGTGAACCGTTCGATGAGAATCAGCTACAATAATGTAACAAGCCATTCTGGGCTTATAAATCACCAAATCGGTCAACCATTTGAAGAGAATCAACTACGATTACGTAACAAGTCATTCTGATCTTATAAATCATCGAATCAGTCAATCGTTTGATGATAATAAATTACAATCACGTAAAAAGCCATTCTGAGCTTATAAATCACCAAATCAGTCAACTGTTTGAAGAGAATCAACTACGATTACATAACAAGTCATTCTGACCTTACAAATCACCAAATCTGTCAACCATTCAATGAGAATCAATTACAATCCTGTGACAAGTCATTCCGAGCATACAAACAACCAAATCGATCAACCGCTCTATAAGAATCAGTTACAATCGCCTAACAAGCCATTCTAAGCTTACAAATCACCAAAATCATTCAACTGTTTGATCAGAATCAATTAAAATAATGTAAACAGCCATTCTAAGCTTACAAATTATCAAATTGGTCAATTGTTCGATTAGAATCAGCTACAATTATGTAACAAGCCATTCTAAGCTTAAAAAATCATGGAATCGATCAACTGTTCGTTGAGAATCAGCTACAATCACGTAAAAAGCTATTCTAAACTTACAAATCACTGAATCGATCAACCATTCAATGAGAATCAGCTACAATCATGTAACAAGCCATTTTGAGCTTACAAATCACTGAACTGCTCAACCGTTTGATCAGAAAAAATTACAATTACGTAACAAGCTATTCTGAGCTTACAAATCACCGAATTGGTCAATCGTAACAAGCCACAATCAGCTACAATCACGTAACAAGCCATTCTAAGATTACAAATCACAGAGTCGGTCAACCAATCAATGAGAATTGGCTACAATCACGTAACAAGCCATTTTGAGCAAACAAATCACTGAATCGGTCAACCGTTTGATGAGAATCAGCTACAATCATGTAAGAAGCCATTCTAAGCTTACAAATCACCGAATCGGTCAACCGTTTGATGAGAATTAGCTATAATCACATAACAAGTCATTCTGTGCTTACAAATCACTGGATCGGTCAACCGTTTGATGAGAATTAGCTACAATCACGTAATGAACCATTTTGAGCTTACAAATCACCGAATCAATCAACCGTTCGATCAGAATTAGCTACAATCACGTAACAAGCCATTCTAAGCTTACAAATCACTGAATCGGTCAACTGTTTGATGAAAATCAGCTACAATAATGTAACAAACCATTCTGAGCTTACAAATCACTAAATCGATCAACCGTTCGGTGTGAATCGGCTACAATCACATAACAAGCCATTTTAAGCTTACAAATCACCGAATCAGTCAACCGTTCAATCAAAATCAACTACAATCACGTAACAAGCCATTTTGAGCTAACAAATCACCAAATTGGTCAACCGTTTGATGAGAATCAGCTACAATCACATGACAAGCCATTCTGAGCTTACAAATCACTGAAACAGTCAACTATTCGATGAGAATCAATTACAATCACGTAACAAACCATTATGAGCAAACAAGTCACTGAATCGGTCAACTATTCGATGAGAATTAATTGCAATCACGTATCAAGCCATTCTGAGCTTACAAATCACCGAATGGATCAACTGTTCGATGAGAATCAGCTACAATCACATAACAAGCCATTTTGAGCTTACAAATCACTGAATCGGTCAACCGTTCGATCAGAATCAATTACAATTACATAACAAGCCATTTTGAGCTTCCAAATCACTGAAATGGTCAACTGTTTGATGAATAACGTAACAAGCCATTCTAAGCTTTGAAATCATGGAATCGGTCAACTATTCGATGAGAATCAGGCATAATTACGTAACAAGCCATTGTGAGCTTACAAATCACCAACTCCATCAATCGTTCGATGGAGAATCAATTACAATCATGTAACAAGCTATTTTATGCTTACAAATCACCGAATCGGTCAACCGTTTGATGAGAATCAATTACAATCATGTAACAAACCATTCAGAGTTTACAAATTACCGAATCGGTCAACTGTTCAATGAGAATTGACTACAATCACGTAACAAGCCATTCTAAGCTTACAAATCATCGAATCGGTGAACCATTCGATGAGAATACACTACAATCACGTAAAAATCCATTCTGAGCTTACAAATAATTGAAGAGGTCAATCGCTTAATGAGAATTAGTTAAAATCACGTAACAAGCCATTCTGAGCTTACAAATCACCGAATCAGTCAACCGTTTGATGAGAATCAGCAACATTCACGTAACAAGCCATATTGAGCTTAAAAATCATCGAATCGGTCAATCGTTCGATGTGAATTAGCTAGAAATATGTAAAAAGCTATTATAAGCTTACAAATCACCAAATCGGTCAGCCATTCAATGAGAATCAATTACAATCATGTAACAACCCATTCTGAGCATAAAAATCACCAAATCGGTTAACCATTCGATGAGAATCAGCTACAATCATGTAACAAGCAATTTTCAGCTTACAAATCACTGAATCCATCAGCCGTTTGATCATAATCAATTACAATTTTGTAACAAGCTATTCTGAGCTTACAAATCACCGAAATGTTCAACCGCTTGATGAGAATCAGCTACAATAATGTAACAACCCATTCTAAGCTTACAAATTACAAAATTGGCCAACTATTTGATGAGAATCAGCTACAATCACGTAACAAGCCATTTTGAGCTTACAAATCACCGAATTGGTCAACCATTCGATGAGAATCAGCTATAATTTTGTAACAAGCCATTATGAGCTTACAAATCACCGAATCGGTCAACCGTTCGATGAGAATCAATTACAATCACGTAACAAGTCATTCTGAGCTTACAAACCACCAAATCATTCAACCATTTGATGAGAATCAATTACGATCACGTAACAAACCATTTTGAGGTTACAAATCACTGAATCAGTCAACCGTTCAATGAGAGTCAGCTACAATCACATAACAAGCCATTCTAAGCTTACAAATCACTGAATCAGTCAACCATTTGATGAGAATCGGGTACAATCACATAACAAGCCATTCTGAGCTTACAAATTACCAAATCAGTCAACCATTCGATGAGATTCAGCTACAATCACGTAACAAGCCATTCTGAGCTTACAAATCACCAAATCAGTCAACCATTCGATGAGAATCAGCTACAATCACGTATTAAGCCATTCTAAGGTTACAAATCACCGAATTGGTTAAGCGTTCAATGAGAATCAGCTACAATCATGTAACAAGCTATTTTGAGCTAACAAATTATTGAATCGGTCAACCATTTGATGAGAATCAGCTACAATCACGTAACAATCCATTCTAAGCTTACAAATCACCGAATCGGTCAACCATTCAGTTAGAATTAGCTACGATCACATAATAAGTCATTCTGAGCTTACAAATCACCAAATCGGTTAACCGTTCGATGAGAATTAGCTACAATCATGTAACAAGCTATTTTGAGTTAACAAATTACTGAATCAGTCAACCATTTGATGAGAATCAGCTACAATCACGTAGCAATCCATTCTAAGCTTACAAATCACCGAATCGATGAACCGTTTAGTGAGAATCAACTACAATCACGTAACAAGCCATTCTGAGCGTACTAATCACCGAATCAGTCAAGCGTTCAATGAGAATCAATTACAATCATGTAACAAGTCATTTTGAGCTTACAAATCACTGAATTATTCAAGCGTTCGATGAGAATCAGCTACAATCACGTAACAAGCCATTCTGAGCTTACAAATCACCGAATCGGTCTACCGTTTGATGAGAATCAATTACAATCATGTAATAAGCAATTTTGAGCCTACAAATCACTGAACCAGTCAACCGTTCTATGAGAATTAATTACAATCTAGTAACAAACTAATATGAGTTTACAAATCATGAAATCGGTCAACCATTTTATGAGAATTAATTATAATCATGTAACAAGTCATTCTGAGCTTACAAATCACCGAACCAATCAACCGTTCTATGAGAATAAATTACAATCACGTAACAAGCCATTATGATCTTACAAATCACTGAATTGATCAACCATCTGATAAGAATCAAATACAATCACGTAACAAGCTATTTTGAGCTTACAAATCACCGTATCGATCAACCGCTCAATGAGAATTAGCTACAATCACGTAACAAGCCATTATGAGCTTACAAATCACCGAATTGGTCAACCGTTTGATTAGAATCAACTCTAATCACGTAACAAGCCATTTTGAGCTTACAAATCACCGAATCGATGAACCGTTTGATGAGAATCAGCTACAATCAGGTAACAAGCCATTCTGATCTAACATATCACCAAATTGGTCTACCATTTGATGAGAATCAACTACAATCACGTAACAAGCCATTCTGAGTTTACAGATCACTGAATCGGTCAACCATTTGATGAGAATCAACTACAATAACATAAAAGATCATTCTAAGGTTGTAGATCACTGAATCGGTCAAATGTTGAATGAGAATCAACTACAATCATGTAACAAGTCGATCTGAGGTTACAGATCACTGACTCAATCAACTGTTCAATGAGAATCAGATACAGGTGTGTGAAACACCATTTTGAGGTTATAGATAACCGAATTGGTGAACCGTTCGATGAAAATTAGCTACAATCATGTAATAAGCCATTTTGAGCTTACAAATCAGCAAATCTGTCAACCATTCGATGGAATCAATTACGATCACAAAAAAGATCCTTCTGAGGTTTTAGATCATCGAATCAGTCAACCGTTCGATGACAATAAGCTAAAATTGCATAACAAGTTGTTTTGAGGTTGCAATTCACCGCATCAGTCAACCGTTTGATGAGAATCAGATACAATCACGTAACAAGCCATTCTGAGCTAACAAATCACCAAATCAGTCTACCATTCGATCAAAATCAACTACAATGATCTAACAAGTCATTCTGAGCTTACAAATCATTGAATTTGTCAACCATTCGATGAGAATCAGCTACAACCACGTAACAAGCCATTCTGAGCTTACAAATACCTGAAGCGGTCAACCGTTCAATGAGAATCAACTACAATCATATAACAAGCCATTCTGAGCTTACAAATCACTGAATCGGTCAACTGTTCATTGAGAATAAATTACAATCAGGTAACAAGAAATTTTGAGCTTAAAATCAATGAATTGGTCAACCATTCGATGAGAATCAGCTACAATCATGTAACAACCCATTTTGAGCTTACAAATCACTGAAACGGTAAACCTTTTGATGAGAAGAAGCTACAATCATTTAATAAGCCATTCTAAGCTTACAAACCACCGAGTCGATCAATTGTTCAATAAGAATATTTTACAATCACGTAACAAGCCATTCTAAGCTTACTAATCACTGAATCTGTCAACTATCGATAAGAATCAGCTACAATCACCTAACAAGCCATTCTGAGCTTACAAATCAATGAATCGGTCAACCGTTCAATGAGAATGAGCAACAATCATGTAACAAGCCAGTCTAAGCTTACAAATCATCGAATTGGTCAATCGTTTGATGAGAATCAGCTAGAATAACGTAATAAGCCATTCTGAGCTTACAAATAACTGAATTGGTCAACCATTCGGTGAGTATCAACTAGAATCATGTAACAAGCCATTCTTAGCTTACAATTCACCGAATCGGTCAACCATTCAATGGGCATATGCTACAATCATGTAAAAACCCATTCTGAGCTTACAAATCACCGAATCGATCAACCGTTCGATGAGAATGACCTACAATCATGTAACAAGTCATTCTGAGCTTAAAAATCACCGAATCGGAAAACAATTCGATGAGAATTAGTTACAATTATCTAACAAGCCATTCTAAGCTTACAAATCACATAATCAGTCAACCATTCGATGGGAATCAATAACTATCATGTAACACCGAGCTTACAAATCACCGAATCGAAACCACCGTTCAATGAGAATCAACTACAATCATGTAACAAGCCATTCTGAGCTTACAAATCACTGAATCAGTCAACCATTTGATGAGAATAATTACAATCGCATAACATTAGGAGCTTACAAATCACCAAATCTGTCAACCTTTCGATGAGAATCAATTACAATCATGTAACCAACCATTCTGAGCTTACAAATAATCAAATCGGTCAACCGTTTGATGAGAATTAGTTATAGCCATGAAAAAAGTCATTTTGAGTTTATAAATCACCGAATCGGTCATTCGTTCGATGAGAATCAGCTATAATGATGTAACAATCCATTCTAAGCTTACAAATCATTGAATCGGTCAACCGTTCGATGACAATTAGCAACAATCACGTAACAAGCCATTTTGAGCTTATAAATCACCAAATCGATCAACCATTTGATGAGAATCAGCTACATCCATGAAACAAGCCATTTTGAGTTTATAAATCATTGAATCGATCAACCGTTCTATGAGAATCAATTACAATCTCGTAAAAAGCAATTATGAGCTTACAAATTACTAAATCGGTCAACAGTTCGAGGAGAATCAGCTAAAATCATGTAACAAGCCATTCTAAGCTTACCAATTGCCAAATCGCTCAACTGTTCGATGAGAATGAGCTACAATCACGTAACTAGCCATTCTGAGCTTACAAATCACTGAATTAGTCAACCATTTGATGGGAATCAGCTACAATATTGTAACAAGCTATTATGTGCTTAAAAATCACCGAATCAGTCAACCATTCGATGAGAATCAGCAACAATCACATAACAAGCCATTTCGAGCTTATAAATCATCAAATTTGTCAACCGTTGGATGAGAATAAGCTACAATCATGTAACAAGCCATTTTGAGATCACAAATTACTGAATTGGTCAACCGTTCAATGAGAATCACTTACAATCATGAAACAAGCCATTTTGAGCTTACAAACCACCGAATAAGTTAACCGTTCACTGAGAATAAGTTATAATCATGTAACAAGCCATTCTGAGATTACAAATCATCAAATTGGTTAACCGTTTGATGAGAATCAGCTACAATCACGTAACAAATCGTTCTAAGGTTACAAATCACCGAATCAGTCAAATGTTTGATAAGAATCAGCTTCAATCATGTAACAAGCCATTCTGAACTTACAACTCACTGAATCGGTCAACCGTTCAATGAGAATCAATTACAATCATGTAGAAAGCCATTCCGAGCTTACAAATTACCAAATCGGCCAACTATATGATGAGAATCAATTATAGTCACGTAACAAGTTATTTTGAGTTTACAAATTATCGAATCGGTCAACCATTTGATGAGAATGAAATACAATCACGTAACAAGCCATTCTGAGCTTACAAATCACCCAATCGGTCAACCTTTCGATGAGAATCAGCTACAATCACATAACAAGCCATTCTGAGCTTAGAAATCACTGAATGGGTCAACCATTTGATGAAAATCAGCTACAATCAAGTAAGAAGTCATTCTGAGCTTACAAATCACTGAATCGGTCAACCGTTCAATGAGAATTAGCTACAATCACATAACAAGCCTTTCTAAGACTACAAATCACCGAATTGGTCGAATGTTCGATGAGAATCAGCTACAATCACGTAACAAGCCATTCTGAGATTACAAATCACGTAAAAAGCTATTCTGGGCTTGTAAATCACCAAATCGGTCAATCATGTGATGCAAATCAATGACAATCATGTAACAAGCCATTCTGAGCTTACAAATCACTGAATTGGTCAACTGTTCAGTTAGAATTAGCTACAATCATGTAAAAAGCTTTTTTGAGCTTACAAATCATTGAATCGGTTAATCGTTTGATGAGAATCAGCTACAATCACGTAACAAGCCATTCTGAACTTACAAATCACTAAATCGGTCAACCATTCGATGAGAATCACCTAAAATCACGTAACAATCTATTTTGAGCTTACAAATCACCTAATCGATCAACCATTCAATGAGAATTAGCTACAATCACTTAACAAGCCATTATAAGCTTACAAATCATTGAATCGGTCAACCGTTCGATGAGAATCAGCTACAATCACGTAAGAAGCCACTCTGAGATTACAAATCACCGAATCGGTCAACCGTTTGATAAGAATCAGCTACAATCACATAACAAGCCATTCTGAGCTTACTAATCATCGAATCGGTCAATTGTTGGATGAGAATCAACTAGAATCATGTTACAAGGCATTCTCATCTTATAAATCACTAAATCGGACAACCGTTCGATGAGAATTAGCTACAATCATGTAACAACCCATTCTAAGCTTACAAATAATTGAATTGGTCAATCATTCAATGAGAATCAGTTATAATCACCTAATAAACCATTCCTGAGCTTATAAATCAACAAATCCCTCAACAGTTTGATGAGAATCAACTACAATAATGTAACAAGCCATTCTAAGCTTACAAATCACTCAATCGGTCAACGGTTCGATGACAATAGGCTACAATCACATAAGAAGCCATTCTGTGTTTACGAATCATTGAATCAGTCAACTGTTCGATGAGAATCAGCTTCCATCACGTAACAAGTCATTCTGAGCATACAAATCACTGAATCGATCAACCATTCGATGAGAATCAGCAAGAATCACGTAACAAGTCATTTTGAGCTAACAAATCACCGAATCGGTCAACTGTTCGATGAGAATCAGCTCCAATTACATTACAAGCCATTATCAGCTAACAAATCACTGAATCCCTCAACCGTTTGATGAAAATCAACTACAATCACGTAACAAGCCATTATGAGAAAACAAATCACCAAATCGGTTAACCGTTCGATCGAAATCAGCTACAATCACGTAATAAGCCATTTTGAGCTTACAAATTATCGAATCGGTTAACCGTTCGATGAGAATCAATTACAATCACGTAACAAGCTATTCTGAGCGTACAAATCATAGAATCAGTCAACCGTTTGGTGAGAATGAGCTACAATCACGTTACAAGCCATTTTGAGATTACAAATCACCAAATTGGTCAACTGTTTGATGAGAATCAGCTACAATCACATAACAAGTCATTCTAAGCTTACAAATCATTGAATCGGTCGACCGTTCAATGAGAATCAGCTTCAATCACATAACAAGCCATTCTGAGCTTACAAATCATTGAATCGGTCAACCGTTTGATGAGAATGAAAAAACTATTCTGAGCTTACAAATCACCGAATCGGTCACCCATTCAATGAAAATCAGCTACAATTACCTAACAAGCCATTCTGAGCTTCAAATTATCGAATTGGTCAATTGTTCAATGAGAATAACTTACAATCATGAAAAAACCATTATGAGCTTACAATTACCAAATCGGTCAACCATTCAAGGAGAATCAGGTACAATCAGGTAACAAGCCATTCTAAGCTTACAAATCATAGAATCGGTAAACTGTTCGATGAGAATCAGCTACAATCACATAACACTCCATTCTCAACTAACAAATCACCAAATCGGTCTATCGTTCGATAAGAATCAACTACAATCACATAACAAGCCATTCTGAGCTTACAAATCACTAAATCAATCACCCGTTCAATGAGAATTAGCTACAATCACGTAACAAGCCATTCTGAGCTTACAAATCACTAAATCAGTCAATCGTTTAATGAGAAATAGCCAAAATCACGTAACAAGCCATTCTAATCTTACAAATAATTTAATTGGTCAACCGTTCGACGAGAATCAACTACAATCACATAAAAGCCAACAAATCATAGAATCGATCAACTATTCGATAAGAATTAGCTACAATCACGTAACAAGATAGCCATTCTGAGCTTACAAATGACTAAATTGGTTAACCATTCAATGAGAATCAGCTACAATCACGTAACAAGCCATTCTAAACTTACAAATCACTGAATCAGTCAATCGTTCGATGAGAATCAACTAAAATCATGTAACAAGCCATTTTGAGCTTACAAATCACCGAATTGGTCAACCGTTCGATAAGAATCACTTACAATCAAGTAATAAGCCACTCTGAGCTTACAAATCATAGAATCATTCAACCGTTCGACGAGAATCAATTACAATCACGTAACAGGCCATTTTGAGATTACAAATCACCGAATTGGTCAACTGTTCGATGAGAATCAGCTACAATCACGTAACAAGCTATTCTAAGCTTATAAATAATCAAATCGGTCAACCGTTCAATAAGAATCAACTACAATCACGTAACAAGTCATTCTGAGCTTACAAATCATTGAATCGGTCAACCGTTCCTTGTGAATCAACTAAAATCACATAACAAATCATTCTGAGGTTACAAATCACTGGATCGGTCAACCGTTTAATGAGAATCAATTACAATGACGTAACAAGCCATTCAAAGCTTACAAATCACTGAATCGATCATCCGTTCGATGAGAATCAATTACAATCATGTAAAAAGCTATTCTAAGCTTACAAATCACCGAATGGGTCAACCGTTTGATGAGAATCAATTACACTCACATAAGAAGCCATTCTGAAATTACAAATCACTGAATCGGTCAACTATTTGGTGAGAATGAGCTAGAATCAAGTAACAAGCCATTATGAGCTTACAAATCACCAAATCAGTCAACTGTTTGATGAGAATCAACTACAATCACGTAAAAAGCTATTCTGAGCTTACAAATCACTGAATCGGTCAACCATTCAAAGAGAATAAGCTACAATCACGTAACAAGCCATTCTGAGCTTACAAATCACCAAATCGGTCAACCGCTCTATGAGAATCAATTACAATCACGTAAAAAGCCATTATGAGCTTACAAATCACTGAATTAGTGAACCGTTTGATGAGAATAAGCTACAATAATGTAACAAGCCATTCTGAGGTTACAAATCACCAAATCGATCAACCGTTCGAAGAGAATCAGCCACAATCACGTAACAAGTCATCTTGAGCTTACAAATCACTGAATCAGTCAACCCCTCAATGAGATTCAACAATAATGTAACAAGTCATTTTGAGCTTACAAATCACTGAATCAGGCAATCATTTGATGAGAATCAGCTACAATCACGTAACAAGCCATTTTGAATTGACGAATCACTGAATCGGTCAACCATTCAATGAGAATCACCTGCAATCACATAACTAATCATTCTGAGCTCACAAATCATTGAATTAGACTACTGTTTGATGAGACTCAGCCACCATAATGTAACAAGCCATTCTGAGCTTACAAATCATCGAATCGGTCAACTGTTCGATTACAATCAGCTACAATAACGTAACAAGCCATTATGAGCTTACAAATCACCGAATCAGTCAACCGTTCGATAAGAATTAGCTACAATCATGTAACAAGCCATTCTGAGCTTACAAATCACTGAATCCGTCACCGTTCGATTAGAATCAGCTCGAATCACGTAATAATCCATTCTGAGCTTACAAATCACTGAATCGGTGAACCATTCAATGAGAATCAATTACAATCATGTAACAACCTATTCTAAGTTTACAAATCACCGAATCTATCAACGTTCGATGAGAATCAGCTAGAATCATGTAACAAGCCATTCTGAGCTTGCAAATCCCCAAATCGGTCAACTGTTCAATGAGAATCTACAGCAATTACGTAACAAGCCATTCTGAGCTTACAAACCACCGAATCAGTCAACCATTCGATGAGAATTAGCTATAATCATGTAACAAGCCATTCTAAGCTTACAAATGACCGAATCGGTCAACCATTCATTGAGAATCAGCTATAATCACGCAACAAGCCATTTTGAGGTTACAAATCACCGATCGGTCAACCGTTCGATGAGAATCAATTACAATCATGTAAAAATTCATTCTAAGCTTACAAATCACTGAATCGGTCAACTGTTTGATGAGAATCAATCACAATCATGTAACAAGCCATTCTGAGCTTACAAATCACCTAATCGATCAATCGTTCGATGAGAATCAGCTACAATCAAGTAACAAGCCATTTTAAGCTTACTTATCACCGAATCGGTTAACCGTTCAATGACAATTAGCTAGAATCACGTAACAAGCTATTCTAAGCTTACAAATAATTGAATCGGTCAACCGTTCGATGAGAATCAGCTACAATCACGTAACAAGCCATTTTGAGCTTACAAATAATCGAATCGGTCTATCATTTGATGAGAATCAATTCCAATCACGCAACAAGCCATTTTGGGCTTACAAATCAATGATCGGTCAACCATTTGATGAGAATCAATTACAATCATGTAAGAATCCATTCTGAGCTTACAAATCACTGAATCAGTCAACTGTTCAATGAGAATAAATTACAATCATGTAACAAGCCATTCTGAGCTTACAAATCACCGAATCAGTGAACCATTTGATGAGAATAAGCTACAATCACGTAACAAGCCATTTTGAGCTTACAAATACTTGAATTGGTCAATCGTTCGATGAGAATTATCTACAATCATGTAACAAACCATTATGCGCTTACTTATCACTGAATTGGTTAACCGTTTAATGACAATCAATTAGAATCACGTAACAAGCTATTCTAAGTTTACAAATCACTGAATTAGCCATCCGTTTGATGAGAATCAGCTACAATCACCTAACAAGCCATTCTGAGCTTACAAATCACTAAATTGATCTATCAGTTGATGATAATCAATTACAAATCAATGAATCAGTCAACCGTTCACTGAGAATCAGCTACAATCACATAACAAGCCATTCTAAGCCAACAAATCACCAAATCGGTCAATCATTGGATGAGAAACAATTACAATCACGTAACAAGCCATTTTGAGCTTACAAATCATGGAATCGGTCAACTGTTTGATGAGAATCAGCTACAATCATGTATCAAGTCATTCTGATCTTACAAATCACTGACTCGGTCAACCGTTTGATAAAAATCAATTACAATCAAGTAACAAGCCATTCTAAGCTTACAAATCACCGAATCGGTCAACTGTTTGATGAGAATAAGCTACAATCACGTAATAAGCCATTTTGAGCCAACCGAAGCCCCTACTATTATAAAGGGGGGCGAATGCAGTGAGAGCAAGCCCTACTATTCTATAGGCGTCGGACAAACGTAGTGAGAGCAAGGTTAGCCCTCAACTAGTCTAATCCTATTGCCGGTTCATCCCTGATGGTAGGCAGGTTCACTAGAGTAGGAGAGAAGTTAACATTCTCTGGGCTGGAGGAAGATAAAAAATAACTACCGTCCAGCAGGAGAATACTTTATTTCACTCCCTTCCCATTCTCCGTCCCCCCGGGGTGTAAATAGGATGGAGTAACAAAAAGAGGAGGGGGTGTGCTTTCTCAACAATAAAGTATTCAACTAGGATGGTCCTTCCTGGATGGGAACATGTAGCTAGGCTTCTTTCTCCAACTCACGGTGTGGGGCCTAACTAGATAGATAGATATTCTCTTCGAGAAAGGAAGTAGGTTTTCTAAGAACCTCACTTTCTTTTTGTCTAGTGCATCCAGCTAGTTGGAAGGAAGCCCCAGGCAATATCGCTCGGTGGTGCTCCATCCCCCACCCCCGATGGTAATTACCATCTGGCTCAACGGGTTTGGCTGCCCTCCCACATTCCGATCGAGCATTCTGTCCATCGGATGGAAATTAGTTTCTTTCCTTCCCTGGTTGTTGAACAAATAGAAGAGACCACCCGCCGTAACCTCACTCATTGTTGAAGGGAATACCGTACCCCCTCTTTCTTGTTTCTATTATCCTCCCACCCTACCCTCATAAGGTTATTTCATTCCTTTTCTCTGACAACACAAAATAGTTTCTTTGCTCACTCAGGGAGGGAACTCTGAGTAGTTGAGAGAGAGCCTACTATTTGAATGGGCAACCGAAAGGCCATAGAATTGATAGGGGCCACCAGCCAACGCGATCCATGGACTAGCCAGAATTTCCCATATTAGTTCATCGGGCCACAGTTGTTGGAGTCGATTATGGTAGAATAATTGAATTGATCAAGCATTCAATGAGAATCAACTACAATCATGTAACAAGACATTCTGAGCTTACAAATTACCGAATCGGTCAACCATTTGATGAGAATCAATTACAATCATGTAACAAGCCATCTAATCTTACAAATCACCGAATCGGTCAACCGTTCGAAGAGAATCAGCTACAATCACGTAACAAGCCATTCTAAGCTTACAAACCACCGAATCAGTCAACTGTTTGATGAGAATCATCTACAATCATGTAACTAGCCATATTGCGCTTACAAAACATCAAATCAGCTACAATCACCTAACAAGCCATTCTGAGCTTATAAATGATTGAATTGGTCAACTGTTTGATGAGAATTAGGTACAATAACGTAACAAGCCATTCTGAGCCTAAAAATCACCGAATCGGTTACTGTTAGATGAAAATCAATTAAAATAATGTAACAAGCCATTCTCCATTTACAAATCACAAAATTGGTCAACTGTTCGATGAGAATCAGCTACTATCATGTAATAAGCCATTCTAAGCTTACAAATCATCGAATCGTTCAACCGTTCAATGAGAATCAGCTACAAGCACGTAACAAGCCATTTTGGGTTTACAAATCACTGAATCGGTCAACCGTTCGATGAGAATAAGCTACAATCACGTAACAAACCATTATGCACTTACAAATCATTGAATCTCTCAACTAGTTCAATAAGTCTCAGCTACAATCACGTAACAAGCCATTCTAAGCTTACGAATCACCGAATCAGTCAACTGTTCGATGAGAATCAATTACAATCACGTAACAAGCCATCTCAGCATACAAATCATTGAATTGGTCAACCCTTTGATGAGAATCAGCTATAATCACGTAACAAGCATTATGAGCTTACAAATCACTGAATCGGTCAATCGTTCAATGAGAATAAGGTAAAATCAAGTAACAAGTAATTCTTAACTTACAAATCACCGAATTGGTCAACCGTTCGATGAGAATCAATTACAATCATGTAACAAGCCACCCTGAGCTTACATATCACCGAATTGGTCAACTGTTCGATGAGTCTAAGCCACGATCATGTAACAAACCATTCTGAGCTTACAAATCATGGAATCGATCAACCATTCGATGAGAATCAACTACAATCATGTAACAAGTCATTCTGAGCGTACAAATCACTAAATCCATCAACCGTTCAATGAGAATCGGCTACAATCATGTAAAAAGCCATTCTGAGCTTACAAATCATAGAATCGATCAATCATTAGAGAAGAATCAGGTACAATCATATAACAAGTCATTCTGAGATTACGAATCACCTAATCGATCAACTATTTGATCAATCATGTAACAAGCTATTCTTAATTTACAAATCACTGCATTGATCAACCGTTTGATTAGAATTAGCTACAATCACATAACAAGCCATTCTGATCTTACAAATCACCAAATCGGTCAACTGTTTGATGGGAATAGCTACAATCATGTAACAAGCCATTCTTAGCTTACAAATCACAGAATCCGTCAACCATTCGATCAGTCTCAGCTACAATCACGTAACAAGCCATTCTAAGCTTACAAATAACAAAATCAATCAACCGTTCGATGAGAATCAGCTACAATCATGTAGCAAGCCATTCTGAGCTTACAAATCACCAAATTGATCAATCGTTCGATGAGAATAACCTACAATCATGTAACAAGCCATTCTGAGCTTACAAATCATAGAATGGGTCAACTATTCGATAAGAATGAATTACAATCACTTAACAGTCATTCTGAGCTTACAAATCATCGAATCAGTCAACCGTTCGATCAGAATCACCTACAATCATGTAACAAGCCATTATAAGCTTCCAAATCACCGAATCAGTCAACCATTTGAAAAGAATCAA
The DNA here is from genome assembly GCA_027943335.1 of Chamaecyparis obtusa. Classification (NCBI taxonomy): domain Eukaryota; kingdom Viridiplantae; phylum Streptophyta; class Pinopsida; order Cupressales; family Cupressaceae; genus Chamaecyparis; species Chamaecyparis obtusa. Next base: position 1,060,491 of record BSBK01002264.1, read on the forward strand.
CTACAATCATGTAACAAGCCATTCTAAGATTACAAGTCACAAAATTGGTCAACCATTAAATGAGTATCAGCTACAAACACGTAAGAAGCCATTTTGAGCTTATGAATCACCGAATCAGTTAACCATATGATGAGAATCAACTATAATCACGTACAAAGACATTATGAGCTTAGAAATCACCGAATTGGTCAACCTTTTGATGAGAATCAACTACAATCATGTAAGAAGCCATTCTGACCTTACAAATCATTGAATCGATCAACCGTTCGATGATAATCAGCTACAATCACGTAACAATCTATTTTGAGCTTACAAATCACTGAATCGGTCTATCGTTTGATGAGAATCAATTACAATCATGCAACAAGCTATTTTGAGCTTAGAAATCACCGATTGGCCAACTATTCGATGAGAATCAATTACAATCACGTAAAAATCCATTCTGAGCTTACAAATCATCGAATCAGTCAACCGTTCAATGAGAATAAATTACAATCATGTAACAAGCCATTCTGAGCTTACAAATCATCGAATCATTGAACCATTCGATGAGAATCAGCTACAATCAAGTAACAAGCCATTCTAAGCTTACAAACCACCGAATCAGTCAACCATTCGATGAGAATCAGCTATAATCACATAACAAGCCATTCTGAGCTTACAAATCACCGAATCGGTTAACCATTCACTGAGAATCAGCTATAATCACGCAACAAGCCATTTTGAGCTTACAAATCACTGATCGGTCAACTGTTTGATGAGAATCAATTACAATCATGTAAAAATCCATTCTAAGCTTACAAATTACCAAATCGGTCAACCATTTGATGAGAATCAATTACAATCATGTAAAAAGCCATTCTGAGCTTACAAATCACGTAATCGATCAATCGTTCGATGAGAATCAGCTACAATCAAGTAAAAAGCCATTTTGCACTTACTAATCACCGAATCGGTTAACCGTTGAATGACAATTAGCTCGAATCATGTAACAAGTTATTCTAAGCTTACAAATCATCGAATTGGGCAACCATTCAATGACAATCAGCTACAATCATGTAACAAGCCATTTTGAGCTTACAAATCACCGAATCGATTGATAATTTGATGAGAATCAATTACAATCATGTAACAAGCCATTTTGAGCTTACAAATCACCAAACCAATCAACCATTCGTTGAGAATGATATATAATCACGTAACAAGCCATTCTGAGTTTACAAATAACGGAATCAGTCAACTGTTCGATGAGAATAAGCTATAATCATGTAACATGCCATTTTGAGCATACAAATCACTGAATCGGTCAACCGTTCAATGAGAATTAGCTACAATCACGTAACAAGCCATTTTGAGCTTACAAATAATGAATCAGTCAATCATTCAATGAGAATCAGGTACAATCACGTAACAAGCCATTCTGACCTTACGAATCATTGAATCAATCAACTATTCGATCAGAATCAATTACAATCACGTAAAGAGCCATTCTTAACTTACAAATCACCAAAACAGTCAAGCATTCGATGACATTCAGCTACAATCACGTAACAAGCAATTCTAAGCTTACAAATCATCAAATCATGAAAACAGTCAACCGTTCAATGAGAATCAGCTACAATCATGTAATAAGCCATTCTGAGCTTCCAAATCACCGAATCGGTCAACCGTTCAATTAGAATCAGCTCTAATCATGTAAAAAGCCATTCTGAGCTTACAAATAAATTGAATTGGTGAATCATTCATTGAGAATCAGCTACAATCATGTAACAAGCCATTCTGAGCTAACATATCACCAAATCAGTCTATCATTTGATGAGAGTCAACTACAATCACGTAACAAGTCATTCTGAACTTATAAATCACTGAATCAATCAACCATTCGATGACAATCAACTACAATAACATAAAAGATCATTCTAAGGTTGTAGATCACTGAATCAGTCAAATGTTCGATGAGAATCAACAATAATTATGTAACAAGTCGATTTGAGGTTGCAGATCATTGACTCGATCAACTATTCGATAAGAATTAGATAAAAGTGTGTAACATATCATTCTGAGGTTTTAGATCACTGAATCGGGGAACCGTTCGATGAGAATTGGCTACAATCATGTAATAAGCCATTCTGAGCTTACAAATCAGTGATCTATCATTCATTCAATGAGAATCAACTACGATCGCAAAACAAATCCTTGTGAGCTTTTAGATCATCAAATCTGTCAATCATTCCATGAAAATAACCCAAAATTGCATAACAAGTTGTTTTGAGGTTGTAATTCCCCACATCAATCTATCGTTCGATGAGAATCAGTTACAATCACATAACAAGCCATTATGTGCTAACAGATCACCAAATCGGTCTACAATTCGATGAGAATCAACTACAATGATGTAATAAGCCATTCTGAGCTTGCAAATCACTGAATCTGTCAACCATTCGATGAGAATCAACTACAATCATGTAACAAGCCGTTCTGAGCTTAGAAATCCCCTAAGCGGTCAACTATTCAATGAGAATCATCTACAATCACATAACAAGCCATTCTTAGCTTACAAATCACCGTATCGGTCAACCATTCAATGAGAATCAATTACAATCATGTAACAAGCCATTCTAAGCATATGAATCACCGAATCTGTCAACTATCGATAAGAATCAGCTACAATCACCTAGCAAGCCATTCTGAGCTTACAAATCTCCAAATCAGTCAACCGTTCAATGAGAATTAACTGCAATCATGTAACAAGCCATTCTGAGCTTACAAATCACTGAATCAGTAAACTATTAGATAAGAATCAGCTACAATCATGTAACAAGCCATTCTAAGATTACAAATCACCAAATCAGTCAACCGTTCGATGAGAATCAGCTACAAGCACGTAACAAGCCATTCTGAGCTTACAAATCACCAAATCGGTCAACTGTTCTATGAGAATCAATTACAATCACGTAAAAAGCCATTCTGAGCTTACAAATCACTGAATCGGTCAACCATTCGATGAGAAACAATTGCAATTTAATAACAAGCCATTTTTAGCTTACAAATCACCAAATTAGTGAACCGTTTGATGAGAATCAACTACAATCACGTAACAAGTCATTCTGAGCTTACAAATCTCCAAAGCGGTCAACCGTTCGATGAGAATCAGCTACAATCACATAACAAGCTATTTTGAGTTTACAAAGCACCGAATGAGTCAACCGTTCAATGAGAATCAGCTACAATCATGTAACAAGCCATTCTGAGCTTATGAATCACCGAATCAGTCAACCATTTGATGAGAATCAAATACAATCACATAACTAGTCATTCTAAGCTTATAAATCGTTGAATCGGACTACCGTTTGATGAGAATTAGCTACAATAATGTAAGAAGTCATTCTGAGCTTACAAATCATCGAATCGGTCAACTGTTCGATTAGAATCAACTACAATCATGTAACAAGCCATTATGAGCTTAGAAATCACCGAATCGGTCAACCATTCGATGAGAATCAACTACAATCACGTAACAAGCCATTCTGAACTTACAAATCACCGAATTGGTCAACTATCAATTAGACTTAGCTCTAATCATGTAACAAGCCATTATGGGCTTACAAATCATTGAATCAGTCAACCGTTTGATTAGAATCAACTACAATAATGTAACAAGCCATTTTGAAATTACAAATCACTGAATCGGTCAACCGTTCGATGAGAATCAGCTACAATCACGTAACAAGCCATTATGAGCTGACAAATCACTGAATAGGTCTATCGTTTCATGAGAATCAATTGCAATCACGTAACAAGCCATTTCGAGCTTACAAATCACCAAACCAATCAACCATTATGTCAATTATTACACTCTCGTAACAAGCCATTATTAGCTTACAAATCACCAAATTGGTCAACCGTTCCATGAGAATTAATTACAATAATGTGACAACTAATTTTGTGCTTACAAATCACCGAACCAATCAACCTTTCTATGAGAATCAATTACAATCATGTAAACAAGCCATTCTGAGCTTAAAAATAACTGAATCGATCAACCGTTCGATGAGAATCAAATACAATCACGTAACAAGCCATTCTAAGCTTACAAATCACCGTATCGGTCAACCGTTCGATGAGAATCAACTACAATCATGTAACAAGCCATTTTGAGCTTACAAATCACCAAATCGGTCAACCGTTCGATGAGAATCAATTACAATCATGTAATAAGCCATTCTGAGCTTCCAAATCACTGAATTGGTCAACCATTCGATAAGAATCAGCTCTAATCACGTAACAAGCCATTCTAAACTTACAAATCACTGAATCAGTGAACTGTTCGATGAGAATCAGCTACAATCACTTAACAAGCCATTTTGAGCTAACATATCACCAAATCGGTATTTGATGAGAATCAACTACAATCACGTAACAAGTCATTCTGAGCTTACAGATCACTGAATCGGTCAACCATTCGATGAGAATCAACTACAATAACATAAAAGATCATTCTAAGGTTGTAGATCACTGAATCAGTCAAATGTTCGATGAGAATCAACTACAATCATGTAACATGTCAATCTGAGGTTGCAAATCACGGACTTGATCAACTATTTCATGAGAATCAGATACAGCTAAGTAACACACCATTCTGAGGTTTTAGATCATCGCATCGGTGAACCGTTTGATGAGAATTAGCTACAATCACGTAATAAGCCATTTTGAGATTACAAATCACTAAAATGGTAAATCGTTTGATGAGAATAAGCTACAATCATGTAACAAGCCATTCTGAGCTTACAAACAACTGAATCGATCAACCGTTCTATGAGAATATTTTACAATCATGTAACATGCCCTTCTAAGCTTACAAATCACCGAATCCATCAACTATCAATAAGAATCAGCTACAATCACCTAACAAGCCATTCCGAGCTTACAAATCACCGAATCGGTCAACTGTTGAATGAGAATCAGCTACAATCATGTAACAAGCCATTCTGAGCTTACAAATCACCGAATCGATCAATCGTGCGATGATAATCAGCTACATCATGTAACAAGCCATTCTGAGCTTACAAATCACTAAATCAGTCAACTGTTCAGTGAAAATCTACTATAATCACATAATAAGCCATTCTAAGCTTACAATTCACCGAATCGGTCAACTGTTAGATGGGCATAAGCTACAATCATGTAACAAGCCATTATGAGCTTACAAATGACTGAATCGGTCAACCATATGATGAGAATGAGCTACAATCACGTAACAAGGCATTCTGAGGTTAGAAATCACTGAATCGGTCAACAGTTTGATTAGAATTAGCTACCATTATGTAACAAGCCATTATACGCTTACAAATCACCAAATCGGTCAATCATTCAATGAGAATCAATTACAATCATGTAACACTGAGCTTACAAATCACTGAATCAGTCAACAGTTTGATGAGAATCAGCTACAATTATGTAACAAGCCAGTCTGAGCTTACAAATCATCGAATCGGTCAATCATTTAATGAGAATCAGCTAGAATCAGGTACCAAACCATTTTGGGACTACAAATCACCAAATTGATCAAATGTTCGATGAGAATCATCTACAAGCACATAACAAGCCATTGTGAGCTTACAAATCACTGAATCGGTCAACCGTTCGATGAGAATCAATTACAATCACGTAACAAGCCATTTTCACCTTACAAATCACCAAATCGGTCAACCGTTAAATGAGAATCAGCTACAGCCATGAAACAAGCCATTTTGGGTTTACAAATCATCGAATCAGTCAACTGTTCGATGAGAATCAGCTACAATGATGTAACAAGCCATTCGATGAGAATTAATTACAATAACATAACAAGCCATTCTGAGCTTAAAAATCACCAAATCCATCAACCGTTGAATGAGAATAAGCTACAATCACATAACAACCCATTCTGAGTTTACAAATCACCAAATCGGTCAACTGTTCGATGAGAATCAGCTACAGCCATGAAACAAGCCATTCTGAGTTCAGAAATCACTAAATCAGTCAACCGTTCGATGAGAATCAATTGTAATTAGGTAACAAGCAATTCTGAGCTTACAAAGCATCGAATTGGTCAACCGTTCAATGAGAATCAATTACAATCAGGTAACAAGCCATTCTAACTTTACAAATCATCGAATCGGTCAACCGTTTGATGCAAATCAATTACAATCACGTAACAAGCAATTCTGAGATTAAAAATCATCGAATCGGTCAACCGTTCGATGAGAATCAGCTACAATCACGTAACAAGCCATTCTAAGCTTACAAATCACTGAATTTGTCAACCGTTTAATTAGAAATAGCTATAATCACGTAACAAGCAATTCTAAGCTTACAAATCACCAAATCGGTCAACCATTCAATGGAAATCAACTACACTCATGTAACAAGCCATTCTAAGCTTACAAATCACTAAATTAGTAGAACGTTAGGGGAGAATCAGCTACAATCACAAAACAAGCCATTCTGAGCTTAAAAATTATCAAATCGATCAACCGTTCAAGGAAAATCAATTACAATCATGTAACAAGTCATTCTGAGCTTACAAATCATCGAATCAATCAACCATTCGATTAGAATCAATTACAATCATGTAACACTGATCTTAAAAATCACCGAATCGGTCAACCATTTGATGAGAATCAACTACAATCATGTAACAAGCTATTATGAGCTGACAAATTACTAAATTGGTCAACCGTTCGATGAGAATCACTTACAATCATGAAACGAGCCATTTTGAGCTTACAAACCACTGAATCAATGAACCGTTCGCTGAAAATTAGTTATAATCATGTAACAAGCCATTCTAAGCTTACAAATCATCAAATCGGTCAACCGTTTGATGAGAATCAGCTCCAACCACGTAACAAGCCATTCTGAGTGCACAAATCACCGAATCGGTCAACTGTTCGATGAGAATCAACTATAATCATGTAACAAGCCATTCTGAGCTTATAAATCACCGAATTAGTCAACCGTTCGGTAAGAATCAATTATAATTATGTAACAAGCCATTATGAGATTACAAATTACTGAATCAGTCAACTGTTCGATGAGAATCAATTACAATCACGTAACAAGCCATTCTGAACTTACAAATCACTGAATCGGTCAACAGTTCGATGAGAATCAAATACAATCCTGTGACAAGCCATTCTCAGCTTATAAATCATTGAATTGGTCAATTATTCAATGAGAATCAGCTACAATCATGTAACAAGCCATTCTGAGCTTACAAATCATCGAATCAGTTAACCATTCAATGAGAATCAGCTACAATCATTTAAAAAGCCGTTCTAGGCTTACAAATCATCAAATCAGTCAACCGTTCGATGAGAATTAGCTACAATCATGTAACAAGCTATTCTGTGCTTACAAATCATCGAATCAGTCAGCCGTTCGATGAGAATCAGCTACAATCATGTACCAAGCTATTCTATACTTACAAATCACCAAATCGTTCAATCATTTCATGAGAATTAGTTACAATCACGTAACAATCCATTCTAAATTTACAAATCACCGAATCGGTCAACTATTCGATGAGACTCAACTACAATCACGTAACAAGCCATTCTGAGCTTACAAATCACCGAATCGGTCAACCATTCTATGAGAATCAATTAAGATCATGTAACAAGCCATTCTGAGCTTACAAATCATCGAATCGATCAACCATTCGATGAGAATCAACTACAATCACGTATCAAGCCATTACGAGCTTACAAATCACCAAATCAGTCAACCGTTGGATGAGAATCATGTAACAAGCCATTCTGAGCTTAAAATTATCAAATTGGTCAACTGTTCGATGAGAATCACTTACAATCACAAAATAAACCACTCTGAGCTTACAAATCACCAAATCAATCAACCGTTTAATGAGAATTAGCTACAATGACATAACAAGCCATTTTGAGCTTAGAAATCACCTAATCAGTCAACCATTCGATGAGAATCAACTACAATCACATAACAAGCCATTCTCTACTTACAAACCATTGAATCAGTGAATCATTCGCTGAGAATTAGCTACAATCACGTAACAAGCTATTCTGAGCTTACAAATCACCAAATCGGTCAACTGTTCGATGAGAATCAACTACAATCATGTAACAAGCTATTGTGAGCTTACAAATCACTGAATTGGTCAACCATTCGATGAGAATCAGCTACAATCATGTAACAAGCCATTCTGAGATTACAAATCACTGAATCGGTTAACTGTTCGATGAGAATGAGGTACAGTCATGTAACAAGCCATTCTGAGCTTACAAATCATCGAATCGATCAACCATTCAATTAGAATCAATTACAATCATGTAACAAGTCATTATGAGCTTACAAATCACTGAATCGATAAATCGTTCAATGAAATTTAGCTACAATCATGTAAATAGCTATTTTGAGCTAACATATCACCAAATCCCTCTACCGTGTGATGAGAATAAACTACAATCATGTTACAAGCCATTCTAAGCTTAGAGATCACTGAATCGGTCAACCATTTCATGAGAATCAACTACAATAACATAAAAGATCATTCTAAAGTTGTAGATCACCGAATCAGTCAAATGTTCGATGAGAATCAACTACAATCATGTAACAAGTCGATCTGAGGTTGCATATCACCAACTCATCAACTGTTTGATGAGATTCAAATACAAGCACGTAAGACACCATTCTAAGGTTGTAGATCAATGAATTGGTGAACCGTTCGATGAGAATCAGCTACAATCACATAATAAGCCATTCTGAGCTTACAAATCATTGAATCTGTCAACCATTCGAAGAGAATCAACTAGGATTGCATAAAAGATCCTTTTGAGGTTCTAGATCATCGAATTGGTCCACCATTCAATGACAATGAACTAAAATTGGGTAACAAGTAGTTCTGAGGTTGCAGTTCACCAAATCGGTCAATCGTTTGATGAGAATCAGCTACAATCACATAACAAGCCATTCTGAGCTAACAAATCACAGAATTGGTCAACTGTTCGATGAGACTCAACTACAATCATGTAACAAGTTATTCTGAGCTTACAAATCACTGAATCGGTTAATCGTTCAATGAGAATTAGCTACAATCATGTAACAGGCTATTATAAGCTTACAAATTACTGAATCGGTCAACCATTCGAAGAGAATCAACTAGGATCACATAAAAGATCCTTCTGAGGTTGTAGATCACCAAATCAGTCAACCGTTCGATGACAATCAACTAAAATTGGGTAACAAGTTGTTCTGAGGTTGCAGTTCACCAAATCGGTCAACTATTTGATGACAATCAGCGACAATCATGTAACAAGCCATTCTGAGCTAATAGATCACCAAATCGGTCTATCATTTGATGAGAATCAACTACAATCATGTAACAAGCCATTCTGAGCTTACAAATACCCAAATCAGTCAACCGTCTGATGAGAATCAGCTACAATCACATAACAAGCCATTATGAGCTTACAAACAACCAAATCAGTTAACCGTTCAATGAGAATCAGCTACAATCACATAAATAGCCATTATGAGCTTACAAATCACTGAATCGATCAACCGTTCACTGAGATTTATCTACAATCACGCAAAAAACCATATTGACCATACAAATCATCAATCAGTCAATTGTTCAATGAGAATCAATTACAATCACATAAAAATCCATTCTAAGCTTACAAATCATTGAATCAGTCAACCATTCGATGAGAATAAATTAGAATCATGTAACAAGCCATTTTGAGCTTACAAATTATTGAATCGGTCTATCATTTGAGCAGAATCAATTACAATCATGCAACATACCATTTTGAGCTTACAAATCACCGAATCGGTCTATCGTTTGATAAGAATCAATTACAATTATGTGACAAGCCATTATGAGCTTACAAATCACTCAACCAGTCAACCGTTCTCTGAGAATCAATTACAATCTCGTAACAAGTCATTATGTGCTTACAAATCACTGAATCTATGAATTGTTCAATGAAAATTAATTACAATCATGTAACAAGTCATTTTGAGGTTACAAATTACTGAATCGGTCAACAATTCGATGAAAATTAGCTAAAATCATGTAACAAGCCATTCTGAGCTTACAAATCACCCAATCGGTCAACCGTTCAATGAGAATCAATTACAATCATGTAAAAAGTCATTCTGAGCTTACAAATCACCAAATTGGTCAACCGTTCGATTAGAATTAATTACAATTTCATAACAAGCCATTTTGAGCTTGCAAATCACCGAATCGATCAACCGTTTGATGAGAATCAGATACAATAATGTAATAAGCCATTCTGAGCTTACAAATCAGCAAAGCGGTCAACCCTTCGATGAGAATCAACCACAATCACGTAACAAGTCATTCTGAGCTTACAAATCACAAAGTCAGTCATCCGTTTGATGAATCAATTACAATCACCATTCGATGAGAGTCAGCTCCAATCACGTAACAAGCCATTTTGAGCTTACAAATCACTGAATTGGTGAACTGTTCGATGAGAATCAATTACAATCACGTAACAAGCTATTCTAGGCTTACAAATCATCGAATCTATCTGTTTAATGAGAATGCGCTAAAATCACGTAACAAGACATTCTAAGCTTACAAATCACCAAATTGGTCAACCTTTCGATGAGAATTAGATACAATCACGTACTAAGCCATTATGAGCTTACAAACCACCAAATCGGTCAATCGTTCGATGAAAATCAACTATAATCATGTAAAAAGTCATTCTGAGCTTACAAATCACTGAATCGGTCAACCATTCGATTAGAATCAGCTCTAATTATGTAAAAAGCCATTATGAGCTTACAAATCACCAAATTAGTCAACCGTTTGATGAGAATCATCTACAATCATGTAACAAGCCATTTTGAACTTACAAATCATCGAATCGGTCAACTGTTGGATGAGAATCAATTACAATCACATAAAAAGCCATTCTGAGCTTACAAATCACTGAATCGGTCAACCATTGGATGAGAATAAATTAGAATCATGTAACAAGCCATTCTAAGCTTACAAATCATTGAATCGGTCTATCGTTTGATCAGAATCAATTACAATCACTGAACAAGCCATTTTGAGCTTACAAATCACTGAATCGATCAACCGTCTGATGAGAATCAAATACAACCTGAGCTTACAAATCACCATATTGGTCAACTGTTCACTAAGAATCAACTACAATCACGTAACAAGCCATTCTGAGGTTACAAATCACCAAATCGGTCAACTGTTCGATGAGAATCAATTACAATCATGTAATAAGCCATTCTGAGCTTCCAAATCACCGAATCGGTCAACTATTTGATTAGAATCAGCTCTAATCACGTAACAAACCATTATGAGCTTACAAATCAGTGAATCAGTGAACCGTTCGATGAGAATCAACTACAATCATGTAACAAGCCATTCTCAGCAAACATATCACCAAATCAGTCTACTGTTTGATGAGAATCAACTACAATCACATAACAAGCCATTTTGAGTTTACAGATCATTGAATTGGTCAACCATTCGATGAGAATCAACTACAATAACATAAAAGATCATTCTAAGGTTGTAGATCACTGAATCAGTCAAATGTTCGATGAGAATCAACTACAATCATGTAACAAGTCAATCTGAGGTTGCAGATCACCAACTCGATCAACTATTCGATGAGAATCAGATACAATCACGTAACACATCATTTTGAGGTTTTAGATCACCGAATCGGTGAAGCGTTCGATGAAAATTAGCTGCAATCACGTAATAAGCCATTCTGAACTTACAAATTAGCGAATTTGTCATTCATTCCATGAGAATCAACTACGATCATCAAAAAGATCCTTCTAAGGTTTTACATCATCAAATCGGTCAACCGTTCGATGACAATAAGCTAAAATCACATAAGTTCTTCTGAGGTTGCAATTCGCTACATCAGTCAATCTCAATGAGAATCAACTACAATAACGTAACAAGCCATTATGTGCTAACAAATCACCAAATTGGTCTACCATTCGATGAGAATCAACTACAATGACGTAACAAGCCATTCTGAGCTTACAAATCACTGAATCTGTCAACCATTTGATGAAAATCAACTACAATCATGTAACAAGCCATTATGAGCTTACAAATCACTGAATCGATCAACCATTCGATTATAATCAGCTACAATCACGTAACAAGCTATTCTGAGCTAACAAATCACCAAATCAGGGAATGGTTTGATGAGAATCAGCTACAATCACATAACCAGCCATTTGGAGATTACAAATCATAGAATCAATCAACCATTCAATGAGAATCAGCTACAATTATGTAACAAGCCATTCTGAGCTTACAAATCACCGAATTGGTCAACTGTTTAATGAAAATTATCTACAATGATGTAACAAGCCATTTTGAGCTTACAAATCACCAAATCGGTCAACCATTCGATGAGAATCAGCTACAATCATGTAACAAGTCATTCAGAGATTACAAATCACTAAATCGGTCAACCATTCGATGAGAATAAGCTACAATAACGTAACAAGCCATTCTAAGCTTACTAATCAGCGAATCAGTCAATCGTTTGATAAGAATCAGCTACAATCACGTAACAATATATTCTAAGCTTACAAATCACCGAATCGGTCAACCATTTGATGATAACCAACTATAATCATGTAATAAGCCATTCTGAGCTTACAAATCACCGAATCGGTCAATTGTTCGATGAAAATCAACTATAATCACATAACAAGCTTTTTTGAGCTTACAAATTATCGAATCGGTCAACCGTTCGATTAGAATTACCTACAATCACGTAACAAACTATTTTGAACTGACAAATCACTGACTTGGTCAACCATTTGATGAGAATCAGCTACAATCACGTAACAATCCATTCTCAGCTTACAAATCATCGAATTGTTCAACCGTTCAATGAGAATCAACTACAATAATGTAACAAGCCATTCTCAGCTTACAAATCACTGAATCGGTCAACCGTTCAATGAAAATAAACTACAATCACATAACAAACCATTCAAACCTGAAAAATCACCGAATCGGTAAACCGTTTGATGAGACTTAGCTACAATCACGTAAGAATCTATTCTGAGCTTACAAATCATCGAATCAGTCAACTGTTCAATGATAATCAATTACAATCACGTAACAAGCCATCCTGAGCTTACAAATCACCGTCTCGGTCAATTGTTCGATGAAAATAAACTATAATTACATAACAAGCCTTTCTGAGCTTACAAATCACCTAATCAATCAACCGTTCATGAGAATCAGTGACAATCATGTAACAAGCCATTTTGAGTTTATAAATCATCAAATCAGTCAACTGTTCGATGAGAATCAGCTACAATCATGTAACATGCCATTCTGAGCTTACAAATCACCAAATCAATCAACCGTTCAATAAGAATCAATTATAATCATGTAACAAGCCATTCTGAGCTTACAAATCACTGAATCGGTCAACCGTTCAATCAGAATCAGCTACAATCACCTAACAAGCCATTCTAAACTTACAAATAATCGAATCAATCAACCGTTCGATGAGAATAAGCTACAATCACATAACAAGTCATTCTGAGCTTATGAATCACTGAATCGGTCAATCGTTCAATGAAAATAAGCTACAATCATGTAACAAGCCATTCTGAGCTTACGAATCACTGAAACGGTCAACTATTCGATGAGAATCAATTGCAATCACATAACAAGCCATTCTTAAGTTACAAATGACATAATTGGTCAACCGTTCAATGAGAATCAACTACAATCATATAACAATCTATTTTGTGCTTACAAATCACTGAATCGGTCAACCGTTCGATGAGAATGAGCTACAATCACGTAACAAGTCACTCTGAGTTTACAAATCACCAAATCGATCAACTATTTGATGAGACTCAGCTACAATCACGTAACAAGCCATTCTAAGCTTACAAATCACTGAATCGGTCAACCCTTCGATGAGAATCTGCTACAGTCATGTAACAGGCATTCTGGGCTTACAAATCATTGAATCAGTCAACCGTTCAATGAGAATTAGCTACAATCACGTAACAAGCCATTTTGAGCTTACAAATCACCAAATCGGTCAACCGTTCAATGAGAATCAATTACAATCACGTAAATAGTCATTGTGAGCTTACAAATCACCAAATCGGTCAACTATTCGATGAGAATCAAATAGAATCACATGACAAGCCATTTTGAGCTTACAAATCATTGAATTAGTGTACCATTTGATGTGAATCAGGTACAATCACGTAACAAGCCATTTTGAACTTACAAATCACTGAATCAGTCAACTGTTTGATGAGAATCAACTATAATAATGTAGAAAGACATCTTGACCTTACAAATCACCGAATCGGTCAACCGGTCGATGAGAATGAATTAGAATCACATAACAAGCCATTCTGAGCTTATAAATTACTAACTCAGTCAACCATTCAATGAGAGTTGACTACAATCACGTAACAAGCTATTCTAAGCTTACAAATCACCTAATCGATCAACCGTTCGATGAAAATCAATTACTATGACGTAACAATCCATTCTAGGCTTACAAATCACCGAATCAGTGAACCGTTCGATGAAAATAAGCTACAATCACGTAATAAGCCATTCTGAGCATACAAATAATTGAATAGATCAAGAGTTCAATGAGAATCAACTACAATCACGTAACAAGCCATTTTGAGCTTACAAATCATCGATACGGTCAACCATTCGATGAGAATCAATTAAAATCACCGAATCGATCAACTGTTCAAAGAAAATCAACTACAATCATGGAACAAGCCATTCTGAGCTTACAAACCAATGAATCAATCAACCGTTCAATGAGAATCATCTACAATCATGTAACTAGGCATATTGTGCTTAAAAAACACCAGATCAGCTACAATCACGTAACAAGCCATTCTGAGCTTACAAATCACTGAATCGGTCAATCGTTCGATGAAAATAAGCTACAATCATGTAACAAGCCATTCTGAGCTTACGAATCACCGAATCGGTCAACTAATTGATGAGAATCAATTACAATCACGTAACAAGCCATTCTTACCTTACAAATAACATAATCGGTCAACCGTTCGATGAGAATCAGCTACAATCACTTAACAATGCATTATGAGCTTACAAATCATTGAATCGGTCAACCATTCGATAAGAATCAACTACAATCACATAACAAGTCACTCTAAGCTTACAAATCACCAAATAAGTCACCTGTTCGATGAGACTCATCTACAATCACGTAACAAGCCATTCTAAGCTTACAAATCACTGAATCGGTCAACCTTCGATGAGAATCTGCTACAATCATGTAGCAGGCATTATGTGCTTACAAATCATCAAATCAATCAACCGTTCAATGAGAATCAGCTACAATCACGTAACAAGCCATTCTGAGCTTACAAATCACCAAATCGGTCAACCGTTCAATGAGAATCAATTACAATCATGTAACAAGCCATTGTGAGCTTACAAATCACTGAATCAGTCAACTATTCGATGAGAATCAAATAGAATCACGTGACAAGCCATTTTGAGCTTACAAATCACTGAATCGGTGAACCATTCGATGTGAATTAGGTACAATCATGTAACAAGCCATTCTGAGCTTACAAATCATCGAATCAGTCAACCGTTCGATGAGAATCAACTATAATAATGGAGAAAGACATTCTAAGTTTACAAATCACCGAATCAGTCAACCGGTCGATGACAATGAATTAGAATCACGTAACAAGCCATTCTGAGCTTACAAATCACTGAATCAGTCAACCGTTTGATAAGACTCAACTACAATCACGTAACAAGCTATTCTGAGCTTAAAAATCACTGAATCGGTCAACCATTCGATGAAAATCAATTACTATCACGTAACAAGCCATTCTAAGCTTACAAATCACCGAATTGGTGAACCGTTCAATGAAAATCAACTACAATCACATAACAAGCCATTTTGAGCTTACAAATAACTAAATCGATCAAGCGTTCAATGAGAATCAACTACAATCATGTAACAAGTCATTTTGAGCTTAGAAATCATTGAAACAGTCAACCATTCGATGAGAATCAATTACAATCACCGAATCGGTCAACCATTCAAAGAGAATCAACTAGAATTATGGAACAAGCCATTCTGAGTTTACAAACCAGTGAATCAGTCAACCGTTCCATGAGAATCATCTACAATCATGTAACTAGCCATATTGTGCTTACAAAACACCAAATTAGCTACAATCACGTAACAAGCCATTCTAAGCTTATAAATGACTGAATCGGTCAACCGTTTGATGAGAATCAGGTACAATAACGTAACAAGCCACTCTGAGCTTACAAATCACCGAATCAATCACCGTTAGATGAAAATCAATTACAATAATGTAACAAGCCATTCTTAGTTTACAAATCACCAAATCGGTCAACCATTCGATGAGAATCAGCTACTATCATGTAACAAGTCATTCTCAGCTTACAACTTATTGAATCATTCAATCGTTTGATGAGAATTAGCTATAATCACGTAGCAAGCTATTCTGAGTTTACAAATCACTGAATCTGTCAACCTTTCAATGAGAATCAGCTACAATCATATTACAAGTCATTCTAACCTTACATATCACTGAATCGGTCAACCATTCTATGAGATTCAGCTACAATCACGTAACAAGCCATTTTGAGATTACAAGTCACTGAATTGGTCATCCACTCAATAAGAATCAACTACAATCACATAACATGCCATTCTAAGCTTACAAATCACCGAATTGGTGAACCGTTCAATGAGAATCAATTACAATCACGTAACAAGCCATTCTAAGCTTACAAATTACTGAATCAGTCAACCGTTTGAGGAGAATCAATTACAATCATGTAACAAGTCATTCTGAGCTTACAAATGACCAAGTCAGTCAACAGTTCGATGAGACTCAACTACAATCCGGTAACAAGCCATTCTAAGCTTATAAATTACCGAACCGGTCAATCGTTCGATGAGAATTAGCTATAATCATGTAACAAGTCATTCTGAGCTTTCAATGCTACTCTGGATTCGGGTAGGCCCTACTATTCTAAGGGGGACCTACTATACTAAGACACCCCTACTATTGGGCAGTGTGGGAGGCTATAGATTGGGTTGGGTGGGTTCGGTCCCAAATCACTGAATCGGTCAACTGTTCGATTAGAATAAGCTACAATCATAGAAAAAGTCATTCTGAGCTGATAAATTACTGAATCGGTCAACCGTTCGATGAGAATCAATTACAATCACGTAACAAGCCATTCTGAGCTTACAAATCACTGAATCAGTCAACTGTTCGATGAGCATCAATTATTATCATGTAACAAGCCATTCTGAGCTTACAAATCACCAAATCAGTCAACCATTCGATGAGAATCAGCTAAAAATAATGTGACAAGCTATTCTAGGTTACAAATCATCGAATCGATCAACCATTCGATGAGAATCAACTACAATCACGTAACAAGCCATTCTGAGCTTACAAATCACCGAATAGGTCAACTGTTCGATGAGAATCAACTACAATCACATAACAAGCCATTCTGAGCTTACAAATCACCAAATCTATCAACCGTTCGATCAGAATCACCAACAATCATATAACAAGCCATTCTAAGCTTGCAAATCACCGAATCGGTCAACAATTCATTGAGAATCAATAGCAATCACATAACAAGCCATTATGAGCTTACAAATCACCGAATAAGTCAACCATTCGATAATAATCAATTACAATCACGTAACAAGTCATTCTTCGCTTAAAAATCACCGAATCGAGCAACTGATCGATGAGAATCAGCTACAATCATGCAACAAGTCATTCTGAGCTTACAAATCATCAAATCAGTCAATCATTTTATAAGAATCACATACAATCACGTAACAAGCCATTTTGAGCTTATAAATCATCGAATATATCAACCGTTCAATGAGAATCAATTACAATCATGTAACAAGTCATTCTAAAACTTACAAATCACCGAATCCGTTAACCGTTCGATGAGAATCACCTATAATCACATAACAAGTCATTCTAAGCTTATAAATCATCAAATCCATCAATCGTTCGATGAGAATAAGCTACAATCACATAACAATCCATTCTAAGCTAACAAATCATTGAATTGGTCAACCATTCGATGAGAATCAGCAAAATAATGTAAAAAGCCTTTTTGAGCTTAAAAATCACCGAATCGATCAACCATTAGATGAGAATCAATTACAATCAGGTACCAAGCCATTCTGAGCTTACAAATTACTAAATCAGTCAACTATTCAATGAGAATCAAATACAATAATGTAACAAGCCATTCTGAGCTTACAAATCACCGAATCAATCAACAGTTCGATGAGAATCAGCTACAATCCTGTAATAAGCTATTCTGAGTTTACAAATCACCGAATCAGTCAACCATTCGATGAGAATAACTTAGAATAACGTAGCAAGCTATGCTGAGCTTACAAATCACTGAATCGGTCAACCATTCGATGAGAATCAATTACAATCATGTAACAAGCCATTCTGAGGTTACAAATCACGTAACAAGCCATTCTGAGCTTCAAATCACAAAACAAGCCATTCTGAGCTTACAAATCACCGAATCAGTCAAACGTTCAATGAGAATCAACTACACTCATGTAACAAGACATTCTGAGTTTACAAATCACTGAATCGATCAACCATTCAATGAGTCTCACCTACAATCATGTAACAAGCCATTTTGAGCAGACAAATCACTAAATCAGTCAATTGTTCAATGAGAATCAGCTACAATCACGTAGCAAGCCATTCTGAGCTTACAAATCATTGAATCGGTCAACCGTTATATAAGAATCAGCTACACTCACGTAAAAAGCCATTCTGAGATTACAAATCACCAAATCGGTCAACCGTTTGTTGAGAATCAGCTACAATCATATAAAAAGCCATTTTGAGATTACAAATCACCGAATCGGTCAACCGTTCGATGAGAATCAGCTACAATCATGTAACAATCCATTATGAGCTAACAAACCATCGAATCAATCAACATTTCGATGAGAATCAATTACAATCATGTGACAAACCATTCTGATCTTACAAATCACCGAAATGGTCAACCGTTCAATGAGAATGGGCTACAATCACGTAAAAAGCCATTCTGAGCTTACAAATCCCTGAATCAGTCAACTATTCGATGAAAATCAGCTACAATCATGTAACAAGCTATTTTAAGCTTATAAATCACTGAATCGGTCAATCATTTGATAAAAATCAACTACAACCACATAACAAGCCATTCTGAGCTTACAAATCATCGAATCAGTCAACCGTTTGATGAAAATAAGCTACAATCATGTAACAATCCATTCTGACCTTACAAATCAATGAATTTGTCAACCGTTAGATGAGAATAAATTACAATCACGTAACAAGTCATTCTCAGCTTACAAATCACCAAATCAGTCAACAGTTCGATGAGAATTAGCTACAATCACGTAACAAGCCATTCTAAGCTTAGAAATTACCGAACCAATCAACCGTTTGATGAGAATCTATTACAATAATGTAACAAGCCATTCTTAGCTTACAAATCACCGAATCAGTCAATAGTTTGATGAGTATCAGTTACAATCTCGTAACAAGCCATTCTCAGCTTAAAAATCTCTGAATCAGTCAAGCGTTCGATGAGAATCAATTACAGTCACGTAACAATCCATTCTGAACAAAAAATCACCGAATCGGTCAACCGTTCGATGAGAATTAGCTACAATCACGTAACATGACATGCTAAGATTACAAATCACCAAATCGGTCAATTGTTTGATGAGAATCAGCTATAATAACGTAAGAAGCCATTCTAAGCTGACAAATCTCTTAATCAGTCAACTGTTCAATGAGAATCAATTACAATCAAGTAACAAGCCATTCTGAGCTTACAAATCACTGAATCGGTCAACCGTTCAATAATAATCAGCTACAATCACCTAACAAGCCATTCAGAGCTTATAAATCACCAAATCAGTCAACTGTTCGATGAGAATCAGCTACAATCACATAAAAAACCATTCTGAGCTTCAAAATCATTGAATCGATTAACCATTCGATCGGAATCAGCTACAATCATGTAACAAGCCATTTTGAGCTTAAAAATCACCGAATTGGTCAATTATTTGATTAGAATCAGGTAGAATCATGTAACAAGCCATTTTGAGCTTACAAATCACAAAATTAGACAATTGTTTGATAAGAATCAGGTACAATCATGTAACAAGCCATTCTGAGCTTACAAATCACAAAATCAATCAACCGTTCGATGAGAATCAACTACAATCATGTAGCAAGCCATTCTGACCTTACAAATCACCGAATCGATCAACCGTTCGATTAAAATCAATTACAATTCTATAACAAGCCATTCTGAGCTTGCAAATCACCTACAATCATGTAACAAGCCATTTTGAGCTTACAAATCACCGAATCGGTTAACTTTTTAATCAGAATCAGCTAGAATCATGTAACAAGCCATTTTGAACTTTGAAATCACCGAATTGGTCAACCGTTCAATGAAAATCAATTACAAACATGTAAAAAGCCATTCTAAACTTACAAAATCACTGAATGAGTGAAACGTTTGATGATAATCAATTACAATCACGTAACAAGCCATTCTGAGCTTACAAATCACCAAATCGGTCTATCAATTGATCAAAATCAATTATAATTATGTAACAAGCCATTCTAAGCTTACAAATCATCAAACTAGTCAACTGTTCTCTAAGAATCAATTACAATCTCCTAACAAACCATTATGAACTTACAAATCACCAAATCTATCAACTATTCGATGAGAATTAATTACAATCATGTAACAAGTCATTTTGAGCTTACAAATCACCGAACCAATCAACCATTCTATGAGAATCAACTACAATGACGTAACAAGCCATTATGACCTTACAGTTCATTGAATCGATCAATCATTTGATGAGAATCAAATACAATCACGTAACAAGCCATTCTCATCTTACAAATGAACGTATCGGTCAACCCTTTGGTGATAATGAGCTACAATCACATAACAAGCCATTCTCATCTTACAAATGAACGTATCGGTCAACCCTTTGGTGATAATGAGCAACAATCACGTAACAAGCCATTCTGAGCTTACAAATCACCAAATCGGTCAACCGTTCGATGAGAATCAATTACAATCACGTAAAAAGCCATTCTGAGCTTACAAATCACCAAATCGGTCAACCGTTCGATTAGAATCAATTACAATTTCATAACAAGCCATTCTAAGCTTGAAAATCACCAAATCGGTCTGTCGTTCGATGAGAATCAACTACAATAATGTAACGAGTCGTCCTGAGTTTACAAATCAACAAATCGGTCAACCATTCGATGAGAATCAGCCACAATCATGTAACAAGTCATTTTGAGCTTACAAATTACCGAATCGGTCAACCCTTCGATGAGAATCAGCAAAAATCACTTAACAAGCTATTTTGAGCTTACAAATCATCGAATCAGTCAACCGTCTGATGAGAATCACCTACAATCATGTAACAAGCCATTCTGAGCTTATGACTCACCGAATCGGTCAACCATTCGATAAGAATCAGTTACAATCATATAACTAGTCATTTTGAGCTTACAAATCACTGAATCAGTGTACCATTTGATGAGAATCAGCTACAATAATAAAACAAGCCATTTTGAGCTTACAAATCACTGAATTTGTCAACTGTTCGATGAGAATCAACTACAATCATGTAACAAGCCATTCTGAGCTTACAAATCATAGAGTCGGTCAACCGTTCGATTAGAATTAATTACAATCATGTAACAAGCCATTATGGGCTTACAAATCACCGAATCGGTCATTCGTTCGATGAGAATCAAATAGAATCATGTAACAAGCCATTATGAGCTTACAAATCACCAAATCGGTCACTGTTTGATGAGAGTCAGCTCCAATCATGGAATAAGCCATTTTGAGCTTATAAATCATCGAATCGGTGAAGCGTTCAATGAGAATCAGCTACAATCACGTAACAAGCCATTCTAAGCTTACAAACCACCGAATCGTTCAATTGTTCGATGAAAATCAGCTACAATCATGTAATAAGCCATTCTGAGCTTACAAATCACTGAATCGGTCAACCGTTCGATTAGAATCAGCTCTAATCATGTAACAAGCCATTATGAGCTTACAATTCACTGGATCAGTTAACCGTTTGATGAGAATTAGCTAGAATCATGTAACAAGCTATTTTGAACTTACAAATCATTAAATTTGTCAACTGTTCGATGAGAATTAATTACAATCATGTAACAAGTCATTATGAGCTTACAAATCACCAAACCAATCAATCGTTCTATGAGAATCAATTACAATCATGTAATAAGCCATTCTGAGCTTACAAATTACCGAATCGATCAACCGTCTAATGAGAATCAAATACAATCATGTAACAAGCCATTCTCAACTTACAAATCACCATATCAGTGAACCGTTCGATGAGAATCAGCTACAATCACGTAACAAGCCATTCTGAGCTTACAAATCACCAAATCGGTCAATCATTCAATGAGAATCAATTACAATCATGTAATAACCCATTCTGAGCTTCCAAATCATCGAATCGGTCAACCCTTTGATTAGAATTAGTTCTAATCACGTAACAAGCCATTCTCAACTTACAAATCACTGAATTGGTGAACCGTTCGATGAGAATCAGCTACAATCACGTAACAAGCCATTACGAGCTAACATATCACCAAATCGGTCTACCATATGATGAAAATCAAGTACAATCACGTAACAACCCATTCTGAGCTTACAGATCACTAAATCGGTCAACCATTCGATGAAAATCAACTACAATAACATAAAAGATCATTCTAAGGTTGTACATCACTAAATCAGTCAAATGTTTGATGAGAATCAACTACAATCATTTAACAAGTCAATCTGAGGTTGCAGATCACCGACTCGATCAACTGTTCGATGAGAATCAAATACAGGCACTTAACATACCATTCTGAGGTTTTAGATCACTGAATCGGTGAAGCATTTGATGAAAATCAGCTACAATCACATAATAAGCCATTCTGAGCTTACAAATCACTGAATCTATTATTCATTCGATGAGAATCAACTAAGATCACAAAAAAGATCCTTCTGAGGTTTTAGATCATCGAATCGATCAACCATTCGATGACAATAAGGTAAAATTGCATAACAAGTTGTTTTGAGGTTGTAATTCATCGAATTAGTCAACCGTTCGATGAGAATCAGCTACAATCACGCAACAAGCCATTTTGTGCTAATAGATCACCAAATCGGTCTACCATTCGATGAGAATCAACTACAATGACATAACAAGCCATTCTGAGCTTACAAATCATTGAAGTTGTCAACCGTTCGATGAGAATCAGCTACAATCATGTAACAAGCCATTCTGAGCATACAAATCACCGAAGTAGTCAACCATTTAATGAGAATCAGCTATAACAACATAACAAGCCATTCTGAGCTTATAAATCAATGAATCAGTCAACCGTTCGATGAGAATCAATTAAAATCAAGTAATAAGACATTTTGAGTTTAAAAATGACCGAACCAGTCAACTGTTCTATGAGAATCAATTACAATGACGTAATAAGTCATTCTGAGCTTACAAATCATCAAATTTGTCAACCGTTCGATGAGAATTAATTATAATCATGTAACTAGCTATTCTGAGCTTACAAATTATCGAATCGGTCAACCGTTCGATAAGAATTAGCTACAATCACGTAAAGGCCCATTCTGACCTTACAAATCACCAAATCGATCAACCGTTTGATGAAAATCAGCTACAACCATGAAATAAGCCATTCTGAGTTTACAAAAAAACAAATCGGTCAACCGTTCAATGATAATCAATTACAATTAAGTAACAAGTAATTCTAAGCTTACAAATCATCGAATCGGTCAATCATTCGATGAGAATCGATTACAATCACATAATAGGCCATTCTGAGCTTACAAATCATGAAATCGGTCAATCGTTTGGTGAGAAACAACTAAAATCATGTAACAAGCCATTTTCAACTTATAAATTACCAAATCGATCAACAGTTCAAGGAGAATTAGCTACAATCATGTAACAAGCCATTCTGAACTTACAAATCACTTAATCGATCAACCATTTGATGAGAATCAGCTACAATCACGTAACAAGCCATTCTGAGCTTAGAAATCACCGAATCGGTCAACCATTCGATGAGAATCAGCTACAATCACATAACAAGCCATGTTGAGCTTACAAATCATTGAATCGGTCAACCATTCAGTGAGAATCAAACACAATCACGTAACAAGCCATTCTGAGCTTACAATTCACTGAATCGGTCAACCATTCGATGGGCATAAGCTACAATCACGTAACAAGCCATTCTGAGCTTAGAAATCACTGAATCAGTCAACAGTTCAATGTGAATTAGGAACAATTATGTAACAAGTCATTCTGAGCTTACAAATCACCGAATCGGTCAACTGTTCGATGAGAATCAATTACAATATGAAACACTGAGCTTACAAATCATCGAATTGGTCAACCATTCGATGAGAATCAGCTATAATCATGTACCAAAGAATTCTGAGCTTTCAAATCACCGAATCGGTCAACCATTCGATGAGAATCAATACAATCATGTAACACGCCATTCTGAGATTACAAATCACCAAATCGTTCAAGCGTTCAATGAGTCTCAGCTAAAATCACGTAACAAGCCATTCTGAGATTACGAATTACAATCACGTAACAAGCCATTCTAACCTTACATATCATTGAATCGGTCAACCATTCGATGAGACTCAGGTACAATCACGTAACAAGCCATTTTTAGCTTACAAATTACTGAATTGGTCATCTGTTTGATAAGAATCAACTACAATCATGTAACAAGGCATTCTGAGCTTACAAATCACCGAATCGGTCAACCGTTCGATGAGAATCAACTACAATCATGTAACAAGCCATTTTGAGCTAACAAATCAATGAATCGGTCAACTGTTCGATGAAAATCAGCTAAAATCACATAACAGGCCATTCTCAGCTGTCAAATCACTGAATTTGTCAACCGTTCAATGAGAATTAGTTACAATCATGTAACAAGCCATTTTGAGCTTATGAATCATTGAATCGGTCAACTATTCATTGAGAATCAATTACAATCATGTAACAAGCCATTCTTAACTTACAAATCACCGAATCGGTCAACCATTCGATGAGAATTAGCTACAATCATGTAGCAAGCCATTCTGAGCTTACAAATCACTGAATCGGTCAACCGTTTGATGAAAATCAATTACAATCACGTAACAAGCCATTATAAGTTACAAATCATTAAATTGGTCAACAATTCAATGACATCAGCTACAATCACGTAAGAAGCCACTATGAGATTACATATCACCGAATTGGTTAACCGTTCGATGAGAATCAACTACAATCACATAACAAGCCATTCTGAGGTTACAAATTATCGAATTGATCAAGCGTTCGATGAGAATCATCTACAATCATGTAACAAGCTAGTCTAAGCTTCCAAATCACCGGATCGGTCAACCGTTCGATGAGAATCAGCTACAATCATGTAACAAACCATTTTAAGCTTACAAATAATCGAATCGGTCAACGGTTCGATGAGAATCGGTTACAATCACCTAACAAGCCATTCTATCCTTATTAAATCAAAAAATCAGTCAGCAGTTTGATAAGAATCAACTACAATCACATAACAATCCATTCTGAGCTTACAACTCACTAAATCGATCGACCGTTCGATGATAATATGTTACAAATACATAACAAGCCATTCTGAGCTTACGAATGACCGAATTGGTCAACTGTTCGATGAAAATAAGCTACAATCATATTACAAGTCATTCTGAGCTTACGAATCACCGAATCAGTCAACCATTCGATGAGAATCAATTGCAATCACGTAACAAGCTATTCCTAACTTACAAATCACATAATTAGTCAACTGTTCGATGAGAATCAGCTACAATCACGTAACAAGCCATTCTGAGCTTACAAATTACCGAATCGGTCAACCGTTTGATGAGAATCAGCTACAATCACGTAACAAGTCATTCTGAGCTTACAAATCATCGAATCAGTCAACAGTTCAATGAGACTCACGTACAATCATGTAACAAGCCATTCTAAGCTTGTAAATCATTGAATTGGTTAACCGTTCGATGAGAATCAGCTACAATCAAGTAATAGGCATTCTAAGCTTAGAAATCACCGAATTAGTCAACCGTTCAATGAGAATAAGCTACAATCATGTAACAAGCCATTCTTAGCTTAAAAATTACCGAATCAGTCAACCATTCGATGAGAATTAGTTACAATCACGTAACAAGCCATTGTGAGCTTACAAATCACCGAATTGGTCAACCGTTCAATGAGAATCAGCTACAATCACATGAGAAGCTATTTTGAGCTTACAAATCACTAAATCGGTGAACCATTCAATGTGAATTAGCTACAATCACGTAAGAAGCCATTCTGAGCTTAGAAATCACTAAAACGGTCAACTGTTCGATGAGAATCAACTAGAATAACTTAGAAAGACATTCTAAGCTTATAAATCATTGAATAGGTCAACTGGTCGATGAGAATGAATTAGAATCATATAACAAGCCATTCTAAGCTTACAAATCACTGAATGTGTCAACCGCTTGATGAGACTCAACTACAATCACATAACAAGCTATTCTGAGCTTACAAATCACCAAATAAGTCAACCATTCGATGAGAGTCAGCTACAATCACGTAACAAGCTATTTTGAGCTTACAAATCACCAGACCAATGAACAATTCAATGAAAATCAGATAAAATCATGTAACAAGCCATTCTGAGCTTATAAATCAATGAATCAATCAACCGTTCAATGACAATCAGCTACAATCATGTATCAAGTCATTCTTACCTTACAAATCACCGACTCGGTCAACCGTTTGATGAAAATCAATTACTATCATGTAACAAGCCATTTCGAGCTTACAAATCATCGAATCAATGAACTGTTGGATGAGAATCAGCTACAATCACGTAATAAGCCATTCTTAGCTTACAAATAACTAAATCGATAAAGCGTTCAATGAGAATCAGCTACAATCACGTAACAAGCTATTTTGAGCTTGCAAATCACCAAAACGGTCAACCATTCGATGAGAATCAATCATAAATCATCGAATCGATCAACCATTTGGAGAGAATAAGCTACGATCACTTAACAAACCATTTTGAGCTTACAAACAAATGAATCAGTCAACCGTTCGATGAGAATCGGTTACTATCATGTAACAAGCCATTCTCAGCTTACAACTCATTGAATCGTTCAACCGTTCCATGAGAATTAGCTATAATCACATAACAAGCCATTATGGGCTTACAAATCACTGAATTGGTCAATCGTTCGATGAGAATTAGCTACAATCACGTAACAAGCTATTCTGCACTTACAAATCACCGAATCGGTCAACCGTTCAATGAGTCTCAGCTAAAATCATGTAACAAGCCATTCTAAGATTATGAATTACAATCACGTAACAAGCCATTCTAACCTTACATATCACTGAATCGGTCAACCATTCGATGAGACTCAGGTACAATCACGTAACAAGCCATTTTTAGCTTACAAATTACTGAATTGGTCATCTGTTTGATAAGAATCAACTACAATCATGTAACAAGGCATTCTGAGCTGACAAATCACCGAATCGGTCAACCGTTCGATGAGAATCAACTACAATCATGTAACAAGCCATTCTGAGCTAAAAATCAATGAATTGGTCAACTAGTTGATGAGAATCAACTAAAATCACATAACAGACCATTCTCAACTGTCAAATCACTGAATTTGTCAACCGATCGATGAGAATTAGGTACAATCACGTAACAAGCCATTCCGAGCTTACAAATCACTGAATCGGTCAACTGTTCATTGAGAATCAATTACAATCATGTAACAAGCCATTCTTAACTTACAAATCACCGAATCGGTCAAACGTTCGATGAGAATCAGCTACAATTATGTAACAAGCCATTCTGAGCTTACAAATCATCGAATCGATCAACCGTTTGATGAGAATCAGCTACAATCACGTAAAGAGCCATTCTAAGCTTACAAATCACTGAATCGGTCAACAGTTTGACGAGTCTCAGTTACAATCACATAACAAGCCATTCTGAGCTTAGAAATCACTGAATCGGTCAACTGTTCAATGAGAATCCATTATGAGCTTACAAATTACTAAATCAGTGAACCGTTCATTGAGACTCAGCTACAATCATGTAAAAATCCATTCTGAACTATCAAATCACCGAATCAGTCAACCGTTTGATAAGAATCAATTACAATCACTTAACAAGCCATTCTGAGTTTACAAATGATCGAATGAGTCAAACGTTCGATAAGAATCAATTACAATCACATAACAAGCCATTCTGAGCTTACAAATCACCGAATCGGTTAACCATATGATGAGAATCAGCTACAATAACGTAACAAGCTATTTTAAGCATAGAAATCACCAACTCGATCAACCTTTTGATGAGAATCAGCTACAATCACGTAACAAGCCATTCTGACCTTACAAATCCTTGAATCGATCAATTGTTTGATGAGACTCATGTAACATAGCAAGCCATTCTGAGCTTACAAATCACTGAATCGGTCAACCGTTCGATGAGAATCAGCTACAATCATGTAACAAGCCATGCTGAGCTTACAAATCATTGAATCTATCAACCGTTCAGTGAGAATCAAACACAATCACGTAACAACCCATTCTGAGCTTACAATTCACCGAATCATTCAACCGTTCAATGGGCATAAGCTACAATCACGTAACAAGCCATTCTGATTTAGAAATCACTGAATCGGTCAACAGTTCGATGAGAATTAGGTACAATTATGTAACAAGTCATTTTGAGCTTACAAATCACTGAATCGGTCAACCGTTCGATGAGAATCAATTACAATCATGAAACACTAAGCTTACAAATTATTGAATCGGTCAACCGTTCGATGAGAATCAACTACAATCATGTACCAAAGAATTCTGAGCTTTCAAATCACCGAATTGATCAACCATTCGATGAGAATCAATACAATCATGTAACACGCCATTCTGAGATTACAAATCACCAAATCGGTCAAGCGTTCAATGAGAATCAACTACAAGCATATAACAAGCCATTCTGAGCTTAGAAATTACCGAATCGGTCAACCATTTGATGAGAATCAATTACAATTACGTAACAAGCAATTCTGATCTTACAAATCATTGAATTGGTCAACCTTTTGATGAGAATCAATTACAATCATGTAACAACCCATTCTGAGGTTACAAAATCACCTAATCAGTCAATTGTTCGATGAGAATGAGCTACAGCCATTAAACAAGCCATTCTGACTTTAGAAATCACCGAATCGATCAACCGTTCGATGAGAATCAAATATAATGACGTAACAAGCCATTCAATGAGAATCAATTACAATAACGTAACAAGCCATTCTGAGCTTACAAATGACCAGAGCAGTCAACCATTCTATGAGAATCAATTACAATGATGTAATAAGTCATTATGCGCTTAAAAATCACTGAATCAATCAACCATTTGATGAGAATTAATTACAATCACGTAACAAGCTATTATGAGCTTACAAATCAATGAATCGGTCAACCGTTCGATGAGAATCAGCTACAATCTTGTAACAAACAATTCTCATCTTACAAATCACCGAATCGGTCAATCATTCGATGAGAATCAATTACAATTAGCTACAATCACATAACAAGCCATTCTGAGCTTATAAATCAATGAATCAATCAACCGTTCGATGAGAATCAATTAAAATTAGGTAACAAGACATTTTGAGTTTAAAAATGACCAAACCAATCAACCGTTCGATGAGAATCAATTACAATCACGTAACAAGCCATTATGAGCTTACAAATCATCGAATCGATCAACCATTCGATTAGAATCAGCTACAATCATGTAACAAGCCATTCTGAGTGAACAAATCACCAAATCGGTGAACGGTTTGATAAGAATCAATTACAATCATGTAATCGTTCGATCAGAATCGGCTACAATAAGGTAACAAACCATTCTGAGATTATAAAATCACCGAATCAGTCAACCTTTCGATCATAATCAGCTACAATCACGTAACAAGCCATTCTGAGGTTACAAATCACCGAATTGGTCACCCTTTTGATGAGAATCAGCTACAATCACGTAACAATCCATTCGAGCTCACCAAATCGATTAACCGTTCTATGATAATCAACTGCAATCACGTAACAAGCCATTCTGATCTTACAAATCATCGAACCGGTCAATTGTTCCATGCAAATAGACTATAATCACTGAACAAGACTTTTTGAGCTTACAAATCACCGAATCATTCAACCATTTGATTAAAATTAGCTACAATCACGTAACAAGCCGTTCTGAGCTTACAAATCACCGAATCAGTCAACTGTTTGATAGGAATCAACTATAATCATGTAACAATCTATTTTGAGCTCAAAAATCACCGAATCAGTCAACCGTTCGATGAGAATCAGCTACAATCATGTAACAAGTCATTCTAAGCTTATAAATCATTGAATCAGTCAACCGTTCGATGAGAATCAACTACAATCATGTAACATGTCATTCTGAGCTTACAAATCACTGAATCGGTCAACCGTTCGATGAGAATTAAATACACTTATGTAACAAGCCATTCTGATCTTACAAATCACCAAATTAGTGAACCATTGAATGAGAATCAGCTACAATCACGTAACAAGCCATTCTCAGCTTACAAATCCCCGAATCAGTCAACCGTTTGATCAGAATCAGCTACAATCATGTAACAAACCATTTTGAACTTATAAATCTCTGAATCGATCAACCGTTAGAGAAGAATCAACTACAATCATGTAACAAGCCATTCTGAGCTTACAAATCACCTAATCAATCAAACGTTTCATGAGAATCAGCTACAATCATGTAACAAGCCATTCTGAACTTACAATTCACCGAATCAGTCAACCATTCGATGAGAATCAATTACAATCATGTAGCAAGCTATCCTGAACTTACAAATCACTGAATCGGTCAACCGTTTGATGAAAATCAATTACAATCATGTAACAAGCCATTATAAGCTACAAATCATTGAATTGGTCAACCGTCCAATGACATCAGCTACAATCATGTAAGAAGCCACTCTGAGATTACAAATCACCAAATTGGTTAACCGTTCGATGAGAATTAGCTACAATCACATAACAAGCCATTCTGAGGTTACAAATTATCAAATCGGTCAACTGTTCGATGAGAATCATCTACAATCATGTAAGAAGCCAGTCTAAGCTTCCAAATCACCGGATCGGTCAACCGTTCGATGAGAATCAGCTACAATCATGTAACAAGCCATTCTAAGCTTACAAATAATCGAATCGGTCAACCGTTCGATGAGAATCAGTTACAATCACCTAACAAGCCATTCTATCCTTATATAAATCAACAAATCGATCAACAGTTTGATCATAATCAACTACAATCACATAACAATCTATTCTGAGCTTACAAATCATTGAATCAATCGACTGTTCGATGATAATATGTTACAAACACATAACAAGCCATTCTGAGCTTACGAATAACCGAATTGGTCAATTGTTCGATGAAAATAAGCTACAATCACATTACAAGTCATTCTGAAATTATGAATCACCGAATCAGTCAACCATTCGATGAGAATCAATTGCAATCACATAACAAGCTATTCCTAACTTACAAATCACATAATTAGTCAACCGTTTGATGAGAATCAGCTACAATCACGTAACAAGCCATTCTGAGCTTACAAATTACCGAATCGGTCAATCGTTTGATGAGAATCAGCTACAATCACGTAACAAGTCATTCTAAGCTTACAAATCACCGAATCAGTCAACAGTTCAATGAGACTCAAGTACAATCACGTAACAAGTCATTCTAAGCTTGTAAATCATTGAATTGGTTAACCGTTCGATGAGAATCAGCTACAATCAAGTAACAAGCATTCTAAGCTTAGAAATCATGGAATTAGTCAACCGTTCAATGAGAATAAGCTACAATCATGTAACAAGCCATTCTTAGCTTAAAAATTACCGAATCGGTCAACCGTTTGATGAGAATCAATTACAATCATGTAACAAGCCATTGTGAGCTTACAAATCACCGAATTGGTCAACTGTTCAATGAGAATCAGCTACAATCACGTGACAAGCCATTTTGAGCTTACAAATCACTAAATTGATGAACCATTCAATGTGAATTAGCTACAATCACGTAAGAAGCCATTCTGAGCTTAGAAATCACTGAAACGGTCAACCGTTCAATGAGAATCAACTAGAATAACTTAGAAAGACATTCTAAGCTTATAAATCACCGAATAGGTCAACCAGTCCATGAGAATGAATTAGAATCACATAACAAGCCTTTCTAAGCTTACAAATCACTGAATGTGTCAACCGTTTGATGAGACTCAACTACAATCACGTAACAAGCTATTCTGAGCTTACAAATCACCGAATAAGTCAACCATTTGCTGAGAGTCAGCTACAATCACGTAACAAGCCATTTTGAGATTACAAATCACCGGACCAATGAACCGTTCAATGAGAATCAGATACAATCATGTAACAAGCCATTCTAAGCTTATAAATCACTGAATCAGTCAATCGTTCAATGACTACAATCATGTATCAAGTCATTCTTACCTTACAAATCACCGACTCGGTCAACCATTTGATGAAAATCAATTACTATCACGTAACAAGCCATTCCAAGCTTACAAATCACCAAATCGATGAACCATTCGATGAGAATCAGCTACAATCATGTAATAAGTCATTCTGAGCTTACAAATAACTAAATCGATAAAGCGTTCAATGAGAATCAGCTACAATCATATAACAAGCCATTCTTAGCTTGCAAATCACCAAAACAGTCAACCATTCAATGAGAATCAATCACAAATCACCGAATCGGTCAACTGTTCGGAGAGAATAAGCTACGATAACATAACAAGCCATTTTGACCTTACAAACAAACAAATCAGTCAGTCGTTCGATGAGAATCGGCTACTATCATATAACAAGCCATTCTCAGCTTACAACTCATTGAATCATTCAACCGTTCCATGAGAATTAGCTATAATCACGTAACAAGCCATTATGGGCTTACAAATCACCGAATTGATCAATCGTTCGATGAGAATTAGCTACAATCACGCAACAAGCCATTATGCACTTACAAATCATCGAATCGATCAACCGTTCAATGAGTCTTAGCTAAAATCACATAACAAGCCATTCCAACCTTACATATCACTGAATCGGTCAACCATTCGATGAGACTCAGGTACAATCACGTAACAAGCCATTTTTAGCTTACAAATTACTGAATTGGTCATCTAATATATAAGAATCAACTACAATCATGTAACAAGGCATTCTGAGCTTACAAATCACCGAATCAGTGAACCATTCGATGAGAATCAACTACAATAATGTAACAAGCCATTCTGAGCTAACAAATCAATTAATCGGTCAACTGTTCGATGAGAATCAACTAAAATCACATAACAGGCCATTCTCAGCTGTCAAATCACTAAATTTGTCAACCGCTCGATGAGAATTAGGTAAAATCACGTAACAAGCCATTCTGAGCTTACGAATCACCGAATCGGTCAACTGTTCATTGAGAATCAATTACAATCATGTAACAAGCCATTCTTAACTTACAAATCACCGAATCAGTCAACCGTTCGATGAGAATCAGCTACAATCATATAACAAGCCATTCTGAGCTTACAAATCATCGAATCAATCAACCGTTTGATGAGAATCGGTTACAATCACATAAAGAGCCATTCTGAGCTTACAAATCACTGACTCGGTCAACAGTTTGATGAGTCTCAGTTACAATCACATAACAAGTCATTCTGAGCCTAGAAATCATCGAATCGGTCAACTGTTCAATGAGAATCCATTACAATCACGTAACAAGCCATTATGAGCTTACAAATTACTAAATCAGTCAACCGTTCAATGAGAATCAGCTACAATGATGTAAAAATCCATTCTGAACTATCAAATCACCGAATCGGTCAACCGTTCGATGAGAATCAATTACAATCACTTAACAAGCCATTCTGAGCTTACAAATCACCGAATCGGTTAACCATATGATGAGAATCAGCTACAATAATGTAACAAGCTATTTTAAGTATAGAAATCACCGACTCGATCAACCTTTTGATGAGAATCAGCTACAATCACGTAACAAGCCATTTTGACCTTACAAATCCTTGAATCGATCAACTGTTTGAAGAGACTCATGTAACATAGCAAGCCATTCTAAGCTTACAAATCATCGAATCAGTCAACTGTTCTATGAGAATCAGCTACAATCACGTAACAAGCCATTTTGATCTTACAAATCACTAAATCGATCAATCGTTCGATGAAAACCATCTACAATCACGTAACAAGCCATTCTGACCTTACAAATCACCGAATTGGTCAACCTTTCGATGAGAATCAATTAGAATCACATAAAAAGCCATTCTGAGCTTACAAATCACCGAATCGTTCAATGGTTCAATGAGCATCAACTACAATCATGTAGCGAGCTATTCTGAGCTTACAAATCACATCAGTCGATGAGAATCAGCTACAATCACGTAACAAGCCATTTTAAGCTTACAAATCATAGAATCAGTCAACCTGTTAGTGAGAATCAGCTACAATCACGTAACATGCCATTTTGAGCTTACAAATGATCGAAAAAGTCAACCATTTGATGAGAATCAGCTACAATCATGTAACAAGTCATTCTGAGCTTACAAATCACCGAATCGGTCAACTGTTTGATGAGAATCTGCTACAATCACGTAACAAGCCATTATGAGCTAACAAATCACTGAATCGATCAACCGTTCGATTAGAATCAACTACAATCACGTAACAAGTCATTCTGAGTAAACAAATCACCAAATCAGTCAACCATTTGATGAGAATCAGCTAAAATCACGTAATAAATTATTTTGAGCTTACAAATCACTGAATCGGTCAACTGTTCAATGAGAATCAGTTACATTCATGTAACAAGCTATTCTGAGCTTACAGATCACCGAATCAGTCAACAGTTCGGTGAGAATGAGCTATAATCAAGTAACAAACCATTCCTAGCTTACAAATCATCGAATCAATCAATCGTTCGATGAGAATCAGCTACAATCATGTAACAAGTCATTCTTAGCTTACAAATCACCAAATTGGTCAACCGTTCGATGAGAATCAGCTACAATCACATAACAAGCCATTCTGAGCTTATAAATCACCGAATCAGTCAACTGTATGAGAATCAATAACAATCACATAAAAATTCATTATGAGCTTAAAAATCACATAACAAGCCATTCTGAGCTTACAAATCACTGAATCGGCCAACCATTCTATGACAATCAATTAAGATAACATAACAAGCCATTTTGAGCTTACAAATCATCAAATCGGTGAACTGTTCAGTGAGAATCAACTTCAATCACGCAACAAGCCATTGTGAGCTTACAAATC
The DNA here is from genome assembly GCA_027943335.1 of Chamaecyparis obtusa. Lineage (NCBI taxonomy): Eukaryota > Viridiplantae > Streptophyta > Pinopsida > Cupressales > Cupressaceae > Chamaecyparis > Chamaecyparis obtusa. Next base: position 1,096,241 of record BSBK01002264.1, read on the forward strand.
ACCAAATCGGTCAACCATTCGATGATAATCAATTACAATTACGTAAAAAGCCATTCTGAGCTTACAAATCACCGAATCGGTCAACCGTTCACTGAGAATCAATTACAATCACATAACAAGCCCTTCTGATTATATAAATCACCGAATCGGTCAACCGTTTGATAAGAATCAGCTACAATCATGTAACAAGCCATTCTGAGCTTACAAATCACCGAATCAGTTAACTGTTCACTGAGAATTAGCTACAATCACGTAAGAAGCCATTCTGAGCTTACAAATCATCGAATCGATTGACCATTTGATGAGAATCAATTACAATCACATAAGAAGCAATTCTGAGCTTACAAATCACCAAATCAGTCAACCATTCGATGAGAATCAATTACAATCACATAACAATTCCTTCTGATCTTATAAATCACCTAAATCGGTCAATAATTCGATGAGAATCAGCTACAATCATGTAACAAGCCATTTTGAGCTTACAAATCATCGAGTCAGTCAACTATTCGAGGAGAATCAACAACAATCATGTAACAAGCCATTTTGAGCTTACAAATCACCAAATCGATCAACAGTTCGATGAGAATCAGTTACAATCATGTAACAAGCCATTTTAAGTTTACAAATCTCTAAATCGATCAACATTTCGATGAGAATCAGTTACAATCATGTAATAAGCCATTTTGAGCTAACAAATCACCGAATCGGTCAACCAAATGATGAGAATCAGCTATAATCAAATAACAAGGGATTTCAAGCTTACAAGTCCCTGAATCAGTCAACCATTTGATGAGAATCTGCTATGATCATGTAACAAGCCATTCTGCGGTTACAAATCATCGAATCGGTCAACTGGTCAATGAGAATCAACTAAAATCATGTAACAAGCTATTTTGAGCTTACAAATCACCAAATCGGGCAACTTTTTGATGAGAATTAGCTACAATCACGTAACAAGCCATTCTGAGCTTACAAATCACTGAATCCATCAATCATTCGATGAGAATCAGCTACAATCATGTAACAAGCCATTTTGAGCTTACAAATCACCGAATCGGTCAACCGTTCGATGAGAATCAGCTACAATCACGTAACAATCTATTTTACAATTACAAATTATCGAATTGGTCAACCATTTGATGACAATCAGCTACAATCACGTAACAAGCTAGTCTAAGCTTACAAATCATCGTATTGGTCAATTGTTCAATGAGAATCAACTACAATCACGTAAGAAACCATTTCGAGCTTAAAAATCATCGAATTGGTCAACCGTTCGATAAGAATCACCTACAATCATGTAAAAAGACATTCTAAACTTACAAGTGCCCGACTCAGTTAACCATTCGATGAAAATCAATTACAATCACGTAATAAGTCATTCTTAGCTTACAAATCATTGAATCGATCAACCATTTGATGAGAATTAGCTACAATCACGTAACAAGCCATTCTGAGCTTACAAATTACTGAATCAGTCAACCAATCGATGAGAATCCATGACAATAATGTAACAAGCCATTCTTAGCTTACAAATCATCGAATTAGTCAACATAACAATCCATTTTGAGCTAACAAATCATTGAATCGGTAAACCTTTACATGAGAATAAATTACAATCATGTGAGAAATCATTTTGATCTTAAAAATCACCGAAATGGTCAACCGTTTGATGAGAATCAACTACAATCACATAACAAGCCATTTTGAGCTTACAAATCACTGAATCGGTCAACCTTTACATGAGAATAAATTACAATCATGTGACAAACTATTTCGATCTTAAAAATCACTGAAACAAATCACCGAATCGGTCAACCGTTTGATGAGAACTAGCTATAATCAGGTAACAAGCCATTCTGACCTTACAAATCACTAAATTGGTCAACCGTTTGATGAGAATCACCTACAATCATGTAACATGACATTCTGAGATTACAAATCACCGAATCGATCAACCGTTTGATGAGAATTAGCTACAATAATGTAACAAACCATTCTAAGCTTACGAATCTCTGAATCAGTCAATCATTCTATGAAAATCAATTACAATCACGTAACAAGCCATTCTGAGCTTACAACACTGAATCGGTCAACCATTCGATTAGATTCAATTATAATCACATAACAATCCATTCTGAACTTACAAATCACCGAATCAGTCAACCGTTTGATGAGAATCAATTAAATAACGTAACAAGCAATTCTGAGCTTAGAAATAATTGAATTTGTCAACCGTTCTATGAGAATCAGCTACAATCTTGTTAGACACCATTCTGAGCTTACAAATCATCGAATTGGTCAACCATTCGGTGAGAATCAACTAGAATCATGTAACAAGCCATTCTCAGCTTACAAATCACCAAATTGGTGAACTGGTCGATGAGAATCAGCTACAATCATGTAAAAGGCCATTATGAGATTATAAATCAGTGAATCGGTCAACTGTTTGATGAGAGAATCAGTTACAATCATGTAACAAGCTATTATGAGCTTACAAATCATCAAATCGATCAATCCTTCAATGAGAATCAATTAAAATCAAGTAACAAGCCATTCTGAGCTTACAAATCACTGAATCGGTCAACAATTCAATGATAATCAACTACAATCACCTAACAACCCATTATGAGCTTATAAATCACCAAATCAGTCAACTATTTGATGAGAATCAGCTAAAGTTACATAAAAAAACCATTCTGAGATTCCAAATGACCAAATTGGTCAACCATTCGATGAGAATCAGCTACAATCATGTAACAAGCCATTTTGAGATTACAAATAACCAAATCAATCAATCGTACGATCAAAATCAGGTAGAATTATGTAACAAGCCATTCTGAGCTTACAAATCATCGAATCAGTCAATTGTTCGATCAAAATCAGGTACAATCATGTAACAAGCCAATATGAGCTTACACATCATAGAATCGATCAACCGTTCGATGAGAATCAGCTACAATCATGTAGCAAGCCATTTTGAGCTTACAAATCACCAAATCGGTCAACCATTCGATTAGAATCAATTACAATTTCATAACAAGCCATTCTGAGCTTGCAAATCACCTACAATCATGTAACAAGTCATTTTGAGCTTACAAATCACTGAATCATTCAACCATTCGATGAGAATCACCTACAATCATGTAACAAGCCATTCTGAGTTTACAAATGACCAAATCGATCAACCGTTAGATGAAAATTAGCTACTATCACGTAACAAGCCATTCTGAGCATACAAATCATCGAATCGGTCAACCATTCGATGAGAATCAACTACAATCATATAAGAAGCCATTCTAAACTTTGAAATCACCAAATCGGTCTATCATTTCATGAGAATCAGTCAAACATTTGATGAGTCAAACATTTGATGAGTCAAATGTTTGATGATAATCAATTACAATCACGTAACCAGCCATTTTGAGCTTACAAATCACCGAATCGGTCTATCGTTTCATGAGAATCAATTACAATTACGTAACAAACCATTCTAAGCTTACAAATCACTGAACCAGTCAACTGTTCTCTAAGAATCAATTACAATCTCGTGACAAACCATTATGAGCTTACAAATTATCGAATCTGTCAACTGTTTGAGGAGAATTAATTACAATCATGTAACAAGTAATTTTGAGCTTACAAATCACCGAACCAATCAACTATTCTATGAGAATCAATTACACTCATGTAACAAGTCATTCTGAGCTTACAATTCACTGAATCGATCAACCGTCTGATGAGAATCAAATACAATCACGTAACAAGCTATTTTGAGCTTACAAATCACCGTATCGGTCAACCATTTGGTAAGAATGAGCTACAATCATGTAACAAGCTATTCTGAGCTTACAAATCACCAAATCAGTCAACCGTCTGATGAGAATCAGCTACAATCACGTAACAAGCCATTCTAAGCTTACAAATCACCAAATCAGTCAATCGTTCAATGAGAATCAGCTACAATCATGTAACAAGCCATTCTAGGCTTACAAATCACCCAATCGGTCAACCATTCGATGAGAATCAATTACAATCACATAAAAAGTTATTTTGAGCTTACAAATCACTAAATCGGTCAACCGTTCGATTAGAATCAATTACAACTTCATAACAAGCCATTCTGAGCTTGCAAATTACCGAATTAGTCAGCCGTTCGATGAGAATCAGCTACAATAATGTAACAAGCCGTCCTGAGCTTACAAATCACCAAATCGGTCAATCGTTCGATGAGAATCAGCCATAATCATGTAACAAGCCATTCTAAGCTTACAAATCACAAAGTCCATCAACCGTTCGATGAGAATCAATTACAATCACGTAACAAGCCATTTTGAGCTTACAAATCACCAAATCGGTCAACCATTCGATGAGAATCAGCTACAATCATGTAACAAGCCATTTTAGCTTACAAACCACCAAATTGGTCAACCGTTCAATGAAAATTAGGTACAATCATGTAACAAGCCATTCTGAGCTTACAAATCATCGAATCGGTCAACCATTCGATTAGAATCAGCTATAATAATTTAACAAGCCATTATGAGCTTACAATTCACTGAATTGGTGAACCGTTCGATGGTAATCAGCTACAATCATGTAACAAGCCATTTTGAACTTACAAATCACCAAATCTGTCAACTGTTCGATGAGAATTAATTACAATCATATAACAAGTCATTATGAGCTTACAAATCACCGAACCAATCAACCGTTCTATGATAATCAATTACAATCACGTAACAAGCCATTCTGAGCTTACAAATCACTGAATCGATCAACCATCTGATGAGAATCAAATACAATCACCTAACAAACCATTCTCAGCTTACAAATCACCATGTCGGTCAACCATTCGATGAGAATGAGCTACAATCATGTAACAACCTGTTCTAAGCTTACAAATCACCAAATTGGTCAACTGTTCGATGAGAATCAATTACAATCATGTAATAAGCCATTCTGAGCTTCCAAATCACTGAATCAGTTAACCGTTTGATTAGAATCAGCTCTAATCATGTAACAAGCCATTCTAAGCTTACAAATTAGCGAATCTATCATTCATTCGATGAGAATCCACTAAGATCGCAAAAAAGATCCTTCTAAGTTTTTAGATCATCGAATCGGTCAACCATTTGATGACAATAAGCTAAAATCCCATAACAAGTTGTTCTGAGGTTGCAATTCACCGCATCAGTCAACCGTTCGATGAGAATCAACTACAATCATGTAACAAGCCATTACATGTTAACAGATCACCAAATCGATCTACCATTCGATGAGAATCAACTACAATGACGTAACAAGCCATTCTAAGCTTACAAATCATTGAAGCTGTCAATCGTTCAATGAGAATCAATTACAATCACGTAACAAGCCATTCTGAGCTTCCAAATCCCTGAAGCGGTCAACCGTTCGATGAGAATCAGCTACAATCACATAACAAGCCATTCTGAGCTTATAAATCAATAAATCGGTCAACCATTCGATGAGAATCAATTACAATTAGGTAATTGATTCTGAGCTTACAATCACATAACAAGACATTCTGAGCTTACAAATGACTGAACCAGTCACTCGTTCTATGATAATCAATTACAATGACATAATAAGTCATTTTGAGCTTATAAATCACCGAATAGGTTAATGATTCGATGAGAATTAATTACAATCACTTAACGAGACCTTCCGAGCTTACAAATCACTGAATCAATCAACCGTTCAATGAGAATCAACTACAATCATGTAACAAGCCATTTTGAGCTTACAAATCACCAAATCGGTCAACCATTTGATGAGAATCAACTACAACCATGAAATAAGTCATTCTGAGTTTACAAATTACCGAATCGGTCAACCATTCGATGAGAATCAATTACAATCACGTAACAAGCATTTCTAAGCTTACAAATCATCGAATCTATCAATAATTCGATGAGAATCAATTACGATAACATAATAGGCCATTCTGAGCTTAACAATCATAAAATCGGTTAACCGTTTGGTGAGAAATAGCTAAAATCATGTAACAAGCCATTTTGAGCTTATAAATCACCAGAACGATCAACAGTTCGAGGAGAATTAGCTACAATCATGTAGCAAGCCATTCTGAGCTTACCAAACATCGAATCAGTCAACCATTCGATGAGAATAAATTACAATCATGTAACAAGCCATTCTGAGCTTACAAATCACCGAATCGGTCCACCGTTTGATGAGAATTAATTACAATCACGTAACAAGCCATTCTGAGCTTACAAATCATAGAATCTATCAACTTTTGATAAGAATCAGCTACAATCACCTAACAAGCCATTCCGAACTTACAAATCATTGAATCGGTCAACAGTTCGATGAGAATCAGGTACAATCACATAACAAGCCATTTTGAGCTTACAAATCACCGAATCGGTCAATTATTCGATGAGAATCAGTTGCAATCATGTAACAAACTATTCTGAGCTTACAAGTCACTGAATCAGTCAACTGTTTGGTGAGAATCAAATACAATCACCTAACAAGCCATTTTGAGCTTACAATTCACCGAATCGGTCAACCCTTCAATGGGCATAAGCTACAATCACATAACAAGCCATTCTGAGCTTACAAATGATCGAATCGGTCAACCATTCGATGAGAATTAGCTACAATCACGTAAGAAGCCATTATGAGCTTAGAAATCACCGAATCGGTCAACAGTTTGATGAGAAGTAGCTACAATTACGTAACAAGATGTTCTGAGCTTACAAATCACCGAATCCGTCAACCATTCGATGAGAATCAATTACAATCATGTAATACTGAGCTTACAAATCACTGAATCGGTCAACCATTCGATGAGAATTAGCTAGAATCATGTACCAAACCATTCTGAGCTTACAAATCACTGAATCGGTCAACCGTTTGATGAGAATCAACTACAATCATGTAACAAGCCATTCTGAGATTACAAATCACCAAATTGGTCAAGTGTTCGATGAGAATCACCTACAAGCATGTAACAAGCCATTTTGAGCTTACAAATCATGGAATCAGTCAACCGTTTGTTGAGAATCAATTACAATCGCATAACAAGCAATTCTGAGCTTACAAATCACCGAATTGGTCAACCTTTTGATGAGAATTAATTACAATCATGTAAGAAAACATTCTGAGGTTACAAAATCACAAAATCGATCAACTATTCGATGATAATCAGCTATAGCCATTAAACAAGCAATTCTGAGTTTACAAATTACCGAATCAATCAACGGTTCAATGAGAATCAGATACAATGATGTAACAAGCCATTCTGAGGTAACAAGCCATTTAATGAGAATCAAGTACAATAATGTAACAAGTCATTCTAAGCTTACAAATGACCGAACCAGTCAACCCTTCTATGAGAATCAATTACAATGACGTAATAAGTCATTTTGAGCTTACAAATCACTGAATCGGTCAACCATTTGATGAGAATTAATTACAATCACATAACGAGCCATTCTGAGCTTACAAATCAATGAATCGGTCAACCGTTCAATGAGAATCAGCTACAATCATGTAACAAGCCATTCTGATCTTACAAATCATCAAATTGGTCAACCGTTCGATGAAAATCAGCAACAACCATTAAAAAACCCATTTTGAGTTTACAAATCACTGAATCGGTCAACCGTTCGATGAGAATCAATTACAATCACGTAACAAGCAATTCTGAGCTTACAAATCACCAAATAGGTCAATCATTTGATGAGAATCAATTACAATCACATAACAAGTCATTCTGAGCTTACAAATCACCAAACCGGTCAATCGTTCAATGAGAATCAATTACAATCATGTAACAAGCCATTATGAGCTTACAAATCATCAAATCAATCAACCATTCAATTAGAATCAACTACAATCACGTAACAACTTGTTTTGAGCTAAGAAATCACCAAATTGGTGAATGGTTTGATGAGAATCAATTACAATCATGTAACAATCCATTCTCAGCTAACAAATCACCGACTTGGTCGACCTTTCGATGAGAATCAATTACAATCACATGACAAACCATTCTGATCTTACAAATCATCGAAATGGTCAACCATTCGATGAGAATCAGCTACAATCACGTAAAAAACCATTCTAACCTTACAAATCACCGAATCAGTAAACCTTTCGATGAGAATAAGCTACAATCATGTAACAAGCCATTCTGAGTTTACAAATCACTGAATCGGTCAACTGTTCAATCAAAATCAACTACAATCACATAACAAGCCATTCTGAGCTTACAAATAACCGAATCGGTCAACTGTTTGATGAGAATTAGCTACAATTATGTAACAATCTATTTTGAGCTTACGAATCACCAAATCGGTCAATGGTTTGATGACAATAAACTACAAGCACATAGCAAGCCATTCTGAGCTTACAAATCACTGAATCGGTCAATCGTTCATGGAAAATCATCTAGAATCATGTAACAAGCCATTTTGAGCTTACTAATCATCGAATCGGTCAACCGTTTGATAAGAATCGGTTATAATCACGTAACAATCCATTTCGAGCTTACAAATCACTGAATCCATCAACCGTTTGATGATAATCAACTACAATCATGTAACAAGCTATTTTAACAATGATTTGTAAGCTCAGAATGATTTGTAAGCTACAATGATTTGTAAGCTCAGAATGATTTGTAAGCTACAATGATTTGAGCTTACAATGATTTGTAAGCTCAGAATGATTTGTAAGCTCAGAGTGATTTGTAACCTTAGAATGAGTTGTTATGTGATTGTATGTGATTCTCAATGAATGGTTAAGCAATTCAGTGATTTGTAAGCTTAGAATGGCTTGTTACATGATTTTAGCATATTCTCATCGAACGGTTTATTGATTCAATGATTTATAAGCTCAAAATAGCTTGTTACATGATTGTAGCTAATTCTCATCGAACAGTTGACCGATTCGGTGATTTGTAAGCTCAAAATGGTGTGGTTACGGTTCAACTTGCTAAGCAACTAGCTCTCCAACAGAGGATGCCAGTGGGTCAACTTAACCTGGAACTAGGTCTGCTCTCGAGATATGGAACCTAGTGCTGGGGAATCTAGAACCAGATGAAAGGAAGCTGTTATGTGATTGTAATTGATTCTCATCAAACGGTTGAACGATTGTATGATTTGTAAGCTCAAAATGGGTTGTTACTTGATTGTAAGTGATTCTTATCGAACGGTTGACCAATTCAGTGATTTGTAAGTTCAGAATGCCTTGTTACTTGATTTTAGCTAATTTTCAACCAACGGTTGACCTATTCAGTAATTTGTAAGCTTAGAATAGCTTGTTACGTGATTGTAGCTGATTCTGATCGAATAGTTCACCAATTTAGTGATATGTAAGCTTGGAATGGCTGGCTTATTACGTGATTGTAGCTGATTCTTATCGAACAATTGACCTATTCTATGATTTGTTAGCTTTTTACGTGATTGTAGCTGATTCTCATCGAACGGTTGACCAATTCGGTGATTTGGGAGCTCAAAATAGTTTGTTACATGATTGTGGCTGATTCTCATCAAACAGTTGGCTGATTCGGTGATTTGTAAGCTCAGAATGGATTGTTACGTGATTGTAGCTATTTCTCATTAAAGGATTGACCGATTTAGTGATTTGTAAGCTCATAATAGCTTGTTACGTGATTGTAGCTAATTCTCATCATATGGTTGACTGATTCGGTGATTTGTAACCTCAAAATGGCTTGTTACGTGATTGTAGTTGATTCTCATCGAATGGTAGATTGGTGTTCTATTAGTTCATAATAGTTTTTTACATGATTGTAGCTGATTCTCATTGAACGGTTGATCGATTCGATAATCTACAACCTCAGAAGGATCTTTTATGCGATCCTAGTTTATTCTCATCGAATGGGTCATAGATTTGGTGATATGTAAGCTCAGAATGGCTTATTACGTGATTGAAGCAGATTCTCATTGAATGGTTCACCGAGTTAGTGATCTACAACTTCAGAATGGTGTGTTTATGCGCATGTGTTTGATTCTCATCCAGTGGTTGACGAGCCGGTGATTTGCAACCTCAGATCGACTTGTTACATGATTGTAGTTGATTCTCATCGAATATTTGACCGATTTGGTGATCTACAACCTTAGAATGATCTTTTATATTATTGTAGTTGATTTTCATCGAATTGTTGACCGATTCAGTGATCTCTAACCTCAGAATGGCTTGTTACATGATTGTAGTTGATTCTCATCAAACGATAGACCGATTTGGTGATCTGTTGGCTCAGAATGGCTTGTTACGTGATTGTAGCTGATTCTCATCAAACAGTTGACCGATTTGGTGAACTGCAACATCAGAACAACTTGTTACCCAATTTTAGTTGATTGTCATGGAACGGTTGACCAATTCGATGATCTAGAACCTTGGAAGGATCTTTTATGCGATCCTAGTTGATTCTCTTTGAATGGTTGACAGATTCAGTGATTTGTAAGCTCGGAGTGGATTATTACGTGATTGTAGCTGATTCTCATCGAATGGTTCACTGATTCATTGATCTACAACCTTAGAAAGGTGTGTTACATGCTTGTAATTGATTATTATCAAATAATTGATGAGTTGGTGATCTGCAAACTCAAATTGACTTGTTACATGATTGTAGTTGATTCTCATCAAACATTTGACCCATTCGGTGATCTAGAACTTTAGAATGATCTTTTATGTTATTGTAGTTGATTCTCATGAAATGGTTGACCAATTCAGTGATCTCTAAGCTTATAATAGCTTGTAACGTGATTGTAGTTTATTCTCATCAAACAGTAGACCAATTTGGTGATATGTTAGCTCAGAATAGATTGTTACATGATTGTAGCTGAATTTCATCGAATGATTCACCGATTCAATGATTTGTAAGCTCATAATGACTTGTTATGTGATTGTAATTGATTCTCATTGAACGGTTGATCGATTCGATGATTTGTAAGCTTAGAATGGCTTCAAACCTGACTGTAGCTGATTCTCATCAAATGGTTGATCGATTCAATGATTTGTAAGATCATAATGGCTTGTTACATGATTGTAGCTGAGTCTCATCGAACGATTGACCGATTCGATGATTTGTAAGTTTAGAACAGCTTGTTACATGATTGTAACTGATTCTTATCAAACGATTAATCGATTCAGTGCTTTGTAAGCTCATAATGGCTTGTTACGTGATTAGAGCTGATTCTAATCAAATGGTTGACGATTGATCGATTCGGTGATTTGTAATCTCAGAATGGCTTGTTACATGATTGTAATTGATTCTCATAGAATGGTTGACTAGTTCGGTGATTTAAAATCTCAGAATGACATGTTACGTGATTATAATTGATTCTCATCGAATGGTTGACTGATTTGATGATTTGTAAGCTCAAAATGGCTTGTTACGTGATTGTAGCTGATTCTCATCGAACAGTTGATCGATTCAGTGATTTATAATCTTAGAATGGCTTGTTATGTGATTGTAGCTAATTCTCATCGAACAGTTGACCGATTCGGTGATTTGTAAGCTCCAAATAGCTTGTTACGTGATTGTAGTTAATTTTCATCGAACGGTTGACTGATTCAATGATTTGTAAGCTCATAATGGCTTGTTACGTGATTGTAGCTAATTCTCAGTGAATGATTCATTGATTCAGTGGTTTGTAAGTAGAGAATGGCTTATTATGTGATTGTAGCTGATTCTCTTCGAACGGTTAACTGATTTGATGATTTGTAAGCTCAAAATGGCTGGTTACATGATTGTAGCTGATTCTCATCGAACAGTGGACCAATTCGGTGATTTATAAGTTGAGAATGGCTTGTCACAGGATTGTATTTGATTCTCATCAAACTATTGACTGATTCAGTGATTTGTAAGCTCATAATGGCTTGTTACATGATTGTAATTGATTCTCACCAAATAGTTGACTGATTCGGTAATTTGTAAGCTCATAATAGCTTGTTCCATGATTGGAACTGATTCTTACCAAACGGTTGACTAATTCAGTGATTTGTAAGCTCAGAAAGGCTTGTTACGTGATTGTAGTTGATTCTCATCGAACAGTTGAGTGGTTTGGTGATTTATACGCTTAGAATGGCTTGTTACGTGATTGTAGCTGATTCTCATTGAATGATTCACCGATTCGGTGATTTGAAAGCTCAGAATGGCTTGTTACATGATTATAACTAATTCTTAGTGAATGGTTAACTGATTTGGTGGTTTGTAAGGTCAGAATGGCTCATTTCATGATTGTAAGTGATTCTCATCAAATGGTTGACCAATTTAGTAATTTGTAAGCTCATAATGACTTGTTACATGATTGTAGTTAATTCTCATCAAACGGTTGATCGATTCAATGATTTGTAAGATCAACGTTACATGATTGTAATTGATTCTCATCGAACGGTTAACCGATTCGATGATTTGTAAGCTCAGAATAGCTTGTTACGTGATTATAATTGATTCTCCTCAAACGGTTGACCGATTCGATAATTTGTAAGCTTAGAATGGCTTTTTTCATGATTGTAGCTGATTCTCTTCGAACATTCTACTGATTCAGTGATTTGTAAGCTCAATGGCTTGTTACGTGATTGTAATTGATTTCCATCGAACGGTTGACCAATTTGGTGATTTATAAGTTCAGAATTGCTTGTTACATGATTCTAGTTGTTCTCATTGAATGGTTGATAGATTTAGTGATTTGTAAGCTCGGAATGACTTGTTACATGATTATAGTTGATTCTCATCGAACGGTTGATGAATTCAATGATTTGTAATCTCAGAATTGCTTGTTACGTGTTTGTAATTGATTCGCATCAAACAGTTGACCGATTCGGTAATTTGTAAACTCCGAATGGCTTGTTACGTGATTGTAACTAATTCTCATTGAACGGTTGACCAATTTGATGATTTGTAAGCTCAAAATTGCTTGTTACGTGATTGTAATTGATTCTCATCGAACGGTTGACCGATTGAATGATTTGTAAACTCATAATGGCTTGTTTCATGGCTGTAGCTAATTATCATCGAACGGTTGACTGATTTGGTGATTTGTAAATGGCTTGGTACATGATTGTAGCTGTTTCTCATCCAACGGTTGACAGATTCGGTGATTTTTAAGCTTAGAATGGCTTGTTACGTGATTGTAATTGATTCTCAACTGATTCGATGATTTGTAAGCTTAGAATGTCGTATTACATGATTGTAATTGATTCTCATAGAATGGTTGACTGGTTCAGTTATTTGTAAGCTTAGAATGGCTTGTTACATTATTGTAATTGATTCTCATTGAATGGCTTGTTACCTCAAAATGGCTTGTTACGTCATTGTAGCTAATTCTCATCAAACGGTTGACTGATTCGATGATTTGTAAACCCAAAATGACTTGTTTCATGGCTGTAGCTGATTCTCATCGAACGGTTGACAGATTTGGTGATTTGTAAGGTCAAAATGACTTGTTACGTGATTGTAATTAATTCTCATCTAAAGGTTGACCGATTCAGTGATTTGTAAGCTCAGAATGGCTTGTTACATTTTAATTGATTCTCATCGAACGGTTGCCCGATTCGATGATTTGTAAGCCCACAATGGCTTCTTACGTGCTTGTAGCTAATTCTCATCCAACGTTTGATCGATATGGTGATTTGTAGTCTCAAAATGGCTTGTTACATGATTGTAACTGATTCTCATTAAACGATTGATCGATTCAGTGATCTGTAAGCTCAGAATGGCTTGTTACGTGATTGTAGTTGATTCTCATCAAATGGTAGACCGATTTGGTCATAGTTAGCTCAGAATGACTTGTTACGTCATTGTAGCTGATTCTCATCAAACAGTTCACTGATTCAGTGATTTGTAAGCTCAGAATGGCTTGTTACATAATTAGAGTTGATTCTTATCAAATGGTTGACTGATTCGGTGATTTGGAAGCTCAGAATGGCTTATTACATGATTGTAATTGATTCTCATCGAACGGTTGACCGATTTGGTGATTTGTAAGCTTAGAATGGCTTGTTACGTGATTGTAGTTGATTCTCATGAATGGTTGACTGATATGGTGATTTGTAAGCTTAGAATGGCTTGTTATGTCATTGTATTTGATTCTCATTGGACAGTTGATCGATTCAGTGATTTGTAAGCTTAGAATGGCTTGTTACGTGATTATAATTGATTCTCATAGAAAGGTTGATTGGTTCGGTGATTTGTAAGCTCAGAATGATTTTTTACATTGTTGTAATTAATTTTTATCAAACGATTGACCGATTTGGTGATTTGTAAGCTCATAATGGCTTGTTACGAGATTGTAATAATTCATAGAATGGTTGACTGGTTCAGTGATTTGTAAGCTAAGAATGGCTTTTTAAGTGATTGCAATTGATTCTCATCAAATGATAGACCAATTAAGTGATTTGTCAGCTCAGAATGGCTTGTTACGTGATTGTAGCTGATTCTCATCGAATGGTTCACCGATTCGGTGATTTTTAATTTCAAAATGGCTTGTTTCATGATTGTAGTTGATTCTAATCGAACGGTTGACCGATTCGGTGATTTGTAAGCTCATAATGGCTTGTTACATGATTAGAGTTGATTCTAATTGAACGGTTGACCAATTAGGTGATTTGTAACCTCAGAATGGCTTGTTACATGATTCTAGCTGATTCTCATCGAACGGTTGTCTGATTTGGAGGGTTTGTAAGCTCAAAATGGCTTGTTACATGATTGTAGTTGATTCTCATTGAACAGAAGACCAATTTCATGATTTGTAAGCTAAGAATGGCTTGTTACATGATTTTAGTTGATTCTCATCGAATGGTGATAGATTCGGTGATTTGTAAACTTAGAATAGCTTGTTTCATGATTGTAATTGATTCTCATCGAATGGTTCACCAATTCAGTGATTTGTAAGCTTACAATGGCTTGTTACGTGATTGGAGCTGATTCTCATCGAACGGTGATCGATTCAAAGATTTGTAAGCTCAGAATGGCTTGTTACGTCATTGGAGCTTATTCTCATCGAACGGTTGACCAATTCGGTGATTTGTAAGCTCATAATGGCTTGTTACTTATTGTAGCTGATTCTAATCGAATGGTTGGCTAATTTCATGATTTTGTAAGCTCAGAATGGCTTCTTACATTATTGTAGCTGATTCTCATCAAGCGGTAGTCCGATTCAGCGATTTGTAAGCTCAAAATGACTAGTTATGTGATTGTAGCTGATTCTCATCAAATGGTTGACCGATTTGGTGATTTGTAAGCTCAGAATGGCTTGTTATGTGATTGTAGCTAATTCTCATCGAACAGTTGACCGCTTTGGAGATTTGTAAGCTCAGACTGACTTGTTACGTGATTGTGGCTGATTCTCATTGAATGGTTCAATGATTTGGTGATTTGTAAGCTCAGAATGGCTCGCTACATTATTGTAGTGATTCTCATCAAATGGTTCACTAATTCGGTGATTTGTATGCTCAGAATGGCTTGTTATAAAATTGTAATTGTTTCTCATCAAACGGTTGACCGATTTGGTGATTTGTAAGCTCAGAATGACTTTTACGTGATTGTAATTCATTCTCACAGAATAGTTGACTGATTTGGTGATTTGTAAGCTCAGAATGGCTTGTTATGTGATTGTAGCTTATTCTCATCAAACGGTTCACCGATTTGGTGATTTGTAAGCTCATAATGGCTTCTTACCTAATTGTAGCTCATCCTCACCGAACGGTTGACCGATTCAGTGATTTGTAATCTTAGAATGGCTTCTTATATGATTGTAATTCATTCTCATCGAACGGTTGACCAATTTGGTGATTTGTAAGTTTAGAATGGCTTGTTACGTGATTGTAATTGATTCTCATCGAAAGGTTAACTGATTCGGTGATTTGTAATCCCAGAATGGCTTGTTACGATTATAATTGATTCTTATCAAACGGTTGACTGATTCTATGATTTGTAAGCTCAAAATGGATTGTTACATGCTTGTAGTTGATTCTCATCAGACGGTTGACCGATTTGGTGATTTGTAATCTCAGAATGGATTGTTACGTGATTGTAGCTGATTCTTATCTAACGGTTTACTGATTCAGTGATTTGTAAGCTCAGAATGGCTTGTTACATGATTGTAGTTGATTCTGATTGAACGGTTGACCGATTCAGACATTTGTAAGCTCGAAATGGCTTGCTAGGTGATTAGGTGATTGTAGCTTATTCTTATTGATAGTTGACAGATTCAATGATTCGTAAGCTCAGAATGGCTTGTTACATGGTTGTAAAATATTCTCATTGAACGGTTCACCGATTCGATGGTTTGTAAGCTAGGAATGGCTTGTTACATGATTGTAGCTTATTCTCATCAAACAGTTTACCGTTTCCATGATTTGTAAGCTCAAATTGGCTTGTTACATGATTGTAGCTGATTCTTATCGAATGGTTGACTAATTCGCTGATTTGTAAGCTCAAAATGTCTTGTTACCTAATTGTAATTGATTCTCATTGAACGGTTGACTGATTCGGTGATTTGTAAACTCAGAATGGCTTGTTATGTGATTGTAGCTGATTCTCATCAAACAGTTGACCGCTTCGGGGATTTGTAAGCTCAGAATGGTTTGTTACGTGATTGTAGCTGATTCTCATCGAATGGTTGATAGATTCAATGATTTCTAAGCTCAGAATGGTTTGTTACGTCATTGTAGTTGATTCTCATCGAATGATAGACCGATTTGGTGATCTGTTAGCATAGAATGGCTTGTTATGCGATTGTAGTTGATTCTCATCGAACAGTTGATTGATGCGGGGAATTACAACCTCAGAACAACTTTTTATTTAATTTTAGGTTATTTTCATGGAACAATTGATGGATTCAATGATCTAAAACCTTAGAAGGATCTATTTTGTGATCGTAATTGATTCTCATTGAATGAATGATAGATTCACTAATTTGTAAGCTCAAAATGGCTTATTACATGATTGTAGCTGATTCCCATCTAATGTTTCATCGATTCGATGATCTCAAACCTTAGAATAGTGTGTTACGTGTCTGTATTTGATTCTTATCAAATAATTGATCGAGTCAATGATGGCAACCTCAGATTGACTTGTTACATGATTGTAGTTGATTCTCATCGAACATTTGACTGATTCAGTGATCTACAACCTTAGAATGATCTTTTATGTTATTGTAGTTGATTCTCATCAAATGGTTGACTGATTCAGTGATCTCTAAGTTTAGAATGACTTGTTACATGATTGTAGTTGATTCTCATCAAACGGTAGACCGATTTGGTGATATGTTTGCTTAGAATGGGTTGTTACATGATTGTAGCTGATTCTCATCGAATGGTTCATCAATTTGATTTATTTGTAAGCTCAAAATGGCTTGTTACATGATTAGAGCTGATTCTAATCAAACAGTTGACCAATTCGGTGATTTGGAAGCTCAGAATGGCTTATTACATGATTGTAATTGATTCTCATCGAACAGTTGACTGATTTGGTGATTTGTAAGCTTAGAATGACTTGCTTACAAATCAGTGAATCCATCTATCATTTGATGAGAATCAATTGCAATCACGTAACAAGCCATTTTGAGCTTACAAATCATTGAACCAGTCAACCGTTCTATGAATTATTACAATCTCGTAACAAGCCATTATGAGTTTACAAATCATTGAATTGGTCAACTATTCAATGAGAATTAATTACAATAATGTAACAAGTCATTCTAGCTTACAAATCATCGAACCAATCAACCTTTCTATGAGAATCAATTACAATCACATAACAAGCCATTCTAAGCTTACAAATCACTGAATCAATCAACCGTCCGATGAGAATCAAATACAATCATGTAACAAGTCATTCTAAGGTTACAAATCACCGTATCGATAAACCGTTTGATGAGAATCAACTACAATCATGTAACAAACTATTCTGAGCTTACAAATCACCAAATCGATCAATTGTTCAATGAGAATCAATTACAATCATGTAATAAGCCATTCTCAGCTTCCAAATCACTGAATCGGTCAACCGTTCGATAAGAATCAGCTCTAATCATGTAACAAGTCATTTTGAGCTTACCAATCACCGAATCAGTGAACTATGCGATGAGAATCAACTACAATCACGTAACAAGCCATTATGAATTAACATATCACCAAATCGGTCTATCCTTTGATGAGAATCAACTACAATCACGTAACAAGCCATTCTGAGCTAACAGATCACTGAATCGGTCAACCATTCGATGAGAATCGACTACAATAATATAAAAGATCATCTAAGGTTGTAGATCACTAAATCAGTCAAATGTTCGATGAGAATCAACTACAATCATGTAACATGTCGATCTGAGATTGCAGATCACAGACTTTTTCAATTGTTTGATTAGAATTAGATAAAGGCACGTTACACACCATTTTGAAGTTTTAGATCATCGAATCGGTGAATTGTTTGATGAGAATCAGCTACAATCACTTAATAAGCCATTATGAGCTTACAAATCACTGAAACGGTAAACCGTTTGATAAGAATAAGCTACAATCATGTAACAAGCCATTCTGAGCTTAAAAACCACTGAATCAGTCAACCGTTCGATGAGAATATTTTACAATCATGTAACATTCCCTTCTAAGCTTACAAATACCAAATCTGTCAACTATAGATAAGAATCAGCTACGATCACCTAACAAGCCATTCCGAGCTTACAAATCACCAAATCAGTCAACCGTTTAATGAGAATTAGCTACAATCACCTAAAAAGCCATTCTCAGCTTACAAATCATTGAATCGATCAACCGTTTGATGAGAATCAGCTACAATCACGTAACAAGCCATTCTGAGCTTACAAATGATCGAATCGGTCAACCAATCAATGAGCATGAGCTATAATCACATAACAACCCATTCTGAGCTTAGAAATCACCGAATCGGTCAATAGTTTGATGAGAATTAGCTACAATTATGTAACAAGCTATTCTACTCTTACAAATCACTGAATCGGTCAACCATTCAATGAGAATCACTTACAATCATGTAACACTGAGCTTACTAATCACCGAATCGGTCAATAATTTGATGAGAATCAGCTACAATTATGTAAGAAGCCATTATAAGCTTACAAATCACCGAATAGGTCAATTATTTGATGAGAATCAGATACAATCACGTAACAAGCTATTTTGAGACTACAAATCACCAAATTGGTCAAACATTCGATGAGAATCAGCTACAAGCATGTAACAAGCCATTGTGAGTTTACAAATCACCAAATTGGTCAACCTTTCGATGAGAATCAATTACAATCATGTAACAAGCCATTTTGACCTTAGAAATCACCAAATCGGTCAACGGATTGATGACAATCAACTACAGCCATGAAAAAAGCTATTTTGGGTTTACAAATTATGGAATCAGTCAACCGTTCGATGAGAATCAGCTACAATGACGTAACAAGCCATTCGATGAGAATCAATTACAATAACGTAACAATCAACCATTTGATGAGAATCAATTACAATCATGTAACAAGCTATTCTGAGATTACAAATCACCAAATCCATCAACCGTTGGATGAGACTCAGCTACAATCACGTAACAAGCCATTCTAAGCTTACAAATCACCAAATCAGTCAACCATTCGATGAGAATCAGCTATAGTCATGAAACAAGCCATTTTGAGTTTACAAATCACCGAATCAGTCAACCATTCGATCAGAACCAATTACAATCACGTAACAAGCAATTTCGAGCTTACAAATTATCGAATGGTTAACCATTCGATGAGAATCAATTTTAATCACGTAACAAGCCATTTTGAGTTTACAAATCATCGAATCAGTCAACCGTTTGATGCAAATCAATTACAATCATGTGACAAGCAATTCTGAGATTACAAATCACTGAATCGGACAACCGTTCGATAAGAATCAGTGATAATCATGTAACAAGCCATTCTAAGCTTGCAAATCACTGAATTTGTATACTGTTCAATGAGAAATAACTACAATCACGTAACAAGCAATTTTGAGCTTACAAATTATCAAATCAGTCAACCATTCGAGCATAATCAATTACAATCATGTAACAAGCCATTCTGAGATTAAAAATCATCAAATCAATCAACCGTTCGATGAGAATCAATTACAATCATGTAACACTGATCTTACAAATCACCAAATCTGTCAATTATTTGATGAGAATCAACTACAATCATGTAACAAGCCATTCTGAGCTTACAAATTACTAAATTGGTCAAAGGTTCCATGAGAATCACTTATAATCATGAAATGAGCCATTCTGAGCTTACAAACCACCGAATCATTCGTTGAGAATTAGTTATAATCATGTAACAAGTCATTCTAAGCTTATAAATCACCTAATTGGTCAACTATTCGATGAGAATTAGCTACAATCACGTAACAAGTCATTCTCAGCTTACAAATCATTGAATCAGTTAACTGTTCAATGAGAATCAGCTAAAATCATGTAACAAGCAATTCTAGGCTTACAAATCATCGAATCAGTCAATTGTTCGATGAGAATTAGCTACAATCATGTAACAAGCCATTCTAAGCTTACAAATCACCGAATCAGTCAACCATTTGATGAGAAATAGCTACAATCACGTACCAAGCTATTTTGTACTTACAAATCACTAAATCGGTCAACCGTGTGATGAGAATCAGATACAATCAAGTAACAAGCCATTCTTAGTTTACAAATCATCGAAGCGGTCAACCGTTCGATGAGACTCGACTACAATACCTAACAAGCCATTTTGAACTTACAAATCACCGAATCGGTCAACTACAGTCGTGTAAAAATCTATTCTGATCCTAAAAATCACTGCATCGGTGAACCGTTCAGAGAGAATCATCTACAATCATGTAAGAAACAATTCTAAGCTTACAAATCACTGAATTGGTCAACCTTTTCGATGAGGATCAATTACAATCATGTAACAAACCATTATGAGCTTACAAATCATAGAATTGGTCAACTAGTCGATGAAAATCAATTATAATCACGTAACAAACCATTCTGAGCATACAAATCACCGAATCAGTCAACCGTTCGATGAGAATCTGCTACAATCATGTAACAAGCCATTGTGAGTTTACAAATCACCAAATCAGTCAACGTTTGATGAGTCTCAGCTACAATCACGTAACAAACCATTCTGAGTTTATAAATCATGAAATCAGTCAATTGTTCAATGGGAATAAGCTACAATCACCTAACATGCCATTCTGAGCTTACAAATCACTGAATCAGTCAACTGTTCAATGGGAATCAACTACAATCATGTAACAAGCCATTCTGAGCTTACAAATCACCAAATCTGTCAACCATAGCAGAATCAATTACAATCACGTAAAAATCCATTATGAGCTTACAAATCACCAAATCGATCAACCGTTCGATGAGAATTAAAAAACCATTATGAGCTTACAAATCACCGAATCGGTCAACTATTCAATAAGAATCAGCTACAATCATGTAACAAGCTATTCTGAGCTTACAAATCATCAAATCGGTCAACCATTCTATGAGAATCAATTAAGATCACTTAACAAGCCATTTTGAGCTTACAAATCATCAAATCGGTCAACCATTCGATGAGAATCAACTACAATCACGTAACAAGTCATTCTGAGCTTACAAATCACCAAATCGGTCAACTGTTGGATGAGAATCATGTAACAAGCCATTCTGAGCTTCAAATTATCAAATTGGTCAATTGTTCAATGAGAATCACTTACAATCACAAAACAAGTCATTCTGAGCTTTCAAATCACCGAATCGGTCAACCGTTTAATGAGAATTAGCTACAATCACGTAACAAGCCATTATGAGCTTGAAAATAATTGAATCGGTCAAGCGTTCTATGAGAATCAGCTACAATCACGTAACAAGCCATTCTGAGCTTACAAATCACCAAATTGGTCAATCGTTCAATGAGACTCAGCTACAATCATGTAACAAGCTATTGTGATCTTACAAATCATGAAATCGGTCAACCATTCGATGAGAATCAGCTACAATCACGTAACAAGCCATTCCAATCTTACAAATCATCGAATCAATCAACCGTTCGATGAGAATCAATTACAATCATGTAACAAGCTATTCTGAGCTTACAAATCACTGAATCGGTGAATCGTTTGATGAAATTCAGCTACAATCATGTAACAAGCTATTTTGAGCTAACATATCACCAAATCAGTCTACCATTTGATGAGAATAAACTATAATCACGTTACAAGCCATTCTGAGCTTAGAGATCACTCAATCGGTCAACAATTTCATCAGAATCAACTACAATAATATAAAAGGTCATTCTAATTTGTAGATCACCGAATCGGTCAAATGTTCAATGAGAATCAACTATAATGATGTAACAAGTTGATCTGAGGTTGTAGATCACCAACTCATCAACTATTTGATGAGAATCAAATACAAGCATACGTAACACACCATTCTGAGGTTGTAGATCAATGAATCGATGAACCGTTCAATAAGAATCAGCTACAATAAAAAAAAATAAGCCATTCTAAGCTTACAAATCACTGAATCTATCAACCATTCGAAGAGAATCAACTAGGATCGCATAAAAGATCCTTCTGAGGTTGTAGATCACTGAATCGGTCAACCATTCGATGACAATCAACTAAAATTGGGTAACAAGTAGTTCTGAGGTTGCAATTCACCAAATCAGTCAACCATTTGATGAGAATCAGCTACAATCATGTGACAAGCCATTCTAAGCTAACAAATCACTGAATCGTTCAACTGTTCGATGAGAATCAATTACAATCACGTAACAAGCCATTGTGAGCTTACAAATCACCAAATCAGTCAATCGTTCGATGAGAATTAGCTACAATCATTTAACAGGTCATTATAAGTTTACAAATTACTGAATCGGTCAACCATTCGAAGAGAATCAACTAGGATAGCATAAAAGATTCTTCTGAGGTTGTAGCTAACTGAATCGGTCAACCGTTCGATGACAATGAACTAAAATTAGGTAACAAGTTGTTCTGAGGTTGCAGTTCACCAAATCGGTCAATCGTTTGATGAGAATCGGCTACAATCATGTAACAAGCCATTCTGAGCTAACAGATCACCAAATCGGTCTACCATTTGATGAGAATCAACTACAATCATGTAACAAGGCATTCTGAGGTTACAGATCACTGAATCGGTCAACAATTTAATGAAAATCAACTACAATAATATAAAAGCTCATTCTAAGGTTGTAGATCACCAAATCGGTCAAATGTTTGATGAGAATCAACTATAATCATGTAACAAGTCGATCTGAGGTTGCAGATCACCAATTCATCAACCATTTGATGAGAATCAAATACAAGCACATAACACACCATTCTCAGGTTGTAGATCACCAAATCGGTGAACCATTCAATGAGAATCTACTACAATCATGTAATAACCCATTCTGAGCTTACAAATCACCTAATCTATGAACAATTCGATGAGAATCAACTAGGATTGCCTAAAAGATCCTTCTGAGGTTGTAGATCACTGAATCATTCAACTGGTCGATGATAATCAACTAAAATCATGTAACAAGTTGTTCTGAGGTTGCAGTTCACCGAATCGATCAATCATTCAATGAGAATTAGCTACAATCATGTAACAAGCCATTCTGAACTAACAGAACACCAAATCGGTCTATCATTCGATGAGAATCAACTACAATCACGTAACAAGCCATTCTAAGGTTACAAAACACCGAATTGGTCAACTGTTAGATGAGAATTAGCTACAATCATGTAACAAGCCATTATGAGCTTACAAATCACCGAATCGGTTTACCATTCGAAGAGAATCAATTACAATCATGTAACAAGCCATTTTGAGCTCCCAAATCACCGAATCGGTCAACTGTTTGATGAGAATCAGCTACAATCATGTAGAAGGCAATAAATCACAGAATCGGTCAACTGTTCAATAAGAATCAGCTACAATCACATAACAAGTCATTCTGAGGTTACAAATCACTCAATCGGTTAACCGTTCAATGAGAATCAATTACAATCACCTAACAAGCCATTCTGAGCTTACAAATAACTGAATCGGTCAATCTTTCGATAAGAATAACTTACAATCAAGTAACAAGCCATTCTGAGTTTACAAATCATAGAATCATTCAACCATTCGATGAGAATCAATTACAATCATGTAACAGGCCATTCTGAGCTTACAAACCACCGAATCAGTCAACTATTTGATAAGAATAGGCTATAATCACGTAACAAGCCATTCTGAGCTTATAAATAATTGAATCAGTCAATCGTTCGATGAGAATCAGCTACAATCACGTAACAAGCCATTCTGAGCTTACAAATCACCCAATCGGTCAGCCGTTCATTAAAAGCAAATACAGTCACATAACAAGTTATTCTAAGGTTACAAATCACTGAACCGGTCAACTGTTCGATGAGAATCAATTACAATCATGTAACAAGCCATTCAGAGCTTACAAATCAATGAATCAATTAATCATTCGATGAAAATCAATTACAATCATGTAACAATCTATTCTAAGCTTACAAATCACCGAATCGATCAACCGTTCGATGATAATCAATTACAATCACATAAGAAGCCATATTGAGATTACAAATCAATGAATCGGTCAATCATTCGATGAGAATGAGCTAGAATTAGGTAAGAAGCCATTATCAGCTTACAAATCACCAAATCGGTCAACCGTTTGATGAGAATAAGCTACAATCATGTAACAAGCCATTTTGAGCTTACAAATTAGCAAATTGGTCAACTGTTCTATGAGAATCAATTACAATAATGTAAAAAGCCATTCTGAACTTACAAATCACCGAATCGCTCAACTGTTCGATGAGAAACAATTACAATTTCATAGCAAGCCATTATGAGCTTACAAATCACTGAATTAGTGAACCGTTTGATGAGAATCAACTACAATAATGTAACAAGCTATTATGAGCTTACAAATCAGTCAACCGCTCAATGAGAATCAACCATAATCATGTAACAAGTCATTTTAAGCTTACAAATCACCGAATCAGTCAACCCTTCGATGAGATTCAGCAAAAATCATGTAACAAGCCATTCTCAGCTTACAAATCACCGAATCAGTCAACCGTTTGATGAAAATTAGCTACGATCACGTAAAAACCATTCTGAGCTTACGAATCACCGAATCGGTCAACCTTTCGATGACAATTAGCTACAATTACATAACTAGTCATTCTGAGCTTACAAATCACTGAATCGAACTACCGTTTGATGGAATCAGCTACAATAATGTAACAAGCCATTGTGAGCTTACAAATCATTGAATCGGTCAACCGTTCGATTAGAATAAGCTACAATCATGTGACAAGCCATTATGAGCTTATAAATCACCGAGTCAGTCAATCGTTCGATGAGAATCAGTTACAATCACGTAACAAGCCATTTTGAGCTGACAAATCACCGAATCGGTCACTGTTTGATGAGAATCAGCTCCAATCATGTAACAAGCCATTCTGAGATTACAAATCACCGAATCGGTGAACCATTCGATGAGAATCAATTATAATCATGTAACAAGCTATTCTGAGTTTACAAATGACTGAATCTGTCAATGTTCAATGAGAATCAGCTAGAATCACATAACAAGCCATTCTAAGCTTACAAATCACCAGATCGGTGAACCGTTTGATGAGAATCAATTATAATCACGTAACAAGCCATTCTAAGTTTACAAATCATCGAATCGGTCTATCGTTTGATCAAAATCAATTACAATCACGCAACAAGCCATTTTGGGCTTACAGAGCATCGATCGGTCAACTGTTCGATGCAATCAATTACAATCACATAAAAATCCATTTTGAGTTGACAAATCACTGAATCGGTCAACCATTTGATGAGAATAAATTACAATCATGTAACAAGCCATTCTAATCTTACAAATCACCGAATTGGTGAACCGTTCGATGAGAATCAGCTACAATCATGTAACAAGTTATTTTGAGCTTACAAATCATCGAATCGGTCAACTGTTCGATGAGAATTAGCTACAATCACATAACAAACAATTTTGCACTTACTTATCACCGAATCGGTTAACCGTTCAATGACAATCAGCTAGAATCACGTAACAAGCTATTCTAAGCTTAAAAATCACTGAATTGGGCAACCGTTCGATGAGAATTACCTACAATCACATAACAAGCCATTATGAGCTTACAAATCATTGAATCGGTTTATCGTTTGATGAGAATCAATTACAATTATGTAACAAGCCATTATGAGCTTACAAATCACCGAACCAGTCAACCATTATTTGAGAAATAATTACAATCTTGTAACAAGCCATTATGAGCTTACAAATCACCAAATCTGTCAACTGTTCCATGAAATTAATTACAATCATGTAACAAGTCATTTTGATCTTACAAATCACCAATCAATCAACCATTCTATGAGAATCATTTACAATCATGTAAGAAGCCATTCTAAGCTTACAAATCATTGTATCGGTCAACCGTTTGATGAGAATTAATTACAATCATGTAACTAGTCATTATGAGCTTCCAAATCACCGAACCAATCAACTGTTCTATGAGAATCAATTACAATCTCGTAACAAGCCATTATGAGCTTACAAATCACCAAATCGGTCAACCGTTTGATGAGAATTAATTACAATCATGTAACAAGTTATGAGCTTACAAATCACTGAACCAATCAACTATTCTATGAGAATCAATTATAATCATGTAATAAGTCATTCCGAGCTTACAAATCACTGAATCGATCAACCGTCTGATGAGAATCAAATACAATCACGTAACAAGTCATACTGAGCTTACAAATCAGCAAATCAGTCAATAATTCGATGAGAATCAGCCACAATCACGTAACAAGTCATTCTGAGCTTACAAATCACCAAATCGGTCAACCCTTTGATGAGAATAAAAAAAAATCACCTAACAAGCCATTTGAATCGGTCAACCCTTCGATGAGAATAAAAAAAAATCACCTAACAAGCCATTATGAGCTTACAAATCATAGAATTAGTCAACTGTTTGATATCAGCTACAATCATGTAACAAGCCATTCTGAACTTATGAATCACTGAATCGGTCAACCATTCAATAAGAATCAGCTACAATCACATAACTAGTCATTTTGAGCTTACAAATCGCTAAGTCGGTGTACCGTTTGATGAGAATCAGCTACAATAATGTAACAAGCCATTCTGAGCTTACAAATCACCGAATCGGTCAACCGTTCGATGAGAATCATCTAATAAGCCATTCTGAGCTTACAAATCACAAAGTCGGTCAACCGTTCAATAAAAATCAATTACAATCATGTACCAAGCCATTCTGAGCAAACAAATCATTGAATCAATCATCTGTTCGATGAGAATCAATTAGAATCACGTAACAAGCCATTCTGAGCTTACAAATCACTGAATCGGTCAATGTTCGATGAGAGTCAGCTCCAACCACGTAACAAGCCATTCTGAGCTTACAAAGCAGCAAATCAGTGAATCATTCACTTAGAATCAATTACAATCACGTAACAAGCTATTCTGAGCTTACAAATCATCGAATTGATCAACCGTTTGACTAGAATCAACTCTAATCATGTGCCAAGCCTTTATGAGCTTACAAATCACTGAATCGGTCAACCGTTCGATGAGAATCATCTATAATCATGTAACAAGCCATTTTGAACTTACAAATCACTGAATCGGTCAACCGTTTGATGAGAATCAGCTACAATTATGTAACAAGCCTTTCTGAGTTTTCAAATCTCTGAATCGGTCTATTGTTTGATGAGAATCAATTACAATCACGTAACAAGTAAAACTAAGCTTACAAATCACCGAACCAGTCAACCATTCTATGAGAATCAATTACAATCTTGTAACAAGCCATTATGAGCTTACAAATCACCAAATCGGTCAACTGTTTAATGATAATTAATTAAAACCATGTAGCAAGTCATTATGAGCTTACAAATCACTAAACCAATTAACCGTTCTATGAGAATCCATTACAATCATGTAATAAGCCATTCTGAGCTTACAAATCATAGAATCGATCAACCGTCCGATGAGAATCAAATACAATCATGTAACAAGTCATTCTGAGCTTACAAATCACCATATTGGTCAACCGTTTGATGAGAATCAGCTACAATCACGTAACAAGTTATTTAGAGCTTACAAATCACCAAATCGGTCAACCGTTCGATGAGAATCAATTACAATTATATAATAAGCCATTTTGAGCTTCCAAATCACTGAATCGGTCAAGTGTTTGATTAGAATTAGCTCTAATCATGTAACAAGCCATTCAGAGCTTACAAATCACCGAATCGGTGAACTGTTCGATGAGACTTAGCTACAATCATGTAGCAAGTCATTCAGAGCTAACATATCACCAAATCGGTCTACTGTTTGATGAGAATCAAGTACAATCACATAACAAGCCATTCTGAGCTTATAGATCATTGAATCGGTCAACCATTCAATGAGAATCAACTACAATAACATAAAAGATCATTCTAAGGTTGTAGATCACTGAATCAGTCAAATGTTCGATGAGAATCAACTACAATCATGTAACAAGTCTATCTAATGTTGCAGATCACTGACTTGATCAACTGTTCGATGAGAATCAGATACATGAGTGTAACACACCATTCTGACATTTTTTTATCACCGAATCAGTGAAGCGTTTGATGAAAATCAGCTACAATCACGTAA
The DNA here is from genome assembly GCA_027943335.1 of Chamaecyparis obtusa. Classification (NCBI taxonomy): domain Eukaryota; kingdom Viridiplantae; phylum Streptophyta; class Pinopsida; order Cupressales; family Cupressaceae; genus Chamaecyparis; species Chamaecyparis obtusa. The sequence goes on from BSBK01002264.1 coordinate 1,125,025, forward strand.
TAAGCCATTCTGAGCTTAGAAATCAGTGAATCTATCATTCATTCGATGAGAATCAACTACGATTCAAAAAAACACCCTTCTGAGGTTTTAGATCATCGAATTGGTCAACTGCTAGATGACAATAAGCTAAAATCACATAACAAGTTGTTCTGAGGTTGCAATTCTCTGCATCAGTCAACTGTTCAATGAGAATCAGCTACAATAACGTAACAAGCCATTATCTGCTAACAGATCACTAAATCGATCTACCATTCGATGACAATCAACTAAAATTGGGTAACAAGTTGTTCTGAGGTTACAGTTCACCAAATCGGTCAAACGTTTGAGGAGAATCAGCTACAATCACGTAACAAGCCATTCTGAGCTTACAAATCCCTGAAGCGGTCAACCATTCGATGAGAATCAACTACAATCACATAAAAAGTCATTCTGAGCTTACAAATCACTGAATCGGTCAACCATTATATGAGAATCAATTACAATTAGGTAACACAACATTTTGAGCTAACAAAATAAAGAATCGATCAACCATTCGATGAGAATTAGGTACAATCACGTAACAAGCCATTTTGAGCTTACAAATCATTGAAATGGTAAACCGTTTGATGAGAATAAGCTACAATCATGTAACAAGCCATTCTAAGCTTACAAACCACTGAATCAGTCAATCGTTCGATGAGCATATTTTACAATAATGTAACAAGCATTCTGAGCTTACAAATCATTGAATCTATCAACTATCAATGAGAATTAGTTACAATCACCCAAAAAGCCATTCAGAGCTTACAAATCATTGAATCGATCAACCGTTCGATGAGAATCAATTACAATCATGTGACACTGAGCTTACAAATCATCAAATCGGTCAACCGTTCGATGAGGATTAGCTAAAATCATGTAACAAACCATTCTAAGCTTACAAATCACTGAATTGGTCCACCGTTCGATGAGAATCAATTACAATCACGTAACAAGTCATTATGAACTTACAAATCACCAAATCGATCAACCATTCGATTAGAATTAGCTACAATCACGTAACAAGCCATTCTGAGCTAACAAATCAACAATCGGGGAATGGTTTGATGAGAATCAGCTACAATCACGTAACCATCCATTCAAAGCTTACAAATCACCGAATCAGTCAACCATTGCATAAGAATCAGCTACAATCACGTAACAAGCCATTCTGACGTACAAATCACCAAATCAATCAACCATTCAATGACAATCATCTACAATGATGTAACAAGCCATTCTGAGCTAACAAAACATCGAATCGGTCAACCATTCGATGAGAATCAGCTACAATCATTTAACAAGCCATTCTAAGATTACAAATCACCGAATCGGTCAACTGTTCGATGAGAATAAGCTACAATAACATATCAAGCCATTCTGAGCTTATTAATCACCAAATCGGTTAACCGTTTGATGAGAATCAATTACAATCATGTAAGAATCCATTATGAGCTAACAAATCACCAAATCGGTCAACCTTTCGATGAGAATCAATTACAATAATCTGACACACCATTCTGATCTTACAAATCACTGAAATGGTAAACCGTTCAATGAGAATCAGCTACAATCATGTAACAAGCCATTCTGAGCTTACAAATCACTGAATCGGTCAAACTTTCGATCACAATTAGTTGCAATCACATAACAAGTCATTCTGAGCTGACAAATCACTGAAATGGTCAACCATTGGATTAGAATCAGCTACAATCATGTAACAATCCATTCTAAGCTTACAAATCATCGAAACGGTCAACCATTCGATGAAAATTAACTACAATCACGTAACAAGCCATTCTGAGCTTACAAATCACCGTATCGGTCAACCGTTCAATGAAAATCAATTATAATCACGAAACAAGCCATTCTAAGTTGACAAATCATCGAATCGGTCAGTCGTTTGATGAGAATCAGCTACAATCACGTAACAATCCATTCTGAGCTTACAAATCACTGAATCAGTCAACCGTTCAATGATAATCAATTGTAATCATGTAACAACCCATTCTGAGCTTAGAAATCACCGAATCGGTCAGTTGTTTGATAAAAATCAACTATAATCACATAACAAGCCTTTCTGAGCTTACAAATTAGCAAATCGGTTAACCGTTCGATTAGAATTAGCTACAATCATGTAACAAGCCATTTTCAGCTTAAAAATCACCAAATCAGTCAACCGTTTGATGAGACTCAGCTACAATAACGTAGCAATCCATTCTGAGCTTACAAATCATCAAATTGGTCAACCGTTCAATGAGAATCAAATACAATCATGTAACAAGCCATTATGAGCTTATAAATCATCGAATCGATCAATCGTTTGATGAGAATCAGCTACAATCATGTAACATGACATTCTGAGCTTACAAATCACTGAATCTGTCAACCATTCGATGAGAATCAGCTACAATTATGTAACAGGCCATTCTGAGCTTACAAATCATCGAATCAGTGAAACATTTGATGAGAATTAGCTACAATCATGTAACAAGCCATTCTAAACTTACAAATCACCGAATCGGTCAACTGTTCGATGAGAATCAATTACAATCATGTAGCAAGCCATTCTAAGCTTACAAATCACCAAATCGGTCAACCGTTTGATGAGAATCAATTACAGTCATGTAACAAATTATTTTGAGTTTACAAATTACCGAATTGGTCAACCGTTCGATGAGAATGAACTACAATCATGTAACAAGCCATTCTGAGCATACAAATCACCAAATTTGTCAACCTTTCGATGAGAATCAGCTAGAATCATGTAACAAGCCATTATAAGTTACAAATCACTGAATCGGTCAACCGTTCGATGAGAATTAGCTACAATCATGTAAAAAGCCATTCTAAAATTACAAATAATCGAATCGGTCAACTATTCGATGAGAATCAATTATAATCACCTAACAAGCCATTCTGAGCTTTTATATAAATCACCAAATCGGTCAGCAGTTTGATGAGAATCAACTACAATCATGTAACAATCCATTTTGAGATTACAAATCACCGAATCGGTTGACCGTTTGATGACAATACATTACAATCACATAACAAGCCATTTTGAGCTTACGAATCACTGAATCGGTTAACTATTCAATGAGAATCAATTGGAATCACGTAACAAGCCATTCTCAACTTACAAATCACATAATCGGTCAACCGTTCAATGAGAATCAGCTACAATCACGTAACAATCCATTCTGAGCTTACAAATGACCGAATCGATCAACTATTTGATGAGAATCAGCTAAAATCACGTAACAAGTCACTTTGAGCTTACAAATCATCAAATCGATCAACCGTTTGATGAGAATAAATTACAATCATGTAACAAGCCATTGTGAGCTTACAAATCACCGAATTGGTCAATCGTTCGATGAGAATCAACTACAATCACGTAACAAGACATTCTGAGATTACAAACCACTGAATCGGTGAATCATTCGATGAGTCTCACCTACAATCACGTAACAAGTAAGAATGTTTGGTACATCATAATCAAATTATGATTTTAAAGATAAAAGGAAAATGATTCCATCTAGAATTCAGACTATTTTCAATATCAGAATAACTTATATATTAATCAGTCAATGGGTTAGGTTCACTTACTTCTAATTTTTATTTAGTTTAAAAGTAATACGAAATAATTAAGAGATTTATTATGCCTAATCTTATACTACTCCTTGTCTTATTAGTACCAAGATAAAGAAAAAAAACTATATCTCAAAAAAATTCTATATGTTAGTTGTCCTCAATCATATTACTTCTATTCCCTTTTTTTCTTATCCTATAAATTATATTATTTATATAATATATAAAAATAGAATGCCAGAAAAGCAAGTTAGCTTTTATTCCTCTCTGCTCTTCCAGACTATTAAGAATATCAATTCTATTGAATATTATTACGTCTTAAATCTTACTCATAGTAATTTTGAGAAATACTTTATGTATCTCTATGTTTTTTACTACTACATGATTTCTACATTCTATGAATAAATAGGAACAACAAGAAAGATTTTTGTTGATCTAAGAGCTAGAGCAAAGAACTCTATCTGCTCCTTTCCCTTTATTCAAAAAAAAGGATACTATATTAGATACTGAATCACTAAATTGGTCAACCATTCGATAAGAATCAATTATAGTCATGTAACAATCCATTCTGAGCTAACAAATTACCGAATCGGTCAACCGTTCGATGAGAATGGGCTACAATCACGTAACAAGTACTTTTGAGCTTACAAATCACCGAATCGGTCAACCTTTTCATTAGAATAAATTACAATCATGTGACAAACCATTCTAATCTTAAAAATCACTAAAACGGTCAACCGTTCGATGAGAATCAGCTATAATCACTTAACAAGCCATTCTAACCTTACAGATCATTGAATCGGTCAACTGTTCGATGAGAATCAGCTACAATCACGTAACAAGCTATTTTGAGCTTACAAATCACCGAATCGGTCAATCATTTAATGAGATTTAGCTACAATCACGTACCAAGCTATTTTGACTTTACAAATCACTGAATTGGTCAACCATTTGATGAGAATCAATTACAAAGATGTAACAAGCCATTATGAGCTTACAACACCAAATCGGTCAACCATTAGATTAGAATCAATTACAATCACGTAACAATCCATTCTGAGCTTACAAATCACCGAATCGATCAATTGTTTGATGAGAATAAATTAAATAATGTAACAAGCCATTCTGAGCTTAGAAATAACTGAATCTATCAACTGTTCGATGAGAATCAGCTACAATCTTGTAACAAGCCATTGTTAGCTTACAAATCACCGAATCGGTCAACCGTTCGGTGAGAATCAACTACACTCATGTAACAAGAAATTTTGAGCTTACAAATCATCGAATCGGTCAACTGTTCGATGAGAATCAACTACAATCACGTAAAAAGCCATTTTGAGATTATAAATCAGCGAATCGGTCAACCGTTTGATGAGAATCAGTTACAATCATGTAACAAGCTATTATGAGCTTACAAATCACCGAATCGGTCAACCGTTTGATTAGAATCAATTACAATTTCATAAATCAGTGAATCGGTCAACCGTTCAATGATAATAACCTACAATCACCTAACAAGCCATTCTAAGCTTATAAATCAATAAATCAGTCAACTGTTCGATGAGAATCAACTACAATCACATAAAAAACCATTTTAAGCTTCTAAATCACCGAATCGGTCAACCATTCGATGAGAATTAGCTACAATCACGTAACAAGTCATTTTAAACTTACAAATCACTGAATCGATCAATTGTTCGATCAGAATCAGGTATAATCATGTAACAAGTGATTCTGAGCTTACAAATCACTGAATCGGTCAATTGTTCGATTAGAATCGGGTACAATCATGTAACAAGCTATCCTGAGCTTACAAATCATAGAATCGATTCACCGTTCGATGAGAATCAACTATAATCATTTAGCAAGCTATTCTGAGTTTACAAATCACCGAATCGGTCAACCGTTCGATTAGAATTAATTACAATTTTATAACAAGTCATTTTGTGCTTCCAAATCACTTACAATCATGAAACAAGTCATTTTGAACGTACAAATCACCAAATCAGTCAACCATTCGATGAGAATCACTTACAATCATGTAACAAGCCATTTTGAGTTTACAAATCACCGAATCGGTCAACTGTTCACTTACAATCATGTAACAAGCCATTTTGAGTTTACAAATCACCAAATTGGTCAATCATTCGATGAGAATCAACTACAATCATGTAACAAGCTATTATGAACTTTCAAATCATCAAATCGGTCAATCGTTCGATGACAATCAATTACAATCACATAAAAAGCTATTTCGAGCTTGCAAATCACAGAATCGGTCAGTCATTCGATGAGAATTAGCTACAATACCGTAACAAGTCATCCTGAGCTTACAAATCAGCAAATCGATCAACTGTTCGATGAGAATCAGCCACAATCATGTAACAAGTCATTATGAGCTTACAAATCATCGAATCAGTCAACCATTCGATGAGAATCAACAAAAGTCACTTAACAAGCCATTCTAAGCTTCCAAATCACCAAATCAGTCAACCGTTTGACGAGAATCAGTTACAATCATGTAACAAGCTATTATGAGCTTATGAATCACTAAATCGGTCAACCATTCAATGAGAATCAGCTACAATCATATAACTAGTCATTTTAAGCTTACAAATCGTTGAATCAGTGTACCATTTGATGAGAATCAGCTACAATAATGTAACAAGCCATTATGAGCTTACAAATCACCAAATCTGTCAACCGTTCGATGAGAATCAACTACAATCATGTAACAAACCATTCTTGGCTTACAAATCATAGAGTCAATCAACTGTTTGATGAGAATCAATTACAATCACGTAACAAGCCATTTTGAGCTTACAATCACCAAATCGGTCATCCGCTCGATGAGAATCAATTAGAATCACATAACAAGCCATTTTGAGCTTACAAATCATTGAATTGTTGACCGATTCGGTGATTTTTAAGCTCATAATGGCTTGTTATGTGATTGTAGCTGATTCTAATTGAACGGTTGACCGATTCAATGATTTGTAAGCTCAAAATGGCATGTTATGTGATTGTAATTGATTCTTATCGAATGGTTGACTGATTTAGTGAATTTTAAGCTTAGAATGGCTTTTTACATGATTCTAATTGACTCTCACCGAATAGTTGACCGATTTGGTGATTTTTAAGCTCAGAATGGCTTGTTACATGATTGTAGCTGATTCTCATCAAACTGTTGACTGATTCAGCGATTTGTAAGCTCAAAATGACTTGATATGTGATTGTAGTTGATTCTCATCGAACAATTGACCGATTCAGTGATTTGCAAGTTCAGAATGGCTTGTTACGTGATTGTAGCTGATTCTTAATGAATGGTTGACTGTTTTAGTGATTTGTAAGCTCAGAATGGCTTGCTACATTATTGTAATTGATTCTCATTGAACAGTTGACCGATTCAATGATTTGTAAGCTTAGAATGGCTTGTTACATAAATGTAATTGATTCTCATCGAATAGTTGACCATTTTGGTGATTTGTAAGCTCAAAATGGCTTGTTACATGATTGTAGCTAATTCTTATCGAACGGTTGACTGATTTGGTGATTTGTAAGCTCAGAATGGCTTGTTACATGATTATAGCTAATTCCCATCGAACGGTTGACTAATTCAATAATTTTTAAGCTCAGAATGGCTTGTTATGTGATTGTAGCTGATTCTCATCGAAAGATTGACTGATTCAGTGATTTGTAAGCTCAGAATGGCTTGTTATGTTATTGAAATTGATTGTCATCGAACGGTTGACCGATTCAGTGATTTTTAAGCTCAGAATGGCTTGTTACGTGATTTTAGTTGAGTCTCATCCAACGGTTGACCGATTCGGTGATTACAAAGCTCAGAATAGCTTGTTACATAATTGTAGGTGATTATCATAAAATGGTTTACTGAGTCATTGATTTGTAAGTTTAGAATTGCTTGTTACGTGATTGTAGCTGATTCTCATTGAACGATTGACCGATTCGGTGATTTGTAGGCTTATAATAGCTTGTTATATGATTGTATTTGATTCTCATCGAATGATTAATCGATTTGCTGATTTGTAAGCTCAGAATAGCTTGTTACGTGATTATAGATGAATCTCATCGAATGGTTGACTGATTCTATGATTTGTAAGCTCAGAATGGCTTGTTACTTGATTGTAATTGATTCTCAGCAAATGATTGAACGATTCAGTGATTTGTAAGCTCAGAAAAGATTGTTACATGATTATAGGTGGTTCTCATCGAACGGTTGACCGAATTAGTGATTTGTAAGCTCAGAATGGCTTGTTATGTGATTGTAGCATATTCTCATAGAATGGTTAATCAATTCGATGATTTGTAAGCTCAAAATGGCTTGTTACATGATTTTAGTTGATTCTCATCCAACTGTTCACTGATTCGATGATTTGTAAGCTCAGAATGGCTTGTTACATGATTTTAATTGATTCTCATTGAACAGTTGACCGATTCAATGATTTGTAAGCTCGAATGACTAATGTTTGTAGTTGATTCTCATCAAATGGTTGCCCAATTCAGTAATTTGTAAGCTTAGAATGACTTGTTACGTGATTGTAGTTGATTCTCATCGAACAGTTGACTGATTCGGTGATTTAAAACCTCAGAATTGCTTGTTATGTGATTCTAATTTATTCTCATCAAACAGTTGATCGATTTGGTGATTTGTAAGCTTAGAATGGCTTGTTACGTGTTTGTAGTTGATTGTGATCAAACTATTGATGAATTCGGTGATTTGTAACCTCAAAAAGGCTTGTTATGTGATTATAGCTGATTCTCATTGAACTTTTCACCAATTCGGTGATTTATAAGCTTAGAATAGCTTAGAATGGCTCGTGACATGATTGTAATTGATTCTCTTTGAACAGTTGACCGATTCAGTGAATTGTAAACTCATAATAGCTTGTTATGTGATTGTAGCTGATTCTCATCGAACGATTCACCGATTCGATGATTTGTAAGCTCAAAATAGCTTGTTACGTAATTGTAGCTAATTCTCATCGAACGGTTGACCGAGTCGCTGATTTGTAAACTCAAAATGGCTTGTTACATGATTGTAGGTGATTCTCATCGAATGGTTAACTAATTCAGTGATTTGTAAGCTCAGACTGGCTTGTTACATGATTGTAGGTGATTCTCATTGAACGGTTGATCGATTCAGTGATTTGTAAGCTCATAATTATTTGTTACGTCATTGCAGCTAATGCTCATCGATTGGTTGACCGATTTGATGATTTGTAACCTCAGAATGGCTTGTTACATGATTATAGTTGATTCTCATTGAACCGTTCCCCGATTAGGTGATTTGTAAGATCAAAATAACTTGTTAAGTGATTTTCATCGATTCTCATCAAACAGTTGACCAATTCGGTGATTTGCAAGCTTAGAATGGCTTATTACATGATTGTAGCTACTTCTCATTAGATGGTTGACCAATTTGGTGATTTGTAAACTCAAAATGGCTTGTTACGTGATTGTAGCTGATTCTCATCGAACAGTTGACCGATTTGGTGATTTGTAAGCTTAGAATGGCTTGTCACATTATTGTAGTTGAATCTCATCGAACGGTTGACTGATTCAATGATTTGTAAGCTCAAAATAGCTTGTGACGTGATTGCAATTGATTCTCATCCAACAATCCATCGATTTTGTGATTTGTAAGCTCAGAATGGCTTATTATATGATTGTAGCTGATTCTCATCAAACAGTTCACCGATTCGGTGATTTGTTACCTCAAAATTTCTTGTTACATGATTGTAGTTGATTCTCATCAAACTATTGACCGATTCGGTGATTTGTAAGCTTATAATGGCTTGTTATGTGATTGTAGCTGATTCTAATTGAGCGGTTGACCGATTCGATGATTTGTAACCTCAAAATGGCATGTTATGTGATTGTAATTGATTCTTATCGAATGGTTCACCGATTCAATGATTTACAAGCTCAAAATGGCTTGTTACATGATTATTGTTGATTCTCATCAAACGGTTTACCGATTCGGTGATTTGTAAGCTTAGAATGACTTTAGACGTAATTGTATTTGATTGTCATCGAATGTTTGATCGATTCAATGATTTGTAAGCTCAGAATGGTGTGTTACATGATTGTAGTTGATTCTCATCGAATGGCTTCTTACATGATTGTAGTTGATTATCATAGAATGATGATTTGTAAAGCTTAAAATAGCTTGTTACATGATTGTAGCTGCTTCTCATCAGATGGTTCACCGATTCGGTGATTTGTAAGCTTAAAATGGCTTGTTACATGATTGTAGCTGATTCTTATCGAATGGTTTACCGATTTGGTAAATTGTAAGCTTAGAATGGCTTTTGACGTGATTGTATTTGATTCTCATTGAATGGTTGACTGATTCAGTGATTTGTAAGCTTAGAATGGCTTGTTACATTATTGTAGATTATTCTCATCAAAGGGCTGACCCATTTTGTGATTTGTAAACTCATAATGGCTTGTTACGTGATTGTAGCTGATTCTCATCAAATGATTGACCAATTCAGTGATTTGTAAGTTCAAAATGACTTGTTACGTGATTGTAGCTGATTCTAATCAAACGGTTGATCGATTTGGTGATTTGTAAGCTCAGAATGGCTTGTTACATGATTGTAGTTGATTCTCATGAAAAGGTTGACATATTCGGTGATTTATAAGCTCACAATGGCTTGTAATGTAATTGTAGCTGATTCTCATCGAATAGTTGACCGATTCGGTGATTGTAGCTGATTCTCATCAAACGATTGACATATTTGGTGGTTTGTAAGCTCATAATAGCTTGTTACGTGATTGTAGCTGATTCTCATCGAACGACTAAGTGATTCCATGATATTTGTAGGCTCAGAATGATTTGTTACATGATTGTAATTGATTTTGATTGAACAATTGACAGATTCGATGATTTATAAGCTCATAATGGCTTGTTATGTGATTGTAGCTGATTCTCATCGAATGGTTGACCAATTCAGTGATTTGCAAGCTCAGAATAGCTTGTTAATTATAGTTGAATCTCATCGAATAGTTAACCGATTCAATGATTTGTATGCTCATAATGGCTTGTGACGTGATTGCTATTGATACTCATCGAACGGTTGACCGATTCATTGATTTGTATGCTCAAAATGTCTTGTTATGTGATTGTAGCTGATTCTCATCAAACGATTCACCTATTTAGTGATTTGTAAGCTCAGAATGGCTTCTTACATGATTGTAGTTGATTCTCATCGAATGGTTGACCAATTCAGTAATTTGTAAGCTCAGAATGGCTTGTTACGTGATTGTAGCTGATTATCATAGAACGGTTGACCGATTCAGTGATTTATAAGCTTAAAATGGCTTGTTACATGATTGGAGCTGATTCTCATCGAACAGTTGACTGATTTGATAATTTGTAAGCTGATAATGGCTTGTTACATGATTGTAGTTTATTCTCATCGAAAGGTTCACCGATTTGATGATTTGTAAGCTCCTAATGGCTTGTTATGTGATTTTAATCGATTCTCATCGAACAGTTGATCGATTTGGTGATTTGTAACTTTGAATGTTTTGTTACGTGATTGAAGATGATTAACATCAAATGGCTGACCAATTTGGTGACTTGTAAGCTCAAAATTGCTTGTTACATGATTGTAGCTGATTCTCATCGAACGGTTGACCGATTCGATAATTTGTAAATTCAGAATGGACTCTTACATATTTGTAGCTGATTCTCATCGAACGGTTGACCGATTCAGTGATTTACAAGCTCAGATTAACTTGTTAGGTGATTGTAGCTGATTCTCATCAATTGGTTGACTAATTTAGTGATTTTTAAGCTCAGAATGGCTTGTTACGTGATTGTAGTTGATTCTCATCGAACAATTAATTAATTCAGTGATTTGTAAGCTAAGAATGGCTTGTTATGTGATTGTAATTGATTCTTATGGAATGGTTGACTAATTCGGTGATTTGTAAGCTTAGAATTGCTTGTTACATGATTGTAATTGATTCTCATCGAACAGTTGACCAATTTAGTGATTTTTAAGCTCAAAATGGCTTGTTACATGATTGTAGTTGATTCTCATCGAATGGTTGACCGATTTGGTGATTTGTAAACTTAGAATGGCTTGTTACGTGATTGTAGCTGATTCTCATCAAACGGTTAACCGATTTGGTGATTTGTAAGCTCAAAATGGCTTGTTACGTGATTGTAGCAGATTCTATTCAGCTACAGTTGACTGATTCAGTGATTTGTAAGCTTAGAATTTTTTGTTACTTGATTGTAGTTGATTGATTCAGTAATTTAGCTTAGAATTGCCTGTTACTTGATTTATAAGGTCAAAAAGGCTTGTTATGTGATTATAGCTGATTCTCATTTAACGGTTGACCAATTCAATGATTTGTAAGCTCTGAATGGTTTGTTAAATGATTGTAGCTGATTCTGATCAAATAGTTGACTGATTCGGTGATTTGTAAGCTCAAAATGGCTTGTTACATAATTGTAGATGATTCTCATCAATCGATTGACTGATTTGGTAATTTGGAACGTCAAAATGACTTGTTACATGATTGTAGTTGATTCTCATTGAATACTTGACCAATTCGGTGATTTGTAAGCTCAAAATAGCTTGTTAAATGATTGTAATTGATTCTCATCGAACGATTGACCGATTCAATGATTTGTAAGCTCAGAATGGCTTGTTACGTAATTGTAATTGATTCTCATCAAACGGATTAGCAATTCATTGATTTGTAAGCTCAAAATGGCTTGTTACATGATTATAATTTATTCTCATGAAATGGTTGACCGATTTGGTGATTTATAAGCTTAGAATGGCTTGTTACATGATTGTAGTTGATTCTCATCAAACGGTTGAACAATTCAATGATTTGTAAGTTCAAAATGGTTTGTTACGTGATTGTAGCTGATTCTCATCAAACGGTTGACCGATTTGATGATTTGTAAGCTCAAAATGGCTTGTTACGTGATTGTAGTTGATTCTAACTAAAAGGTTGACCGATTCAATGATTTGTAAGCTCAGAATGGCTTGTTAGATGATTTTAATTGATTCTCATTGAACGGTTGATCGATTCAGTGATTTCTAAGCTCAAAATGGCTTGTTACTTGATTGTAATGATTCTCCTCAAATGATTGACGGATTCGGTTATTTGTAAGCTCACAATGACTTGTTATATGATTGTAGTTGATTTTCATCGAATGTTGGATGGATTCAGTGATTTCTAAGCTCATAATGGCTTGTTACATGATTGTAGCTGATTGTCATCGAACGGTTGACTGATTTGGTGATTTGTAAGTTTAGAATGATTATAGTTGATTCTCATCAAACTGTTAACTGATTTAGTGATTTGTCAGCTCAAATTGGCTTGTTACGTGATTGTAATTGATTCTCATCAAACGGTTGATCGATTCGGTGATTTGTAAGCTCAAAATGGCTCTTTACTTGATTGTAATTGATTCTTATCGAATAGTTGACAGATTCAATGATTTGTAAGCTCAGAATGGCTTGTTATGTGATTGTAGCTGATTCTCATCAAATGGTTGACCGATTCAATGATTTGTAACCTCAGAATGGGTTAATACTTGATTTTAATTGATTCTCATCGAACGCTTGACCGATTCGATGATTTGTAAGCTCAGAATGGCTTGTTACATGATTATAGCTGATTCACATCGAACGGTTGACTAATTCGATGAATTGTAAGCTTAAAATAACTTTTTACGTGATTGTAATTGATTCTCATCGAACGGTTGACTGATTCAGTGATTTGTAAGCTCAAAATGGCTCGTTATGTGATTGTAGCTTATTCTCATTGAACGGTTGACCGATTCAATGATTTGTAAGCTCAGAATGGCTTAATACATGATTTTAATTGATTCTCATTGAACGCTTGACCGATTCAATGATTTGTAAGCTAAGAATGGCTTGTTACTAATTGTAGGTAATTCTCATCGAAGGGTTCACCGATTTAATGATTTATAAGCTCAGAATAGCTTGTTACTAATTGTAGGTGATTCTCATTGAAGCGTTCACCGATTTAATGATTTGTAAGCTCAGAATGGCTTGTTACTTGATTTTAGCTTATTCTCGTCAAACGGTTGACCGATTCGATGATTTGTAAGATCAGAATGGCTTGTTACATGATTATGCTTGATTCTCATCGAACAGTTGACCGATTCGGTGATTTGTAAGCTCAGAATGGCTTGTTACATGATTGTGACTGATTCTCATCAAACAGTTGACCGATTCTATGATTTTTTAGCTTACAATGGCTTGTTACGTAATTGTAGCCAATTCTCATCGAACAGTTGACTGATTCAGTGATTTGTTATCTTAGAGTGGCTTGTTACATGATTTTAGCTGATTCTCGCCGAACGGTTTATTGATTTTGTGATTTGTAAGCTCAGAATCGCTTGTTACCTGATTGTAATTGGTTCTCATCAAACGGTTGACCGATTCAAGTATTTGTAAGCTTAGAATGGCTTGTTACATGATTGCAATTGATTCTCATCAAACAGTTGACCAATTTAGTGATTTGTAAGCTCAGAATGGCTTGTCACCTGATTGTAGCTTATTCTCATTAAACGGTTGACCGATTTGATGATTTGTAAGCTCAGAATGGCTTATTACAAGATTGTAATTGATTCTCGTCGAACAGTTGAGCAATTTGGTTATTTGTAAGTTCAGAATGGTTTGTTACGTGATTGTAGCTGATTCTCATCAAACAGTTGACCGATTCGGTGATTTGCAAGCTCAGAATGGCTTGTTAGGTGATTATAGTTGAATCTCATCGAATGGTTGATCGATTCAATGGTTTTTAATCTCATAATTGCTTGTGACATGATTGTAATTGATTCTCATAGAACGATTGACCGATTTGGTGATTTGTAATCTCAAAATAGTTTGTTACATGATTGTAGCTGATTCTCATCGAACAATTGACCAATTCAGTGATTTGTAAGCTTAGAATAGCTTGTTACGTGATTGTAACTGATTCTCATCAAATGGTTTACCAATTCGATGATTTGTAAGCTCAAAATGGCTTGTTATGTGATTCTAGCTGATTCTCATCAAACAGTTAACTAATTCGGTGATTTGTAAGCTCAGATTGGCTTGTTACATGATTGTAGTTGATTCTCACCGAATGGTTGATCGATTCGGTGATTTGTAAGCTCAGAATGCTTTGTTATGTGATTGTAATTGATTCTTATCGAATGGTTGACCAATTCGGTTATTTACAGGCTCAAAATGGCTTGTTACGTGATTGTAATTGCTTCTTATCAAACGGTTGACCGATTCAACGATTTGTAAGCTTAGAATGGCTTGTTACATTATTGTAGTTTATTCTCATAAAATGATTGACCGGTTTGGTGATTTGTTAGCTCAAAATGGCTTGTTACATGATTGTAGCTGATTCTCACCAAACGATTGATTGATTCGATGATTTGTAATCTCAGAATGGCTTGTTACATGATTGTAGTTGATTCTCTGCGAACGGTTGACTGATTCAATGATTTGTAAGCTCAGATTGGCTTGTTACATGATTGTAGCTGATTCTCACCGAATGGTTGACCGATTCAATAATTTGTAAGCTCAGAATACCTTGTTATGTGATTGTAATTGATTCTTATCGAATGGTTGACCAATTCGGTTATTTACAAACTCAAAATGGCTTGTTACATGATTGTAATTGCTTCTTATCAAATGGTTGACCGATTCAGTGATTTGTAAGCTTAGAATGGCTTGTTACATTATTGTAGTTTATTCTCATAAAACGATTGACCGGTTTGGTGATTTGTTAGCTCAAAATGGCTTGTTACGTGATTGTAGCTGATTCTCACCAAACGATTGATTGATTCGGTGATTTGTAAGCTCAAAATGGCTTGTTACATGATTGTAGTTGATTCTTTGCGAACGGTTGACCGATTCAATGATTTGTAAGCTCAAAATGGCATAATATATGATTTTAATTAATTTTCATTGAATGCTTGACAAATTTGGTGATTTGTAAGCTCAAAATGGCTTGTTATGTGATTCTAGGTGATTCTCACTGAAGGATTTACTGATTTCATGATTTCAGAATGACTTGTTACTATATTGTAGGTGATTCTCATCAAACGATTGACTAATTCCATAATTTGTAAGCTTAGAATGACTTGTTACGTGATTGTAGCTGATTCTTATCAAACGGTTGACTAATTCAGTGATTTGTAAGCTCAGAATGGCTTGTTACGTGATTGTAGCTGATTCGCATCGAACGGTTGACCGATTTAGCGATTTGTAAGCTTAGAATGACTTGATAGGTGATTGTAGCTGATTCTCATCAATTGGTTGACTGATTCTATGATTTGTAAGCTCAGAATGGCTTGTTATGTTGTTGTAGCTGATTCTGATGGAACGGTTCACTGATTCGATGATTTGTAACCTCAGAATGGCTTGTTACATGATTGTAGCTGATTCTCATCGAATGAATGAGTGATTTCGTGATTGATAGGCTCAGAATGGCTTAATACATGATTATAATTTATTCTCATCAAACGATTGACAAATTCAGTGATTTATAAGCTTAGAATGGCTTGTTACATGATTGTAGCCGATTCTGATTGAACGGTTCACCGATTCAGTGATTTGTAACCTCAGAATGGCTTGTTACTTTATTGTAGCTAATTCTCATCGAACAGTTCACCAATTTGGTGAATTGTAAGCTCATAATGGCTTGTTACGTGATTGTAGTTGATTCTCATCAAATGGTTGACCGATTTGGTGATTTGTAAGCTCAAAATGGCTTGTTATAAGATTGTAGTTGATTATCATCGAATAGTTGACCGATTCATTGATTTGATAGCTTAGAATGGCTTGTTACGTGATTGTAGCTGATTCTCATTAAACGGTTGACCGATTTGGTGATTTGCAAGCTCAAAATGGCTTGTTAGGTGATTGTAGCTGAATCTCATAGAACGGTTGACCGATTAGATGGTTTTTAAGCTCACAATGGCTTGTGACGTAATTGTAATTGATTCTCATCGAATGATTAACCGATTTGGTGATTTGTAATCTCAGAATGGCTTGTTACGTGATTGTATCTAATTCTCATTGAACGATTGACCGATTCGGTGATTTGTAAGCTTAGAATAGCTTGTTACGTGATTGTAGCTGATTCTCATCAAATATTTTACCAATTCAATGATTTATAAGCTCAAAATGGCTTGTTATGTGATTGTAGCTAATTCTCGTTGAACAGTTGACCAATGCGGTGATTTGTAAGCTCAAAATGGCTTTTTACATCATTGTAGTTGATTCTCATCAACCCATTGACCGAGTCGATAATTTGTAAGCTTAGAATGTTTTGTTACATGATTGTAATTGACTATCATCAAACAATTGACCCATTCAGTGATTTATAAGCTCAGAATGACTCTCACCGAATGGTTGACCAATTTTGTGATTTTTAAGCTCAGAATGGCTTGTTACATGATTTTAGCTGATTCTCATCGAACTGTTGACCGATTCAGCGATTTGTAAACTGAAAATGACTTGTTATGTGATTGTAGATGTTTCTCATTAAACGATTGACCGATTCAGTGATTTGTAAGCTTAGAATGGCTTGTTACGTGATTGTAGCTGATTTTCACCAAACAGTTGACTGTTTCAGTGATTTGTAAGCTCAGAATGGCTTGTTACATAATGTAATTGATTCTGATCAAACAGTTGACCGATTCAGTGATTTGTAAGCTTAGTATGACTTATTATATGATTGTAATTGATTCTCATCTAATAGTTGACCATTTTGGTGATTTGTAAGCTCAAAATGGCTTGTTAGATGATTGTAGCTAATTCTCATCAAATGGTTGACTGATTTGGTGATTTGCAAGCTCAAAATGGTTTGTTACGTGATTGTAGTTGATTCCCATTGAACAGTTGACTGATTCAATAGTTTTTAAGCTCAGAATGGCTTGTAACGTGATTGTCACTGATTCTCATCGAAAGGTTCACCGATTCAGTGATGTGTAAGCTTAGAATGGCTTGTTATGTTATTGAAATTGATTCTCATTGAACGGTTGACCGATTCGGTGATTTGTAAGCTCAGAATGGCTTGTTAGGTGATTGTAGCTAATTCTCATCCAACGGTTGACCGATTCGGTGATTACAAAGCTCAAAATGGTTTGTTACATAATTGTAGCTAATTATCATAAAATGGTTTACCAATTCATTGATTTGTAAGTTCAGAATTGTTTGTTACGTGATTGTAGCTGATTCTCATTGAATAGTTGACCAATTAGATGATTTGTAAGCTTAGAATGGCTTGTTACATTATTGTATTTGATTCTCATCGAACGGTTAATCCATTCGGTGATTTGTAAGCTCAGAATAGCTTGTTACATGATTGTAGATGAATCTCATCAGACGGTTAACCAATTCTTTAATTTGTAAGCTCAGAATGGAATGCTACTTGATTTTGTAATTGATCCTCAGCAAACGGTTGAACAATTTAGTGATTTGTAAGCTCAGAATGGATTGTTATGTGATTCTCATCGAATGGTTGACCGATTCAGTGATTTGTAAGCTCAGAATGGCTTGTTATATGATTGTAGATGAATCTCATCGAATAGTTGACCGATTCTATGATTTGTAAGCTTAGAATGGCTTTTTACTTGATTGTAATTGATTCTCAGCAAATGGTTGAATGATTCAGTGATTTGTAACTTTAGAATGGATTGTTACGTGATTATAGGTGGTTCTCATCGAACAGTTGACCGATTTAGTGATTTGTAAGTTCAGAATGGCTTGTTACATGATTGTAGCATATTCTCATAGAATGGTTAACCGATTCGATGATTTGTAAGCCCAAAATGGCTTGTTACATGATTTTCATTGATTCTCATCCAACTATTCACTGATTTGGTGATTTGTAAGCTCAGAATGGCTTGTTACATGATTTTAATCGATTCTTATTAAACAGTTGACCGATTCGATGATTTGTAAGCTTGAATGACTTGTTACGTGATTGTAGTTGATTCTCATCGAACAGTTGACTGATTCAGTGATTTAAAAGCTCAAAATTGCTCGTTACATGATTGTAAATTATTCTCATCAAACAGTTGACCAATTCGGTGATTTGTAAGTTTAGAATGGCTTGTTACGTGATTGTAGTTGATTCTCATCAAATGCTTGATGGATTCAGTGATTTGTAAGCTCAGAAAGGCTTGTTATGTGATTATAGCTGACTCTCAGAATGGCTTGTTACATAATTGTAATTTATTCTCATCAAACGGTTGACCAATATAGTGATTGTAGTTGATTCTCATGGAACGATTAACAAATTCAGTGATTTACAAGCTCAGAATGGCTTTTTATGTGATTGTTGCTGATTCTCATCGAACGGTTGACCGATTGGGTGATTTCTTCACCCAGAATGGGTTGTTACATAATTATAGTTGATTCTCATTGAACAGTTGACCGATTCAGTAATTTGTAAGCTCAAAATGACTTGTTAGGTGATTGTAGCTGATTCTCATCAATTGGTTGACCAATTTAGTGATTTGTAAGCTCAGAATGGCTTGTTACATAATTTTAGCTGACTCTCACCAAATATTTGACTGATTTAGTGATTTGTAAGCTCAGAATGAATTGTTACATGATTGTAGCTGATTCTCATCTAGCGGTTGACCGATTTGGTGATTTGTAAGCTCAGAATCGCTTGTTACATGATTGTAGCTGATTCTCATAGAACGGTTGACCGATTTGGTGATTTGTAAGCTCAAAATGGCTTGTTTCATGATTGTAGCTGATTTTAATCGAACGGTTAACCAATTCAGTGATTTGCAAGCTCAGGATAGCTTGTTACATGATTGTAGCTGAATCTCATCGAATGGTTGACCGATTCAATGATTTGTAAGCTCAGAATGGCTTGTGACATGATTGCAATTGATTCTCATTGAACGGTCGACTGATTCGATGATTTATAAGCTCAAAATTTCTTGTTACGTAATTGTAGCTGATTCTAATTAAACGGTTCATTGATTTGGTGATTTGTAAGCTCAAAATGGCTTGTTTCATGATTGTAGCTGATTCTCATTGAACGGTTGATCGATTCACTGATTTGCACACTCAGAATGGCTTGTTATATGATTAAAGCTGAATCTCATTGAATGGTTGACCGATTCAATGATTTGTAAGCTCAGAATGGCTTGTGACGTGATTGCAATTGATTCTCATCGAATAGTCAACCAATTCGGTGATTTGTAAGCTCAAAATGGCTTGTTACATAATTGTAGCTGATTCTAATCAAACGATTCACTGATTCAGTGATTTGTAAGCTCAGAATGGCTTGTTACGTGATTTTAGGTGATTCTCATCGAACGGTTGATCGATTCAGTGATTTTTAAGCTCATAATGGTTTTTTACGTGATTATAGCTCATTCTCATCGAACGATTGATCGATTCAGCCATTTGTAAGCTCGGAATGGTTTCTTAGATTCGGTGATTTGTAAGCTTAGAATGGCTTGATCAATTTGGTGATTTGTAAGCTCAAAATGACTTTTTATGTGATGGTAATTGATTCTCATCAAACGGTTGACCGATTCAGTGATTTGTAAGCTCATAATGGTTTTTTACGTTATTATAATTGATTCTCATTGAATGGTTGACTGATTTGGTGATTTGTAAACTCACAATTGCTTATTACGTGATTGTAGTTGATTCTCATCTAATGGTTGATCAATTCAGTGATTTTTAAGCTAAGAATGGCTTGTTACATGATTGTAGCTAATTCTCATTGAACGGTTGACCGATTGAGTGATTTGTTCGCTCAGAATGGGTTGTTACGTAATTGTAGCTGATTCTCATCGAACGATTGACCAATTCAGCAATTTGTAAGCTCAAAATGACTTGTTAGGTGATTGTAGCTGATTTTCATCAATTGGTTGACCGATTCAGTGATTTGTAAGCTCAAAATGGCTTGTTACATGATTTTAGCTGACTCTCATCAAATAGTTGACTGATTTGGTGATTTGTAGCTCAGAATGACTTGTTACATGATTGTAGCTGATTCTCATCGAACGGTTGACCGATTTGGTGATTTGTAAGCTCAGAATGGCTTGTTACATGATTGTAGCTGATTCTCATAAAACGGTTGACCGATTCAGTTATTTGTAAGCTCAAAATGGCTTAATTTGTGATTGTAGCTGATTCTCATTGAATGGTTGACCGATTTGGTGATTTGCAAGTTCAGGATAGCTTGTTACATGATTGTAGTTGAATCTCATCGAATGGTTGACCGATTCAATGATTTGTAAGCTTAGAATTTACTTCTAGAGAGTTTAACATTTTTTTGTGAAGTGAATGGTATTAAGAGACAATTTTCAGCCCCTAGAACACCTGAACAAAATGGTATTGCAGAAAGAAGAAATAGATCAGTGACTGAAGCAACAAGAGCTATGTTATTTGAGAATGATTTAGCAAAGACATTTTGGAGAGAAGTAGTGAATACAACAGTATATACAATAAATAGAGTACAAATCAGAGTAGACATAGACAAGACACCTTATGAATTATGATTTGGACATGCACCCTCAGTTGAGTATTTTAGAATTTTTGAAAGCAAATGTTATATAAAGAGAGATGATGATATTGGAAAGTTTGATCCTAGAAGTGATGAAGGTATTTTTCTTGGATATTCTTTGAAAAGAAAAGCATATAGATGTTGAAAGTGCAAATGTTAAAGTTGATGAAAAGTTCAAAATTTAGGAAAGAATGCTTGATTATGAATATGATGAAGAAGCTCATCCTAAGTCTAACATTGAAACTACCGAATTATTCTATGAAGCTGACAGTGAATTGTTGAATGAAAGTCATGTTGAAGAAACCAGAGAGAAATCTAGAGAAGAATCTATAGTTGAAGCAAGATCTGAGACTATGACATTGAACAAGTATTTATCAAGACATCATCTTGTTGAACAAGTTATTGGAAGTTTGGACAGAGGAGTTCTGACTCAGAATAAGGTACATTTATGTTTGATTTCTCAAATTGAACCTAAATCTACTAGTGAAGCTTGTGAAGATGAACATTGAATTAATGCTATGAAAGAAGAACTAGACCAGATAGAAAAGAACAAGACATGGGAATTGGTCCCTAGATCTAAAGATAAGAATGTGATTGGAACTAAGTGGGTATTCAGAAACAAGATGAATGAACAAGGAGAAGTTGTAAGAAACAAAGAAAGATTGGTATGTAAGGGATACTCACAGCAAGAAGGAATTGACTATGAATAAACTTTTGCACCAGTAGCAAGAATTGAAGCAATAAGAATGTTTTTGGCTTATGCAGCTTTTAAGAAATTCAAAGTGTATCAGATAGATGTGAAGTCAGCATTTCTAAATGGAGAATTGGAAGAAGTCTACATTGAGTAGCTTGAAGGTTTTCCTTTGACTCAAGGAGACATGGTATGTAAACTGAAGAAAGCATTATATGGACTAAAGCAAGCACCTAGAACTTGGTATGCAAGACTAGATAAGTATTTGTTAAAGTTGAGATTTGCTAAAGGAATAGTTGATAACAATCTGTACACAAAAGAAATTGAAAATGGTTTGTTGATTATAGTTATTTTTGTTGATGACATTATTTTTGGAGGAGAAGATGAAGCTAGTGACAAATTTGCTGATGAAATGAGTATGATTGGTGAGATGAAATACTTTTTGGGATTACAGATAACACAAAACAATGATGGTATCTTTGTAAGTCAGACAAAGTACTTGAATAATTTTCTGAAAAGATTTGGAATGGAGGATTGTAAACCAATTGAAACACCTATGGTAACTGGACATAAGTTTTCTAGCACAGATGATACACTGACAGTTGAGTAGAAGAAATACAGATCCATGATTGGAGGATTGCATTATTTGACACACACAAGACTGGATATAGCACATTCAGAAGGAATTGTAGCAAGATTTCAAGTTGAACCTAGAAAATTACATTATGCAGCAATAAAGAGGATACTGAGATATTTAAGAGGCACAATGGACAAGTGCTGATTGGTGAGGCAGTGTTGATGATAAGAAAAGCACCAGTGGAGGAGCATTTTTCCTTGGAGGAAGATTAGTTTCTTGGCTAAGCAAGAAGCAGAATTGTATTTCACAAAGCACAGCAGAAGCAGAGTATGTAGCAGCAACAAAAAATTGTAATCTAATTTGGATGAAGCAGATGCTGAAGGATATTGGAATTAAATTTGTTGAACCTATTGTTATACATCGTGACAACACTAATATAGTTAGTATGTCTAAGAATCTTGTACTACATTCTAAGACAAAATATATAGAGATCAAGTATCATGTTGTAAGAGAGAAAGTTGCTGAGAAAGAAGTTAGACTGGAGTACATAAGCACAAAGGAACAGATAGCAGACATATTTACTAAGCCTTTTCCTAAAGATACATTTGAGTATCTAAGAGGTATGCTTTGGGTTATGCCCCAGCCTACTTTTGAATAATGATGTAGTTGGTTGCATCCATCTAGTAATATATGAGTCCTATCTTTCTTCTGGACTGGATCTTGGTACTTCCTCTATGGGGGAGTATGTGTATCTGAGCTGAGTCAAGAGGACTCTAGTAAATGTATTTTCTGAATAGTGTCTTTTGACATTGAGTTGTTGTTGACTTAGTGATGGAATTTCTATCATTGATGTCAATGGGGGAGAAGTATGCATGAAAAATAATATGTGAGAACTGAACAAGATAACGAAGCAAGATTTGATTGATGAAGAGGATTTGAAGAAGCAATGTTGCAGTATTGGATTTTTGGAACATTGGATATTTTTTCATCTATGTTTCCATCAATGCCAATGGGGGAGATTGTTAAGAATGAATGCTAAAGTGTTTGGCACCCATTCTGTAGTAGTTGTTGTTGTGATCATGACTATGATTGTCATTGATGTCAACACAGTGTTTACCGAAGACTTGTAGAGAAGCAGACAATGTTTTGATTAGCGCACGTGAGATATTATAGTTGGAGCTATGCGACATTGAGGATATACTCTTTGATATGTTATATGTCTATGGTTAAGAGCACATACAATAATTCATTTATTCATGAAAGTTATGATCATTTTGGTGGAAGCGATATTCAGGCAGTGTTCTTGAGTAGCGATTTTTGGCAATCAGATGATATCTCCTAATCGGGATGGAATCTGACTTTGCACTATTAAAGGGAAGTTAGAGACACATTGATAGTGATGTGGATGATAGCACAAACTTCGAAGTCACACGAGTGAAGATTTATTGTATTTGGAAGCTGATAGTTTTATGTAATTTTGATGTAGCATGTGAAATATTTTATTTTGTAATTATGTGCCGACTCATTTGTAATTATTTGAGTGTGGTATAAAGGAAGGAATGTTTTTCCTTTTTGTAGTGTTGAGATGTGATGCGGTATGCATGAAGTAAAGAAAAGAGCTAAGTATGAGAGCGAAATTGTGAAGAAAGACATGCGAAGTACAAAGATCTGAAATTGAGATCTGATGTAACAGTGAGTGCGGTTGGCATAGTTAGAGAAGAGGTAACATATTATTCTATTGAATAATGCAAAGATTATTTGGACAATGAGTTCAGTGATCTTACCCTGAAGCTATTTGGGCAGTGGGTCCTTCTGTCTTCCATAACTCTTAACAGGGTTAGAATCTTTTAACAGGGATTCAAAATCTCCTAACAGGAATTTATATGTACTGAATATATTTCATAAGACTCCTAACAGAGTCCATCCTTTCACAAAAAATATTCATATTAGTGCATCTTTTGTGGCCATCATTCCCACCGGGGGTTTACTCTTTGATCAAGAGGTTCCCTAGTCAACATATCTTGTGTTATTGTGTAATTATGTATGAATATCTTTCTATGGTTGGTAATTGTATTGCTTACATGGTTTAATGTTGTTGACGATGATAAAAGTTATAATTATTTGATAACTGATTCACCCCCCCCCCTCTCAGTTATCTTGGTGGACTTTACCTTCTAACAGAATGGGCTGTTACATGATTGTAGCAGATTCTCATTAAGTGGTTGACTGATTCAGTGATTTGTAACTTCAGAATGGCTTGTTACATAATTGTAGTTGATTCTCATCGAACGGTTGATTGATTTGGTGATTTGAAAGATCAAAATGGCTTATTATGTGATTCTAGCTGATTTTCATCAAAGGGTTGACCGATTCGGTGATTTGTAAGCTCAGAATGGCTTGTTACATGATTGTCGCTAATTCTCATTAAACAGTGGACCAATTCAGTGATTTGTAAGCTCAGAATGGCTTTTTACATGATTGTACTTGGTTCTCATCTAACAGTTGATTGATTTGGTGATTTCTAAGCTCAGAATAGCTTGTTACATGATTGTAGTTGATTCTCATTGAACGATTGACCAATTCGGTGATTTGTAAGCTCGAAATGGCTTGTTACGTTATTGTAGCTGATTCTCATCGAACGATTGACAGATTTGATGATTTGTAAGTTTAGAATGGTTTGCTATGTGATTATAATTGATTCTCATCAAATGATTGACCGATTCGATGACTTGTAAGCTTAGAATGGCTTGTTACGTGATTGTAGTTGATTCTCATCAAACGGTTGACTGATTCGGTAATTTCTAAGCTCTGAATGACTCATTACGTGATTGTAGCTAACTCTCATCGAATGGTTGACCGATTCGGTGATTTGTAAGCTCAAAATGGTTTGTCACGTGATTGTAGCTGATTCTCATCTAACCGTTGATCGATTCAGTGATTTGTAAGTTCAAAATGGCTTGTTACATGATTGTAGTTGATTCTCATCGAATGGTTGACCGATTCAATGATTTGTAAGCTCGAAATGCTTTGTTACGTGATTGTAGGTAATTTTCATCGAACGGTTGATTGATTAAGTGATTTGTAAGCTCAGAATGGCTTTTTACATGAGATTAGGCTGATACTCATCAAACGATTGATCGATGCGGTGATTTGTAAGTTCAGAATGGCTTGTTACGTGATTGTAGCTGATTCTCATCAAATGGTTGACTAATTTGATGATTTGTAAGCTCAGAATGGCTTGTTACATGATTGTAGCTTATTCTAATCGAATGGTTCATTGATTTGATGATTTGTAAGCTCATACTGGCTTGTTACATGATTGTAGCTAATTCTCATCGAACAGTTGACTGATTCCGTGATTTGTAAGTTCAGAGTGGCATTTTACATGATTGTAGCTAATTTTCATTGAATAGTTGATTGATTCTATGATTTGTAAGCCCAGAACGGCTTGTTACCTGATTGTAGCTGATTCTCATCTAACGGTTGACCGATTCAGTGATTTGTAACCTCAAAATTACGTGACGGTAGCTGATTCTCATGAAGCGGTTGATCGATTCGATCATTTGTAAGCTCAGAATGGCTTGTTACATGATTGTAGCTGATTCTCACCGAACGGTTGATTGATTCGGTGATTTGTAAGCTCAGAATGGCTTGTTACATGATTGTTATTGATTCTCATCAAACGGTTGACAAATTCGGTGATTTGTAAGATCTGAATGACTTGTAACGTGATTGTAGTTGATTCTCATCGAACGGTTGATCGATTCGATGATTTGTCAGCTCAAAATGTCTTGTTACATGATTGTAGCTAATTCTTATCAAATGGTTGACCGATTCGATGAATTGTAAGCTTAGAATGGCTTGTTACGTTATTGTAGTTGATTCTCAGTGAACAGTGGACCCATTTGGTGATTTGTAAGAGAAGAATGTCTTTTTACGTGATTGTAGATGATTCTCATTGAACGATTGACCAATTTGGTGATTTATAAGCTCAGAATGGCTTGTTCTGAGATTGTAGATGATTCTAATTGAACGGTTGACCGATTCGGTGATTTATAATCTTGAAATTGCTTGTTACATGATTGTACCTGATTCTGATCAAACGGTTGACCGATTCGGTGATTTGTAAGCTTAGAATGGCTTGTTATGTTATTGCAGCTGATTCTCATCAAACGGTCGACTGATTCGGTAATTTGTAATGTTAGAATGGCCTGTTATGTGATTGTAGTTGATTCTCACCAAACGGTTCACCGATTCGATGATGTGTAAGCTCATAATGGCTTTTTACGTTATTATAATTGATTCTCACCAAATGGTTGACCGATTCACTGATTTGTAAGCTCATAATGGCTTTTTACATGATTGTAGCTAATTCTCATTGAACGGTTGACCAATTCGGTGATTTGTAAGATTAGAATGGCTTGCAACATGATTGTAGTTGATTCTCATTCAACAGTTGAACGATTTGGTAATTTGTAAGCTCAAAATGGCTTGTTACGTGATTGTAGCTAATTGTCATCAAAAGATTGATTGGTTCGGTGATTTGTAATCTCAAAATAGCTTGTTACGTGATTGTAGTTGATTTTCATCGAACGTTTGACTGATTCAGTGATTTGTAAGCTTAGAATGACTTGTTATGATTGTAGCTACTTCTCATCGAATGGTTGACCGACAATTCACTGAATCGGTGAACTATTTGATTAGAATCAGCTACAATCATGTAACAAGCTATTTTGAGCTTACAAATAATGAATTAGTGAACCATTCAATGAGAATACACTACAATCATGTAACAAGCCATTTTGAGCTCACAAATCATTGAATTGGTCAACCATTCGATTGTAGTTAAGTCTCATCAAATGGTTGATCGATTCAGTAATTTGTAAACTCAAAATAGCTTTTTACGTGATTATAGCTAATTATCATCGAACGGTTGATCAATTCAGTGATTTGTAAGCTCAGAATGGCTTGCTACATGATTGTAGCTAATTCTCATCGAACGGTTGACCGATTCAGTGGTTTGTAAGCTCAAAATGGCTTGTTACGTGATTGTAGCTGATTGTCATTAAATGATTGACCAATTCGGTGATTTGTAAGATTAGAATGGATTGTTACGTGATTGTAGCTAATTCTCATCGAACAGTTGATCAATTTGGTGATTTTTAAGCTTAAAATTACTTGTTACGTGATTATAATTGATTTTCATCAAATGGTTCACCAATTCGATTGTAAGCTTAGAATGACTTGTTACATGATTGTAGCTGATTCTCATCAAATGGTTGACTGATTCACTGATTTGTAAGCTCAAAATAGCTTGTTACATAATTGCATTTGATTCTCATCGAATGGTTGACCGATTCGATGATTTCTAAGTTCAGAATGCCTTGTTACATGATTGTAGCTGATTCTCATCGAACGGTTTATCGATCGGTGATTTGTAAGCTCATAATGGCTTGTTACATTATTGTAGCTGATTCTCATTGAATGGTGTACCGATTCAGTGATTTGTAAGCTAAGAATGGCTTTTTACATGATTGTAGCTGATTCTCATCGAACGGTTGACTGATTCAATGATTTATATGCGTAGAATAGCTTGTTACATGATTGTAGTTGATTCTCATCGAATGGTTGACCGATTCGATGATTTATATGCTCAGAATACCTTGTTATTTGATTGTAGCTTATTCTCATCAAACGGTTGACTGATTCGATGATTGCTAGGCTCAAAATGGCTTATTACATGATTGTAGCTATTTTCATCGAATGGTTGATCGATTTAGTGATTTGTAAGCTTAGAATAGCTTTTTACGTAATTGTAGCTTATTCTCATCGAACGGTTGATCGATTCGATGATTTCTAAGCTCAGAATGGCTTGTTACGTGCTTGTAGCTGATTCTCATCGAACGGTTCACCGATTCGGTGATTTGTAAGCTCATAATCACTTGTTACATAATCTTAGGTGACTCTCATGGAACGGTTGATCGATTTAATGATTTGTAAGCTAAGAATGGCTTTTTATGTGATTGTAGTTATTTCTCATCCAATGATTGATCGATTCAATGATTTGTAAGCTCAGAGTGGCTTATTAGATGATTGTAGCTGACTCTCATCGAACGGTTGATCGATTCAGTGATATGTAAGCTCAGAATGGCTTGTTACATAATTGTAGCTTATTCTCATCGAACGGTTGACCGATTTGGTGCATTGTAAGCTCAGAATGTATTATTACGTGATTGTATCTAATTCTCATCAAATGATTGACTGATTGGTTGACCGATTTGATGATTTGTTATTGATTTTCATCAAACAGTTGAATGATTCGATGATCTGTAAGCTCCGAATAGCTTGTTACATGATTGTACCTGATTCTCATTGAACGGTTGACTGATTGGTGATTTGTAAGCTCAGAATAGCTTGTTACGTGATTGTAACTGATTCTCATCTAACGGTTGACCGATTCGGTAATTTATAAACTTAGAATGGCTTGTTACTTGATTGTAGCTGATTCTCATCAAATGATTGACCGATTCAGTGATTTTTAAGCTAAGAATGGCTTGTTATGTGATTGTAATCGATTCTCCTTGAAAGGTTGACCAATTCAGTGAGTTGTAGGCTCAGAATGGCTTGTTACATGATTGTAGGAGATTCTCATCTCACGGTTGACCGATTCTATGATTTGTAAGCTCACAATGGCTTTTTACATTTATAGTAGCGATTATCATCGAATGATTGATCGATTCAATAATTTGTAAGCTCAGAATGACTTGTTATGTGATTGTAGTTGATTCTCATCAAACGGTTGACCAATTCAGTTATTTATAAATTCAGAATTGCTTGTTACGTGATTGTAGCTGATTCTGATCGAACGGTTGCTGATTCAGTGATTTGTAAACTCAAAATAGCTTGTTACGTAATTATAATTGAGTCTCATCAAACGGTTGACTGATTCAGTGATTTGCAAGCTTAGAATGACTTATTACGTGGTTGTAGCTGATTCTCATCTAACGGTTTATCAATTCAATGATTTGTAAGCTCAGAATGGCTTGTTATGTGATTATTGTTGATTCTCATCGAGAAGTTGACCAATTCGATGATTTGTAAGCTCAGAATGGCTTGTTACGTGCTTGTAGCTGATTCTCATCAAATGGTTCACTGATTCGATTATTTGTAAGCTCATAATGTCTTGTTACATGATTGTAGCTAATTCTACACAAACAGTGGACAGATTCGGTGATTTATAAGCTAAGAATGGCTTTTTACGTGATTGTAGTTGTTTCTCATCCAACGGTTGACCGATTCAATGATTTGTAAGCTCAGAATGACATATTATGTGATCAGAGCTGATTCTCATCAAACGGTTCACCGATTCAGTGATTTGTAAGCTTAGAATGGCTTGTTACATAATTGTAGTTGATTCTCATCGAATGGTTGACCGATTCAATTATTTATAAGCTCAGAATGGCTTGCTAGTTGATTGTAGTTGATTCTCATCGAACGGTTGACCGATTTGGTGATTTGTAAGGTTAGAATGGCTTGTTACATGATTGTAATTGATTCTCATTAAACGGTTGACTGATTCAGTGCTTTGTAAGCTTAGAATGGCTTTTATGTGATTGTAGCTAATTCTCATCAAATCATTAACTTTTTTTATTATTTGTAAGCTCAGAATGGCTTGTTAAATTATTGTAGCTGTTTCTCATAAAATGTTTGACCAATTCGGTGATTTGTAGGCTGAGAATGGCTTGTTACGTGATTGTAGTTGATTGTCATCGAACAGTTGACCGATTTGATGATTTGTAACCTCAAAAGGGCAATTATGTGATTGAAGCTAATTCTCATCGAAGGTTTGACCGATTCAGTGATTCGTAAGCTCAGAATGGCTTGTTACGTGATTGCTATTGATTTGCATCGAATGATTGTATGATTCGGTGATCTATAAGGTTAGAATAGCTTGTTACATGATTGTACCTCATTCTCATCGAACGATTGACTGATTTGGTGATTTGTAAGCTCAGAATAGCTTATTACATGATTGTAGCTGATTCTCATCTAATGGTTGACCGATTCAGTGATTTGTAAGCTCAGAATGGCTTGATAAGTTATTGTAGCTGATTCTCATCGAACAGTTGACCGAATCGATGATTTGTAAGTTCAGAATGACTTGTTACATGATTGTAGCTATTTCTCAACCAACGGTTGACTGATTCAGTGATTTGTAAGCTAAGAATTGCTTTTTATGTGATTGTAGCCAATTTTTCTCAAATGGTTGACCGATTCAATGATTTGTAAGCTTAGAGTAGCTTGTTACATGATTGTAGCTAATTCTCATCGAACGGTTCACCGATTAAGGGATTCGTAAGCTCAGACTGGTTTGTTATGTGATTGTAATTGATTCTCATCGAACGGTTGACTAATTCGCTGATTTGAAAGCTCAGAATGGCTTGTTACGTGATTGTAACTGATTCTCATCTAACGGTTGACTGATATTGTGATCTATAAGTTCAGAATGGCTTGTTACGTGATTGTAGTTGGTTCTCATTAAACGATTGACCGATTTGGTGATTTGTAAGCTCAGAATGGCTTGTTACCTTATTGAAGCTGATTCTTATCGAACGCTTGACCAATTCGATGATTTGTATGCTAGGAATGGCTTGCTACATTATTGTAGCTGATTCTCATAGAACGGTTGACCGATTTGGTGATTTGTAAGCTCAGAATGACTTGTTACATGATTGGAGCTGATTCTCATCGAACAGTTGACCGATTCAGTTATTTGTAAGCTCATAATCACTTGTTATGTGATTGTAGTTAATTCTCATTGAACAATGGACCAATTCGATGATTTGTAAGGTCAGAATGACTTTTTACGTGTTTGTAGCTGATTCTCATTCAATGGTTGACCGATTCAGTTATTTGTAAGGTCAGAATGGCTTTTCACGTGATTATAGTTGATTCTCATCGAACAGTTCATTGATTCAATAATTTGTAAGCTCAGAATGTCTTGTTACATGATTGTATCTGATTCTCATCGAATGGTTGAACGATTCGACAATTTGTAAGCTCAGAATGGCTTGTTATGTGATTGTAGCTGATTCTCATCAAACGGTTGATCGATTGAGTGATTTGTAAGCTCAAAATGGTTTGTTACGTCATTGTAGGTAATTCTCATCGAACGGTTGACCGATTCGATGATTTGTAAGCCCAAAATAGCTTGTTACATGATTTTAATTAATTATCATCAAACGGTTGACTGATTCGGTGATTTGTCAGCTGAGAATGGCTTGTTATGTGATTGTAACTGATTCTTATCTGACGGTTGACTGATTCATTGATTTGTAAGCTCAAAATAGCTTGTTACGTGATTGTAAGTAATTCTCATCGAACGGTTGACTGATTTGGTGATTTGTCAACTTAAAATGCCTTGTTACATGATTGTAGTTGATTCTCATTGAATGGTTGACCGATTCGGTGATTTGTAAGCTCAGAATGGCTTGTTACATGATTGTAGCTGATTCTCATCAAATGATTTACCTATTCGGTTATTTGTAAGCTCAAAATAGCTTGTTACGTGATTGTAGCTGATTCTCATCCAACAGTTGACCGAATGGGTGATTTGTAAGCTCATAATGGCTTGTTACGTGATTGTGATTGATTCTCAACAAATGGTTGACAGATTTGGTGATTTGTAAGCTCAGAATGGCTCGTTATGTGATTGTAGTTGATTCTCATCAAACTGTTTACCAATACATTGATTTGTAAGCTGGGAATGACTTTTTATGTGATTGTAGTTGATTCTTATCAAACGGTTGACCAATTCGGTAATTTTTAAGCTCAGAATGGCTTGTTACATGATTATAATTGATTCTTATTAAATGGTTGACCGATTTGGTGATTTGTAAGTGCAGAATGGCTTGTTACATGATTGTAGCTGATTCTCATCAAATGGTTGACCGATTCGGTGAATTGTAAGCTCAGAATGGCTTGTTACATGATTACACCTGATTCTCATCGAATGGTTGACCGATTCGATAATTTTTAAGTTCAAATAGCTTGTTACATGATTGTAGCTAATTCTCACCGAACAGTGGACCGATTCAGTGATTTGTAAGCTCAAAATATATTTTTACGTTATTGTAGCTAGCTCTCATCTAACGGTTGATCAATACAATGATTTGTAAGCTCAGAATGGCTTGTTACATGATTTTTACATGATTGTAGTTGATTATCAATGATGGTAATCAACTACAAATAATTGAATCAGTCAACCGTTCGATGAGAATCAGCTACAATCACGTAACAAGCCATTTTGAGCTTACAAATAATCGAATCGGTCTATCATTTGATGAGAATCAATTCCAATCACGCAACAAGCCATTTTGGGCTTACAAATCAATGATCGGTCAACCATTTGATGAGAATCAATTACAATCATGTAAGAATCCATTCTGAGCTTACAAATCACTGAATCAGTCAACCGTTCAATGAGAATAAATTACAATCATGTAACAAGCCATTCTGAGCTTACAAATCATCGAATCAGTGAACCATTTGATGAGAATAAGCTACAATCACGTAACAAGCCATTTTGAGCTTACAAATACTCGAATTGGTCAATCGTTCGATGAGAATAATCTACAATCATGTAACAAACCATTATGCGCTTACTTATCACTGAATTGGTTAACCGTTTAATGATAATCAATTAGAATCACGTAACAAGCTATTCTAAGTTTACAAATCACTGAATTAGCCATCTGTTTGATGAGAATCAGCTACAATCACCTAACAAGCCATTCTGAGCTTACAAATCACTAAATTGATCTATCAGTTGATGATAATCAATTACAAATCAATGAATCAGTCAACCATTCACTGAGAATTAGCTACAATCACATAACAAGCCATTCTGAGCCAACAAATCACCAAATCGGTCAATCATTGGATGAGAAACAATTACAATCACGTAACAAGCCATTTTGAGCTTACAAATCATGGAATCGGTCAACTGTTTGATGAGAATCAGCTACAATCATGTATCAAGTCATTCTGATCTTACAAATCACTGACTCGGTCAACCGTTTGATAAAAATCAATTACAATCAAGTAACAAGCCATTCTAAGCTTACAAATCACCGAATCGGTCAACTGTTTGATGAGAACAAGCTACAATCACGTAATAAGCCATTTTGAGCCAACCGAAGCCCCTACTATTATAAAGGGGGGCGAATGCAGTGAGAGCAAGCCCTACTATTCTATAGGCATCGGATGAACGTAGTGAGAGCAAGGTTAGCCCTCAACTAGTCTAATCCTATTGCCGGTTCATCCCTGATGGTAGGCAGGTTCACTAGAGTAGGAGAGAAGTTAACATTCTCTGGGCTGGAGGAAGATAAAAAATAACTACCGTCCAGCAGGAGAATACTTTATTTCACTCCCTTCCCATTCTCCGTCCCCCCGGGGTGTAAATAGGATGGAGTAACAAAAAGAGGAGGGGGTGTGCTTTCTCAACAATAAAGTATTCAACTAGGATGGTCCTTCCTGGATGGGAACATGTAGCTAGGCTTCTTTCTCCAACTCACGGTGTGGGGCCTAACTAGATAGATAGATATTCTCTTTGAGAAAGGAAGTAGGTTTTCTAAGAACCTCACTTTCTTTTTGTCTAGTGCATCCGGCTAGTTGGAAGGAAGCCCCAGGCAATATCGCTCGGTGGTGCTCCATCCCCCACCCCCGATGGTAGTTACCATCTGGCTCAATGGGTTTGGCTGCCCTCCCACATTCCGATCGAGCATTCTGTCCATCGGATGGAAATTAGTTTCTTTCCTTCCCTGGTTGTTGAACAAATAGAAGAGACCACCCGCCGTAACCTCACTCATTATTGAAGGGAATACCGTACCCCCTCTTTCTTGTTTCTATTATCCTCCCACCCTACCCTCATAAGGTTATTTCATTCCTTTTCTCTGACAACACAAAATAGTTTCTTTGCTCGCTCAGGGAGGGAACTCTGAGTAGTTGAGAGAGAGCCTACTATTTGAATGGGCAACCGAAAGGCCATAGAATTGATAGGGGCCACCAGCCAACGCGATCCATGGACTAGCCAGAATTTCCCATATTAGTTCATCGGGCCACAGTTGTTGGAGTCGATTATGGTAGAATAATTGAATTGATCAAGCATTCAATGAGAATCAACTACAATCATGTAACAAGACATTCTGAGCTTACAAATTACCGAATCGGTCAACCATTTGATGAGAATCAATTACAATCATGTAACAAGCCATCTAATCTTACAAATCACTGAATCGGTCAACCGTTCGAAGAGAATCAGCTACAATCATGTAACAAGCCATTCTGAGCTTACAAACCACCGAATCAGTCAACTGTTTGATGAGAATCATAAACAATCATGTAACTAGCCATATTGCGCTTACAAAACATCAAATCAGCTACAATCACCTAACAAGCCATTCTGAGCTTATAAATGATTGAATTGGTCAACTGTTTGATGAGAATTAGGTACAATAACGTAACAAGCCATTCTGAGCCTAAAAATCACCGAATCGGTTACTGTTAGATGAAAATCAATTAAAATAATGTAACAAGCCATTCTCCATTTACAAATCACAAAATTGGTCAACTGTTCGATGAGAATCAGCTACTATCATGTAATAAGCCATTCTAAGCTTACAAATCATCGAATCGTTCAACCGTTCAATGAGAATCAGCTACAAGCATGTAACAAGCCATTTTGGGTTTACAAATCACTGAATCGGTCAACCGTTCGATGAGAATAAGCTACAATCACGTAACAAACCATTATGCACTTACAAATCATTGAATCTCTCAACTAGTTCAATAAGTCTCAGCTACAATCACGTAACAAGCCATTCTAAGCTTACGAATCACTGAATCAGTCAACTGTTCGATGAGAATCAATTACAATCACGTAACAAACCATCTTAGCATACAAATCATTGAATTGGTCAACCCTTTGATGAGAATCAGCTATAATCACGTAACAAGCATTACGAGCTTACAAATCACTGAATCGGTCAATCGTTCAATGAGAATAAGGTAAAATCAAGTAACAAGTAATTCTTAACTTACAAATCACCGAATTGGTCAACCGTTTGATGAGAATCAATTACAATCATGTAACAAGCCACCCTGAGCTTACATATCACTGAATTGGTCAACTGTTCGATGAGTCTAAGCCACGATCATGTAACAAATCATGGAATCGATCAACCATTCGATGAGAATCAACTACAATCATGTAACAAGTCATTCTGAGCGTACAAATCACTAAATCCATCAACCGTTCAATGAGAATCGGCTACAATCATGTAAAAAGCCATTCTGAGCTTACAAATCATAGAGTTGATCAATCATTAGAGAAGAATCAGGTACAATCATATAACAAGTCATTCTGAGATTACGAATCACCTAATCGATCAACTATTTGATCAATCATGTAACAAGCTATTCTTAATTTACAAATCACTGCATTGATCAACCGTTTGATTAGAATTAGCTACAATCACGTAACAAGCCATTCTGATCTTACAAATCACCAAATCGGTCAACTATTCGATAAGAATGAATTACAATCACTTAACAGTCATTTTGAGCTTACAAATCATCGAATCAGTCAACCGTTTGATCAGAATCACCTACAATCATGTAACAAGCCATTCTAAGCTTCCAAATCACCGAATCAGTCAACCATTTGAAAAGAATCAGCTACAATCATGTAACAAGCCATTCTAAGATTACAAGTCACAAAATTGGTCAACCATTAAATGAGTATCAGCTACAAACACGTAAGAAGCCATTTTGAGCTTATGAATCACCGAATCAGTTAACCATATGATGAGAATCAACTATAATCACGTACAAAGACATTATGAGCTTAGAAATCACCGAATTGGTCAACCTTTTGATGAGAATCAACTACAATCATGTAAGAAGCCATTCTGACCTTACAAATCATTGAATCGATCAACCGTTCGATGATAATCAGCTACAATCACCTAACAATCTATTTTGAGCTTACAAATCACTGAATCGGTCTATCGTTTGATGAGAATCAATTACAATCATGCAACAAGCTATTTTGGGCTTAGAAATCACCGATCGGCCAACTATTCGATGAGAATCAATTACAATCACGTAAAAATCTATTCTGAGCTTACAAATCATCGAATCAGTCAACCGTTCAATGAGAATAAATTACAATCATGTAACAAGCCATTCTGAGCTTACAAATCATCGAATCATTGAACCATTCGATGAGAATCAGCTACAATCAAGTAACAAGCCATTCTAAGCTTACAAACCACCGAATCAATCAACCATTCGATGAGAATCAGCTATAATCACATAACAAGCCATTCTGAGCTTACAAATCACCGAATCGGTTAACCATT
The DNA here is from genome assembly GCA_027943335.1 of Chamaecyparis obtusa. Taxonomy (NCBI): domain Eukaryota; kingdom Viridiplantae; phylum Streptophyta; class Pinopsida; order Cupressales; family Cupressaceae; genus Chamaecyparis; species Chamaecyparis obtusa. The sequence goes on from BSBK01002264.1 coordinate 1,161,899, forward strand.
CACTGAGAATCAGCTATAATCACGCAACAAGCCATTTTGAGCTTACAAATCACTGATCGGTCAACTGTTTGATGAGAATCAATTACAATCATGTAAAAATCCATTCTAAGCTTACAAATTACCAAATCGGTCAACCATTTGATGAGAATCAATTACAATCATGTAAAAAGCCATTCTGAGCTTACAAATCATGTAATCGATCAATCATTCGATGAGAATCAGCTACAATCAAGTAAAAAGCCATTTTACACTTACTAATCACCGAATCGGTTAACCGTTGAATGACAATTAGCTTGAATCATGTAACAAGTTATTCTAAGCTTACAAATCATCGAATTGGGCAACCATTCAATGACAATCAGCTACAATCATGTAACAAGCCATTTTGAGCTTACAAATCACCGAATCGATTGATAATTTGATGAGAATCAATTACAATCATGTAACAAGCCATTTTGAGCTTACAAATCACCAAACCAATCAACCATTCGTTGAGAATGATATATAATCACGTAACAAGCCATTCTGAGTTTACAAATAACGGAATCAGTCAACTGTTCGATGAGAATAAGCTATAATCATGTAACATGCCATTTTGAGCATACAAATCACTGAATCGGTCAACCGTTCAATGAGAATTAGCTACAATCACGTAACAAGCCATTTTGAGCTTACAAATAATGAATTAGTCAATCATTCAATGAGAATCAGGTACAATCACGTAACAAGCCATTCTGACCTTACGAATCATTGAATCAATCAACTATTCGATCAGAATCAATTACAATCACGTAAAGAGCCATTCTTAACTTACAAATCACCAAAATAGTCAAGCATTCGATGACATTCAGCTACAATCACGTAACAAGCAATTCTAAGCTTACAAATCATCAAATCACGAAAACAGTCAACCGTTCAATGAGAATCAGCTACAATCATGTAATAAGCCATTCTGAGCTTCCAAATCACCGAATCGGTCAACCGTTCAATTAGAATCAGCTCTAATCATGTAAAAAGCCATTCTGAGCTTACAAATAAATTGAATTGGTGAATCATTCGTTGAGAATCAGCTACAATCATGTAACAAGTCATTCTGAGCTAACATATCACCAAATCAGTCTATCATTTGATGAGAGTCAACTACAATCACGTAACAAGTCATTCTGAACTTATAAATCACTGAATCAATCAACCATTCGATGACAATCAACTACAATAACATAAAAGATCATTCTAAGGTTGTAGATCACTGAATCAGTCAAATGTTCGATGAGAATCAACAATAATTATGTAACAAGTCGATTTGAGGTTGCAGATCATTGACTCGATCAACTATTCGATAAGAATTAGATAAAAGTGTGTAACATATCATTCTGAGGTTTTAGATCACCGAATCGGGGAACCGTTCGATGAGAATTGGCTACAATCATGTAATAAGCCATTCTGAGCTTACAAATCAGTGATCTATCATTCATTCAATGAGAATCAACTACGATCGCAAAACAAATCCTTGTGAGCTTTTAGATCATCAAATCTGTCAATCATTCCATGAAAATAACCCAAAATTGCATAACAAGTTGTTTTGAGGTTGTAATTCCCCACATCAATCTATCGTTCGATGAGAATCAGTTACAATCACATAACAAGCCATTATGTGCTAACAGATCACCAAATCGGTCTACCATTCGATGAGAATCAACTACAATGATGTAATAAGCCATTTTGAGCTTGCAAATCACTAAATTTGTCAACCATTCGATGAGAATCAACTACAATCATGTAACAAGCCGTTCTGAGCTTACAAATCCCCTAAGCGGTCAACTATTCAATGAGAATCATCTACAATCACATAACAAGCCATTCTTAGCTTACAAATCACCGTATCGGTCAACCATTCAATGACAATCAATTACAATCATGTAACAAGCCATTCTAAGCATATGAATCACCGAATCTATCAACTATCGATAAGAATCAGCTACAATCACCTAGCAAGCCATTCTGAACTTACAAATCTCCAAATCAGTCAACCGTTCAATGAGAATTAACTGCAATCATGTAACAAGCCATTCTGAGCTTACAAATCACTGAATCAGTAAACTATTAGATAAGAATCAGCTACAATCATGTAACAAGCCATTCTAAGATTACAAATCACCAAATCAGTCAACCGTTCGATGAGAATCAGCTACAAGCACGTAACAAGCCATTCTGAGCTTACAAATCACCAAATCGGTCAACTGTTCTATGAGAATCAATTACAATCACGTAAAAAGCCATTCTGAGCTTACAAATCACTGAATCGGTCAACCATTCGATGAGAAACAATTGCAATTTAATAACAAGCCATTTTTAGCTTACAAATCACCAAATTAGTGAACCGTTTGATGAGAATCAACTACAATCACGTAACAAGTCATTCTGAGCTTACAAATCTCCAAAGCGGTCAACCGTTCGATGAGAATCAGCTACAATCACATAACAAGCCATTTTGAGTTTACAAAGCACCGAATGAGTCAACCGTTCAATGAGAATCAGCTACAATCATGTAACAAGCCATTCTGAGCTTATGAATCACCGAATCAGTCAACCATTTGATGAGAATCAAATACAATCACATAACTAGTCATTCTAAGCTTATAAATCGTTGAATCGGACTACCGTTTGATGAGAATTAGCTACAATAATGTAAGAAGTCATTCTAAGCTTACAAATCACCGAATCGGTCAACTGTTCGATTAGAATCAACTACAATCATGTAACAAGCCATTATGAGCTTAGAAATCACCGAATCGGTCAACCATTCGATGAGAATCAACTACAATCACGTAACAAGCCATTCTGAACTTACAAATCACCGAATTGGTCAACTATCAATTAGACTTAGCTCTAATCATGTAACAAGCCATTATGGGCTTACAAATCATTGAATCAGTCAACCGTTTGATTAGAATCAACTACAATAATGTAACAAGCCATTTTGAAATTACAAATCACTGAATCGGTCAACCGTTTGATGAGAATCAGCTACAATCACATAACAAGCCATTATGAGCTGACAAATCACTGAATAGGTCTATCGTTTCATGAGAATCAATTGCAATCACGTAACAAGCCATTTCGAGCTTACAAATCACCAAACCAATCAACCATTATGTCAATTATTACACTCTCGTAACAAGCCATTATTAGCTTACAAATCACCAAATCGGTCAACCGTTCCATGAGAATTAATTACAATAATGTGACAACTAATTTTGTGCTTACAAATCACCGAACCAATCAACCTTTCTATGAGAATCAATTACAATCATGTAAACAAGCCATTCTGAGCTTAAAAATAACTGAATCGATCAACCGTTCGATGAGAATCAAATACAATCACGTAACAAGCCATTCTAAGATTACAAATCACCGTATCGGTCAACCGTTCGATGAGAATCAACTACAATCATGTAACAAGCCATTTTGAGCTTACAAATCACCAAATCGGTCAACCGTTCGATGAGAATCAATTACAATCATGTAATAAGCCATTCTGAGCTTCCAAATCACCGAATTGGTCAACCATTCGATAAGAATCAGCTCTAATCACGTAACAAGCCATTCTAAACTTACAAATCACTGAATCAGTGAACTGTTCGATGAGAATCAGCTACAATCACTTAACAAGCCATTTTGAGCTAACATATCACCAAATCGGTATTTGATGAGAATCAACTACAATCATGTAACAAGTCATTCTGAGCTTACAGATCACTGAATCGGTCAACCATTCGATGAGAATCAACTACAATAACATAAAAGATCATTCTAAGGTTGTAGATCACTGAATCAGTCAAATGTTCGATGAGAATCAACTACAATCATGTAACATGTCAATCTGAGGTTGCAAATCACCGACTTGATCAACTATTTCATGAGAATCAGATACAGCTAAGTAACACACCATTCTGAGGTTTTAGATCATCGCATCGGTGAACCGTTTGATGAGAATTAGCTACAATCACGTAATAAGCCATTTTGAGATTACAAATGATGAGAATAAGCTACAATCATGTAACAAGCCATTCTGAGCTTACAAACAACTGAATCGATCAACCGTTCGATGAGAATATTTTACAATCATGTAACATGCCCTTCTAAGCTTACAAATCACCGAATCCATCAACTATCAATAAGAATCAGCTACAATCACCTAACAAGCCATTCCGAGCTTACAAATCACCGAATCGGTCAACTGTTGAATGAGAATCAGCTACAATCATGTAACAAGCCATTCTGAGCTTACAAATCACCGAATCGATCAATCGTGCGATGATAATCAGCTACATCATGTAACAAGCCATTCTGAGCTTACAAATCACTAAATCAGTCAACTGTTCAGTGAAAATCCACTATAATCACGTAATAAGCCATTCTAAGCTTACAATTCACCAAATCGGTCAACTGTTAGATGGGCATAAGCTACAATCATGTAACAAGCCATTATGAGCTTACAAATGACTGAATCGGTCAACCATATGATGAGAATGAGCTACAATCACGTAACAAGGCATTCTGAGGTTAGAAATCACTGAATCGGTCAACAGTTTGATTAGAATTAGCTACCATTATGTAACAAGCCATTATACGCTTACAAATCACCAAATCGGTCAATCATTCAATGAGAATCAATTACAATCATGTAACACTGAGCTTACAAATCACTGAATCAGTCAACAGTTTGATGAGAATCAGCTACAATTATGTAACAAGCCAGTCTGAGCTTACAAATCATCGAATCGGTCAATCATTTAATGAGAATCAGCTAGAATCAGGTACCAAACCATTTTGGGACTACAAATCACCAAATCGATCAAACGTTCGATGAGAATCAGCTACAAGCACATAACAAGCCATTGTGAGCTTACAAATCACCGAATCGGTCAACCGTTCGATGAGAATCAATTACAATCACGTAACAAGCCATTTTCAGCTTACAAATCACCAAATCAGTCAACCGTTAAATGAGAATCAGCTACAGCCATGAAACAAGCCATTTTGGGTTTACAAATTATCGAATCAGTCAACTGTTCGATGAGAATCAGCTACAATGATGTAACAAGCCATTCTGACGTAACAAGCCATTCGATGAGAATTAATTACAATAACATAACAAGCCATTCTGAGCTTAAAAATCACCAAATCCATCAACCGTTGGATGAGAATAAGCTACAATCACATAACAACCCATTCTGAGTTTATAAATCACCAAATCGGTCAACTGTTCGATGAGAATCAGCTACAGCCATAAAACAAGCCATTCTGAGTTCAGAAATCACTAAATCAGTCAACCGTTCGATGAGAATCAATTGTAATTAGGTAACAAGTAATTCTGAGCTTACAAAGCATCGAATTGGTCAACCGTTCAATGAGAATCAATTACAATCAGGTAACAAGCCATTCTAACTTTACAAATCATCGAATCGGTCAACCGTTTGATGCAAATCAATTACAATCACGCAACAAGCAATTCTGAGATTAAAAATCATCGAATCGGTCAACCGTTCGATGAGAATCAGCTACAATCACGTAACAAGTCATTCTAAGCTTACAAATCACTGAATTTGTCAACTGTTTAATTAGAAATAGTTATAATCACGTAACAAGCGATTCTAAGCTTACAAATCACCAAATCGGTCAACCATTCAATGGAAATCAACTACACTCATGTAACAAGCCATTCTAAGCTTACAAATCACTAAATTAGTAGAACGTTAGAGGAGAATCAGCTACAATCACAAAACAAGCCATTCTGAGCTTAAAAATTATCAAATCGATCAACCGTTCAAGGAAAATCAATTACAATCATGTAACAAGTCATTCTGAGCTTACAAATCATCGAATCAATCAACCATTCGATTAGAATCAATTACAATCATGTAACACTGATCTTAAAAATCACCGAATCGGTCAACCATTCGATGAGAATCAACTACAATCATGTAACAAGCTATTATGAGCTGACAAATTACTAAATTGGTCAACCGTTCGATGAGAATCACTTACAATCATGAAACGAGCCATTTTGAGCTTACAAACCACTGAATCAATGAACCGTTCGCTGAAAATTAGTTATAATCATGTAACGAGCCATTCTAAGCTTACAAATCATCAAATCGGTCAACCGTTTGATGAGAATCAGCTCCAACCACGTAACAAGCCATTCTGAGTGCACAAATCACCGAATCGGTCAACTGTTCAATGAGAATCAACTATAATCATGTAACAAGCCATTCTGAGCTTATAAATCACCGAATTAGTCAATCGTTCGGTAAGAATCAATTACAATCATGTAACAAGCCATTATGAGATTACAAATTACTGAATCAGTCAACTGTTCGATGAGAATCAATTACAATCACGTAACAAGCCATTCTGAACTTACAAATCACTGAATCGATCAACAGTTCGATGAGAATCAAATACAATCCTGTGACAAGCCATTCTCAGCTTATAAATCACTGAATTGGTCAATTATTCAATGAGAATCAGCTACAATCATGTAACAAGCCATTCTGAGCTTACAAATCATCGAATCAGTTAACCATTCAATGAGAATCAGCTACAATCATTTAAAAAGCCGTTCTAGGCTTACAAATCATCAAATCAGTCAACCGTTCGATGAGAATTAGCTACAATCATGTAACAAGCTATTCTGTGCTTACAAATCATCGAATCAGTCAGCCGTTCGATGAGAATCAGCTACAATCATGTACCAAGCTATTCTATACTTACAAATCACCAAATCGTTCAATCATTTCATGAGAATTAGTTACAATCACGTAACAATCCATTCTAAATTTACAAATCACCGAATCGGTCAACTGTTCGATGAGACTTGACTACAATCACGTAACAAGCCATTCTGAGCTTACAAATCACCGAATCGGTCAACCATTCTATGAGAATCAATTAAGATCATGTAACAAACCATTCTGAGCTTACAAATCATTGAATCGGTCAACCATTCGATGAGAATCAACTACAATCACTTATCAAGCCATTACGAGCTTACAAATCACCAAATCAGTCAACCGTTGGATGAGAATCATGTAACAAGCCATTCTGAGCTTCAAATTATCAAATTGGTCAACTGTTCGATGAGAATCACTTACAATCACAAAATAAGCCACTCTGAGCTTACAAATCACCGAATCAATCAACCGTTTAATGAGAATTAGCTACAATGACATAACAAGCCATTTTGAGCTTAGAAATCACCTAATCAGTCAACCATTCGATGAGAATCAACTACAATCACATAACAAGCCATTCTCTACTTACAAACCATTGAATCAGTGAATCGTTCGCTGAGAATTAGCTACAATCACGTAACAAGCTATTCTGAGCTTACAAATCACCAAATCGGTCAACTGTTCGATGAGAATCAACTACAATCATGTAACAAGCTATTGTGAGCTTACAAATCACTGAATTGGTCAACCATTCGATGAGAATCAGCTACAATCATGTAACAAGCCATTCTGAGATTACAAATCACTGAATCGGTTAACTGTTCGATGAGAATGAGGTACAGTCATGTAACAAGCCATTCTGAGCTTACAAATCATCGAATCGATCAACCATTCAATTAGAATCAATTACAATCATGTAACAAGTCATTATGAGCTTACAAATCACTGAATCGATGAATCGTTCGATGAAATTTAGCTAAAATCATGTAAATAGCTATTTTGAGCTAACATATCACCAAATCCCTCTACCGTGTGATGAGAATAAACTACAATCATGTTACAAGCCATTCTGAGCTTAGAGATCACTGAATCGGTCAACCATTTCATGAGAATCAACTACAATAACATAAAAGATCATTCTAAAGTTGTAGATCACCGAATCAGTCAAATGTTCGATGAGAATCAACTACAATCATGTAACAAGTCGATCTGAGGTTGCATATCACCAACTCATCAACTGTTTGATGAGATTCAAATACAAGCACGTAAGACACCATTCTAAGGTTGTAGATCAATGAATCGGTGAACCGTTCGATGAGAATCAGCTACAATCACATAATAAGCCATTCTGAGCTTACAAATCATTGAATCTGTCAACCATTCGAAGAGAATCAACTAGGATTGCATAAAAGATCCTTTTGAGGTTCTAGATCATCGAATTGGTCCACCATTCAATGACAATGAACTAAAATTGGGTAACAAGTAGTTCTGAGGTTGCAGTTCACCAAATCGGTCAATCGTTTGATGAGAATCAGCTACAATCACATAACAAGCCATTCTGAGCTAACAAATCACAGAATTGGTCAACTGTTCGATGAGACTCAGCTACAATCATGTAACAAGTTATTCTGAGCTTACAAATCACTGAATCGGTTAATTGTTCAATGAGAATTAGCTACAATCATGTAACAGGCTATTATAAGCTTACAAATTACTGAATCGGTCAACCATTCGAAGAGAATCAACTAGGATCACATAAAAGATCCTTCTGAGGTTGTAGATCACCAAATCAGTCAACCGTTCGATGACAATCAACTAAAATTGGGTAACAAGTTGTTCTGAGGTTGCAGTTCACCAAATCGGTCAACTATTTGATGACAATCAGCGACAATCATGTAACAAGCCATTCTGAGCTAATAGATCACCAAATCGGTCTATCATTTGATGAGAATCAACTACAATCATGTAACAAGCGATTCTAAGGTTCGAGATCACTGAATCGGTCAACAATTTGATGAGAATCAACTACAATAATATAAAAGATCATTCTAAGGTTGTAGATCACCAAATCGGTCAAATCTTCGATGAGAATCAACTACAATCATGTAACAAGTCGATTTGAGGTTGTAGATCACCGAATCATCAACCATTTGATGAGAATTAAATACAAGCGCATAACACACCATTCTGAGGTTGTAGATCACCAAATCAGTGAACCATTCAATAAGAATCTGCTACAATCACGTAATAAGTCATTCTGAGCTTACAAATCACCAAATCTGTGAACCATTCGATGAGAATCAACTAGGATCCCATAAAAGATCCTTCTGACGTTGTAAATCACCGAATCGTTCAACAGTTCAATGACAATCAACTAAAATTATGTAACAAGTTGTTCTGAGGTTGCAATTCACCAAATCAGTCAACCTTTCAATGAGAATCAGCTACAATCATGTAACAAGCTATTCTAAACTAACAGAACACCAATCTACCGTTCAATGAGAATCAACTACAATCACATAACAAACTATTTAGAGGTTACAAATCACTGAATTGGTCAACCATTCGATGAGAATTAGCTACAATCACGTAACAAGCCATTATGAGCCTACAAATCACTAAATCGGTCAATCGTTTAATGAGAAATAGCTATAATCATGTAACAAGCCATTCTGAGCTTACAAATCACTGAATCGATCAACCATTCAATGAGAATCAGCTACAATCACGTAACAAGTCATTCTGAGCTGACAAATCACCGAATCAACCAACCCTTCGATGAGATTCAGCAACAATCATATAATAAGCCATTCTAAGCTTACAAATCACCGAATCACTTAACCGTTCGATGAGAATTAGCTACAATCACATAAAAGCCATTCTTAGCTTACAAATCACCAAATCGGTCAACCTTTCGATGAGAATCAGCTACAATCAAATAAGTAGTCATTCTGAGCTTACAAATCACTGAATCGAACTACCGTTTGATGAGAATCAGCTACAATAATGTAACAAGCCATTGTGAACTTACAAATCACCAAATCAGTCAACCGTTCGATTAGAATAAGCTACAATCATGTAACAAGCCATTATGAGCTTATAAATCACCAAATCAGTGAACCGTTCGATGAGAATCAACTACAATCATGTAACAAGCCATTCTGAGCTTACAAATCACTGAATCAGTCATCGTTTGATGAGAATCAGCTCCAATCATGTAACAAGCCATTCTGAGCTTACAAATCACCAAAACGGTGAACCGTTCGACGAGAATAAATTATAATCATGTAACAAGCTATTCTGAGTTTACAAATCACCAAATCTGTCAACGTTCGATGAGAATCAGCTAGAATCACGTAACAAGCCATTCTGAGCTTACAAATACCCAAATTAGTCAACCGTTTGATGAGAATCAGCTACAATCACATAACAAGCCATTATGAGCTTACAAACAACCAAATCAGTTAACCGTTCAATGAGAATCAGCTACAATCACATAAATAGCCATTATGAGCTTACAAATCACTGAATCGATCAACCGTTCACTGAGATTTATCTACAATCACGCAAAAAGCCATATTGAGTGTACAAATCATCAATCAGTCAACTGTTCAATGAGAATCAATTACAATCACATAAAAATCCATTCTAAGCTTACAAATCATTGAATCAGTCAACCATTCGGTGAGAATAAATTAGAATCATGTAACAAGCCATTTTGAGCTTACAAATTATTGAATCGGTCTATCATTTGATCAGAATCAATTACAATCATGCAACATACCATTTTGAGCTTACAAATCACCGAATCGGTCTATCGTTTGATAAGAATCAATTACAATTATGTGACAAGCCATTATGAGCTTACAAATCACCGAACCAGTCAACCGTTCTCTGAGAATCAATTACAATCTCGTAACAAGTCATTATGTGCTTACAAATCACTGAATCACTGAATTAATTACAATCATGTAACAAGTCATTTTGAGGTTACAAATTACTGAATCGGTCAACAATTCGATGAAAATTAGCTAAAATCATGTAACAAGCCATTCTGAGCTTACAAATCACCCAATCGGTCAACTGTTCAATGAGAATCAATTACAATCATGTAAAAAGTCATTCTGAGCTTACAAATCACCAAATTGGTCAACCGTTCGATTAGAATTAATTACAATTTCATAACAAGCCATTTTGAGCTTGCAAATCACCGAATCGATCAACCGTTTGATGAGAATCAGATACAATAATGTAATAAGCCATTCTGAGCTTACAAATCAGCAAAGCGGTCAACCCTTCGATGAGAATCAACCACAATAATGTAACAAGTCATTCTGAGCTTACAAATCACAAAGTCAGTCATCCGTTTGATGAATCAATTACAATCACCATTCGATGAGAGTCAGCTCCAATCACGTAACAAGCCATTTTGAGCTTACAAATCACTGAATTGGTGAACTGTTTGATGAGAATCAATTACAATCACGTAACAAGCTATTCTAGGCTTACAAATCATCGAATCTATCTGTTTAATGAGAATGCGCTAAAATCACGTAACAAGACATTCTAAGCTTACAAATCACCAAATTGGTCAACCTTTCAATGAGAATTAGATACAATCACGTACTAAGCCATTATGAGCTTACAAACCACCAAATCGGTCAATCGTTCGATGAAAATCAACTATAATCATGTAAAAAGTCATTCTGAGCTTACAAATCACTGAATCGGTCAACCATTCGATTAGAATCAGCTCTAATTATGTAAAAAGCCATTATGAGCTTACAAATCACCAAATTAGTCAACCGTTTGATGAGAATCATCTACAATCATGTAACAAGCCATTTTGAACTTACAAATCATCGAATCGGTCAACTGTTGGATGAGAATCAATTACAATCACATAAAAAGCCATTCTGAGCTTACAAATCACTGAATCGGTCAACCATTGGATGAGAATAAATTAGAATCATGTAACAAGCCATTCTAAGCTTACAAATCATTGAATCGGTCTATCGTTTGATCAGAATCAATTACAATCACTGAACAAGCCATTTTGAGCTTACAAATCACTGAATCGATCAACCGTCTGATGAGAATCAAATACAACCTGAGCTTACAAATCACCATATTGGTCAACTGTTCACTAAGAATCAACTACAATCACGTAACAAGCCATTCTGAGGTTACAAATCACCAAATCGGTCAACTGTTCGATGAGAATCAATTACAATCATGTAATAAGCCATTCTGAGCTTCCAAATCACCGAATCGGTCAACTATTTGATTAGAATCAGCTCTAATCACGTAACAAACCATTATGAGCTTACAAATCAGTGAATCAGTGAACCGTTCGATGAGAATCAACTACAATCATGTAACAAGCCATTCTGAGCAAACATATCACTAAATCAGTCTACTGTTTGATGAGAATCAATTACAATCACATAACAAGCCATTTTGAGTTTACAGATCATTGAATTGGTCAACCATTCGATGAGAATCAACTACAATAACATAAAAGATCATTCTAAGGTTGTAGATCACTGAATCAGTCAAATGTTTGATGAGAATCAACTACAATCATGTAACAAGTCAATCTGAGGTTGCAGATCACCAACTCGATCAACTATTCGATGAGAATCAGATACAATCACGTAACACATCATTTTGAGGTTTTAGATCACCGAATCAGTGAAGCGTTCGATGAAAATTAGCTGCAATCACGTAATAAGCCATTCTGAACTTACAAATTAGCGAATTTGTCATTCATTCCATGAGAATCAACTACGATCATCAAAAAGATCCTTCTAAGGTTTTACATCATCGAATCGGTCAACCGTTCGATGACAATAAGCTAAAATCACATAAGTTCTTCTAAGGTTGCAATTCGCTACATCAGTCAATCTCAATGAGAATCAACTACAATAACGTAACAAGCCATTATGTGCTAACAAATCACCAAATTGGTCTACCATTCGATGAGAATCAACTACAATGACGTAACAAGCCATTCTGAGCTTACAAATCACTGAATCTGTCAACCATTTGATGAAAATCAACTACAATCATGTAACAAGCCATTATGAGCTTACAAATCACTGAATCGATCAACCATTCGATTATAATCAGCTACAATCACGTAACAAGCTATTCTGAGCTAACAAATCACCAAATCAGGGAATGGTTTGATGAGAATCAGCTACAATCACATAACCAGCCATTTGGAGATTACAAATCATAGAATCAATCAACCATTCAATGAGAATCAGCTACAATTATGTAACAAGCTATTCTGAGCTTACAAATCACCGAATTGGTCAACTGTTTGATGAAAATTATCTACAATGATGTAACAAGCCATTTTGAGCTTACAAATCACCAAATCGGTCAACCATTCGATGAGAATCAGCTACAATCATGTAACAAGTCATTCAGAGATTACAAATCACTAAATCGGTCAACCATTCGATGAGAATAAGCTACAATAACGTAACAAGCCATTCTGAGCTTACTAATCAGCGAATCAGTCAATCGTTTGATAAGAATCAGCTACAATCACGTAAAAATATATTCTAAGCTTACAAATCACCGAATCGGTCAACCGTTTGATGATAACCAACTATAATCATGTAATAAGCCATTCCGAGCTTACAAATCACCGAATCGGTCAATTGTTTGATGAAAATCAACTATAATCACATAACAAGCTTTTTTGAGCTTACAAATTATCGAATCAGTCAACCGTTCGATTAGAATTACCTACAATCACGTAACAAACCATTTTGAGCTGACAAATCACTGACTTGGTCAACCATTTGATGAGAATCAGCTACAATCACGTAACAATCCATTCTCAGCTTACAAATCACCGAATTGGTCAACCGTTCAATGAGAATCAACTACAATAATGTAACAAGCCATTCTCAGCTTACAAATCACTGAATCGGTCAACCGTTCAATGAAAATAAACTACAATCACATAACAAACCATTCAAACCTGACAAATCACCGAATCGGTAAACCGTTTGATGAGACTTAGCTACAATCACGTAACAATCTATTCTGAGCTTACAAATCATCGAATCAGTCAACTCTTCAATGATAATCAATTACAATCACGTAACAAGCCATCCTGAGCTTACAAATCACCGTCTCGGTCAATTGTTCGATGAAAATAAACTATAATTACATAACAAGCCTTTCTGAGCTTACAAATCACCTAATCAATCAACCGTTCATGAGAATCAGTGACAATCATGTAACAAGCCATTTTGAGTTTATAAATCATCAAATCAGTCAACTGTTCGATGAGAATCAGCTACAATCATGTAACATGCCATTCTGAGCTTACAAATCACCAAATCAATCAACCGTTCAATAAGAATCAATTATAATCATGTAACAAGCCATTCTGAGCTTACAAATCACTGAATCGGTCAACCGTTCAATCAGAATCAGCTACAATCACCTAACAAGCCATTCTAAACTTACAAATAATCGAATCAATCAATCGTTCGATGAGAATAAGCTACAATCACATAACAAGTCATTCTGAGCTTATGAATCACTGAATCGGTCAATCGTTCAATGAAAATAAGCTACAATCATGTAACAAGCCATTCTGAGCTTACGAATCACTGAAACGGTCAACTATTCGATGAGAATCAATTGCAATCACATAACAAGCCATTCTTAAGTTACAAATGACATAATTGGTCAACCGTTCAATGAGAATCAACTACAATCATATAACAATCCATTTTGTGCTTACAAATCACTGAATCGGTCAACCGTTCGATGAGAATGAGCTACAATCACGTAACAAGTCACTCTGAGTTTACAAATCACCAAATCGATCAACTGTTTGATGAGACTCAGCTACAATCACGTAACAAGCCATTCTAAGCTTACAAATCACTGAATCGGTCAACCGTTCGATGAGAATCTGCTACAGTCATGTAACAGGCATTCTGGGCTTACAAATCATTGAATCAGTCAACCGTTTAATGAGAATTAGCTACAATCACGTAACAAGCCATTTTGAGCTTACAAATCACCGAATCGGTCAACCGTTCAATGAGAATCAATTACAATCACGTAAATAGTCATTGTGAGCTTACAAATCACCAAATCGGTCAACTATTCGATGAGAATCAAATAGAATCACATGACAAGCCATTTTGAGCTTACAAATTATTGGATTAGTGTACCATTTGATGTGAATCAGGTACAATCACGTAACAAGCCATTTTGAGCTTACAAATCACTGAATCAGTCAACTGTTTGATGAGAATCAACTATAATAATGTAGAAAGACATCTTGACCTTACAAATCACCGAATCGGTCAACCGATCGATGAGAATGAATTAGAATCACATAACAAGCCATTCTGAGCTTATAAATTACTAACTCAGTCAACTATTCAATGAGAGTTGACTACAATCACGTAACAAGCTATTCTAAGCTTACAAATCACCTAATCGATCAACCGTTCGATGAAAATCAATTACTATGACGTAACAATCCATTCTAGGCTTACAAATCACCGAATCAGTGAACCGTTCGATGAAAATAAGCTACAATCACGTAATAAGCCATTTTGAGCATACAAATAATTGAATAGATCAAGCGTTCAATGAGAATCAACTACAATCACGTAACAAGCCATTTTGAGCTTACAAATCATCGATACGGTCAACCATTCGATGAGAATCAATTAAAATCACCGAATCGATCAACTGTTCAAAGAGAATCAACTACAATCATGGAACAAGCCATTCTGAGTTTACAAACCAATGAATCAATCAACCGTTCAATGAGAATCATCTACAATCATGTAACTAGCCATATTGTGCTTAAAAAACACCAGATCAGCTACAATCACGTAACAAGCCATTCTGAGCTTACAAATCACCGAATCGGTCAATCGTTCGATGAAAATAAGCTACAATCATGTAACAAGCCATTCTGAGCTTACAAATCACCGAATTGGTCAACTAATTGATGAGAATCAATTACAATCACGTAACAAGCCATTCTTACCTTACAAATAACATAATCGGTCAACCGTTCGATGAGAATCAGCTACAATCACTTAACAATGCATTATGAGCTTACAAATCATTGAATCGGTCAACCATTCGATAAGAATCAACTACAATCACATAACAAGTCACTCTAAGCTTACAAATCACCAAATAAGTCACCTGTTCGATGAGACTCATCTACAATCACGTAACAAGCCATTCTAAGCTTACAAATCACTGAATCGATCAACCTTCGATGAGAATCTGCTACAATCATGTAACAGGCATTATGTGCTTACAAATCATCAAATCAATCAACCGTTCAATGAGAATCAGCTACAATCACGTAACAAGCCATTCTGAGCTTACAAATCACCAAATCGGTCAACCGTTCAATGAGAATCAATTACAATCATGTAACAAGCCATTGTGAGCTTACAAATCACTGAATCAGTCAACTATTCAATGAGAATCAAATAGAATCACGTGACAAGCCATTCTGAGCTTACAAATCACTGAATCGGTGAACCATTCGATGTGAATTAGGTACAATCATGTAACAAGCCATTCTGAGCTTACAAATCATCGAATCAGTCAACCGTTCGATGAGAATCAACTATAATAATGGAGAAAGACATTCTAAGTTTACAAATCACCGAATCAGTCAACCGGTTGATGAGAATGAATTAGAATCACGTAACAAGCCATTCTGAGCTTACAAATCACTGAATCAGTCAACCGTTTGATGAGACTCAACTACAATCACGTAACAAGCTATTCAGAGCTTAAAAATCACCGAATCGGTCAACCATTCGATGAAAATCAATTACTATCACGTAACAAGCCATTCTAAGCTTACAAATCACCGAATTGGTGAACCGTTCAATGAAAATCAACTACAATCACATAAAAAGCCATTTTGAGCTTACAAATAACTAAATCGATCAAGCGTTCAATGAGAATCAACTACAATCATGTAACAAGTCATTTTGAGCTTAGAAATCACTGAAACAGTCAACCATTCGATGAGAATCAATTACAATCACCGAATCGGTCAACCATTCAAAGAGAATCAACTACAATTATGGAACAAGCCATTCTGAGCTTACAAACCAGTGAATTAGTCAACCGTTCCATGAGAATCATCTACAATCATGTAACTAGCCATATTGTACTTACAAAACACCAAATTAGCTACAATCACGTAACAAGCCAGTCTAAGCTTATAAATGACTGAATCGGTCAACCGTTTGATGAGAATCAGGTACAATAACGTAACAAGCCACTCTGAGCTTACAAATCACCGAATCAATCACCGTTAGATGAAAATCAATTACAATAATGTAACAAGCCATTCTTAGTTTACAAATCACCAAATCGGTCAACCATTCGATGAGAATCAGCTACTATCATGTAACAAGCCATTCTCAGCTTACAACTCATTGAATCATTCAATCGTTTGATGAGAATTAGCTATAATCATGTAGCAAGCTATTCTGAGTTTACAAATCACTGAATCTGTCAACCTTTCAATGAGAATCAGCTACAATCATATTACAAGCCATTCTAACCTTACATATCACTGAATCGGTCAACCATTCTATGAGATTCAGCTACAATCACGTAACAAGCCATTTTGAGATTACAAGTCACTGAATTGGTCATCCACTCAATAAGAATCAACTACAATCACATAACATGCCATTCTAAGCTTACAAATCACCGAATTAGTGAACCGTTCAATGAGAATCAATTACAATCACGTAACAAGCTATTCTAAGCTTACAAATTACTGAATCAGTCAACCGTTTGAGGAGAATCAATTACAATCATGTAACAAGTCATTCTGAGCTTACAAATGACCGAGTCAGTCAACAGTTCGATGAGACTCAACTACAATCCGGTAACAAGCCATTCTAAGCTTATAAATTACCGAACCGGTCAATCGTTCGATGAGAATTAGCTATAATCATGTAACAAGTCATTTTGAGCTTTCAATGCTACTCTGGATTCGGGTAGGCCCTACTATTCTAAGGGGGACCTACTATACTAAGACACCCCTACTATTGGGCAGTGTGGGAGGCTATAGATTGGGTTGGGTGGGTTCGGCCCCAAATCACTGAATCGGTCAACTGTTCGATTAGAATAAGCTACAATCACAGAAAAAGTCATTCTGAGCTGATAAATTACTGAATCGGTCAACCGTTCGATGAGAATCAATTACAATCACGTAACAAGCTATTCTGAGCTTACAAATCACCGAATCAGTCAACTGTTCGATGAGCATCAATTATTATCATGTAACAAGCCATTCTGAGCTTACAAATCACCAAATCAGTCAACCATTCGATGAGAATCAGCTAAAAATAATGTGACAAGCCATTCTAGGTTACAAATCATCGAATCGATCAACCATTCGATGAGAATCAACTACAATCACGTAACAAGCCATTCTGAGCTTACAAATCACCGAATAGGTCAACTATTCGATGAGAATCAACTACAATCACATAACAAGCCATTCTGAGCTTACAAATCACCAAATCTATCAACCGTTCGATCAGAATCACCAACAATCATATAACAAGCCATTCTAAGCTTACAAATCACCGAATCGGTCAACAATTCATTGAGAATCAATAGCAATCACATAACAAGCCATTATGAGCTTACAAATCACCGAATAAGTCAACCATTCGATAATAATCAATTACAATCACGTAACAAGTCATTTTTCGCTTAAAAATCACTGAATCGAGCAACTGATCGATGAGAATCAGCTACAATCATGCAACAAGTCATTCTGAGCTTACAAATCATCAAATCGGTCAATCATTTTATAAGAATCACGTACAATCACGTAACAAGCCATTTTGAGCTTATAAATCATCGAATATATCAACCGTTCAATGAGAATCAATTACAATCATGTAACAAGTCATTCTAAAACTTACAAATCACCGAATCCGTTAACCGTTCGATGAGAATCACCTATAATCACATAACAAGTCATTCTAAGCTTATAAATCATCAAATCCATCAATCGTTCGATGAGAATAAGCTACAATCACATAACAATCCATTCTAAGCTAACAAATCATTGAATTGGTCAACCATTCGATGAGAATCAGCAAAATAATGTAAAAAGCCTTTTTGAGCTTAAAAATCACCGAATCGATCAACCATTAGATGAGAATCAATTACAATCAGGTACCAAGCCATTCTGAGCTTACAAATTACTAAATCAGTCAACTGTTCAATGAGAATCAAATACAATAATGTAACAAGCCATTCTGAGCTTACAAATCACCGAATCAATCAACAGTTCGATGAGAATCAGCTATAATCCTGTAATAAGCTATTCTGAGTTTACAAATCACCGAATCAGTCAACCATTCGATGAGAATAACTTAGAATAACGTAGCAAGCTATGCTGAGCTTACAAATCACTGAATCGGTCAACCGTTTGATGAGAATCAATTACAATCATGTAACAAGCCATTCTGAGGTTACAAATCACGTAACAAGCCATTCTGAGCTTCAAATCACAAAACAAGCCATTCTGAGCTTACAAATGACCGAATCGGTCAAACGTTCAATGAGAATCAACTACACTCATGTAACAAGACATTTTGAGTTTACAAATCACTGAATCGATCAACCATTCAATGAGTCTCACCTACAATCATGTAACAAGCCATTTTGAGCAGACAAATCACTAAATCAGTCAATTGTTCAATGAGAATCAGCTACAATCACGTAGCAAGCCATTCTGAGCTTACAAATCATCGAATCGGTCAACCGTTCAATAAGAATCAGCTACACTCACGTAAAAAGCCATTCTGAGATTACAAATCACCAAATCGGTCAACCGTTTGTTGAGAATCAGCTACAATCATATAAAAAGCCATTTTGAGATTACAAATCACCGAATCGGTCAACCGTTCGATGAGAATCAGCTACAATCATGTAACAATCTATTATGAGCTAACAAACCATCGAATCAATCAACATTTCGATGAGAATCAATTACAATCATGTGACAAACTATTCTGATCTTACAAATCACCGAAACGGTCAACCGTTCGATGAGAATGGGCTACAATCACGTAAAAAGCCATTCTGAGCTTACAAATCCCTGAATCAGTCAACTATTCGATGAAAATCAGCTACAATCATGTAACAAGCTATTTTAAGCTTATAAATCACTGAATCGGTCAATCATTTGATAAATATCAACTACAACCACATAACAAGCCATTCTGAGCTTACAAATCATCGAATCAGTTAACCGTTTGATGAAAATAAGCTACAATCATGTAACAATCCATTCTGACCTTACAAATCAATGAATTTGTCAACCGTTAGATGAGAATAAATTACAATCACGTAACAAGTCATTCTCAGCTTACAAATCACCGAATCAGTCAACAGTTTGATGAGAATTAGCTACAATCACGTAACAAGCCATTCTAAGCTTAGAAATTACCGAACCAATCAACTGTTTGATGAGAATCTATTACAATAATGTAACAAGCCATTCTTAGCTTACAAATCACTGAATCAGTCAATAGTTTGATGAGAATCAGTTACAATCTCGTAACAAGCCATTCTCAGCTTAAAAATCTCTGAATCAGTCAAGCGTTCGATGAGAATCAATTACAATCACGTAACAATCCATTCTGAACAAAAAATCACCGAATCGGTCAACCGTTCGATGAGAATTAGCTACAATCACGTAACATGACATGCTAAGATTACAAATCACCAAATCGGTCAATTGTTTGATGAGAATCAGCTATAATAACGTAAGAAGCCATTCTAAGCTGACGAATCTCTGAATCAGTCAACTGTTCAATGAGAATCAATTACAATCAAGTAACAAGCCATTCTGAGCTTACAAATCACTGAATCGGTCAACCGTTCAATAATAATCAGCTACAATCACCTAACAAGCCATTCAAAGCTTATAAATCACCAAATCAGTCAACTGTTTGATGAGAATCAGCTACAATCACATAAAAAACCATTCTGAGCTTCAAAATCATTGAATCGATAACCATTCGATCGGAATCAGCTACAATCATGTAACAAGCCATTTTGAGCTTAAAAATCACCGAATTGGTCAATTATTTGATTAGAATCAGGTAGAATCATGTAACAAGCCATTTTGAGCTTACAAATCACAAAATTAGACAATTGTTTGATAAGAATCAGGTACAATCATGTAACAAGCCATTCTGAGCTTACAAATCACAAAATCAATCAACCGTTCGATGAGAATCAACTACAATCATGTAGCAAGCCATTTTGACCTTACAAATCACCGAATCGATCAACCGTTCGATTAGAATCAATTACAATTCTATAACAAGCCATTCTGAGCTTGCAAATCACCTACAATCATGTAACAAGCCATTTTGAGCTTACAAATCACCGAATCGGTCAACTTTTTAATCAGAATCAGCTAGAATCATGTAACAAGCCATTTTGAACTTTGAAATCACCGAATTGGTCAACCGTTCAATGAAAATCAATTACAAACATGTAAAAAGCCATTCTAAACTTACAAAATCACTGAATGAGTGAAACGTTTGATGATAATCAATTACAATCACGTAACAAGCCATTCTGAGCTTACAAATCACCAAATCGGTCTATCAATTGATCAAAATCAATTACAATTATGTAACAAGCCATTCTAAGCTTACAAATCATCGAACTAGTCAACTGTTCTCTAAGAATCAATTACAATCTCCTAACAAACCATTATGAACTTACAAATCACCAAATCTATCAACTATTCGATGAGAATTAATTACAATCATGTAACAAGTCATTTTGAGCTTACAAATCACCGAACCAATCAACCATTCTATGAGAATCAACTACAATGACGTAACAAGCCATTATGACCTTACAGTTCATTGAATCGATCAATCATTTGATGAGAATCAAATACAATCACGTAACAAGCCATTCTCATCTTACAAATGAACGTATCGGTCAACCCTTTGGTGATAATGAGCTACAATCACGTAACAAGCCATTCTCATCTTACAAATGAACGTATCGGTCAACCCTTTGGTGATAATGAGCAACAATCACATAACAAGCCATTCTGAGCTTACAAATCACCAAATCGGTCAACCGTTCGATGAGAATCAATTACAATCACGTAAAAAGCTATTCTGAGCTTACAAATCACCAAATCGGTCAACCGTTCGATTAAAATCAATTACAATTTCATAACAAGCCATTCTAAGCTTGAAAATCACCAAATCGGTCTGTCGTTCGATGAGAATCAACTACAATAATGTAACGAGTCGTCCTGAGTTTACAAATCAATAAATCGGTCAACCATTCGATGAGAATCAGCCACAATCATGTAACAAGTCATTTTGAGCTTACAAATTACCGAATCGGTCAACCCTTCGATGAGAATCAGCAAAAATCACTTAACAAGCTATTTTGAGCTTACAAATCATCGAATCAGTCAACCGTCTGATGAGAATCACCTACAATCATGTAACAAGCCATTCTGAGCTTATGACTCACCGAATCGGTCAACCATTCGATGAGAATCAGTTACAATCATATAACTAGTCATTTTGAGCTTACAAATCACTGAATCAGTGTACCATTTGATGAGAATCAGCTACAATAATAAAACAAGCTATTTTGACCTTACAAATCACTGAATTTGTCAACTGTTCGATGAGAATCAACTACAATCATGTAACAAGCCATTCTGAGCTTACAAATCATAGAGTCGGTCAACCGTTCGATTAGAATTAATTACAATCATGTAACAAGCCATTATGGGCTTACAAATCACCGAATCGGTCATTCGTTCGATGAGAATCAAATAGAATCATGTAACAAGCCATTATGAGCTTACAAATCACCAAATCGGTCACTGTTTGATGAGAGTCAGCTCCAATCATGGAATAAGCCATTTTGAGCTTATAAATCATCGAATCGGTGAAGCGTTCAATGAGAATCAGCTACAATCACGTAACAAGCCATTCTAAGCTTACAAACCACCGAATCGTTTAATTGTTCGATGAAAATCAGCTACAATCATGTAATAAGCCATTCTGAGCTTACAAATCACTGAATCGGTCAACCGTTCGATTAGAATCAGCTCTAATCATGTAACAAGCCATTATGAGCTTACAATTCACTGGATCAGTTAACTGTTTGATGAGAATTAGCTAGAATCATGTAACAAGCTATTTTGAACTTACAAATCATTGAATTTGTCAACTGTTCGATGAGAATTAATTACAATCATGTAACAAGTCATTATGAGCTTACAAATCACCAAACCAATCAATCGTTCTATGAGAATCAATTACAATCATGTAATAAGCCATTCTGAGCTTACAAATTACCGAATCGATCAACCGTCTGATGAGAATCAAATACAATCATGTAACAAGCCATTCTCAACTTACAAATCACCGTATCAGTGAACCGTTCGATGAGAATCAGCTACAATCACGTAACAAGCCATTCTGAGCTTACAAATCACCAAATCGGTCAATCATTCAATGAGAATCAATTACAATCATGTAATAACCCATTCTGAGCTTCCAAATCATCGAATCGGTCAACCCTTTGATTAGAATTAGCTCTAATCACGTAACAAGCCATTCTCAACTTACAAATCACTGAATTGGTGAACCGTTCGATGAGAATCAGCTACAATCACGTAACAAGCCATTACGAGCTAACATATCACCAAATCGGTCTACCATATGATGAGAATCAAGTACAATCACGTAACAACCCATTCTGAGCTTACAGATCACTAAATCGGTCAACCATTCGATGAAAATCAACTACAATAACATAAAAGATCATTCTAAGGTTGTCATCACTAAATCAGTCAAATGTTTGATGAGAATCAACTACAATCATTTAACAAGTCAATCTGAGGTTGCAGATCACCGACTCGATCAACTGTTCGATGAGAATCAAATACAGGCACTTAACATACCATTCTGAGGTTTTAGATCACTGAATCGGTGAAGCATTTGATGAAAATCAGCTACAATCACATAATAAGCCATTCTGAGCTTACAAATCACTGAATCTATTATTCATTCGATGAGAATCAACTAAGATCACAAAAAAGATCCTTCTGAGGTTTTAGATCATCGAATGGATCAACCATTCGATGACAATAAGGTAAAATTGTATAACAAGTTTTTTTGAGGTTGTAATTCATCGAATTAGTCAACCGTTCGATGAGAATCAGCTACAATCACGCAACAAGCCATTTTGTGCTAATAGATCACCAAATCGGTCTACCATTCGATGAGAATCAACTACAATGACATAACAAGCCATTCTGAGCTTACAAATCATTGAAGTTGTCAACCGTTCGATGAGAATCAGCTACAATCATGTAACAAGCCATTCTGAGCATACAAATCACCGAAGTAGTCAACTATTTAATGAGAATCAGCTATAACAACATAACAAGCCATTCTGAGCTTATAAATCAATGAATCAGTCAACCGTTCGATGAGAATCAATTAAAATCAAGTAATAAGACATTTTGAGTTTAAAAATGACCGAACCAGTCAACCGTTCTATGAGAATCAATTACAATGACGTAATAAGTCATTCTGAGCTTACAAATCATCAAATTTGTCAACCGTTCGATGAGAATTAATTATAATCATGTAACTAGCCATTCTAAGCTTACAAATTATCGAATCGGTCAACCGTTCGATAAGAATTAGCTACAATCACGTAAAGGCCCATTTTGACCTTACAAATCACTAAATCGATCAACCGTTCGATGAAAATCAGCTACAACCATGAAATAAGCCATTCTGAGTTTACAAAAAAACAAATCGGTCAACCGTTCAATGATAATCAATTACAATTAAGTAACAAGTAATTATAAGCTTACAAATCATCGAATCGGTCAATCATTCGATGAGAATCGATTACAATCACATAATAGGCCATTCTGAGCTTACAAATCATGAAATCGGTCAACCGTTTGGTGAGAAACAACTAAAATCATGTAACAAGCCATTTTCAACTTATAAATTACCAAATCGATCAACAGTTCAAGGAGAATTAGCTACAATCATGTAACAAGCCATTCTAAACTTACAAATCACTTAATCGGTCAACCATTTGATGAGAATCAGCTACAATCACATAACAAGCCATTCTGAGCTTAGAAATCACCGAATCGGTCAACCATTCGATGAGAATCAGCTACAATCACATAACAAGCCATGTTGAGCTTACAAATCATTGAATCGGTCAACCATTCAGTGAGAATCAAACACAATCACGTAACAAGCCATTCTGAGCTTACAATTCACTGAATCGGTCAACCATTCGATGGGCATAAGCTACAATCACGTAACAAGCCATTCTGAGCTTAGAAATCACTGAATCAGTCAACAGTTCAATGTGAATTAGGAACAATTATGTAACAAGTCATTCTGAGCTTACGAATCACCGAATCGGTCAACTGTTCGATGAGAATCAATTACAATATGAAACACTGAGCTTACAAATCATCGAATTGGTCAACCATTCGATGAGAATCAGCTATAATCATGTACCAAAGAATTCTAAGCTTTCAAATCATCGAATCGGTCAACCGTTCGATGAGAATCAATACAATCATGTAACACGCCATTCTGAGATTACAAATCACCAAATCGTTCAAGCGTTCAATGAGTCTCAGCTAAAATCACGTAACAAGCCATTCTGAGATTACGAATTACAATCACGTAACAAGCCATTCTAACCTTACATATCATTGAATCGGTCAACCATTCAATGAGACTCAGGTACAATCACGTAACAAGCCATTTTTAGCTTACAAATTACTGAATTGGTCATCTGTTTGATAAGAATCAACTACAATCATGTAATAAGGCATTCTGAGCTTACAAATCACCGAATCGGTCAACCGTTCGATGAGAATCAACTAAAATCATGTAACAAGCCATTTTGAGCTAACAAATCAATGAATCGGTCAACTGTTCGATGAAAATCAGCTAAAATCACATAACAGGCCATTCTCAGCTGTCAAATCACTGAATTTGTCAACCGTTCAATGAGAATTAGTTACAATCATGTAACAAGCCATTTTGAGCTTATGAATCATTGAATCGGTCAACTATTCATTGAGAATCAATTACAATCATGTAACAAGCCATTCTTAACTTACAAATCACCGAATCGGTCAACCATTCGATGAGAATTAGCTACAATCATGTAGCAAGCCATTCTGAGCTTACAAATCACTGAATCAGTCAACCGTTTGATGAAAATCAATTACAATCACGTAACAAGCCATTATAAGTTACAAATCATTAAATTGGTCAACAATTCAATGACATCAGCTACAATCACTTAAGAAGCCACTATGAGATTACATATCACCGAATTGGTTAACCGTTCGATGAGAATCAACTACAATCACATAACAAGCCATTCTGAGGTTAGAAATTATCGAATTGATCAAGCGTTCGATGAGAATCATCTACAATCATGTAACAAGCCAGTCTAAGCTTCCAAATCACCGGATCGGTCAACCGTTCGATGAGAATCAGCTACAATCATGTAACAAACCATTTTAAGCTTACAAATAATCGAATCGGTCAACGGTTCGATGAGAATCAGTTACAATCACCTAACAAGCCATTCTATCCTTATTAAATCAAAAAATCAGTCAGCAGTTTGATGAGAATCAACTACAATCACATAACAATCCATTCTCAGCTTACAACTCACTAAATCGATCGACCGTTCGATGATAATATGTTACAAATACATAACAAGCCATTCTGAGCTTACGAATGACCGAATTGGTCAACTGTTTGATGAAAATAAGCTACAATCACATTACAAGTCATTCTGAGCTTACGAATCACCGAATCAGTCAACCATTCGATGAGAATCAATTGCAATCACGTAACAAGCTATTCCTAACTTACAAATCACATAATTAGTCAACTGTTCGATGAGAATTAGCTACAATCACGTAACAAGCCATTCTGAGCTTACAAATTACCGAATCGGTCAACCGTTTGATGAGAATTAGCTACAATCACGTAACAAGTCATTCTGAGCTTACAAATCATCGAATCAGTCAACAGTTCAATGAGACTCACGTACAATCATGTAACAAGCCATTCTAAGCTTGTAAATCATTGAATTGGTTAACCGTTCGATGAGAATCAGCTACAATCAAGTAATAGGCATTCTAAGCTTAGAAATCACCGAATTAGTCAACCGTTCAATGAGAATAAGCTACAATCATGTAACAAGCCATTCTTAGCTTAAAAATTACCGAATCGGTCAACCATTCGATGAGAATTAGTTACAATCACGTAACAAGCCATTGTGAGCTTACAAATCACCGAATTGGTCAACCGTTCAATGAGAATCAGCTACAATCACATGAGAAGCTATTTTGAGCTTACAAATCACTAAATCGATGAACCATTCAATGTGAATTAGCTACAATCACGTAAGAAGCCATTCTGAGCTTAGAAATCACTAAAACGGTCAACTGTTCGATGAGAATCAACTAGAATAACTTAGAAAGACATTCTAAGCTTATAAATCATTGAATAGGTCAACTGGTCGATGAGAATGAATTAGAATCATATAACAAGCCATTCTAAGCTTACAAATCACTGAATGTGTCAACCGCTTGATGAGACTCAACTACAATCACATAACAAGCTATTCTGAGCTTACAAATCACCAAATAAGTCAACCATTCGATGAGAGTCAGCTACAATCACGTAACAAGCCATTTTGAGCTTACAAATCACCAGACCAATGAACAATTCAATGAAAATCAGATAAAATCATGTAACAAGCCATTCTGAGCTTATAAATCAATGAATCAATCAACCGTTCAATGACAATCAGCTACAATCATGTATCAAGTCATTCTTACCTTACAAATCACCGACTCGGTCAACCGTTTGATGAAAATCAATTACTATCATGTAACAAGCCATTCCAAGCTTACAAATCACCAAATCAATGAACCATTCGATGAGAATCAGCTACAATCATGTAATAAGCCATTCTGAGCTTACAAATAACTAAATCAATAAAGCGTTCAATGAGAATCAGCTACAACCATATAACAAGCCATTCTTAGCTTGCAAATCACCAAAACAGTCAACCATTCAATGAGAATCAATCACAAATCACCGAATCGGTCAACTGTTCGGAGAGAATAAGCTACGATAACATAACAAGCCATTTTGACCTTACAAACAAACAAATCAGTCAGCCGTTCGATGAGAATCGGCTACTATCATATAACAAGCCATTCTCAGCTTACAACTCATTGAATCATTCAACCGTTCCATGAGAATTAGCTATAATCACGTAACAAGCCATTATGGGCTTACAAATCACCGAATTGATCAATCGTTCGATGAGAATTAGCTACAATCACGCAACAAGCCATTATGCACTTACAAATCATCGAATCGGTCAACCGTTCAATGAGTCTCAGCTAAAATCACATAACAAGCCATTCCAACCTTACATATCACTGAATCGGTCAACCATTCGATGAGACTCAGGTACAATCACGTAACAAGCCATTTTTAGCTTACAAATTACTGAATTGGTCATCTAATATATAAGAATCAACTACAATCATGTAACAAGGCATTGTGAGCTTACAAATCACCGAATCGGTGAACCATTCGATGAGAATCAACTACAATAATGTAACAAGCCATTCTGAGCTAACAAATCAATTAATCGGTCAACTGTTCGATGAGAATCAACTAAAATCACATAACAGGCCATTCTCAGCTGTCAAATCACTAAATTTGTCAACCGCTCGATGAGAATTAGGTAAAATCACGTAACAAGCCATTCTGAGCTTACGAATCACCGAATCGGTCAACTGTTCATTGAGAATCAATTACAATCATGTAACAAGCCATTCTTCACTTACAAATCACCGAATCAGTCAACCGTTCGATGTGAATTAGCTACAATCATATAACAAGCCATTCTGAGCTTACAAATCATCGAATCGATCAACCGTTTGATGAGAATCGGTTACAATCACATAAAGAGCCATTCTGAGCTTACAAATCACTGACTCGGTCAACAGTTTGATGAGTCTCAGTTACAATCACATAACAAGTCATTCTGAGCCTAGAAATCATCGAATCGGTCAACTGTTCAATGAGAATCCATTACAATCACGTAACAAGCCATTATGAGCTTACAAATTACTAAATCAGTCAACCGTTCAATGAGAATCAGCTACAATGATGTAAAAATCCATTCTGAACTATCAAATCACCGAATCGGTCAACCGTTCGATGAGAATCAATTACAATCACTTAACAAGCCATTCTGAGCTTACAAATCACCGAATCGGTTAACCATATGATGAGAATCAGCTACAATAATGTAACAAGCTATTTTAAGTATAGAAATCACCGACTCGATCAACCTTTTGATGAGAATCAGCTACAATCACGTAACAAGCCATTTTGACCTTACAAATCCTTGAATCGATCAACTGTTTGAAGAGACTCATGTAACATAGCAAGCCATTCTAAGCTTACAAATCACCGAATCAGTCAACTGTTCTATGAGAATCAGCTACAATCACGTAACAAGCCATTTTGATCTTACAAATCACTAAATCGATCAACCGTTCGATGAAAACCATCTACAATCACGTAACAAGCCATTCTGACCTTACAAATCACCGAATCGGTCAACCTTTCGATGAGAATCAATTAGAATCACATAAAAAGCCATTCTGAGCTTACAAATCACCGAATCGTTCAATGGTTCAATGAGCATCAACTACAATCATGTAGCGAGCTATTCTGAGCTTACAAATCACATCAGTCGATGAGAATCAGCTACAATCACGTAACAAGCCATTTTAAGCTTACAAATCATAGAATCAGTCAACCTGTTAGTGAGAATCAGCTACAATCACGTAACATGCCATTTTGAGCTTACAAATGATCGAAAAAGTCAACCATTCGATGAGAATCAGCTACAATCATGTAACAAGTCATTCTGAGCTTACAAATCACCGAATCGGTCAACTGTTTGATGAGAATCTGCTACAATCACGTAACAAGCCATTATGAGCTAACAAATCACTGAATCGATCAACCGTTCGATTAGAATCAACTACAATCACGTAACAAGTCATTCTGAGTAAACAAATCACCAAATCAGTCAACCATTTGATGAGAATCAGCTAAAATCACGTAATAAATTATTTTGAGCTTACAAATCACTGAATCGGTCAACTGTTCAATGAGAATCAGTTACATTCATGTAACAAGCTATTCTAAGCTTACAGATCACCGAATCAGTCAACAGTTCGGTGAGAATGAGCTATAATCAAGTAACAAACCATTCCTAGCTTACAAATCACCGAATCGATCAATCGTTCGATGAGAATCAGCTACAATCATGTAACAAGTCATTCTTAGCTTACAAATCACCAAATTGGTCAACCGTTCGATGAGAATCAGCTACAATCACATAACAAGCCATTCTGAGCTTATAAATCACCGAATCGGTCAACTGTATGAGAATCAATAACAATCACGTAAAAATCCATTATGAGCTTAAAAATCACATAACAAGCCATTCTGAGCTTACAAATCACTGAATCGGCCAACCATTCTATGACAATCAATTAAGATAACATAACAAGCCATTTTGAGCTTACAAATCATCAAATCGGTGAACTGTTCAGTGAGAATCAACTTCAATCACGCAACAAGCCATTGTGAGCTTACAAATCACCAAATCGGTCAACCATTCGATGATAATCAATTACAATTACGTAAAAAGCCATTCTGAGCTTACAAATCACCGAATCGGTCAACCGTTCACTGAGAATCAATTACAATCACATAACAAGCCCTTCTGATTATATAAATCACCGAATCGGTCAACCGTTTGATAAGAATCAGCTACAATCATGTAACAAGCCATTCTGAGCTTACAAATCACCGAATCAGTTAACTGTTCACTGAGAATTAGCTACAATCACGTAAGAAGCCATTCTAAGCTTACAAATCATCGAATCGATCGACCATTTGATGAGAATCAATTACAATCACATAAGAAGCAATTCTGAGGTTACAAATCACCAAATCAGTCAACCATTCGATGAGAATCAATTACAATCACATAACAATTCCTTCTGATCTTATCAATCACCTAAATCGGTCAATAATTCGATGAGAATCAGCTACAATCATGTAACAAGCCATTTTGAGCTTACAAATCATCGAGTCAGTCAACTATTCGAGGAGAATCAACAACAATCATGTAACAAGCCATTTTGAGCTTACAAATCACTAAATCGATCAACAGTTCGATGAGAATCAGTTACAATCATGTAACAAGCCATTTTAAGTTTACAAATCTCTAAATCGATCAACATTTCGATGAGAATCAGCTACAATCATGTAATAAGCCATTTTGAGCTAACAAATCACCGAATCGGTCAACCAAATGATGAGAATCAGCTATAATCAAATAACAAGGGATTTCAAGCTTACAAGTCCCTGAATCAGTCAACCATTTGATGAGAATCTGCTATGATCATGTAACAAGCCATTCTGCGGTTACAAATCATCGAATCGGTCAACCGGTCAATGAGAATCAACTAAAATCATGTAACAAGCTATTTTGAGCTTACAAATCACCAAATCGGGCAACTTTTTGATGAGAATCAGCTACAATCACGTAACAAGCCATTCTGAGCTTACAAATGACTGAATCCATCAATCATTCGATGAGAATCAGCTACAATCATGTAACAAGCCATTTTGAGCTTACAAATCACCGAATCGGTCAACCGTTCGATGAGAATCAGCTACAATCACGTAACAATCTATTTTACAATTACAAAATATCGAATTGGTCAACCATTTGATGACAATTAGCTACAATCACGTAACAAGCTAGTCTAAGCTTACAAATCATCGTATTGGTCAATTGTTCAATGAGAATCAACTACAATCACGTAAGAAACCATTTCGAGCTTAAAAATCATCGAATTGGTCAACCGTTCGATAAGAA
Source organism: Chamaecyparis obtusa (assembly GCA_027943335.1). NCBI lineage: Eukaryota > Viridiplantae > Streptophyta > Pinopsida > Cupressales > Cupressaceae > Chamaecyparis > Chamaecyparis obtusa. The sequence goes on from BSBK01002264.1 coordinate 1,193,779, forward strand.
TCACCTACAATCATGTAAAAAGACATTCTAAACTTACAAGTGCCCGACTCAGTCAACCATTCGATGAAAATCAATTACAATCACGTAATAAGTCATTCTTAGCTTACAAATCATCGAATCGATCAACCATTTGATGAGAATTAGCTACAATCACGTAACAAGCCATTCTGAGCTTACAAATTACTGAATCAGTCAACCAATCGATGAGAATCCATGACAATAATGTAACAAGCCATTCTTAGCTTACAAATCATCGAATTAGTCAACATAACAATCCATTTTGAGCTAACAAATCATTGAATCGGTAAACCTTTACATGAGAATAAATTACAATCATGTGAGAAATCATTTTGATCTTAAAAATCACCGAAATGGTCAACCGTTTGATGAGAATCAACTACAATCACATAACAAGCCATTTTGAGCTTACAAATCACTGAATCGGTCAACCTTTACATGAGAATAAATTACAATCATGTGACAAACTATTTCGATCTTAAAAATTATTGAAACAAATCAACGAATCGGTCAACCGTTTGATGAGAACTAGCTATAATCAGGTAACAAGCCATTCTGACCTTACAAATCACTAAATTGGTCAACCGTTTGATGAGAATCACCTACAATCATGTAACATGACATTCTGAGATTACAAATCACCGAATCGATCAACCGTTTGATGAGAATTAGCTACAATAATGTAACAAGCCATTCTAAGCTTACGAATCTCTGAATCAGTCAATCATTCTATGAAAATCAATTACAATCACGTAACAAGCCATTCTGAGCTTACAACACTGAATCGGTCAACCATTCGATTAGATTCAATTATAATCACATAACAATCCATTCTGAACTTACAAATCACCGAATCAGTCTACCGTTTGATGAGAATCAATTAAATAACGTAACAAGCAATTCTGAGCTTAGAAATAATTGAATTTGTCAACCGTTCTATGAGAATCAGCTACAATCTTGTTAGACACCATTCTGAGCTTACAAATCATCGAATCGGTCAACCATTCGGTGAGAATCAACTAGAATCATGTAACAAGCCATTCTCAGCTTACAAATCACCAAATTGGTGAACTGGTCAATGAGAATCAGCTACAATCATGTAAAAGGCCATTATGAGATTATAAATCAGTGAATCGGTCAACTGTTTGATGAGAGAATCAGTTACAATCATGTAACAAGCTATTATGAGCTTACAAATCATCAAATCGATCAATCCTTCAATGAGAATCAATTAAAATCAAGTAACAAGCCATTCTGAGCTTACAAATCACTGAATCGGTCAACAATTCAATGATAATCAACTACAATCACCTAACAACCCATTATGAGCTTATAAATCACCAAATCAGTCAACTATTTGATGAGAATCAGCTAAAGTTACATAAAAAAACCATTCTGAGATTCCAAATGACCGAATTGGTCAACCATTCGATGAGAATCAGCTACAATCATGTAACAAGCCATTTTGAGATTACAAATAACCAAATCAATCAATCGTACGATCAAAATCAGGTAGAATCATGTAACAAGCCATTCTGAGCTTACAAATCACCGAATCAGTCAATTGTTCGATCAAAATCAGGTACAATCATGTAACAAGCCAATATGAGCTTACACATCATAGAATCGATCAACCGTTCGATGAGAATCAGCTACAATCATGTAGCAAGCCATTTTGAGCTTACAAATCACCAAATCGGTCAACTATTCGATTAGAATCAATTACAATTTCATAACAAGCCATTCTGAGCTTGCAAATCACCTACAATCATGTAACAAGTCATTTTGAGCTTACAAATCACTGAATCATTCAACCATTCGATGAGAATCACCTACAATCATGTAACAAGCCATTCTGAGTTTACAAATGACCAAATCGATCAACCGTTAGATGAAAATTAGCTACTATCACGTAACAAGCCATTCTGAGCATACAAATCACCGAATCGGTCAACCATTCGATGAGAATCAACTACAATCATATAAGAAGCCATTCTAAACTTTGAAATCACCAAATCGGTCTATCATTTCATGAGAATCAGTCAAACATTTGATGATTCAAACATTTGATGAGTCAAATGTTTGATGATAATCAATTACAATCACGTAACCAGCCATTTTGAGCTTACAAATCACCGAATCGGTCTATCGTTTCATGAGAATCAATTACAATTACGTAACAAGCCATTCTAAGCTTACAAATCACTGAACCAGTCAACTGTTCTCTAAGAATCAATTACAATCTCGTGACAAACCATTATGAGCTTACAAATTATCGAATCTGTCAACTATTTGAGGAGAATTAATTACAATCATGTAACAAGTCATTTTGAGCTTACAAATCACCGAACCAATCAACTATTCTATGAGAATCAATTACACTCATGTAACAAGTCATTCTGAGCTTACAATTCACTGAATCGATCAACCGTCTGATGAGAATCAAATACAATCACGTAACAAGCTATTTTGAGCTTACAAATCACCGTATCGGTCAACCGTTTGGTGAGAATGAGCTACAATCATGTAACAAGCTATTCTGAGCTTACAAATCACCAAATCAGTCAACCGTCTGATGAGAATCAACTACAATCACGTAACAAGCCATTCTAAGCTTACAAATCACCAAATCAGTCAATCGTTCAATGAGAATCAGCTACAATCATGTAACAAGCCATTCTAGGCTTACAAATCACCCAATCGGTCAACCATTCGATGAGAATCAATTACAATCACATAAAAAGTTATTTTGAGCTTACAAATCACTGAATCGGTCAACCGTTCGATTAGAATCAATTACAACTTCATAACAAGCAATTCTGAGCTTGCAAATCACCGAATTAGTCAGTCGTTCGATGAGAATCAGCTACAATAATGTAACAAGCCGTCCTGAGCTTACAAATCACCAAATCGGTCAATCGTTCGATGAGAATCAGCCATAATCATGTAACAAGCCATTCTAAGCTTACAAATCACAAAGTCCATCAACCGTTTGATGAGAATCAATTACAATCACGTAACAAGCCATTTTGAGCTTACAAATCACCAAATCAGTCAACCATTCGATGAGAATCAGCTACAATCATGTAACAAGCCATTTTAGCTTACAAACCACCAAATTGGTCAACCGTTCAATGAAAATCAGGTACAATCATGTAACAAGCCATTCTGAGCTTACAAATCATCGAATCGGTCAACCATTCGATTAGAATCAGCTATAATAATTTAACAAGCCATTATGAGCTTACAATTCACTGAATTGGTGAACCGTTCGATGGTAATCAGCTACAATCATGTAACAAGCCATTTTGAACTTACAAATCACCAAATCTGTCAACTGTTCGATGAGAATTAATTACAATCATATAACAAGTCATTATGAGCTTACAAATCACCGAACCAATCAACCGTTCTATGATAATCAATTACAATCACGTAACAAGCCATTCTGAGCTTACAAATCACTGAATCGATCAACCATCTGATGAGAATCAAATACAATCACCTAACAAGCCATTCTCAGCTTACAAATCACCATGTCGGTCAACCATTCGATGAGAATGAGCTACAATCATGTAACAACCTGTTCTGAGCTTACAAATCACCAAATTGGTCAACTGTTCGATGAGAATCAATTACAATCATGTAATAAGCCATTCTGAGCTTCCAAATCACTGAATCAGTTAACCGTTTGATTAGAATCAGCTCTAATCATGTAACAAGCCATTCTAAGCTTACAAATTAGCGAATCTATCATTCATTCGATGAGAATCAACTAAGATCGCAAAAAAGATCCTTCTAAGTTTTTAGATCATCGAATCGGTCAACCATTTGATGACAATAAGCTAAAATCCCATAACAAGTTGTTCTGAGGTTGCAATTCACCGCATCAGTCAACCGTTCGATGAGAATCAACTGCAATCATGTAACAAGCCATTACGTGTTAACAGATCACCAAATCGATCTACCATTCGATGAGAATCAACTACAATGACGTAACAAGCCATTCTAAGCTTACAAATCATTGAAGCTGTCAATCGTTCAATGAGAATCAATTACAATCACATAACAAGCCATTCTGAGCTTCCAAATCCCTGAAGCGGTCAACCGTTTGATGAGAATCAGCTACAATCACATAACAAGCCATTCTGAGCTTATAAATCAACAAATCGGTCAACCATTCGATGAGAATCAATTACAATTAGGTAATTGATTCTGAGCTTACAATCACATAACAAGACATTCTGAGCTTACAAATGACTGAACCAGTCACTCGTTCTATGATAATCAATTACAATGACGTAATAAGTCATTCTGAGCTTATAAATCACCGAATAGGTTAATGATTCGATGAGAATTAATTACAATCACTTAACGAGACCTTCCGAGCTTACAAATCACTGAATCAATCAATCGTTCAATGAGAATCAACTACAATCACGTAACAAGCCATTTTGAGCTTACAAATCACCAAATCGGTCAACCATTTGATGAGAATCAACTACAACCATGAAATAAGTCATTCTGAGTTTACAAATTACCGAATCGGTCAACCATTCGATGAGAATCAATTACAATCACGTAACAAGCATTTCTAAGCTTACAAATCATCGAATCTATCAATAATTCAATGAGAATCAATTACGATAACATAATAGGCCATTCTGAGCTTAACAATCATAAAATCGGTTAACCGTTTGGTGAGAAATAGCTAAAATCATGTAACAAGCCATTTTGAGCTTATAAATCATCAGAACGATCAACAGTTCGAGGAGAATTAGCTACAATCATGTAGCAAGCCATTCTGAGCTTACCAAACATCGAATCAGTCAACCATTTGATGAGAATTAATTACAATCACGTAACAAGCCATTCTGAGCTTACAAATCATAGAATCTATCAACTTTTGATAAGAATCAGCTACAATCACCTAACAAGCCATTCCGAACTTACAAATCACTGAATCGGTCAACAGTTCGATGAGAATCAGGTACAATCACATAACAAGCCATTTTGAGCTTACAAATCACCGAATCGGTCAATTATTCAATGAGAATCAGTTGCAATCACGTAACAAACCATTCTAAGCTTACAAGTCACTGAATCAGTCAACTGTTTGGTGAGAATCAAATACAATCACCTAACAAGCCATTTTGAGCTTACAATTCACCGAATCGGTCAACCCTTCAATGGGCATAAGCTACAATCACATAACAAGCCATTCTGAGCTTACAAATGATCGAATCGGTCAACCATTCGATGAGAATTAGCTACAATCACGTAAGAAGCCATTATGAGCTTAGAAATCACCGAATCGGTCAACAGTTTGATGAGAAGTAGCTACAATTACGTAACAAGATGTTCTGAGCTTACAAATCACCGAATCCGTCAACCATTCGATGAGAATCAATTACAATCATGTAATACTGAGCTTACAAATCACTGAATCGGTCAACCATTCGATGAGAATTAGCTAGAATCATGTACCAAACCATTCTGAGCTTACAAATCACTGAATCGGTCAACCGTTTGATGAGAATCAACTACAATCATGTAACAAGCCATTCTGAGATTACAAATCACCAAATTGGTCAAGTGTTCGATGAGAATCACCTACAAGCATGTAACAAGCCATTTTGAGCTTACAAATCATGGAATCAGTCAACCGTTTGTTGAGAATCAATTACAATCGCGTAACAAGCAATTCTGAGCTTACAAATCACCGAATTGGTCAACCTTTTGATGAGAATTAATTACAATCATGTAAGAAAACATTCTGAGGTTACAAAATCACAAAATCGATCAACTATTCGATGATAATCAGCTATAGCCATTAAACAAGCAATTCTGAGTTTACAAATCATCGAATCTATCAACGGTTCAATGAGAATCAGATACAATGATGTAACAAGCCATTATGAGGTAACAAGCCATTTAATGAGAATCAAGTACAATAATGTAACAAGCCATTCTAAGCTTACAAATGACCGAACCAGTCAACCCTTCTATGAGAATCAATTACAATGACGTAATAAGTCATTTTGAGCTTACAAATCACTGAATCGGTCAACCATTTGATGAGAATTAATTATAATCACATAACGAGCCATTCTGAGCTTACAAATCAATGAATCGGTCAACCGTTCAATGAGAATCAGCTACAATCATGTAACAAGCCATTCTGATCTTACAAATCATCAAATTGGTCAACCGTTCGATGAGAATCAGCAACAACCATTAAAAAACCCATTTTGAGTTTACAAATCACTGAATCGGTCAACCGTTCGATGAGAATCAATTACAATCACGTAACAAGCAATTCTGAGCTTACAAATCACCAAATAGGTCAATCGTTCGATGAGAATCAATTACAATCACATAACAAGTCATTCTGAGCTTACAAATCACCAAACCGGTCAATCGTTCAATGAGAATCAATTACAATCATGTAACAAGCCATTATGAGCTTACAAATCATCAAATCAATCAACCATTCAATTAGAATCAACTACAATCACGTAACAACTTGTTTTGAGCTAAGAAATCACCAAATTGGTGAATGGTTTGATGAGAATCAATTACAATCATGTAACAATCCATTCTCAGCTAACAAATCACCGACTTGGTCGACCTTTCGATGAGAATCAATTACAATCACATGACAAACCATTCTGATCTTACAAATCATCGAAATGGTCAACCATTCGATGAGAATCAGCTACAATCACGTAAAACACCATTCTAACCTTACAAATCACCGAATCAGTAAACCTTTCGATGAGAATAAGCTACAATCATGTAACAAGCCATTCTGAGTTTACAAATCACTGAATCGGTCAACTGTTCAATCAAAATCAACTACAATCACATAACAAGCCATTCTGAGCTTACAAATAACCGAATCGGTCAATTGTTTGATGAGAATCAGCTACAATTACGTAACAATCTATTTTGAGCTTACGAATCACCAAATCGGTCAATGGTTTGATGACAATAAACTACAAGCACATAGCAAGCCATTCTGAGCTTACAAATCACTGAATCGGTCAATCGTTCATGGAAAATCATCTAGAATCATGTAACAAGCCATTTTGAGCTTACTAATCATCGAATCGGTCAACCGTTTGATAAGAATCGGTTATAATCACGTAACAATCCATTTCGAGCTTACAAATCACTGAATCCGTCAACCGTTTGATGATAATCAACTACAATCATGTAACAAGCCATTCTGAGCTTACAAATCATCGCATTGGTCATTTATTTCATGAAAATAAACTATAATCACATAACAAGCCTTTTTGAGCTTACAAATCACCGAATCGGTGAACCATTCAATCAAAATCAGCTACAATCACGTAACAAACCATTCTAAGCTTATAAATCATCGAATCGGTCAACTGTTAGATGAGAATTAGCTATAATCACATAATAAGCCATTCTGAGCTTACAAATCACCAAATCAGTCAAACATTTGATGACAATTAGCTACAATCATGTAACAAGTCATTCTGAACTTACAAATCAATGAATCGGTCAACCGTTCGATGAGAATCAATTACAATCATGTAGCAAGCTATCCTGAGCTTACAAATCACCAAATCAGTCAACCGTTTGATGAAAATTAATTACAGTCATGTAACAAGTTATTCTGAGTTTACAAATTACCAAATCGGTCAACCGTTCGATGACAATGAACTACAATCACATAACAAGCCATTCTGAGCATACAAATCACCAAATCAATCATGAACCTTTCGATGAGAATCAGCTAGAATCATGTAACAAGCCATTCTAAACTTACAAATCACTAGATCGGTCAATCGTTTGATGAGAAATAGCTACAATCACGTAACAAGCCATTCTGAGCTTAAAAATCACCGAATCGGTTAACCGTTCCATGAGAATCAGCTACAATCATGTAACAAGTCATTGTGAGCTTACAAATCACCGAATCGATCAACCCTTCAACGAGACTTAGCTACAATCACGTAACAAGCCATTATAAGCTTACAAATCACTGAATCGGTCAACCGTTTGATGAGAATCAAGTACAATCATGTAACAGGCATTCTGAGCTTACAAATCACCGAATTCGTCAATCGTTCAATGAGAATCAACTACAATCATGTAACAAGCCATTCTAAGCTTACAAATACTGAATCAATCAACCGTTCAATGAGAATCAATTACAATCACGTAACAAGCCATTCTGAGCTTACAAATCACCAAATCGGTCAACCGTTTGATGAGAATCGGCTACTATCATGTACCAAGCCATTCTCAGCTTACAACTCATCGAATCATTTACCTATTTGATGAGAATCAGCTATAATCACTGAATCAGTCAACCGTTCGATGAGAATCATTTACAATCACGTAACAATCCATTCTGAGCTTACAAATCACCAAATCGATCAACCATTCAATTAGAATCAATTACAATAATGTAGCAATCCATTCTGAGCTTACAAAGTAACAAATCGGTGTATCGTTCGATGAGAATTAGCTACAATCATGTAATAAGCTATTTTGAGCTTAGAAATCACTGAATCTAAGCTACAATTCACGTAACAAGCCATTCTAACCTTACATATCACTGAATCGGTCAACCATTCGATAAAACTTAGGTACAATCATGTAACAAGCCATTTTTAGCTTTTAAATCACTGAATCGGTCATCTGTTCGATAAGAATCAACTATAATCACATAACAAGTCATTCTAAGCTTACAAATCATTGAATCGATCAACCGTTCGGTAAGAATTAGCTACAATCATGTAAGTAATAGAATCGGTCAACCGTTTGAAGAGAATTAGCTACAATCACATAACAAGCCATTCTAAGCTTACAAATCATAGAATCGGTCAACCGTTTGATGAGAATCAGCTACAATCACATAACAAGCCATTCTTAGCTTTCAAATCACTGAATCAGTCAACCGTTCGATGACAATCAGGTACAATCACCTAACAAGCCATTCTGAGCTTATGAATCACCGAATCGGTCAACTGTTCAATGAGAATCAATTACAATCATGTATTAAGCCATTCTTAACTTACAAATCACCGAATCAGTCAACCATTCGATGAGAATCAACTACAATCATGTAACAAGCCATTCTGAGTTTAGAAATCACCGAATCAGTCAACCGTTCAATGAGAATCAGCTACAATCATTATTATGCTATCATAATAATGCTTCTCAACCTGACGGATCCAATCGATATGGTGGGAGGGCAATATAACCCCGCAATATAGTGTGAGAGGCTATAGATTGGGTTCAATGGGTTGGGCCCAAAATCACTAAAATGGTCAATCGTTCGATTAAACTTAGCTACAATCACGTAAAGAGCCATTTTGAGTTTATAAATCATCGAATCGGTCAACCATTCGATGAGAATCAGTTACAATCACGTAACAAGCCATTTCAAGCTTACAAATCAATGAATCGATCAACCGTTCGGTGAGAATCAATTATAATCAGTACAAGCCATTCTGAGCTTACAAATCACTGAATCGGTCAACAATTCGATGAGAATCAGCTACAATAATGTGACAAGCCATTCTGAGGTTACAGATCACCGAATCGGTCAACCGTACGATGAGAATCAACTATAATCATGTAACAAGCCATTCTGAGCTTACAAATCACCGAATAGGTCAACTGTTCAATGAGAATCAACTACAATCACATAACAAGCCATTCTAAGCTTTCAAATCACTGAATCGGTCGACCATTCGATTAAAATCAGCTATAGTCATGTACCAAGCCATTCTGAGCTTACAAATCACTGAATTAGTCAACCGTTCGATGAGAATCAACTATAATCATGTAACAAGCCATTCTGAGCTTACAATTCTCCGAATCGGTCAATCGTTCCATGAGAATCAATTACAATCATGTAATAAGCAATTCTAAGCTTACAAATCACCGAATAGGTCAACTATTCGATGAGAATCAACTACAATCACATAACAAGCTATTATGAGCTTACAAATCACCGAATCGGTCAATTGTTCGATGAGAATCAATAGCAATCATGTAACAAGCCATTCTGAGCTTACAAATCACTGAATCAGTCAACCATTCAATGATAAGCAATTACAATCATGTAACAAGCCATTCTGAGCTTACAAATCACCAAATTGATCAACCGATCGATGAGAATTAGCTACAATCACGTAACAAGCCATTCTGAGCTTACAAATCACCAAATCGATCAACCATTTCATAAGAATTAGCTACAATCACGTAACAAGCCATTTTGAGGTTACAAATCATCGAATCTATCAACTGTTTGATGAGAATCATTTACAATCATGTAACAAGTCATTCTCAGCTTAAAAATCATTGAATCAGTCAACCGTTCGATGAGAATCAGCAATAATCATGTAAGAAGCCATTCTGAGCTTATAAATCATTGAATCAGTCAACCGTTCGATGAGAATCAAATACAATCACGTAACAATCCATTATGAACTTACAAATCACCGAAATGGTCAACCATTCAATGAGAATCAGCTATAATCACGTAAAAAGCCTTTCTGAGCTTACAAATCAACAAATCGGTCAACCGTTCGATGAGAATCAATTACAATTAGGTAACAAACCATTCTAACCTTACAAATTATCAAATCAGTCAATTGTTCAATGAGAATCAATTACAATAATGTAACAAGCCATTCTGAGCTTACATATCACTAAATCAGTCAATAGTTTGATGAGAATCAGCTACAATCCTGTAACAAGCTATTCTGAGTTTACAAATCATCGAATCGGTCAACCGTTCGATGAGAATCAACTACAATCATGTAGCAAGCCATTCTGAGCTTATGAATCACCGAATCAGTCAACTGTTTGATGAGAATCAATTACAATTAGGTAACAAGCCATTCTGAGCTTACAAATCACGTAATGAGCCATTCCGAGCTTACAATCACATAACAAGTCAATCTGAGCTTACAAATCACCGAATCAATCAATCGTTTGGTGAGAATCAACTACAATCACATAACAAGGCATTCTGAGCTTACAAATCACCAAATCGGTCAACCGTTCATTGAGTCATCATGTAAAAAGCCATTTTGAGATTACAAATCATGAAATCGGTCAACCATTCGATGAGAATCACCTACAATCACGTAACAAGGCATTCTAAGCATACAAATCACTGAATCAATCAACAGTTCGATGAGAATATGCTTCAATCACGTAGCAAGACATTTTGAGCTTAGAAATCACCGAATCGATCAACCGTTCGATGAGAATTAGCTACAATAACATAACAATCCATTTTGCAATTACAAATCACCGAATCAATTAACATTTCGATGAGAATCAGCTACAATCATGTAAAAAGCCATTCTGATCTTACAAATCACCGAATGGTCAATCGTTCAATGAGAATCAGCTACAATCACATAACAAGACATTATGAGCTTATGAATCACCGAATCATTCAACCGTTCAATGAGAATCAATTAGAATCACGTAACAATCCATTCAGAGCTAACAAATCATGAAATTAACGTGACAACCCATTCTGATCTTACAAATCACCGAAATGGTCAACCATTTGACGAGAATCAATTATAATCACATAAGGCATTCTGAGCTTACAAATAATCGAATCAGTCAACCGTTCAATGAGAATCAACTACAACCATGTAAAAAGCCATTTTGAGCTTACAAATCACCAAATCGGTCAACCGTTCAATCAAAATCAACTACAATCACGTAACAAGCCATTCTAAGCTTACAAATCATCGAATCGGTGAACCGTTTGATGAGAATTAGCTACAATCACATAAAAATCCATTTTGAGCTTACAAATCATCGAATCGGTCAATGGTTCAATGAGAATCAACTACAATCATAGAACAAGCCATTCTGAGCTTACAAATCACCGAATCGGTCAACCGTTCAATAAAAATCAACTACAATCACGTAACAAGCCATTCTGAGCTTACAAATCACCGAATCGGTCAACCATTTGATGAGAATCAGCTACAATCATGTAACAATCCATTCTGAGCTTACAATTTACCAAATTGGTCAACTGTTCGATGATAATCAACTACAATCATGAAACATGCCATTCTTAGCTTACAAATCACTGAATCAACCAATTGTTCAATGAAAATCAACTATTATCACATAACAAGCCATTCTGAGCTTACAAATCATCGATTCGATCAACCGTTCGATCAGACTTAGCTACAATCACATAACATTCCATTCTGAGCTTATAAATCACTGAATCGGTCAACTATTCGATTAAAATCAACTACAATCACTTAATAAGCCATTCTCAGCTTACAATTTACAAAATTGGTCAACGGTTCGATGAGAATCAGCTACAATTACGTAACATGCCATTTTGAGCTTATAAATCACTGAATTGGTCAACTGTTCGATCAAAATCAACTATTAGCACATAACAAGCCATTCTAAGCTTACAAATCACTGAATCGGTCAACCATTCAATGAGAATCAGCTACAATCACAGAAATGGTCAACTGATTGATGAAAATTAGCTACAATCACGTAACAAGCTATTTCGAACTTACAAATCACCGAATTAGTCAACCGTTCGATGAAAATTAGCTGCAATTACGTAACAAGTCATTCTGAACTTACAAATCACTGAATCGGTCATCCGTTCAGTGAGAATTAACTACAATCATGTAATAAGCCATTTTGAGCTTACAAATTACCGAATCGGTGAACCGTTCGATGAGAATCAGCTAAAATCACGTAACAAGCTATATTTTGAGGTTACAAATCACAGAATCAGTGTACCGTTTGATATGAATCAGCTACAATCAGTGTACCATTTGATGACAATCCGCTACATTCATATAACAAGCCATTCTGAGCTTACAAATCTTCAAATCGATCAACCGTTCGATGAGCATCAACTGCAATCATGGAACAAGCCATCCTGAGCTTAAAAATCACCGGATCGGTCAACCGTTTGATGAGAATCAACTATAATCACGTAACAAGCCATTTTAAGCTTACAAATCATCGAGTCGGTCAACCGTTCAATGAGAATCAACTACAATCACATAACAAGCCTTTTTGAGCTTAAAAATCACCGAATCGATCAACTGTTCGATGTGAATCAGCTACAATAATGTAACAAGCCATTTTGAGTTTACAAATCATGGAATCGGTCAACTGTTCGATGAAAATCAATTAGAATAATGTAACGGGCCATTCTGAGCTTACAAATCATCGAATCAGTCAACCGTTCTATGAGAATCAACTACAATCAAGTAACAAGCCATTTTGAGCTAATAAATCACCAAATCGGTCAATCGTTAGATGAGAATCAATTACAATCACATAACAAGCCATTCTAAGCTTACAAATCACCGAATCGGTCAACCCTTCTATAACAATCAGCTACAATTATGTACCAACCCAGTCTGAGCTTACAAATCTTTGAATCTATCAACCATTCGATGAGAATCAATCACAATCATGTAACAAGCCATTCTAAGCTTACAAATCACCGAATCGGTCAACCGTTCGATGAGAATGAACTACAATCACGTAAAAAGCAATTCTCTACTTACAAATCACTCAGTCGGTCAACCGGTCGATGAGAATCAGCTACAATCACGTAACAAGACATTCTAAGCTTACAAATCAACAAATCGTTCAACCCTTCGATGAGAATCACATAAAATCACGTAACAAGCAATTATGAGCTTAGAAATAATTGAATCGGTTAACTGTTTCATGAGAATTAATTCAAATAACGTAAAAAGCCATTCTGAGCTAACAACTCATCGAATCGGTCAACCATTTCATGAGAATTAATTATAATCACGTAACAAGCCATTCTGAGCTTACAAATGACCGAATCGGTCAACTGTTCGATGAGAATCAGCTACAATAATGTAACAACACATTTTGAGCTTACAAATCACCGTATTAGTCAACCATTCGATAATAATCAATTACAATCACGTAACAAGCCATTCTAAGCTTACAAATCACCGTAACCGTCAACCACTTGATGAGAATCAGCTACAATCACGTAACAAGACATTCTAAGCTTACAAATGATTGAATTGATCAACCGTTTGATGAGAATCAGCTACAATCACATAGCAAGCCATTCTAAGCTTAAAAATTATTGAATCAGTCAACCGTTCAATCAGAATCAATTAAAATCACGTAACAAGTCATTCTGAGCTTACAAATCACTGACTCAGTAAACTGTTCAATGAGAATCACCTACAATCGTGTAAGAAGCCATTAAAAGCTTATATATCACCGAATCTATCAACCATTTCATGAGAATTAGCTCAAATCACGTAACAAGCCATTCTGACCTTACAAATCATCGAATCAGTCAACCGTTTGATGAGAATTAGCTACAATCACGTAACAAGCCATTCTGAGCTTACAAATCATTGAATCGGTCAAGCGTTCAGTAAAAATCAACTACAATCACGTAACATGCAATTCTGAGCTTACAAATCATCGAATCGCTCAACCGTTCGATGAGAATTAGCTACAATCACATAACAAGCCATTCTGAACTTACAAATCATCGCATTGGTCAACCGTTCGATGAGAATCAGCTACAATCACGTAACAAGCCATTCTAGGCTTACAAATCATCGAATTGGTCAACCGTTCAATGAGAATCAGCTACAATCATGTAAGAAGCCATTTTGAGCTTACAAATAACTGAATCACATGTAAGTACAGATCACTGCTTGTCTGTACATTTTTCTATCTGCAAAAATATGTACTTGGTATCGGTAAAGTAAAGTGGCAATCAGATAAATCGATAACTACACAAATTGGTGAAATGATGAAAAGTCTAGGAGTTAATCTAAATAAGGAATTTAATGCATATTTCAAAGAATTTTAGGCAAAAATGCATCAAAGGAGTAGAATTCCAAGGGAATTAGTGAGTAAATTTGAAGATGACATGTTTTGTAGTCAGCACAGACCATTCAATGATAAAGGTAGTAGAACCGAGAACAAAATGGCTGGCACCAATGGGATACGAAATGAATTACGATTTCACTTTAAAATCTATTAATGCATTGCTAGCATTACTGATAGACATCACTACCAACAAGTTTGGTGTATATGAGGAAGCTAAGTCACGAATCACTACAGACATAAAGATCAGAAAAATGTCTAAAAGGGCAAAGAAAATGAGAAAAGATAGTGAGGAGACCGAGTCAGACAATGAAAAGGATCACACACCGGTTCCTCCCACCAATGTTGAACATGAAATGCAATTACCAGAACCTAAAGGAATGAAGACACGTTCATCAACTGCAGCACAACCTACCGAGAAAGAAGAAACAGTAAAAGTAGCAAAAAGAAGAGCACCTACACCGACGAAGAAATACATAAAGAGAAAGAACAAGAAAGTAGCTGAGCCACCGAAGAAAAAGAGGAAATACATAAGAAGTAAAGAAGATATAGAGGAGACTGACACTGAAAATGATCCTAATCAATTCAAGTTAGTTTGTAACAGGGAAAGTACAATAGAATAAATAATTGAAGATATAATTGAAAATGGAAATCTTGCAGATCCAGGCATAGGCAAATTTGACAAAATGTCAATTAAGGACAAGACAAAGCTAGAACATGCTATCATCCAGATGATGATTAAATTCAAGAGAGTACCAATGGAATTTGCATGTCAATTACCGAAGGAACTAGATGACAAAATAAATGAGAGATGGGCTATTGCACTAGATACTGAGAAAAGGAAAAGAGAACAATCATTAGTTCGTGCAGCCTCACACTTCAGCTATGATGTAGCAAGTGAATACATGACAAAGTACCAAGCATGATTTCTAGTCAAGAATAGAGCTATGCAGATAATGGATGAGAATGTGACTGATATGGATGTCACATGTGATTCTCTATGGACATCAATTTTGAAAGCAGAAGAGAGAGCTGAACAGGAAGCATTCCTGAAACTGTCTAAGAAGAGACACAGTTCAAAAGGTAAAGGTATATACATTGATGATGACAAGGGAAAGAAAATAAAGGACACCGGTATATCAGTTACCGAGGTAATTGATATCACCGAACAAAAGGAAGAAATAAGAATTTCACAGGATGCACTGGATCAAGTAAAGATCCACTTGCAGAAGAAAATTGATGACGATGTACTCATTAAGGACATCACTAACGGTGATCCTGATGATAAGGATGATGAAGATGTGACTGTTGCACCAAACAAAGATGAAGCACTAGACACTGATAGTGTGTTCACATCTCTATCGAGTGAATTACATGTACTTGCAGAGGTAGTTGAAATACTTTCACAAGTACAACCCGATGCTTCTCATCCTGAGCAAAATAAAGATACAACTAGGATACAAGCACCTGAGAAACTTGTAGATACAAATGAGCCTACCAAAATAGAGGTACAGTCTATAGAAACAAAGGAACTAGAAGGAACAAAGTCAATCGAGGTGAACCCACTTGACACTACACTTGAGACTCCCACCCCATCTACCGAGGAGCAGAAGAAGGAAGATATAGTGTCAACTGGGCAGGATACTCTGAAAAGTGGAGAAAAAGCTATTGTTATTAGTGAGAAGAAGTCACCTCTTGCATAGAAGAAGAAGAAGAAGAAAGCAAAAGGGCCAATCACCATTGATGAAGTCATAATTATACCAGAATGTGACCCAAGAACCCTAAGCCCCGAGGAACTAAGTAGATATGGGGAACTATGTTCAAGGAAAGCGGCACAAGAAAAGTTAAGGCAAGAACACAAACACACATAAGTGTTACATGATGTGAGGGATATTCTGCAACAAATAGTACTAGAGACAAATATTGATGAGAATACTCCCATCATAGATCAACTTGCTACACTCACTAACAAAATCAATGCCCCTGATACAGATGCAGACAAAAGAATAGAAGAAAGGGCAAAGTCAAACATTTAGAACAAATTGGCAAAAAGGATTAGCACAGAAGTGGCACTGCAAAAGGTAAAATTATCTGAGGTTATTTTCGAGGTAAAATCTATCACCCAGATAATCTGTCAATTTTTTATCAAGCTTTGTACTTTAGACACCTTCACTGTAGAAGTCAATGAAAAGATTAAAAGTTTAGAAGCAAAAATCAAGTTGAGTACACAAGTAGCTATAACCAAGCCGAATGCTTTCTTAAAGCATATTCATCGAGTTCAGGAACTCCGATGGTTGATAGTAGATTTACGAAAACAAGAAGAGCAAATCATTGATCAGGTCACAGAGTTACAAATAGAACTTGCTCCTTACCTGAAATTTTTTTTAAATCATATTGTCAAAGCTGAACAACTTGTAGCAACACCAAAGATTTTGGTGTTAGATAATATCTTTGACATGCATGCACAAGTCAGTCTTGAGCATATTGCTCTTACCAACTTGAAAGAGGAGTGGGACAACCTCTTGGAGTCTATAAAGAAAACCCATCCAAACATTTTTGGTAAGATGTAAGTATACATTCTATTTTTGTATTTGGCATTATTATCAAAAAGGGTGAAAACATGTATATGCCAAATAAGTATACTTTGATATATATATATTACCGGGAGCATGCACCAAGGGTGAGTACTATGTACTTAGAAATTTTTTGTTGTGGATATGTATATGGCAGAGACATAGAATATATAGAAACATTTTGTCTATATACATTCGAAGTTTTGATACTAATGCCAAAGGGGCAGATTGTTAATCTCTATTGGGCATTTAAGGTTGTCATTAGTATCAAAGGATAGTAAACAGGTCAGTCGGTCACTTATATTGAGTTGGTCAGTAACCAGAAGTAAGACAGAGTAGTCGGTAAAGCCTTTACACCGAGCATCACATAGTTTAATGAGCACCAGTGACATCAACACCGACGGATAGTAAACACCAAGCATCGCAGTATACATCAAGAAAATTATACAGTGTTTATCGATGATCACAAAAAATGGCATAGTAATCTGAAATGGCACATTCTTCTATGCAAACGGTTATAACAGATCGTAAAATAGTTTACCAAGATCGAGGAACATTTATTGTAAAAGATACTCATTAAATGTAATGTTTATCTTATTGTAATAGTTGATCTAGGTTAATTTTGCACCGTAGATCTTAGGGTTATGATTATTTTTGTAACATAATTTTTGCTAAGGCGGCAAAAACATAACACTATATATTTTGTATGTTCGCTTCATTTTGGAAGAAGTGAGTGAACTGATATATATGAATCACAGAGCACTTGAAGCCACTGTCTAACTTCAAGTCAATCAGTTTACAGAGCAGAATAGAGTACAGAGGATATCAGATTGAGCAGAATTAGACAAGGCTACCGAGCAGAACAAAGTAGTGAATCATCACAGTCAAGGTGATATTTTATGAGCATTTATTGATCTGTTTCATACAATTGAGTTGTCAAACTAGTAGATGATTGCCTATTACTTTCTGACAATTGTAGTATAGTTTTTGATAAAATCTCTTAACAGAGTAGACTTAACAGTCTTATGCAAATCTCTTTACCGAGTACACACTTCATTGGTGTTGTCAAAATCCTATAACTAGGTAGATCTAGTTGATCTAATATGTTACTCCTAACAAAGTAAGATCACCAGAAGTGATCAAAACTTGTAGCCTTAACAGGCAAACCTTTTCTATCTGCAGTAGTGAAGAATTTGTGGGTGTCATCCCCACCGTAGTTTTTACCTTCTTACAAGGGTTTCTGCGTTACCAAAATACTTGTGTTATCTGATTGTCATATTGATTTCATGTTGTTTACTTTCTCAAGTTAACTAGATGATTGATTTATGCAATTAGATTCAAGTTATTGAAAGGTTTTACAAGTGAATTTTTTCAAGGCACTGATTCACCCCTCCCCTCTTAGTACCGATCTCTCCTAATTCCAACAGTTACGTAATTGTTACTAATTCTCATCGAATGGTTGACTGATTCAGTGATTTCTAAGCTTTAGAATGGCTTGATACATGATTGTAGCGGATTCTTATCAAATGTTTGACTAATTTGGTTATCTGTAAGGTCAGAATGGCTCATTACGTGATTGTAGCTAATTCTCATCAAACAGTTGACCAATTCAATGAATTGTAAGTTCAAAATGGCTTGTTACATGATTGTAGCTTATTCTCATCAAACAGTTGACCGATTTGGGGATTTGTAAGCTCAGAATGGCTTGAGAAGTGATTGTAGATGACTCTCATCAAACGGTTGAGTGATTTGGTCATTTGTATGCTCAGAATGGCTTGTTACATAATTTTAGTTGATTCTCATCGAACGGTTGAATGATTCTATGATTTGTAAGCTTAGAATGGCTTGTTACATGATTGTAATTGATTCTCATCAAATAGTTGACCGATTCGGTTGTTTGTAAGCTCAGAATAGCTTGTTACATGGTTGTAGCTGATTCTCCTTGAACAGTTGACCAATTCAGTGATTTGTAAGCTCAAAATGGCTTGTTATGTAATTCTAGCTGATTCTCATCGAACCATTCGATGAGAATCGACTACAATAACATAACAAACCATTCTAAGTTTATAAATCACTGAATCAGTCAACTACTCGATGAGACTCAGCTACAATCACGTAAAAAGCTATTTTGAGCTTACAAATCACTAAATCGGTCAACTGTTCAATGAGAATCAGCTACAATCATGTAACAAGCCATTCTGAACTTCCAAATCACCAAATCAGTCAATCATTCCATGAGAATCACCTATAATCATGTAAAAAGCCATTCTGAGCTTACAAATCACCGAATCAGTGAACCGTTTGATAATAATTAGCTACAATCACTTAACAAGCCATTCTGAGCTTACAAATCATCGAATCGGTGAACCATTCGGTGAGAATCAACTACAATCACGTAAAAAGCTATTCTTAGTTTCTAAATCACCAAATCAGTTAACCATTCAATGAGAATCAGCTACAATCACGTAAAAAGCCATTCTGAGCTTCCTAATCACTGAATTGGTGAACCGTTAAATGAGACTCAGCTATAATCATGTAACAAGCCATTTTGAGCATACAAATCATTGAATCAGGGAACCATTCGATGAGAATTAACTACAACCATGTAACAAGCCATTCTGAGCTTGAAAATCATCGAATGGGTCAATCGTTTGATGAGAATCAGCTCCAATCATGTAAAAAGCCATTCTGAGTTTACAAATCACTGAGTCAGTCAACCGTTCAATGAAAATCAATTACAATCACGTAACAAGCCATTTTGAGCTTACAAGTCATCGAATTGGTCAACTGTTCGATCAAAATCAGCTACAATCATGTAACAAGCCATTCTAAGCTTACAAATCACTGAATTGGTCAACCGTTTGATGAGAATCAACTACAATCATGTAACAAGCCATAGTGAGCTTTCAAATCACTGAATCAGTCAATTGTTCATTGAGAATCAGCTACAATCAGGTAACAAGTCATTCTCAGCTTACAAATCACTGAATGGGTTAAACGTTTAATGAGAATGAGCTACAATCATGTAACAAGCCATTCTGAGCTTGCAAATTACTAAATCAGTCAACCGTTCGATGAGAATCAGCTACAATCACATAACAAGTCGATTTGAGCTTAAAAATCACCGAATCGGTCAACCATTCGATGAGAATCAGCTACGATAACGTAAAAAGCCATTCGGAGCTTACAAATCACTGAATCGGTCAATCGTAAGAAGCCATTCAGAGCTTACAAATCACCAAATTGGTCAACTGTTTGATCAGAATCAGCTACAATCACGTAAAAAGTCATTCAGATCTTACAAATCATCGAATTGGTCAACCATTGGATGAGAATAAGCTACACACACATAAAAAGTCATTTTGAGCTTATAAATCGTTGAATCGGTCCATTGTTTGATGAGAATTAGATAAAATCACGTAACAAACCATTCTGAGCTTACAAATTACTGAATCGGTCAACCGTTCGATGAGAATCAGCTCCAATCACGTAAAAAGCCATTATGAGATTACAAATCACCAAATCGATCAACCATTTTAATGAGAAACAGCTACAATCATGTAATAAGCCATTCTGAGCTTACAAATCACCGAATCGGTCAACCGTTTGATGAGAATCAACTACAATTACGTAAAAAGCCATTTTGAACTTACAAATCACTGAATCGGTCAACCATTTGATGAGAATTAGCTACAATCACGAAACAAGCCATTCAGAGCTTCCAAATCATCGAATTGGTCAACTGTTTAATGAGAATCTGCTACAATCATGTAACAAGCCATTCTGAGCATAGAAATCATTGAATCGGCCAACCGTTTGATGAGAATCAGCTACAATCACGTAACAAGCCATTCTGAGCTTACAAATCATTGAATTGGTCAATTGTTCAATGAGAATCAGCTACAATCACGTAACAAACCCTTCTGAGCTTAGAAATCACCGAATCGGTCAACCGTTCAATGAGAATCAGCTACAATGACATAACAAGCCTTTTTGAGTGAACAAATCATTGAATCGGTCAACTGTTCGATGAGAATCAGCTACAATCACGTAACAAGCCATTGTGAGCTTACAAATCACTGAATCGGTCAACCCTTTCATGAGAATTTGCTACAATCATGTAACAAGTCATTCTAAGCTTACAAATCACTGAATTGGTCAACCGTTCGATGAGAATCAGCTACAATCATTTTGCTATGCTTTTAGCAGCCCTATTTTAAACTTTCAAATCAAGCCCCCATTGTATTAAATGCAGGTGTTGCATAATTTTTAAATATTTTTTGAAGTTATGTGAAATAAGAGACATGTTTTGCAAAGTCGGTCATCCCGTTGAACTACAAATCTTGAACTATTTTAGTTCAAAGTTCAAGGTTCAACCGTCGGGTGTAAATTGTAACAAGCCTTGGGTGGTAGCCAGTTCATGCCTTTTATGATGCTTCATTTCTTTGTAAATGCATTAAGGGGCAGTGCTTCATTTTCAAGTATTCAGATTGAGTTCAAGTTTTCATTCCAAAGGCAACATGCAAATGCTATTGACATATTGAACCTAAATTTTAAACCTTCTCAGTTCAAAGTACAAAGTTCAACGGCACGATGATTTGTGTTTACTCAGTTCAAAGTTCAAAGTTCAAAGTTCAACAGCGCGATGATTTGTGTTCACTTAGTTCAAAGTTCAAAGTCTGAAAGCATGGTGCAAGATTTTAAAGTTCAATGTGAAGAGTTAGATTTCAAGTTCAAAATGCAAGTTCACCAGTCTAGAGTTAAGTTTCTAAAGAACATTTTGATGGTTCAATAGCATGGTCTTAGGCTTCATCAACCTCAATTCTAGAACTATTGGTGGCAATGATATCCCAATAGAATGAATGAGATTCATTAATATGGTTGCCCCAATATAACAATGAAAGTATCACTACTGGTTTATGAGGGAATTTAAATGCAATGCTTTGAATGTTAACAGGGGCACAGGTAACAAGATTCACATTTTCAAATTGATCCCGTAAACATCATTTTTCCCACATTTGAAGATGAGTTGCACATATGTGAAGAATGGTCTCAAATAGTTTGACAAAATGTCAAAATGTCACACCCTGATTTATAACATACATCGGTGAGTGGTCTTTCCCATAAATCACACCCGAGAATATAAATTAGAAGTGGATCAAAAGAACTTTCTAAATATTCAAGTGACCAGCTTTCTCTCTTATTACAAAATCAATATGTGATTTGTGCATTGTTGACTAATAAAAGAAAGAAAATAAGGAGAATTTTGTTTGTAAAAAAGTACTTTCACAGGATAAATTTATAGAATTTCCCAATATATTTTTTTTACTTAGAAATCCATTGGAAACAATGCAGCAAAAATGGATGTGTGCCTAGGTAGATTGGTATTGTTACCAAAGATGTGAAAGTGACTGCAAACTCTATTTTTGCAAGGCGGATTTTATGACAGTTGTATATACCTTGACTCAAAGATGCGTAACTTTTAGCTCGAATATAATTTGCCCAATCGCTCTACTGAAGTTGAATAAAACTAGGATTTTGGAAACATATCCAAAAATGAGCTCAATCCAACACTGGAATAAAAAGTTATGACCCCCGCATGGAGACCCATTTTTTCTGTCAGAGATATTTTTGTCCGCCCAGCATTAAAATGTTTTTATTTTTGGTTTGACATATTCAAATGCCAGTTGTAAAATTATCATTTAATATGTTAAGCTATATGTTTATAAACTTTAAAATCCATAGTTTATAAAGATATCATGTTTTTAAAAGAGAAAAACTTTGGGAATGAATGGCAAATATTTCCAAGAATCAGTTATGGAATAAAATTAAAAAGTTACAGGAAGTGAAAGGACAGGGTGAAAGTATTCAAGAATCAGTTATTGAAATGGTTGTTGGGATGAAGATTATTTAGAGGAAGATTTTGATGAAGCAAGGGTTCTTCTTTTCCAGAAGTCAGTTGGCAACAAGGAGAGAGAGAACATTTTTTGAATTCTGTATTTACAACAGAGGATTGAAGGAGAATTGATATTTCATTTTTGTTTTTGTAGAGCTGGTCTTTTTGTGCAAAGATATGATGATCAGTTGGTCATTATATTAAGCATCTAAGAACAAATAGATTTTGTTTATCTAAATCTGTAGGTTTTGGTGTATGATTTTTTGATTGAAATAAATCTGTGGGTGATTCCAGTCATTCTAAGATGTTGTTTTGCCTCTCTTTTCCAGAATTACAAATGTATTACAAGATGTTAAATTCTCCTTTACTTCTTTGTTTTAGGGAGATTAGATGAGTGATCTGTTGGTCATTCATTCATTTCTTTCTAAGCTTTTAAATCTCTTAATCACATTTTTCCCATGTTGATGGGTAAATGTTAGGCTGCCTTCGCGTCTTCTGGTTAAAGACATATCCAGTTGTTTAATTCATTGTAAATCTTTCTAATAGGGAGCTGTACCTCTCAATTCAGAGGAAGGTTATCAATTTAATGATAATCTATCCAACTGTTAGTAGCATTTGTACTTTCATTTGGGCATCATGAGTCAGTTTGTGTTGGTATTTTTAAAGTGCAAATCTGTTTACTAACAGATTTTTGGCGACTCTACTTGGGAAAGGGACATGAAAGATTAGTATTTTCTTTTCTCAGTAAAAACTTCTATTATTATCTTAGTATAAAAGAGATTGGTGACTCTGTTTTGTAATTTTCAAAATCTTTTGGTTAAAAAGAGTCTAGTTTATTATGGCTTTGGTTGCAGCCCAGCCATGGAGACCCTAGTTTGGGCCTCTTGTTTTGTCATTACTTTCAGCCCTGCCTAAAAGGCCAAAAGAGTATGTTCCTACATTTGCTGGAGATAAAAATGAATGCTCAAAAATTCACATTAAAGCATTCAGTGTTGCCTACAGTATTCTTGGTGTACAAGAAGAAAATGTCTATGTGAGATTGTTTGTTGGAAGCCTGATTGGTAAAGCTGCTGATTAGTTCCAGAATTTACAAAGTGGATGCATTACTTGTTGGAACGATCTGGAGGTAAAATTCCTTGATAGATTTGGATCTGCAGTTGATATAGGTGAATTATTAGTAAATTTTGTTCAAATCAAGATAGAGGAAAATGAATCTATGAGAAGTTTCATTGATAGATTTAATAGATGTGTTAGTAAAATGCCTCATGCAAGTCAACCAACTGAAAATAATCAGTTATCTATTTTTATTGTTGCATTGCAAATTGAGATCAAATTTTTGTTGAGGCAAAAGAAATTGCAAAATTTAAAAGATGCTCAAAGGGAAGCTGTGGAAATAGATGATTGTATGACTTTGAGTGGAATAAAGTGTTTGGATACATATGCTGCAAATATATCTCAATCTGAAATTTATCTTTGTGATCAAAATGTGTATCCAAAGAAAAGCCCTTTACAAAGGGAGCCTGTCATGAAAGCAGTGCAACCAACACAATCTATTTCTTGTTTCCAAACCTTGACCGTTTTTAATGATCAAGACTTCCAATCAGCTCCTGTGACTGAAAATAATCCTTCTAGTGTTGCTAGAATAAATTATTTACATGTTGAGCATGAGGATGAGTTAAAAATGTGTATGACCATACTACACTATTAAAAAAATCATTAACATGCCTACATGCACCGTCCATTGAGCAAAGATCCAATGATGGAATATTGTATGCAAGCTTGCCTAAAACCATGTCCTTTTCATATTTTGAGGCCTTTAAATTTTTTAATGCATTTCCAGCAAGTAATTTTAAGCATGCTAGTATGATGGAGCAGCAAGAACAAGAAATCTATAGTGATGATAAGATAGAAGATATCTTGCATATTCTAAGGCAACTAGTTGAGCCACCCTTGACACTCCCTGTTCGGCTCGGCCAGAAGGATGAGGAGGAGCTACCCACCCGGCCTATAGTTGGATTGTTTGTTCAACCGGTGGTGGGCAAGAGGATAGAAAGGTACAGGGATTGATTTACAGGTAGATTTTGAGTCTTTTTAGTTTGATTGCATGCAAGATAGTAAAGAGGTTTTACAGTCTAAGGTATTGAAGAATCATGAGAGATCTTATGAAGAGAAAGATGATGAAAACTCTTTTGCTTCCGGTATGACATCACATACACAATCTGAATTAGAGATATTCAAGTTTGATTATGAAGATGTGTTGCTTGATAGTAATCCCATGTTGGAATCATTTTGTTTTGATGACGTTCTTGATAATGCATCCTTGGAAAACAAGTATCAAACAAATTCAAATTCAGATTTTAAAAGGTGCATTCTTGCATATCATCCTTTCACCCTTGAAGAATGTTGTCCAATCAAATGCCTAACTTGTTTTTCTAACATTCATATGGGAGGCACTAGTTTTCTTGGTACAAATCAGCTCTTTCAATATGGTGTCAGCACATTGCAACCAGAAATCTATGATGAAACATGGCTCTTTGGGAGTGATTTTTTACTTGCAAAATTCCTACTCACTATTGATTTGTTTTTCAATATTGGAGAGATTGCTAGATGGCAAATGGTATGTGTTGCTTCACGTGGATGCATCCCATTATTCCAAAAAGGTTCATTCTTTTCGCAGCCTGTGAACGGTTTTGTGTAAGTAATTTTTTCCCTACTTCTTGTGGTGGGAGTTTCCTGCCTGTGTACATACTTGTAAATAAGTTTGGTTTTGCTAGTTTTTGTGGTGCTGGTAGTTTTGTTGTGTTTTTCTCCCTCCATCCTCTACATGCACCTCCCTGTTATCAGCTTTGACTCCGTTGCCCAATGGCTAGACATTGTTCTTACCAAAGATGCTGGATTCTTTGTGTCTTTATCATCCACATCCCCAGTCGGAGCCAGTTGTTGGTATGCTTTTAGCACCCCTATTTTAAAATTTCAAATCAAGCCCCCATTGTATTAAATGCAGGTGTTGCATAATTTTTAAATATTTTTTGAAGTTATGTGAAGTAAGAGACATGTTTTGCAAAGTCAGTCATCCCGTTGAACTACAAATCTTGAAATATTTTAGTTCAAAGTTCAAGGTTCAACCGTCGGGTGTAAATTGTAACAAGCCTTGGGTGGTAGCCAGTTCATGCCTTTTATGATGCTTCATTTCTTTTCAAATGCACTAAGGGGCAGTGCTTCATTTTCAAGCATTCAGATTGAGTTCAAGTTTTCATTCCAAAGGCAACATGCAAATGCTATTGACATATTGAACCTGAATTTTGAACCTTCTTAGTTCAAAGTTCAACGGCGCGATGATTTGTGTTTACTCAATTCAAAGTTCAAAGTTCAACGGTACGATGATTTATGTTCACTTAGTTCAAAGTTCAAAGTCTCAAAGCATGGTGTAGGATTTTAAAGTTCAAATTTTAGAGTTCAATGTGCAGAGTCAGATTTCAAGTTTAAAATGTAGATTTTGAAATGCAAGTTCACCAGTCTAGACTTAAGTTTCTAAAGAACATTTTGATGGTTCAATAGCATGGTCTTAAGCTTCATCAACCTCAATTCTAGAACTATTGGTGGCAATGATATCCCAATAGAATGAATGAGATTCATTAATATGGTTGCCCCAATATAACAATGAAAGTATCACTACTGGTTTATGAGGGAATTTAAATGCAATGCTCTAAATGTTAACAAGGGCACAGGTAACAGGATTCACATTTTCAAATTGATCCCGTAAACATCATTTTTCCCACATTTGAAGATGAGTTACACATATGTGAAGAATGGTCTCAAACAGTTTGACAAAATGTCAAAATGTCACACCCCAATTTATAACATACATCGGTTAGTGGTATTTCCGATAAATCACACCCGAGAATATAGATTAGAAGTGGATCAAATGAACTTTCTAAATATTCAAGTGACCAGCTTTCTCTCTTATTACAAAATCAATATGTGATTTGTGCATTGTTGACTGATAAAAGAAGAAAAATAAGCAGAATTCTCTGTGTAAAAAAGTACTTTCACGAGATAAATTTACAAAATTTCCCAATATTTTTTTTTACTTAGAAATCCATTGGAAACAATGCAGCAAAAATGGGTGTGTGCCTAGGCAGATTGGTATTGTTACCAAAGATGTGAAAGTGACTGCAAACTCTATCTTTGCAAGGCAGATTTTATGATCATCGAATCACCGAATTGGTCAACCATTCGATGAGAATCAATTACAATCATGTAACAAGCCATTCTGAGCTTACAAATCACTGAATCGGTCAGCGATTGGATTAGAACCAGCTACAAACATGTTAAATGTCATTCTGAGCTTACAAATCACTGAATCAGTCAATTGTTCAATGAGAATTAGCTACAACCACGTAACAAGTCATTCTGAGCTTACAAATCACCGAATCAGTTAACCATTCGATGAGAATCAGCTCCAATCATGTAAAAAGTTATTTTGAGCTTACAAATCACCCAATCGGTCAACCGTTCGATGAGAATCAGCTACAATCATGTAACAACCATTCTGAGCTTACAAATCACTGAATCGGTCAACCATTTGATGAGAATAAGCTACAATCATGTAACAGGCCATTTTGAGCTTGCAAATCACCAAATCGGTCAACCATTACATGAGAAATAATTACAATTAGGTAACAAGCCATTTTGAGCTTACAAATCATTGAATCGGTTAATTGTTCAATCAGAATCAGCTACAATCACGTAACAAGCCATTTTCAACTTACAAATCACCGAATCGGTCAACCATGCGATGAGAATCAACCAGTATCACGTAATAAGCCATTATGAGCTTACAAATCACTTAATCAATCAATCGTTTGATGAGAATTAACTACAATCATGTAACAAGCCACTCTGAGCTTACAAATCACTAAATCAGTCAACCGTTCGATGAGAATCAACTACAATCATGTAACAAGCCATTTTGAGGTTATAAATCACTAAATTAGTCAACCATTTGATGAGAATCAGCTACAATCATGTAATAAGCCATTCTAAACTTACAAATCACTGAATCAAATCAACTGTTAGATGAAAATCAGCTACAATCACGTGACAAGCCATTCTGAGCTTACAAATCACCAAATCACTCAATCGTTCAATGATAGTCAGCTACAATCACGTACAAGCCATTTCAAGCTTACAAATCACCGAATTGGTCAACTGTTCAATGAGAATCAGCTACAATCACATAACAAGTCATTCTAACCTTACAAGTCACCGAATCAGTCAATCATTTGATGAGGATCAATTATAATCATGTAACAAGCCATTCTAATCTTACAAATCATCGAATCTGTCAACCGTTCGATGAGAATCATTTACAATAATGTAACAAGTCATTTTGAGCTTACAAATCATTGAATCGGTCAACCGTTCAATGAGAATTAGCTACAATCATGTAACAAGTCATTTTGAGCTTACAAATCACTGAATTGATCAACTATTAGATAAGAACCAGCTACAATCACGTAAAAAGCCATTCTGAGCTTACAAATCACTGAATCGGTCCACTGTTTAATGAGAATTAGCTACAATCATGTAACAAGCCATTCTAAGCTTACAAATCACCGAATCGGTCAATCGTTCGATGAGAATCAGCCAAAATCACGTAACAAGCCATTTTGACCTTACAAATCACCGAATCGGTCAACCGTTCAATGAGAATTAGCTACAATAATGTAACAACCCATTTTGTGGTTACAAATCACCGAATCGGTCAACCGTTTGATGAGAATTAGCTACAATCAGGTAACAAGTCATTCTGAGCTTACAAGTCACCAAATCAATCAACCGTTCGATGAGAATTAGCTATAATCATGTAAAAAGCCATTATGAAGTGACAAATCACCGAGTCGGTCAACTGTTCGATGAGAATCAGCTACAATCATGTAACAAGCCATTCTGAGCTTACAAATCACCGAATCGGTCAACCGCTTGATGAGAATCAACTACAATCATGTAACAAGCCATTCTGAGGTTACAAATCACTGAATCAGTCAACTGTTCGATGAGAATCACCTACAATTATGTAACAAGTTATTTTTTGCTTACAAATCATTGACTTGATCAACCATTCGATGAGAGTTAGCTACAATCATGTAACAAGCTATTCTAAGCTTACAAATCATTGGATTGATCAACTATTAAATGAAAACTAGCTACAATCATGTAAAAAGCCATTCTGAGCTTACAAATCACCGAATAGGTCCATTGTTCGATGAGAATTAGCTACAATCATGTAACAAGCCATTCTGAACTTAGAAATCATCGAATCGGTCAACCATTCGATGAGAATCAGGTGAAATCACGTAACAAGCCATTCTGAGCTTACAAATCACCGAATCGGTCATCCATTTGATGAGAATCAGCTACAATCACGTAACAAGCCATTCTGAGATTTACAAATCACTGAATCGGTCAACCATTTAATAAGAATCAATTATAATCATGTAACAAGCCATTTTGAGCTTAGAAATCACTGAATTGGTCAACTATTCGATGAGAATCAACTACAATCACATAAAAAGTCATTTGTAGCTTACAAATCAAAGTATTGGTAAACACTTCGATGAGAATCAACTAGAATCACATAATAAGCCATTTTGAGCTTACAAATCACCAAATCAGTCAACCATTCTTTGAGAATCAATTACAATCATGTAACAAGCCATTATCAGCTTACAAATCACCCATTCAATCAACATTTGGATGAGAATTAGCTACAATCATGTCACAAGCCATTCTGAGCTTACAAATCACCGAATAGGTAAACTGTTCGATGAGAATCAGCTACAATCACATAAATAAGTCATTCTGAGCTTACAAATTATAAAATCGGTTAACCGTTTGATGAGAATTAAGTTACAATCACGTAAAAATAAATTATGAGCTTACAAATAATCAAATCGGTCAACTGTTCAATGAGAATCAGCCATAATAATGTAACAAACCATTCTAAGCTTACAAATCACTAAATCAGTTAACAATTCGATAAGAAGCAGTATAGTCACAAGACAAACCATTCTTAGTTTACAAGTCACTGAATTGGTCAACCCTTCAATGAGAATCAACTATAATCACGTAACAAGCCATTCTAAGCTTACAAATCACTGAATCAGTCAACCATTCAATGTGAATCAACTACAATCATGTAACAAGCCATTCTGAGATTAAAAATCACTGAGTTGGTCAACCGTTCGATGAGAATCAACTACAATCAGGTAACAAGTCAGTCTGAGCTTACAAATCACCAAATTGGTCAACTGTTCGATGAGAATCAATTACAATCATGTAACAAGCCATCTTAAACTTACAAATCATCGTATCGGTTGACCGTTCAGGGGGAATCAGCTACAATCACGTAACAAGCCATTCTGATCTTACAAGTCACTGAATCTGTCAACTGCTTAATGAGAATCAGCTACAATCACATAAAAAGGTATTCTAAGGTTACAAATCACCAAATTGGTCAACCGTTCGATGAGAATCAGCTACAATCATATAACAAGCCATTCTGAGCTTACAAATCACCAAATCGATCAACTGTTCGATGAGAATTAGCTACAATCATGTAAAAAGCCATTCCGAGCTTACAAATCATCGAATCGGTCAACCGTTCGATGAGAATCAGCTACATTCACGCAACAAGCTATTTTGAGCTGACAAATCACCAAATCAACCAATCGTTCAATGAGAATCAGCTAGAATCATGTAACAAGTCATTCTGAAATTACAAATCTCCGAATAGGTCAACCATTCGATGAGAATTAGCTACAATCACATAACAAGCCATTCTGAGCTTACAAATTAGTGAATTGGTCAACCGTTCAATGAGAATAAGCTACAATCATGAATCAAGCCATTTTGAGCTTACAAATCACTGAATTGGTCAGTCGTTCGATGAGAATCAACTACAATCACGTAACAAGCCATTCTAAGCTTACAAATCGCCGAATCAGTCAATCTTTTGATGACAATCAACTACAATCACATAACAAGCCATTTTGAGCTTAAAAATTACCAAATCGGTCAAACCTTCAATCAAAATCAGCTACAATCATGTAGCAAGCCATTCCGAGCTTACAAATCACCGAATCGGTCAACCGTTCGATGAGAATTAACTACAATCACATAAAAAGACATTTTGAGCTTACAAATCACTGAATCAGTCCACCGTTCACTAAGAATCAGCTACAATCATGTAACAAGCCATTATAAGCTTACATATGACCGAATCGGTGAACCGTTTGATGAGAATCGATGACAATAACATAATTAGCCATTCTAAGCTTACAATTCATCGAATCGGTCAACCGTTCGATGAGAATCAGCTACAATCACGTAACAAGCCATTTTGAGCTTCCAAATCACCAAATCGGTCAACCATTCGATGAGAATCAGCTACAATCATGTAATAAGCCATTCAGAGCTTACAAATTACTGAATTGGTCAACCATTCAATGAGAATCAATAACAATCATGTAACAAGGCATTTTGAGCTTACAAATCATCAAATCGGTCAACCGTTTGGTGAGAATCAACTACAATCACGTAACAAGCCATTCTGAGCTTACAAATCACCGAATTGATCAACCGCTTCATGAGAATCAGCTACAATCACGTAACAAGCCATGCTGAGGTTACAAATCATTGAATAGGTCAACTGTTTGATGAGAATCAGCTACAATCAGATAACAAGTCATTTTGGGCTGACAAATCACTGGATCGATCAACCATTCAATAAGAATTAGCTACAATCATGTAAAATGCCATTTTGAGCTTACAAATCACCAAATCGGTCAACCGTTTGATGACAATCAGCTACAATCATGTAACAAGCTATTTTGAGCTTACAAATCACCGAATCGGTCAACCGCTTAACGAGAATCAGCTACAATCACGTAACAAGCCATTCTGAGGTTATAAATCACTAAATCAGTCAATTGTTCGATGAGAATTAGCTACAATCACATAACAAGCCATTCTGAGCTTACAAATCACCGAATCAATCAACCATTCGATGAGAGTTAGCTACAATCATGTAAAAAGCCATTCTAAGCTTACAAATCTTTGAATCCGTAAACTGTTCGATGAGAATCCGCTACAATCATATAACAAGCCATTCTGAGCTTACAAATCACTGAATCGGTCAACTGATTCAGTGATTTGTAATTGATTCTCATCAAACGGTTGATCGGATCAGTGATTTCTAATTGATTCTCATCAAACGGTTGACCGATTCAGTGATTTGTAAGCTCAAAATGGCTTGTTACATGATTGTAGTTGATTCTCATTGAATGGTTCACCGATTCAGTGATTTGTAAGCTCAGAATAGCTTGTTAAGTGATTGTAGCTGATTCTTATTGAATAGTTCATTGATTCAGTGAATTATCGATCAACCATTCGATGAGAATTATCTACAATCAAGTAACAAGCCATTTTGAGATTACAAATCATTGAATTGGTCAACCGTTCGATGAGAGTCAGCTACAATCACGTAACAAGCCATTTTGAGCTTATAAATCACCGAATCAGGTAACAAGCCATTCTGGGCTTACAATCACAAAATCGATCAACCGTTCAATGAGAATTAGCTACAATCATGTAAAAAGCCATTTTGAGCTTACAATTCACCGAATCGGTCAACTGTTTGATGAGAATCAGCTAGAATCATCTAACAAGCCATTCTAACAATACAAATCACCGAATTGGTCAATCACTTAATGAGAATCAGCTACATTCATGTAACAAGCCATTCTGAGGTTACAAATCACTGAATTCCTCAACCGTTTGATGAGAACCAACTATAATCATGTAACAAGCCATTCTGGGCTTACAAATCACCGAATCAATCAACCCTTCGATGAGAATAAGCTACAATAATTTAAAAAGCTATTCTGAGCTTACAAATCACCAAATGGGTCAACTGTTCTATGAGAATCAGCAACAATGACGTAAAAAGCCATTCTGAGCTTACAAATCACCAAATCAGTCAACCGTTCAATGAGAATCAACTACAATCATGCAACAAGCCATTCTGAGCTTAAAAATTATCGAATCGATCAACTGTTCGATGAGAATCAGCTACAATCACGTAACAAGCCATTCTGAGGTTACAAATCAATGAATCGGTCAACTGTTTGATGAGAATCAGCTACAATCACGTAACAAGTTATTCTGAGCATACAAATTACCAAATCGGTCAACCATTTGATAAGAATCAGCTACAATCACGTAACAAGCCATTCCGAGCTTACAAATCACCGAATCGGTGAATCCTTTGATGAGAATCAGCTACAACCACGTAACAATCCATTCTAAGCTTACAAATCATTGAATAGGTTAACCGTTCAATTTGAATCAGCTACAATCATGTGACAAGCCATTTTGAGCTTACAAATCACCGAATTGGTCAATCGTGCAATTAGGATTAGCTAGAATCATGTAATAAGCCATTCTGAGCTTACAAATCATCGAATTGGTCAACCATTCGATGAGAATCAACTACAATCATGTAAAAGGTCATTCTAAGCTTACAAATCATCGAATCGGTCAACCATTCAATGAGAATCAGCAATAATCAGGTAACAAGCCATTTTGTACTTACAAATCACCGATCAGTCAATCATTCAATGAGAATAAGCTACAATAACATAACAAGCCATTCTAAGCATATAAATCACTGAATCAGTCAACCGTTCGATCAAAATCAGCTACAATCATGTAACAAGCCATTTTGAGCTTATAAATCACCGAATCGGTGAACCGTTCGATGAGAATCAACTACAATCATGTAAAAAGCCATTTTAAGCTTACAAATCACCGAATCGGTCCACCATTCGATGGGAATTAGGTGCAATCACGTAACAAGACATTCTAAGCTGACAAATCACTAAATTGATCAACCATTTGATCAAAATCAGCTACAATCACGTAACAAGCCATTTGGAGATTACAAATCACTGAATCGGTCAATAATTTGATGAGAATCAATTATAATCATGTAACAAGTCATTCTGAGCTTACAAATCACTGAATCGATCTACTGTTCGATGAGAATTAACTACAATCACGTAACAAGTCATTCTAATCTGACAAATCACTGAATCAGTCAATCATTTGATGACAATCAGCTACAATTACATAACAAGCCATTTTGAGCTTATAAATCATGAAATCGATCAACCATTCGATGAGAATCAGCTACAATCATGTAGCAAGCCAATCTGAGCTTACAAATCATCGAATCAGGCAACCGTTAGATGGGAATTAGCTAGAATCATTTAAAAAGCTATTCTAAGCTTACAAATTACCAAATCGATCAACCGTTTGATGAGACTTAGCTACAATCATGTAATGGTTGACCGATTCAATGATTTGTATTTGATTCTCATCGAACGGTGGACCGATTCAATGATTTGTAAGCTCAAAATAGCTTGTTACATGATTGTGGCTGATTCTCATTGAACGGTTCACCAATTCAATGATTTGTAAGCTCAGAATAGCTTGTTACGTGATTGTAGCTGATTCTTATGGAACAGTTCATCGATTCAATGAATTGTCAGTCAACCATTTGATGAGAATTAGCTACAATCAAGTAACAAGCCATTCTGAGCTTACAAATCACTGAATCGGTCAACCGTTTGATGAGAATCAGCTACAATCATGTAACAAGTCATTGTGAGCTTTTAAATCACCGAGTCGGTTAACCATTCAATGAGAATCAGCTACAACAACATAACAAGCCATTCTGAGCTGACAAATCACCGAATCGAACAACTACGCAATGAGAATCAGCTACAATCACGTAACAAGCCATTCTAAGCTTACAAATCATGAAATCGGTCAACCGTGTGATGAGAAATAGCTACAATCATGTAAGAAGCTATCATGAGCTTACAGATGACCAAATCAGTGAACCGTTCGAAGAGAATTTAGCTAGAATCACATCACAAGCCATTCTAAACTTACAATTCTTCAAATCGGTCAAGCATTTGATGAGAATCAACTACAATCATGTACCAAGCCATTTTGAGCTTACAAATTATCGAATCGGTCAATTGTTTGATGAGAATCAGCTACAATCATGTAAACAGCCATTTCGAGCTTACAAATCACCCAATCGATCAACCATTTGATGAGAATTAATTAAAATCATGTAACAAGCCATTCCGAGCTTACAAATCACCGAATCGGTCAATCGTTAGGTGAGAATCAGCTACAATCACGTAACAAACCATTCTGAACTTACAAATCACTGAATCGGTCAACCATTTTATGAGAATCAACTACAATCACGTAGGAAGCCATTATGAGGTTACAAATCACCAAATTGGTCAACCGTTCGATGAGAATCAGCTACAATCAAGTAACAAGCCATTCTGGGCTTTCAAATTACTGAATCGATCAACCATTCGATGAGAATTAGCTACAATCATGTAAAAAGCCATTCTGAGCTTACAAATGACCGAATCGGTCAACTGTTTGATGAGAATCAGCTACAACTTGTAATAAGCCATTCTGAGTTTACAAATCACCGAATCGGTCAATCACTTCATGAGAATCAGCTACAATCACATAACAAGCCATTTCGAGGTTACAAATAACCGAATTGGTCAACCATTTGATGAGAATCAGCTACAACATCAAAAACTAAAGCAACCATATAATAGCGAATTTTAAATTGGATCTAGGTATCTCCCATTGGTTCTATACCTGATTCATAACTAGTGGCTTTCTCCAACCCTTTACTTATTGGAGCCAAACTTTTTGAAATTAAGAATGTCAGAATCAAATAAGACTGGATATGGATGTAGCAAGCCATTCTAGGCTGACAATTCACTGAATCAATCAATCGTTCGATGAGAATTAGCTACAATCATGTAAAAAGCCATTCTGAGCTTACAAGTCACCGAACCGGTCAACTGTTTGATGAGAATCAGCTACAAGGACGTAACAAACAATTTTGAGCTTACAAATCATCGAATCAATCAACCGTTCTATTAGAATCAACTACAATAATGTAACAAGTCATTCTGAACTAAAAAGTCATCGAATCGGTCAACTGTTCGTTGAGAATCAACTACAATCACATAACAAGCCATTCTGAGCTAACAAATCACTGAATCGGTCAACCGTTCAATGAGAATTAGCTACAATCACATAACAAGCCACTATGAACTTACAAATCAATGATACGATCAACCATTGGATGAGAAACAATTACAATCACGTAAAAAATTATTCCTAGCTTACAAATCACCGAATCGGTCCACCGTTCAATGAGAATCAGCTACAATCACGTAACAAGCCATTATGAGCTTACAAATCACCGAATCGGTGAACCATTCGATGAGAAACAACTACAAGCATGTAACAAGCCATTTTGAGCTTAGATATCATCGAATTGGTCAATCGTTCGATGAGAATTAGCTACAATCATATAACAAGCTATTTTGAGCTTACAAATCAGTAAATCGATCAACCATTCGATGAGAATCAACTACAATCACGTAACAAGCCATTCTAAGCTTATAAATCATCGAATCAATCAACCATTACTAGCAATTGTAAGCTTACAAATCACCAAATAGGTCAACCGTTTGATGCGAATCAGCTACAATCACATGACAAGCCATTTTGAGCTTACAAATCACTGAATCGGTCAACCGTGCGATGAGAATCAGCTAGAATCACATAACAAGCCAATCTGAGCATACAAATCACTGAATTGGTCAACTATTCGATGAGAATCAGCTACAATCATGTAACAAGCCATTTTGAGCTTATAAATATCAAATTGGTCAACCATTCGATGAGAATCAGCTACAATCACGTAAAAAGCCATTCTCAGCTTATAGATCACCGAATCAGTCCACTATTTGATGAGAATCACACACAATCACGTAAGAAGCCATTATGAGCTTACAAGTCATCGAATCAATGAATCGTTTGGTGAGAATCAGCTACAATCACGTAACAAGCCATTCTGAGCTTACAAATTATTGAATCAGTCAACCATTTGATGATAATCATCTACAATCATGTAACAAGCCATTCTGAACTTACAAATCATCGAATTGGTCAATCGTTTGATGAGAATCAACTACTATCACGTAAAAAGCCATTTTGAGCTTACAAATCACCGAATCGATCAACCGTTCAATGAGAATCAGCTACAATCATGTAACAAGCCTTTCTGAGCTTACAAATCACCGAATCGATCAACCATTAGATGAGAATTAGCTACAATCATGTAACAAGCGATTCTGAGCTTACAAATCCTCGAATCAGTCAACCGTTCAATGAGAATCAACTACAATCACATAAAAAACCATTCTAAGCTTACAAATCATCGAATCGGTCAAGTGTTTGATGATAATCAATTATAATCATGTAGCGAGCCATTCTAAGCTACAATAAGCTACAATCACGTAACAATCCATTTCGATGAGAATCAACTACAATCAGGTAACAAGCCATTTCAAGCTAACAAATCACAGAATCAGTCAACTGTTCGATGAGAATCAACTACAATCATGTAACAAGCCATTCTGAGCTTAAAAATCATTGGATTGATCAACTGTTAGATGAGAACTAGCTACAATAATGTAAAAAGCCATTTTGAGCTTACAAATCACCGAATCGATCCACTGTTTGGTGAGAACTTAGAAATCATCAAATTGGTCAACCATTCGATGAGAATTAGGTGCAATCACATAACAAGCCATTATGAGCTTACAATTCACCGAATTGGTCAACCATTTGATGAGAATCAACTACAATCACGTAACAATCCATTCTGTGCTTACAAATTACCGAATTGGTCAACCATTTAATAAGAATCAATTATAATCATGTAACAAGCCATTTTGAGCTTAGAAATTACCGAATTGGTCAACCATTTGATAAGAATCAACTACAATCACATAAAAAGTCATTCCCAGCTTACAAATCAATGTATTGGTAAACAGTTTGATAAGAATCAGCTACAATCACGTAATGAGCTATTCTGAGCTTACAAATCACCAAATCGGTCAACCATACATTGAGAATCAATCACAATCACGTAACAAGCCATTATGAGCTTACAAATCACCCATTCGATCAACTGTTGGATGAGAATCAGCTACAATCACGTAACAAGCCATTCTGAGCTTACAAATCATCGAATAGGTAAACTGTTTGATGAGAATCAGCTACAATCACGTAAATAAGCCATTCTGAGCTTACAAATTATGGAATCGGTCAACCGTTCGAGGAGAATTAAGTTACAATCACATAAAAAGAAATTCTGAGCTTACAAATAATCGAATTGGTCAACTGTTTAATGAGAATCCGCTAGAATAATGTAACAAGCCATTCTAAGCTTACGAATCACTGAATCAGTCAACCATTCGATAAGAAGCAGCTATAATCATGTAACAAACTATTCTAAGCTTACAAATCACCGAATTGGTTAACCCTTCGATGAGAATCAGCTATAATCATGTAACAAGTCATTCTAAGATTACAAATCACTGAATCGGTCAACCGTTTGATGAGAATCAACTACAATCATAGAAAAAGCCATTCTAAGATTAAAAATCATTAAGTCGGTCAACCTTTCAATGAGAATCGACTACAATTAGGTAACAAGTCATTCTGAGCTTACAAATCACCGAATCGGGCAACCGTTCGATGAGAATCAATTACAATCATGTAAGAAGCCATTTTGAGCTTACAAATCACCATATCTGTCAACCACTTAATGAGAATCAGCTACAATCTTGTAACAAGCTAGTCTAAGGTTACAAATCACCGAATCAGTCAATCGTTCGATGAGAATCAACTACAATCATGTAACAAGCCATTCTTAGCTTACAAATTGCTGAATTGATCAACTGTTCAATGAGAATTAGCTACAATAATGTAAAAAGCCATTCTGAGCTTACAAATCAATGAATCGGTCAAACGTTCCGCGAGAATCAGCTACAATCACGTAACAAGCTATTCTAAGCTTACAAATCACTGAATTGACAATCGTTCGATGAGAATAAGTTAGAATCATGTAACAATCTATTCTAAAATTACAAAGCCCTGAATCGGTCAACCATTCGATGAGAATCAGCTACAATCACATAACAAACCATTCTGCTCTTACAAATCACCGAATTGGTCAACCGTTCAATAAGAGTAAGCTACAATCATGAAACAAGCCATTCTGAGCTTACAAATCACTGAATCGGTCAACATTTGATGAGAATTAGCTACAATCATGTAACAAGCCATTCCGAGCTTACAAATCACCAAATTGGTCAACCATTGGATGAGAAACAGCTACAAACACATAAAAAGTAATTTTTAGCTTACAAATCACCGAATCGGTGAACCCTTGCATGAGAATCAGCTACAATCATGTAACAAGCCATTCTGAACTTCCAAATCACTGAATCGGTCAACTATTCAATGAGAATCAACTACAATCACGTAACAAGGCATTCTAAGCTGATAAATCACCGAATCAGTCAACCGTTCGATGAGAATTACCTACAATCATGTAACAAGCGATTTTGAGCTTACAAATCAATGAATCGGTCAACTGTCTGACAAGAATCAGCTACAATCACGTAACAAGCCATTCTCAGCTGACAAATCACCGAATTGGTCAACTGTTCTATGAGAATCAGCTACAATCATGTAACAAGCCATTCGGAGCATACAAATCACCAAATCGGTCAACCGTTTGACAAGAATCAGCTACTATCACGTAAAAAGTCATTCTGAGCTTACAAATCATAGAATCGATTAACCGTTCGATGAAAATCAAGTACAATCACGTAACAAGCCATTTCAAGCTTACAAATCATTGAATCGGTCAACCGTTTGATGAGAATTACCTACAATCACATAACAAGCCATTTTGAGCTTACAAATCACTCAATTGATCAACCGTTTGAT
Organism: Chamaecyparis obtusa; assembly: GCA_027943335.1. Taxonomy (NCBI): domain Eukaryota; kingdom Viridiplantae; phylum Streptophyta; class Pinopsida; order Cupressales; family Cupressaceae; genus Chamaecyparis; species Chamaecyparis obtusa. Next base: position 1,234,171 of record BSBK01002264.1, read on the forward strand.
GAGAATCAACTATAATCACGTAAAAAGCCATTCTGAGCTTACAAATTATCGAATCATTCAACCATTCAATGAGAATCAGTTACAATCACATAACAAGACATTCTGAGCTTACAGATCACCAAATCGTTCAACCGTTCGATGAAAATCAGTAACAATCACGTAACAATTCATTTTGGGGTTACGAATTATCAAATCAATCAACCGTTTGATACGAATTAGCTACAATCACGTAACAAGCCCTTTTGAGCTTACAAATCATCAAATTGGTCAACTGTTCGATGACAATCAGCTACAATCACGTAACAAGTCATTCTGAACTTACAAATCACCGAATCAGTCAATCATTTGATGAGAATTAGCTACAATCACGTAATAAGACATTCTGAGCTTACAATGCACTGAATCGTTCAACCGTTCAATGAGAATCAGCTACAATCATGTAACAAGCCATTCTAAGCTTACAAATCCCCAAATCGATCAACTGTTCGATCAGAATCAGCTACAATCATCTAACAAGCCATTCTGAGCTTACAAATCACCAAATTTGTCAACTGTTCGATGAGAATAAGCTACAATTATGTAACAAGCCATTCTGAGCTTACAAATCACTGAATCGGTCAACCGTTCGATGAGAGTTAGCTACAATCATCTAATAAGCCATTCTGAGCTTACAAATCAATGAATCGGTCAACCGTTGGATGAGAAACAGCTAGAATCATGTAAAAAGCCATTCTTAGCTTACAAATCACTGAATCGGTCCACCGTTTGATGAGAATAATCTAAGATCACGTAACAAGCCATTATGAGCTTAAAAATCACGTAACAAGGCATTCTGAGCTTAAAAATCACTAAATTGATCAACCATTCGATGACAATCAGCTACAATCATGTAACAAGCCATTCTAATCTTACAAATCATCGAATCGGTCAATCGTTTAATGACAATCAGCTACAATCACGTAACAAGCCATTTTGAGCTTACAAATCACCGAATCGGTCAACCATTCGATGAGAATTAGCTACAATCATGTAGCAAGCCATTTTGAGCTTACAAACTACCAAATCGGTTAACCAGTCAATGAAAATTAGCTACAATCATGTAACGGTGGACCGATTCCGTGATTTGTAATTGATTCTCATCGAACAGTCGACTGATTCAGTGATTTGTGAGCTCAAAATGGCTTGTTACATGATTGTAGCTGATTCTTATTGAACGGTTCACCGATTCAGTGATTTGTAAGATTAGAATAGCTTGTTACATAATTGTAGTTGATTCTTATCGAATCATTCACCGATTCAATGAATTATTGGTCAATAATTCGATGACAATTAGCTACAATAGTAACAAGGTTTTCTGAGCTTACATATCATCGAATCGGTCGACTGTTCGATGAGAATCAGCTACAATCACGTAATAGACCATTCTAAGCTTCTAAATCATTGAATCAGTCAACCGTTCAATGAGAATCAGCTACAATGACATAACAAGCCATTCTGAGCTTACAAATCACCAAATCAAACAACTGTGTGATGAGAATCGGCTACAATCACGTAACAAGCCATTCTAAACTTACAAATCATTGAATCGGTCAACCATTCGATGAGAATCAGCTACAATCACGTAACAAGCCATTCAGACCTTACAAATCCCAAATCGGTGAACCGTTCAATGCAAATCAGCTACAATCACGTGACAAGCCATTTTGAGCTTATAAATCACCAAATCGGTCAACTGTGTGATGAGAATCAACTAGAATCATGTAACAAGCCATTATGAGCTTACAAATCACCAAATCGGTGAACCGTTCACTGAGAATCAACTACAATCACATAAGAAGCCATTTTGACATTACAAATCACCGAATCGGTCAACCATTTGATGAGAATCAGCTACAATCAAGAAACAAGCCATTCTGAGCTAATAAATCATCAAATCGGTCAACCGTTTGATCAGAATCAAGTACAATCATGAAATAAGCCATTCTGAGATTATAAATCATCGAATTGGTCAACCATTCAATGAGAATCATCTACAATCTCAAAACAAGCCATTCTGAGCTTATAAATCACCGAATTGGTCAACCGTTCAATGAGATTTAGCTACAATCATGTAAAAAGACATTCTGAGCTTACAAATCACCGAATTGGTCCACCGTTCGTTGAGAATTAGCTACAATCATGTAACATGCCATTATGAGCTTACATATGACTGAATCAATGAACCATTCGAAGAGAATCAGCTACAATCAGGTCACAAGCCATTCTAATCTTAGAATTCATCAAATCGGTCAACCGTTCGATGAGAATCAGCTACAATCACATAACAAGCCATTTTGACCTTACAAATCATTGAATCAGTCAACTGTTTGATGAGAATCAGCGACAATGATGTAACAAGCCATTCTGGTTTATAAATTACTAAATCGGTCAACCTTTCGATGAGAATCAATTACAATCCTGTAATAACCCATTCTGAGCTTACAAATCACCGAATTGATCAATCGTTCGGCGAGAATTAGCTACAATCATGTAACAAGTCATTTTGAGATTACAAATCATTGAATCGGTAAACCGCTTCATGAGAATCTACTACAATTACTTTACAAGCAATTTGAAGGTCACAAATCATCGAATTGGTCCACTGTTCGATGAGAATCAGCTACAATCATGTAACAAGCCATTCTAGGCTTACAAATCACCGAATTGGTCAACCACTTAATGAGAATTAGCTACAATCATGTAACAAGCCATTATGAGGTTACAAATCATCGAATCCATCAACCGTTCGATGAGAATCAGCTAGAATCACGTAACAAGCTATTATGGGCTTACAAATCAATGAATCGATCAACCGTTCGATGAGAATTAGCTACAATCATTTAAAAATCACCGAATCGGTCAACTGTTTGATGAGAATCAGCTACAATCACGTAACAAGCCATTCTGAAATTACAAATCAATGAATCGGTCAACCATTTAATGAGAATCAGCTACAATCACGTAACAAGCCATTCTGAGCATACAAATCACCAAATCGGTCAACCATTTGATAAGAATCAGCTACAATCACGTAAGAAGCCATTCTGAGCTTACAAATCACCGAATCGGTGAACTGTTCAATGAGAATTAGCTAAAATCCCGTAACAAGCCATTCTGAGCTTACAAATCACCGAATAGGCCAACCGTTCGATGCGAATCAGCTACAATCACGTGACAAGCCATTCTGAGCTTACAAATCACCGAATCGGTCAATCATGCAATTAGAATCAGCTAGAATCACGTAACAAGCCATTTTGAGCTTACAAATCACCGAATTGGTCAACCATTTGATGAGAGTAAGCTACAATCAACTAACAAGCCATTCTGAGCTCACAAATCACCAAATCGGTCAACCATTCGATGAGAATAAGCAACAATCATGTAACAAGCCATCTGAGCTTACAAATCACTAAATAAGTCAATCGTTCGATGAGAATAAGTTACAATAACATATAAAGCCATTCTAAGCATATAAATTACTGAATCGACCAACTGTTCGATGAGAATTAGCTACAATCATGTAACAAGCTATTCTAAGCTTATAAATCACCGAATCGGTCAACCGTTCAACAAGAATCAGCTACAATCACGTAAAAAGCCATTGTTAGCTTAAAAATCTTTGAATCGGTCCACCATTCGATGAGAATCAAATACAATCACGTAAAAGCCATTATGAGCTTACAAATCACCGAATCGGTGAACCGTTCAATGAGAATTAGCTACAATCATGTAAATGCATTTTGAACTTATAGATCATCGAATCGGTCAACCATTCGATGAGAATCAGGTGCAATCATGTAACAAGCCATTCTGAGCTTACAAATTACAAAATTGGTCAACCATTTGATGAGAATCAGCTACAATCACGTAACAAGCCATTTTGATCTTACAAATCACTGAATCGATCAACCATTGAAGAGAATCAATTATAATCACGTAACAAGACATTCTGAGCTTACAAATCATTGAATCCGTCAACCATTCAATGAGAATCAACTACAATCAGGTAACAAACCATTCTAATCTTACAAATCACCGAATCCGTCAATCGTTTGATGACAATCAGCTACAATCACGTAACAAGCCATTTTGAGCTTACAAATCACCAAATCGATCAACCATTTGATGAGAATTAGCTACAATCATGTAGCGAGCCATTTTGAGCTTACAAATCACCGAATCGGTCAACTGTTTGGTGAGACTTAGCTACAATCACGTAACGGTTGACTGATTTAGTGATTTGTATTCGATTCTCATCGAATGGTGGACCGATTCATTGATTTGTAAGCTCAAAATGGCCTTTTACATGATTGTTGTTGATTCTCATTGAACGGTTCATCGATTCGATGATTTGTAAGCTCAGAATAGTTTGTTACGTGATTGTAGCTGATTCTTATCAAACAATTCACTGATTCAGTGAATTTTCGGTCAACCATTCGATGAGAATTACCTACAATCAAGTAACAGGCCATTCTAAGCTTACAAATCACCAAATCAGTCAACCGTTCGATGAGAATCGGCTACAACCACGTAAAAAGCCATTCTAAGCTTCTAAATCACCGAATCGGTCAACCGTTGAATGAGAATCAGCTACAATGACATAACAAGCCATTCTAAGCTTACAAATCACCGAATCGAACAACTGCATGATGAGAATCAGCTACAATCACATAACAAGCCATTCTGAGCTTACAAATCACGGAATCAATCAACCGTGCGATGAGAATTTGCTACAATCATGTAACAAGCCATTCTGAGCTTACAAATCATCGAATCGATGAACTGTTTGATGCAAAATAGCTACAATCATGTTACAAGTCATCCTGAGTGTGTTACCGAATCGCTCAACCGTGTGATGAGAATCAACTAGAATCACGTAAAAAGCCATTATGAGCTTACAGATCATCGAATCGGTAACCGTTCGGTGAGAATCAACTACAATCACATAACAATCCATTCTAACATTACAAAATTAATGAATTGGTCAACCGTTCAATGAGAACCAGCGACAATCATGTAACAAGCCACTCTGAGCTTACAAATCAATGAATCGGTCAACTATTTTAGCAGAATCAAGTACAATCATGTAACAAACCATTATGAGATTATAAATCATCAAATCGGTCAACCATTCAATGAGAATCATCGAATCGGTCAACCATTCAATGAAAATCATCTACAATCACATAAAAAGACATTCTAAGCTTACAAATCACCAAATCAGTCCACCATTTGCTGAGAATAAACTACAATCACTTAACAAGCCATTATGAGCTTACATATGATCGAATTGGTGATCCGTTCGAAGAGAATCAGCTACAATCATGTAACAAGCCATTCTAAGCTTACAATTCATCAAATTAGTCAACCGTTCGATCAGAATTAGCTACAATCATGTAACAAGCTATTTTGAGCTTACATATTACCGAATCGGTCAACCGTTTGATAAGAATCAGTGACAATCATGTAACAAGTTATTTCGAGCTTAAAAATTACTGAATCGGTCATCCGTTCAATGAGAATCAACTACAATCATGTAACAAGTCATTTCAAGCTTACAAATCACCAAATTAGTCGACCGTTAGGTGAAAATCAGCTACAATCACGTAACAAACCATTCTGAGCGTACAAATCACTGAATCGGTCAACCACTTCATTAGAATCAGCCACAATCACGTAAGAAGCCATTATGAGGTTACAAATCATCGAATTGGTCAACCGTTCAATGAGAATCAGCTACAATCAGGTAACAAGCCATTCTGGGCTATCAAATCATCGAATTGATAAACTATTCTATGAGAATTAGCTACAATCGTGTAAAAAGCTATTCTGAGCTTACAAATCACCGAATCGATCAACCGTTCGATAAGAATTAGCTACAATCATGTAACAAGCTATTATGAGCTTATAAATCACCGAATTGGTCAACCGCTTAATGAGAGTCAGCTACAATCATGTAACAAGCCATTTTGAGGTTACAAATAACTGAATCGGTCAACCGTTCGATGAGAATCAGCTACAATCATATAAAAAGCCATTCTTAGCTCACAAATCACTGAATCGGTCCACCATTCAATGAGAATCAGCTACAATGACATAACAAGTCATTCTAAGCTTACAAACCACCAAATTGGACAACCGTGTGATGAGAATCAACTACAATTAAGTAACAAGTCATTCCAAGCTTACAAATCATCGAATTGGTCAACCGTCCGATGAGAATCAACTACAATCATGTAACAAGCCATTCTAAGATTACAAATCACTGATTTGGTGAACCGTTCGATGCAAATCAGCTACAATCACGTGACATGTCATTCTAAGCTTACAAATCATCAAATTGGTCAACTGTGTGATGAGAAATAGCTAGAATCATGTAACAAGCCATTATGAGCTTACAAATCACCGAATCGGTGAACCATTCAGTGAGAATCAACTACAATCACATAGAAAGCCATGCTACCATTACAAATCACCTAATCAGTCAACCGTTCAATGAGAAATAGCTACAATGATGTAACAAGCCATTCTAAGCTTACAAATCACTGAATCGGTCAGCCGTTTGATCAGAATCAGGTACAATCATGTAACAAGCCATTCTGAGCTTAAAAATCATGAATCGGTCAACTGTTCGATGAGAATCAGCTACAATCAGGTAAAAAGGCTATTCTGAGCTTACAAATCACCAAATCGATCAACTGTTTGTTGAGAATCAATTACAATCACATAACAAGCCATTTTAAGCTTACAAATCACCCATTCGGTCAACCGTTGGATGAGAATCAGCTACAATCACGTAACAAGCCATTTTGAGCTTGCATATCATCGAATAAGTCAACCGTTCGATTAGAGTCAGCTACAATCATGTAATAAGCCATTCTGAGCTTACAAATTATGGAATCAGTCAACCATTTGATGAGAATAAGTTACAATTACGTCAAAAGTAATTTTGAACTTACAAATAATCAAATCGGTCAATTGTTCGATGAGAATCAGCTACAATCATGTAACAAGTCATGCTCAGCTTATGAATTAGGGAATCGGTCAACCCATTGATAAGAAGCAGCTATAATAACGTAAAAAAACCATTGTTAGCTTACAAATCACTGAATTGTTCAACCCTTCGATGAGAATCAGCTATAATCACATAACAAGCACTTCTGAGCTTACAAATCACTGAATCAGTCAGCGATTGGATGCGAATCAGCTACAAACATGTTAAATGTCATTTTGAGCTTACAAATCACCGAATCGGTCCATTGTTACATGAGAAATAATTACAATCAAGTAACAAGCCATTCTGAGCTTACAAATCACCGAATTGGTTAACTGTTCGATGAGAATAAGCTACAATCACGTACAAAGCCATTTTGAACTTACAAATCATTGAATCGGTCAACCGTGTGATGAGAATCAGCCAGTATCATGTAACAAGCCATTATGAGCTTACAAATCACCAAATTGGTCAACCATTCGATGAGAATTAACTACAATCACGTAACAAGCCATTCTGAGCTTACAAATCACTGAATCAGTCAACCGTTCAATTAGAATTAGCTACAATCATGTAATAAGCCATTATGAGCTTACAAATCATCAAATCAATGAACTATTCGATGAGAATCAGCTACAATCACGTAACAAGCCATTCTGAGCTTACAAATCATCGTATCGGTCAACCATTCGATGAGAATCAGCTACAATCACGTAACAAGCCATTCTGAACTTACAAATCACTGAATCGGTTAGACGTTTGATGAGAATCAACTACTATCATGTAAAAGCCATTCTGAGCTTACAAATCACTGATTCAGTCAACAGTTCGATGAAAATTAGCTACAATCACGTAGCAAGGTATTTTGAGCTTACAAATCATCGAATCAGTCAACCGTTCGATGAGAATTAACTACAATCATGTAAAAAGCCATTCTGAGCTTACAAATCACTGAATAGATCAACTGTTAGATTAGAATCAACTACAATCACGTAACAAGACTCTCTGAACTTAAAAATCACCAAATCAGTCAACCGTTCGATGAGAGTCAAATACAATCATGTAACAAGTCATTCTGAGCTTTCAAATCATCGAATCGGTCAACTGTTCGATAAGAATCAGCTACAATCATGTCACAAGCCATTATGAGATTACAAATCATCGAATCAATGAACCGTTCAATGAAAATCAACTACAATCACCGAATCAGTCAATCATTTAATGAGTATCAGTTAAATGAGCTACAATCACATAACAAGGCATTCCAAGCTTAGAAATCACCGAAACGGTCAACTGTTTGATGAGAATCAGCTACAATGATGTAACAAGCCATTCTGAGCTTATAAATTAGTGAATCAATCAACCGTTGGGTGAGAATCAGCTAGAATTAGGTAACAAGCTATTACGTGCTTAAAAATCACCGAATCGGTCAACCGTTCGATGAGAGTCAGCTACAATCACGTAACAAGCCATTCTGAGCTTACAAATCACCAAGTTGGTCAACCGTTTGATGAGAATTAACTACAATCATGTAACAAGCTATTCTGAGATTAAAAATCATGGAGTTGGTCAACCGTTCAATGAGAATCAGCTACAACCAGGTAACAAGCTATTCCGAGCTTACAAATCTCCAAATCGGTCAACTGTTCGATGAGAATCAATTACAATCATGGAACAAGACATTCTGAGCTTACAAATCACTGAATTGGTCAACCGTTTAGGGAGAATCAACTACAATCACGTAACAAGCCATTCTATGCTTACAAATCACTAAATCTATCAACTGCTTAATGAGAATCAACTACAATCACGTAACAAGCCATTCTAAAGTTACAAATCACCAAATTGGTCAACTGTTCAATGAGAAAAAGCTACAATCATGTAAAAAGCCATTCTTAGCTTACAAATCAGTGAATCTGTCCACCGTTCGATGAGAATCAACTACAATCACGTAACAAGCCATTATGAGCTTACAAATCACCGAATCGGTGAATCGTTTGATAAGAATCAGCTACAATCACGTAACAAGCCAGTGTGAGCTTACAAATCAATGAATCATTCAACTGCTAGATGAGAAATAAATAGAATCACCTAAAAAGCCATTCTTAGCTTACAAATCATTGAATCAGTCCACCGTTCGATGAGAATCAGCTACAAGCATGTAACAAGCCATTTTGAGTTTATAAATCATCGAATCAGTCAACCGTTCGATGAGAATAATCAGTTATAATCATGTAACAAGTCATTCTAGGCATATAAATCATCGAATCGGTCAATCACTCGATGAGAATCAGCTACAATCATGTAAAAAGCCTTTCTTAGCTTACAAATCACTGAATCGGTCCACCGTTTGATGAGAATCAACTACAATAATGTAACAAGCCATTATAAGCTTACAAATCATTGAATCGGTGAACTGCTCGATGAGAATCAGCTACAATCATGTAACAAGGCATTTTGAACGTAGAAATCATCGAATCGGTCAACCATTCAATGAGAATCAGGCGCAATCATGTAACAAGCCATTTTAAGCTTACAAATCACTGAATTGATCAACTGTTTGATGACAATCAGCTACAATTATGTAACAAGCCATTGTAAGCTTACAAATCACCGAATCGGTCAACCGTTCGATGAGAATCACCTACAATCACATAACAAACCATTCTAATCTTACAAATCACTGAATTGGTCAATCGTTTGATGACAATCAGCTACAATCATGTAACAAGCCATTTTGACCTTACAAATCACCAAATCGATCAACCGTTTGATGAGAATTAGCGACAATCATGTAGCAAGCCATTTTGAGCTTACAAATCATCGAATCGGTCAACCGTTCGATGATAATTAGCTACAATCACGTAAAAAGCCATTCTGAGCATACAAATTACTGAATTGGTCAACCGTTTGATGAGACACAGCTACAATCGAACAGTTGACTGATTCAGTGATTTGTAATCTCAAAATAGCTACAATCACATAACAAGCCATTCTAATCTTACAAATCACTGAATCGGTCAATCATTTGATGACAATCAGCTACAATCATGTAACACATTTTGATGTTACAAATCACCAAATCGGTCAACTGTTTGATGAGAATTAGCTACAATCATGTAGCCAACCATTTTGAGCTTACAAATCACTGAATCAGTCAACCATTCGGTGAGAATCAGCTATAATCATGTAAAAAGCCATTTTGAGCTTAAAAATCACTTAATCGGTCAACCGTTCGATGAGAATCAGCTACAATCACACAACAAGTCATTTTGAGCTTACAAATCGCTGAATTGGTCAACCATTCGATGAGAATCAATTACAATCACGTAACAAGCCACTCTAAGCTTACAAATCACTGAATCGGTCAACCGTTTGATAAGAATCAATTACAATCATGTAACAAGCCATTCTGAGCTTACAAATCATGGAATTGGTCAACTGTTGAATGAGAATCAGCTACAATTATGTAACAAGCCATTCTGAGTTTACAAATCACCGAATCGGTCAACCGTTCGATGAGAATCAACTACAACCATGTAACAAGTCATTTTGAGCTTACAAATCACCGAATCGGTCAACCGTTCGATGAGAATCAGCCATAATGATGTAACAAGCCATTCTGAGCGTTCAAATCACCAAATCGGTCAACCGTTTGATGAGAATAAGCTACAATCACGTAACTAGCCATTCTGAACTTACAAATCACTGAATCGGTCAACCGTTCGATGAGAATCAATTACAATGATGTAACAAGTCATTTTAAGCTTACAATTCACCAAATTGGTCAACCGTTTGATGTGAATCATCTATAATCACGTAACAAGCCATTCTAAGCTTACAAATCACCGAATCAGTTAAGTGTTTGATGAGAATCAATTAAAATCACGTATTAAGCCATTCTAAGCTGACAAATCAATTACAGTCACATAACAAGCCATTCTAAGATTACAAATCAACGAATCGGTCAATTTTTTGATGAGAATCAGATATAATCATGTAACAAGCCATTCTCAGCTTACAGATCACTGAATGGATCAACCGTTTGATGACAATCAGCTACAATCACGTAACAAGCCATTATATTACAAATTACCAAATCGGTCAACCATTCGATGAGAATTAGCTAAAATCATGTAACAAGCTATTTCGAGCTTACAAATCATCGAATCGATCAGCTATTCGATGAGAATTAGCTACAGTCACGTAAAAAGCCATTCTGAGTTTACAAATCACCAAATCGGTCAACTATTCGATGAGAATAAGCTACAATCAAGTAACAAGCCATTCTGAGCTTACAAATCACCGAATCGACCAATCGTTCGATGAGAATCAGTGAGAATCATGTAACAAGCCATTTTGAAATTACAAACTGAATCGGTCAACCGTTTGATGAGAATCATCACCAATCATGTAACAAGCCATTTTGAACTTACAAATCACTGAATCGGTCAACTGTTCGAATGACAATCAATTACAATCATGTAACAAACCATTCTCAGCTAACAAATCACTGAATCGGTCAACCATTTTATGAGAGTCAGCTATAATCACTTAAGAAGCCATTTTGAGTTTACAAATCACCGAATCAGTCAATCATTTGATGAGAATCAGCTAGAATCATGTAACAAGCCATTCTAAGCTAACAAATCATAGAATCGGTCAATGGTTCGATGAGAATCACCAAAACTTATGTAGCAAGTCATTCTGACCTTACAAATCATCAAATCAGTCAACCATTTCATGAGAATCAATTAAATCACGTAATAAGCTGTTATGAGCTTACAAATCACCGAATCGGTCAACCGTTCTATGAGAATCAGCTATAATCACGTAACAAGCCATTCTAAGCTTACAAATCACCGAATTAGTCAACCGTTCGATGAGAATCAGCTATAATCATGTAGCAAGCCATTCTGAGCTTAAAAATCATTGAATCGGTCAACCGTTCGATGAGAATCACCTACAATCAAGTAACAAGTCATTCTGAGCTTAGAAATCACCGAACTGGTGAACCGTTTGATTAGAATTAGCTACAATTATGTAACAAGCCATTTTGAGCTTACAAATCATCGAATCGATCGACCGTTCGATGAGAATGAATTGCAATCACATCACAAGCCATTCTGAGCTTGCAAATCATTGAATCGGTCAACCATTCGATGAGATTTAGCTACAATCACATAACAAGCCATTCTGAGCTTGCAAATCATTGAATCGATCAACCGTTCGATGAGAATCAGCTACAATCATGAAACAAGCCATTTTGAGCTTACAAATCACCGAATCAATCAACCGTTCGATGAGAATCAGCTACAATCATGGAACAAGTCATTCTGAGCTTACAATTCACCAAATCGGTCAACTGTTTGGTGAGAGTCAGCTAAAATCATGTAACAAGCCATTCCGAGCTTACAAATCACTGAATCGGTCAACCAATCGATGAGAATAAGCTACAATCACCTAACAAGTCATTTTGAGCTAACCAATTGCTGAATCGGTCAACCGTTTAATGAGAATCAGCTACAATTACGTAACAACCCATTCTGAGCAAACAAATCACCTAATCGGTCAACCATTCGATGAGAATTAGCTACAATCACGTAAAAAGCTATTCTGAGCTTACAAATCATTGAATTGATCAACCATTCGATGAGAATCAGCTATAATCACGTAATAAGTAATTGTGAGTTTACAAATCACCAAATCAGTCAACCGTTCGACGAGAATCAATTATAATAACATAAAAAACCATTATGAGCTTACAGATCACCGAATTGGTCAACTATTTGATGAGAATCAATTACAATACCGTAAAAAGCTATTCTGAGCTTACAAATCACTGAATCAGTCAATTGTTCGATGAGAATCAATTACAATCATGTAACAAGCCATTTTGAGCTTACAAATTACCGAATCGATCAACCATTCGATGATAACCATCTACAATCACGTAACAAGCCCTTATAAGGTTACAAATCACTGTATTGGTTAACCATTCGATGAGAATCAGTGACAATCACATAAGAAGCCATTCTAAGCTTGTAAATCAGTGAATTTGTCAACGTTCCATGAGAATCAACTACAATCACATAATAAACCATTTTGAGCTTGCAAATCATCGAATCGGTCAACCATTTGATGAGAATAAATTACAATCACGTAACAAGCCATTCTGAGCTTACAAATCACCGAATTGGTCAACCGTTTGATGAGAATAAATTACAATCACATAACAAGCCATTTTGAGCTTACAAATCAACGAATTGCTAAACCGTTCGATGAAAATCAATTACAATTACGTAACAAACCATTCTGAGCTTACAAATCACCGAATCGATCAACTGTTCGATGAGACTCAATTATAATCACGTAACAAGCATTTTGAGCTTACAAATCATAGAATCAATCAACCATTCAATGAGAATTAGCTACTATTACCTAACAAGCCATTCTGAACTTACAAATCATCGAATTGGTTAATCATTGTTCAATGAAAATTAGCTACAATCACATAACAAGCCAATCTGAGATTACAAATAACTAAATCTGTCAATCATTTGATGAGAATCAATTACAATCACGTAACAAGCTATTCTGATCTTACAAATCACTTTATGGGTCAACCATTCGATGAGAATCAGCTACAACCACGTAACAAGCCATTTTGAGCTTACAAATCACCAAGTTAGTCAACCGTTTGGTGAGAATCAGCTACAATCATGTAAATAGACATTTTGACCTTACAGATCATTGACTCGGTCAACTGTTTGATGAGAATCAGATACAATCACATAACAAGTCATTTTGAGCTTACAAATCGTTGAATCGGTTAACCGAACGATGAGAATCAACTACAATCATGTAAAAAGCCATTCTGAGCTTACAAATCATCGAAGCGGTCAACCATTCGATGAGAATCAATTAAAATCATGTAAAAAGCCATTTTGAGCTTACAAATCACTGAATCTGTCAACTGTTCGATGAGAATTAATTACAATCACGTAACAAGCCATTTTAAGCTTGCAAATCACCAAATCGATCAACCGTTCCATGAGAATCAGCTACAAGCACGTAACAAGCTATTTTGAGCTGACAAATCACCAAATTGGTCAACCATTCGATGAGAATCAACTACAATCATGTAACAAGCCATTCTAAGCTTACAAATCACCAAATCGGTAAACCATTTGATGAGAATCAACTATAATCATGTAGTAAGCCATTTTGAGCTTGTAAATCATTGAATCAGTCAACCATTCGATAAGAAACAATCACATAACATGCCATTTTGAGCTTACAAATCATCGAATCGATCAACGGTTCGATGAGAATCAGCTACAATCATGTAACAAGAAATTCTGAGCTAACAAATCACCGAATCGGTGAGCTGTTCGATGAGAATCAGTTACAATCCATTCTGAGCTTACAAATCATTGAATCGGTCAACTGTTCGATGAGATTCAACTACAATAATGTGACAAGCTATTCTGAGCTTACAAATCACCAAATTGGTCAGTTGTTTGATGAGAATCAACTACAATCACGTAACAAGCCATTCTAAGCTTCCAACTCACTGAGTCTGTGTACTGTTCGATGAGAATCAGCTATAATCACGTAACAAGCCATTCTGAGCTTGCAAATCATCGAATCGGTCAATTGTTCAATGAGAATCAACTATAATAAGGTAACAAGTCATTCTGAGCTTACGAATCACCAAATTGGTCAACCATTTGATGAGAATCAACTACAATCATGTAACAAACCATTCGAGCTTACAAGTCACCGAATTGGTCAACTGTTCAATGAGAATCGATTAAAATCATGTAACAAGCCATTCTAATCTTACAAATCACCTAATTGGGGAACAGTTCGATGAGAATCAACTATAATCACGTAACAAGCCATTCTGAGCTTACAAATCATCAAATCAGTCAACCAATCGATGAGCATCAGCTACAATCACGTAACAAACTATTTTGAGCTTACAAATCACTAAATCGATCAACCGTTCGATGAGAATCACCTACAATCATGTAACAAGCCAGTCTGAGCTTACAAATCACTGAATCAGTCAACTGTTCAATGAGAATCACCTACAATCATGTAACAAGCCATTTTAAGTTTACAAATCAGCGAATCGGTCAACCGTTCGATGAGAATCAGCTACAATCACGTAACAAGCCATTCTGAGTTTACAAATCACCGAATCGGTGAACCGTTTGATGAGAATCAGCTACAATCACATAACAAGCCATTCTGAGTTTACAAATCATCGAATCGGTCAACCGTTCGATGAGAATCAATTACAATCATGTCATGAGCCATTCTGAGCTATTCTAAGCTTACAAATCATCGAATCTGTTAAACGTTCAATGGGAATTTTCTGTAATCACATAACATGCCTTTTTGAGCTTACAAATCACTGAATCCATCAACAGTTTGATCAGAATCAACTACAATCACGTAACAAGCCATTCTAAGCTTACAAATGACCGAATCAGTCAACTGTTTGATGAGAATAAATTACAATCATGTAACAAGCAATTCTAAGCTTTTAAATCACTGAATTAGTCAGCTATTCGATGAGAATCAACTACAATCATGTAACAAGTCATTCGAGTTTACAAATCACCAAATCAGTCAACTATTTAATGAGAATAAATTAAAATCATGTAACAAGCCATTCTGAGCTTACAAATCACCGAATCAGTGAATAGTTGGATGAGAATCAACTAAAATCATGTAACAAACCATTTTGGGCTTACAAATCATCAAATCGGTTAACCATTCTATGAGAATATGCTACAATCATGTAACAAGTCATTCTGAGCTTACAAATCACTAATCGGTCAACCGTTCAATGAGAACCACCTATAATCACTTAACAATCCATTCTCAGCTTACAAATCACTGAGTTCAACCATTTGCTGAGAATAAATTACAATCAAGTAACAAGTCATTCTAAGCTTACAAATCACAGAATCGGTCAACCATTCGATGAGATTCATCTACAATCACATAACAAGCCATTCTGAGCTTAGAAATCACTGAATCGGTCAATCATTCGATGAGAATCACATAACAATCCATTCTGAGCTTACAAATCACTGAATTGTTCAACTGTTTGCTGAGAATCAATTAAAATCAAGTAACAAGTCATTCTGAGCTTACAAATTAAAGAATCGGTCAACCGTCCAATGAGATTCATATACAATCACATAACAAGCCATACTAAACTTACAAATCACCGAATAGATTAACCGTTCAATGAGAATCATCGAATCGGTCAACCGTTGGATTAGAATCAAGTACAATCACCTAACAAGCCATTATGAGCTTACAAATCACCCAATCGGTCAACCGTTCAATGAGAATCAATTTCAATAACATAATAAGCCAATCTGAAATTACAAATCATTGAATCGGTCAACCTTTCGATGAGAATCAGCAACAATCACGTAACAAGCCATTCTGAGCTTAAAAACCATTGAATCAGTCAACCGTTCGATGGGAATCAACTATAATCACGTAACAAGTCATTCTGAGCTTACAAATCACCAAATCAGTCAACCATTTGATGAGAATCAGCTACAATCATGTAACAAGCCATTTTGAGCTTACAAATCACCAAAATGGTAAACTATTCGATGAGAATCAATTACAATCATGTAACAAGCCATACTAAGCTTACAAATCACTGAATCGATCAACTGTTCGATGAGAATCAATTACATCAAGCCATTCTGAGCTTACAAATAACTGAAACAGTCAACCGTTCGGTGAGAATCAACTATAATCATGTAACAAGCCATTTTGAGCTTACAAATCACTAGATCAGTCAATCATTCAATGAGAATCAGTCACATAACAAGTCATTTTGAGCTTACAAATTGCTGAATCGGTCAACAGTTCGATGAGAATCAACTATAATAACGTAACAAGCCATTCTGAGCTTAAAAATTACCAAATCGGTCAACCATTCGGTGAGAGTCAATTACAATCATGTAAAAAGCTATTCTAAGCTTATAAATCACTGAATCGGTCAACTGTTCGATGACAATCAATTACAATCATGTAAGAAAACATTCTAAGATTACAAATTATCGATTTGGTCAATTATTTGATGAGAATCAACTACAATGACGTAAAAAGCTATTTTGAGTTTACAAATCACCGCATCGGTCAACCATTCGACGAGAATAATCTATAATCACGTAACAAGCCATTTTGAGCTTACAAATCACCGAATTGGTAAACTGTTTGATTAGAATTAACTACAATCACGTAACAAGCTATTTTAAGCTTGTAAATCATTGAATTTGTCAACCGTTCGATGAGAATTAGGTACAATCACATAAGAAGCCATTTTGAGCTTGCAAATCATCAAATTGGTAAACCATTTGATGAGAATCAGCTACAATCACGTAACAAGTCATTCTAAGCTTACAAATCACTGAATCGGTCAACCGTTCGATGAGAATCAACTACAATCACGTAACAAGTCATTCTGAGATTACAAATCACCAAATTGATCAATCGTTCGATGAGAATCAATTACAATCATGTCATAAGCCATTGTGAGCTTACAAACTATTGAATCGGTCAACCGTTCGATGAGATTCAGCTACAATCACCTAACAAGCCATTCTGAGCTTGCAAATCACCGAATAGGTCAACCGTTTGATTTGAATCAGCTACAATCACGTAACAAACCATTCTGAGCTGACAAATCACTGAATTGGTCAACTGTTCGATGAGAATCAACTACAATTTTATAACAAGCCATTATGAGCTTACAAATCACCAAATCGATCAATCGTTTGATGAGAATCAGCTACAATGATGTAACAAGCTATTATGAGATTACAATTCACCAAATTGGTCAACTGTTCAATGAGAATCAGCTACAATCAAGTAACAAGCCATTCTAAGGTCACAAATCACCGAATCGGTGAACCATTCGATTAGGATCGGCTGCAATCACATAACAAGCCATTTTGAGCTTATAAATCACTGAATCTGTCAATCATTCGATGAGAATGAATTACAATCATGTAACAAGCCATTCTGAGCTTATCAATCACAGAATTGCTCAGTCATTCGATGAGAGTCAGCTACAAATCACTGAATCTGTCAACCATTCGATGAGAATCAGCTACAATCATGTAACAAGCAATTCTAAGCTTACAAATCTTGGAATCGGTCAACTATTCGATGAGAATCAGCTACAATAAAAAAATAAGTTATTTTGAGCTTACAAATCATCGAATCGGTCAACCATTCGATGAGAATCAAATAAAATCAGGTAACAAGACATTTTGAATTTACAAATCACCGAATGGGTCAACCATTCGATGAGAATTGGCTACAATCACATAACAAGCCAATCTGAGCTTACAAATCACTGAAACAGTAAATCGTTTGATGAGAATAAGCTACAATCACGTAACAAGCAATTGTTAGCTTACAAACCACCGAATTGGTCAACCGTTCGATGAGAATATTTTAAAATCATGTAACAAGCCATTCTGAGCTTACGAATCATTGAATCTGTCAACTATTGATAAGAATCAGCTACAATCGCGTAACAAGCCATTTTGAGCGTACAAATGATCTTACAATCATGTATAGCTTACAAATTAGCGAATCGATCAACCATTCGATGAGAATCAACTACAATCATGTAACAAGCCATTCTGAGCTTACAAATCATCGAATCGGTAAACCGTTCGATGAGAATCAACTACAATCACATAACAAGCTATTTTGAGATTACAAATCACCAAATCGGTCAACTGTTCAATGAGAATCAGCTACAAATATGTAACAAGTCATTCTAAACTTACAAATCACCAAATCGGTCAACCATTCGATGAGAATCAATTATAATCGTAACAAGCCTTTCTGAGCTTACAAATCACTAAATCGGTAACCTTTTGATTAGAATCAATTACAATCACGTAACAAGCCATTCCAAGCTTACAAATCATTGAATCGGTCAACTGTTCGATGAGAATAAATTACAATCACATAAGAAGCCATTCTAAGATTATAAATCATCGAATCAGTCAACCGTTCGGTGAAAATGAGCTACAATCAGGTAAGAAGCCATTATGAGCTTACAAATCACTAAATCGGTCCACCGTTTGATGAGAATCAACTATAATTACGTAACAAGCCATTTTGAGCTTATAAATCACCAAATCAATCAACCATTCGATGAGAATCAGCTACAATCACGTAACAAGCCATTCTAAGCTTACGAATCACCGAATCAATCAACCATTCAATGAGAATCATCTACAATCACATAACTAGTCATTCCAAGCTAACAAATTGCTGAATCAGACTACCGTTTGATGAGAATCAGCTACAATAATGTAACAAGCCATTCTGAGCTTACAAATCAGCGAATCGGTCAACCGTTCGATGAGACTTAGCTACAATCATGTCACAAGTCATTTTGAGCTTACAAATCACTGAATCGGTCATTGTTCGATGAGAATCAGCTCCAATCACTTAACAAGCCATTTTGAACTTACAAATCACCGAATTGATCAACCGTTCGATGAGAATCAACTACAATCACGTAATAAGCCATTATGAGCTTACGTGATTGTAGTTGATTCACATTGAACGGTTGACAGATACATTGATTTGTAACCTCAGAATGGCTTGTTATGTGATTGTATTTGATTCTCATCAGATAGTTGATCGATTCAGTGATTTTTAAGCTCAGAATGGCTCATTACGTGATTGTAATTGATTCTCATAAAACGGTTGATTGATTCGATGATTTGTAAGCTTAGAATGACTTGTTACATGATTGTAATTAATTCTCATTGAACAGTTGACCGATTCGATGATTTGTAAGCTCATAATGGCTTGTTACGACATTGTAATTGATTCTCATAGAACGGTTGACTGGTTCGGTGATTTGTGAGCTTAGAATGGTTTGTTACATGATTGTAATTGATTCTCATCAAAAGATAGTCTGATTCAGTGATTTGTAAGCTCAAAATTGCTTGTTACGTGATTGTAGCTAATTCTCATCGAACAGTTGACCATTTTGGTGATTGGTAAGTTAAGAATGGCTCTTTACGTGATTGTTATTGATTCTCATTGAATAGTTGACTGATTCGGTGATTCGTTAGCTTAGAATGGCTTGTTACGTGATTGTACCTGATTCTGATCGAACGATTCACCGATTCGTTATTTGTAAACTCAGAATGACTTGTTATATGATTATAGCTAATTTTGATTGAACGGTTGACCGATTCAGTGATTTCTAAGCTCGGAATGGCATGTTACATGATTGTAGCTTATTTGCATCGAACGGTTGACCGATTCCATGATTTGTAAGCTAAAAATGGCTTGTTACGTGATTTTAGGTGATTCTCATCGAATGGTTGATTGATTTGGTTATTTGTAAACTCAGAATGGCTTGTTATGTGATTATAGATCATTCTCACAGAATGGTTGACTGGTTTGGTGATTTGTAAGCTTAGAATGGCTTGTTACGTGATTGTAATTGATTCTCATCAAATTATAAACCAATTCGGTGATTTGTAAGCTCAGAATGACTTGTTACGTGATTGTAGCTTATTCTCATCAAACGGTTGGCCAATTCAGTGATTTGTAAGCTTAGAATAGCTTGTTATGTGATTCTAGCTGATTGGCATTGAACGGTTAACCGATTCGATGATAAGTAAGCGCAAAATGGTTTGTTACATGATTGTAGCTGATTCTGATCGAACAGTTCAACGATTTGGTGATTTTTAAGCTCAAAATGGCTTGTTACATGATTGTAATTTATTCTCATCGAATGATTGATTGATTCGGTGATTTGTAAGCTCAAAATGGATTTTTATGTGATTGTAATTGATTCTCATCGAACGGTTGGCTGATCGGTGATTTGTAACCCCAAAATAGCTTGTTGCATGATTGTAATTAATTTTTATCTAACGATAGTCCGATTCGAAGATTTGTAAGCTCAGAATGGATTGTTACATGATTGTAGCTGATTCTCATCGAACGGTTGACCAATTCGGTGATTTGTAAGCTCAAAATTACTTGTTACATGATTGTAGCTGATTCTCATCAAAAGGTTGACCGATTCAATGATTTCTAAGGTCAAAATGGCTTTGTACGTGATTGTAGTTGATTCTCATCATATGGTTAACCGATTCAGTGATTTGTAAGCTCAGAATAGCTTGTTACATGATTGTAGCTGATTCTCATCGAATGGTTAATCGATTCAATATTTTGTAAGCTCAAAATGGCTTGTTACATGATTATAAATGATTCTCAACGAATGATTGACCTATTCAATGATTTGTAAGATCAGAATCGATTGTTACGTGATTGTAATTGATTGTCATCGAACGGTTGACCGATTCAGTGATTCGTAAGCTCATAATGGCTTCTTACATATTTGTGGCTGATTCTCATTGTTGACCGATTCTGTGATTTGTAATCTTAGAATGGCTTGTTACATGATTGTAGTTGATTCTCATCAAATGGTTGACCAATTCGGTGATTTGTAAGCTCAGATTGGCTTGTTACATGATTGTAGGTGATTCTCATCGAACGGTTGACCGATTCGGTGATTTGTAAGCTTAGAATGACTTGTTAAGTGATTGTAATTCATTCTTATCGAACAGTTGACCCATTCCTTGATTTGCAAGCTCAAAATGGCTTGTTACGTGATTGTAGGTTATTCGGTTGACCGATTCTATGATTTGTTGGCTTTTTACATGATTGTAGTTGATTCTCGTCGAACGGTTGACCAATTCAATTATTTGTAAGATCAGAATGGCTTGTTACATTTTTGTAGCTATTTCTCATTAAACGATTGACCGATTTAGTGATTTGTAAGCTCATAATGACTTGTTACATGATTGTAGCTAACTCTCATCGAACGATTGACCGATTCAGTGATTTGTAAGCTCATAATGGCTTGTTACGTGATTGTAGTTGATTCTCATCGAACGGTAGACCGATTTGGGGATCTGTTAGTTCAGAATGGCGTGTTATGTGATTATAGCTGATTCTCATCGAATGGTTGACCGATTCGGTGAACTACAACCTCAGAACAACTTGTTACGCAATTTTTGTTGATTGTCATCGAACGGTTGACTGATCTGATGATCTACAACCTTAGAAGGCCCTTTTATGCGATCATAGTTGATTCTCATCGAATGGCTTGTTACGTGATTGTAGTTGATTCTCATCAAACGGTAGACCGATTTGGTTACCTGTTAGCTCAGAATGGCTTGTTATGTGATTGTAGCTGATTCTCATCAAATGATTGACCGATTTGGTGAACAGCAACCTCGAAACAACTTATTACCCAATTTTAGTTGATTGTCATCGAACGGTTGACCGATTCAGTGATCTACAACCTCAGAAGGATCTTTTATGCGATCATAGTTGATTCTCTTTGAATGGTTGACTGATTCAGTAATTTGTAAGCTCATAATGGCCTGTTACATGATTGTAGCTAATTCTCATCGAATGATTGACCGATTTGGTGATTTGTAAGCTCAAAATAGCTTGTTACATGATTGTAGCTGATTCTCATTGAACGATTGACTGATTCGATGATTTTTTAGCTCAAAATGCCTTGTTACGTGATTGTAGCTGATTCTCATCAAACGGTTGACCGGTTTGGTGAACGGCAAGCTCAGAACAATAACTTGTTACCCAATTTTAGTTCATTGTCATCGAAAGGTTGACCGATTTGGTGATCTACAACCTCAGAAGGATCTTTTATTTGATCTTGGTTGATTCTCTTCGAATGGTTGACAGATTCGATAATTTGTAAGCTCAGAATGGCTTATTACATTATTGTAGCTGATTCTGATCAAACGGTTAACCGATTTGGTGATTTGTTTACTTAGAATGGCTTGTTACGTGATTGTAGTTGATTTTAATCGAAAGGTTGACGAATTTGGTGATTTGTTAGCTCATAATGGCTTGTTACGTGATTGTAGCTTATTCTCATCAAACAGTTGACCGATTTGGTGATTTGTAAGCTCATAATAGCTTATGATGTGATTATAGATGATTCTCATCGAAGGGTTGTTTGATTCAGTGATTTGTAAGCTTAGAATGGCTTGTTACCTGAATGTAGCTGATTATCATTGAACAGTTGACTGATTCGGTGATTTGTAAACTCAGAATCGCTTGTTATGTGATTGTAGCTGATTCTCATCAAATGATTGACTGATTCAATCATTTGAAAGCTTAGAATGGCTTGTTACATGATTGTAGGTGAGCCTTATCGAACGGTTGACCGATTCGGTGATTTGTAAGCCCAGAATGGCTTGTTACATGATTGTAATTTATTCTCATCAAACAGTTGACCAATTCGGTGATTTGTAAAATCAGAATGGCTTGTTAAGTGATTGTGGCTGATTCTCGTCGAACGGTTGGCCGATTTAGTGATTTGTAAGCTCAGAATGGTTTGTTACATGATTGTAGCTGATTCTTATCGAACTGTTGACCAATTTGGTGATTTGTGAGCTGAGAATGGCTTGTTACGTGATTGTAATTGATTCTCATCAAGTAGTTGACCAATTTGGTGATTGTTAAGCTCAAAATAGCTTGTTACGTGATTGTAGCTGATTCTCATCAAATGGTTGACCGATTTGGTGATTTGTAAGCTCAGAATGGCTTGCTATGTGATTATAGCTGATTGTCATCGAATGGTTGATCGATTCGGTGATTTGTAAGCTCAGAAGGACTTGTTACGTGATTGTAATTATTTTTTATCAAACGATTGACCCATTCAGTGATTTCTAAGCTCAGAATGGCTTGTTACATGATTGTAATTGATTCTCATCGAATGGTTGACCGATTCAGTGATTTGTAAGCTCAAAATGGCTTGCTATGTGATTGTACATGATTCTCATCAAACGGTTGATCAATTCCATGATTTGTAAGCTTATAATGGCTTATTACATGATTGTAGCTAAGACTCATTGAACGGTTGATGAATTATGTGATTTGTAAGCTCAGAATGGCTTGTTACATGATTGTTGCTGATTCTCATCAAACGGTTGACCGATTCGGTGATTTGTAAGCTTAGAATTGCTTATTACATGATTGTAGCTGATTCTCATCAAACGGTTGACCAATTTGGTGATTTGTAAATTAAGAATAGCTTATTACATGTTTGTAATTGATTTTCATTGAATAGTTGATTGATTCAGTGATTCGTAAGCTCAGAATGGCTTGTTACATGATTGTACCTGATTCTCATCGAATGATTGATTGATTCAGTGAATTGTAATCTCAGAATGGCTTGTTACGTGATTGTTATTGATTCTCATCGAATGGTTGATAGATTCAATGATTTGTAAGCTCAAAATGGCTTATTACCTGATTGTAGCTGATTCTCAGCAAACGGTTGACCGATTCCATGATTTGTAAGCTAAGAATGGTTTGTTACGTGATTGTAGTTGAGACTTATCTAACAGTTGACAAATTCACTGATTTGTCAACTCAAAGTGGCTTTTTACATGATTGTAGCTGATTCTCATCAAACGGTTGACCGATTCGGTTATTTGTAAGCTTAGAATGACTTGTTATGTGATTGTAGCTTATTCTCATCCAACAATTGACTGATTCAGTGATTTGTTAGTTAAGAATGGCTTGTTACGTGATTCTACCTTATTCTCATCGAACGGTTCACCAATTCAGTGATTTGAAAGCTGAAAATAGCTTGTTATGTGATTGTAGCTGATTCTCATCAAACAGTTGACCTATTCTATGATTTGTAAGCTCAGAATGGCTTATTACGAGATTGTAGCTGATTCTCATGGAATAGTTGACCGATTCGGTGATTTCTAATATGAGAATGACTTGTTATGTTCTTTAATTGATTCTCATCAAATGCTTGATTGATTTGGTGATTTGTAAGCTCAAAATAAATTGTTACGTGATTGTAATTGATTCTAATCGAACGGTTGATGATTCGATGTTGTAAGCTTAGAATGGCTTATTACATGATTGTAATTGATTCTCATCGAACGGTTGACCGATTTAGTGATTTGTAAGCTCAGAATGGCTTGTTACGTTATTGTAGCTTATTCTAATCAAACAATTGACAAATTCGGTAATTTGTAATGTTAGAATGTCATGTTACGTGATTGTAGTTGATTCTCATCAAATGGTTGACCGATTTAGTGATTTGTAAAGACATAATGGCTTGTTATGTGATTCTAGTTGATTCTCATCAAATGATTAACCGATTCGGTGATTTGTAAGCTCAAAATGGCTTGTTACATGATTGTAGTTGATTCTCATCGAACGGTTGATCGATTCGATGATTTGTAAGCTCAGAATAGCTTGTTACCTGATTGTAATTGATTATCATCGAATGGTTGACTAATGCGGTGATTTGTAAGATCAGAATGGCTTGTTCATAATTGCTAGTGATCCTCATCGAACGGTTGACCGATTCGGTGATTTGTAAGCTCAGAATGGGTTGTTACATGATTGGTAGTTGATTCTAATCGAACAGTTGACTAAGTCGGTGATTTGGATGCTCAAAATGGCTTGTTATGTGATTATAGTTGATTCTCATCAAACAGTTGATTGATTCGGTGATTTATAAGCTTAGAATGGCTTGTTACATGATTGTAGTTGATTCTCATCGAACGGTTGACCAATTCGGTGATTTGTAAGCTCAGAATGGATTGTTACATGATTGTGGCTGATTCTCATCAAACGGTTGACCAATTCGGTGATTTGTAAGCTCAGAATGGCTTGTTACGTGATTGTAGTTGATTTTGATCGAATCGTTAACTAATTTGGTGATTTATAAGCTCAGGATGGCTTGTTATGTGATTGTAGCTGATTCTCATTGAAGAGTTGACCGATTCAGAGATTTGTAAGCTCAGAATGGCTTGTTATGTGATTGTAACTGATTCTATTCAAATAGTTGACCGATTCGGTGATTTGTAAGATCAGAATAGTTTGTCACGTGATTGTAGTTGACTCTCATCGAGAGGTTGACCGATTCGGTGATTTGTTAGCTCAGAATGGATTATTACATGATTGTAATTGATTCTCATCAAACGGTTGACCAATTCAGTGATTAGTTAAGCTCAGAATGGCTTCTTACATTATTGTAGCTTATTCTTATCGAACGGTTGATTGATTCGGTGATTTGTCATCTCAAAATGGCTTGTTACATCATTGTAGCTGATTCTCATCGAACGGTTGACCAATTCGGTGATTTGTAAGTTCAAAATGGCTTGTTACGTGATTGTAGCTAATTCTCATTGAATGGTTGACTGATTCAGTGATTTGTAAGCTCAGAATGGCTTTTTACATGATTCTACTGATTCTCATCGAATGGTCTACCGATTTGGTGATTTGTAAGCTCAGAATGGCTGGTTACGTGATTGTAGCTGATTCTCATCAAACTGTTCATCGATTTGTTAATTTATAAGCTCAGAATGGCTTTTTCCATGATTGTAGTTGATTCTAATCGAATGGTTTATCAATTCAGTGATTTGTAAGCTCAGAATGGCTTGTTATGTGATTGTAATTGATTCTTATCAAATGGTTCACCGATTCGGTGATTTGTAATCTCAGAATGGCTTGTTACATGATTGTATCTGATTCTAATTAAACGGTTGACCAATTCGGTGATTTAGGGCCCAACCCAATCTATAGCCTCCCACCGTGCATTGGGGGGTTATATTGCCCTCCCAACATATCGATTGGATCGGTTGGGTTGGGAAGCAGAATATGGTATCTTCCCACCCAACTCTTCCACCCACCCCTGCATTCTTCCCCAATGCCCCTTAGAATAGTAGGGGTGCCTTAGAATAGTACGGCCTATCCGAATGAAGAGCAACATTGAAAGCTTAGAATGGCTTGTTACGTGATTCCAGCTAAATCTCAATGAACGGTTGACTGATTTGGTATGCTATAAGCTCAGAATAGCTTGTTACGGGATTCTAGTTGATTCTCATCGAACTGTTGACTTATTCGATGATTTGTAAGCTCATAATGGCTTGTTAGGTGATTGTAATTGATTCTCCTCGAACGGTTGACTGATTCAGTAATTTGTAAGCTCACAATGGCTTGTTACGTGATTGTAATTGATTCACATTGAACGGTTGATTGATTTGGTGTAGCTGGTTCTCATCGAACGATTGACCGATTCAGTGATTTGTAAGCTCAAAATGGCTTGTTAAGTTATTGTAGCTGATTCTCATCGAATGGTTGATCGATTCAGTGATTTGTAAGCTCATAATGGCTTGTTACATGATTGTAAATTGATTTTTATCGAACGGTTGACCAATTCAGTTATTTGTCAGCTCATAATGGCTTGTTACATGATTGTAGCTGATTCTCATTGAACGATTGACCAATTCAGTGATTTGTAAGCTCAAAATGGCTTGTTAAGTTATTGTAGTTTATTCTCATCGAATGGTTGATCGATTCGGTGATTTGTAAGCTCAGAATGGCTTCTTACGTGATTTTGATTGATTCTTATCGAACGGTTGATTGATTCGGTGACTTGTAAGCTCAGAATAGTTTTTTATGTTATTGTATTTGATACTCATCAAACGGTTGACCAATTCAGTGATTTTTAAGCTCATAATGGCTTGTTACATGATTGTAGCTAATTCTCATCGAATGGTTGACCGATTCAGTGATTTGTAAGCTCAAAATGGCTTGTTACATGATTGTAGATAATTCTCATCGAATGGTTGACCATTTTGGTAATTTTTAAGCTCAGAATGGCTGGTTACATTATTGTAGCTGATTCTCATCAAACGGTTGACCATTTCGGTGATTTGTAAGCTTAGAATGGCTTGTTAGATAATTGTAATTCATTCTGATTGATCGCTTGACAAATTCGGTGATTTGTAAGCTCAAAATGGCTTGTTACGTGATTGTAGCTTATTCTTATCAAATGGTTGACTGATTCGGTGATTTGTAATCTTAGAATGGCTTGTTACGTGATTGTAGATAATTCTCATCGAACGGCTGACTATTTTGGTGATTTTTAATCTCAGAATGGCTTGTTACATAATTGTAATTGATTCTGATCGAACAATTGACCGATTCGGTGATTTGTAATCTCAAAATGGTTTGTTACATAATTGTAGTTGATTCTTATCAAACGGTTGACCGATTCAGTGATTTGTAAGCTCATAATGGCTTCTTCTTATGTGACTGTAGCTAATTCTCATCTAACGGTTGACCAATTCAGTGATTAGTAAGCTTAGAATGGCTTGTTACGTCATTGTAATTGATTCTAATTGAAATGTTGACAGATTCGGTGATTTATACATTGAAAATGGCTTATTACATGATTGTAGCTGATTCTCATCGAACAGTTGACCAATTCGATGATTGTAAGCTCAAAATGGCTTTTTACGTGATTTTAATTGATACTCATCGAACGGTTGACTAATTCGATGATTGTTAAGCCTGAAATGGCTTGTTACATGATTGTAGCTAATTCTCATCCAACACTTAACCGATTCGGTGATTTGTAAGCTCAGAATGGCTTGTTACGTGATTGTAGCTGATTCTCATCAAACGGTTGACCGATTCGGTGGTTTAAAAGCTCAGTTGACCGATCCGGTGATTTGTAAGCTTAGAATGGCTTTTTATGTGATTGTAGCTGATTCTCATCAAATGGTTGACCAATTGGGTGATTTGTAATCTTAGAATAGCTTGTTACATGATTGTAGCTTATTATCATTAAATAGTTGACCGATTCGGTGATTTGTATGCTCAGAATGGCTTGTTACATTATTGTAATTGACTCTCATCAAATGGTTGACCGATTCGGTGATTTGTAAGCTCAGAATACCTTTTTACCTGATTGTAGCTGATTCTCATCATATGGTTAACCAATTCGGTGATTTGTAATCTTAGAATGGCTTGTTACGTGACTGTAGCTCATTGTCACTGAACGGTTAATTGATTTGGTGATTTGAATGCTCATAATGGCTTGTTACGTGATTTTAATTGACTCTCATCAAATGGTTGATCGATTCGATGATTTGTAAGCTTAGAATGGCTTGTTACGTTATTGTATCTGATTCTCATCAATTGGTTGACCGATTCAGTGATTTGTAAGCTCAAAATAGCTTGTTATGTGATTGTAATTGATTCTCATTGAATAGTTGATCGATTTGGTGATTTGTAAGCTCAGAATAGATTGTTACATGATTGTAACTGATTCTCATCGAACGGTTAACCAATTCATTGATTTGTAAGCTTAGAATGGGTTTTTACATGATTGTAATTGATTCTTATCGAATCGTTGACCGACTCGATGATTTGTAAGCACAGAATGGCTTGTTACATGATTGTAGCTAATTCTCATCGAACAGTTTACCAATTTGTTGATTTGTAAGCTCATAATGGCTTGTTACATGATTGTAGCTGATTGTAAGCTCAAAGGGTTGACCGATTCGGTGATTTGTAAATTTAGAATGGCTTCTTACGTGATTGTAGTTGATTTTCATCAAATAGTTGACCGATGCGATGACTTATAAGCTCAGAATGGCTTGTTACGTGATTGTAGCTAATTCTCATGAAACAATTGATCGATTCGATTATTTGTAAGCTCAGAATGGCTTGTTATGTGATTGTAATTGATTCTCATCAAACAATTGACCAATTCGATGATTTGTAAGCTCAAAATGGGTTGTTACGTGGTTGTAGCCGAATCTCATCAAATGGTTGACCGATTCAGGGGTTTCTAGGCTCAGAATGGCTTGTTACATGATTGTAGATGATTCTCATTGAACAGTTGACCGATTCAGTAATTTGTAACCTCAGAATGGCTTGTTACGTGAGTGTAGCTAATTTCCTTTGAATGGTTGACCGATTTGGTGATTTAAAAGCTTGGTTGACCGATTCTATGATTTGTAAGCTTAGAATGGCTTGTTACATGATTGTAGCTGATTGTCATCGAATGGTTGACAAATTCAGTGATTTGTAACCTTAGAATGGCTTGTTACGTGATTGTAATTGATTCTCATCGAAGGGTTGACCGATTCAGTGATTTGCAATCTCAAAATGGCTTGTTACGTGATTGTAGCTTATTATTATCAAACGATTGACCGATTCGTTGATTTGTAAGCTCAAAATGGCTTGTTACATGATTGTAGCTGATTTTCATTGAACGATTGAGTGATTCAGTGATTTGTATGCTTAGAATGGCTTGTTACGTGATTGTAGCTGATTCTCATTGAACAGTTGATGGATTCGGTGATTTGTAAGCTCAGAATGGCTTGTTACGTGATTGTAATTGATTCTCATCGAACAATTGAGCAATTTGGTGATTTGTAAGCTCATAATGGGTTGTTACGTGATTGTAGCTGATTCTCATTGAACGGTTCACTGATCCGAGGATTTGTAAGCTCAAAATGGATTGTTACGTGATTGTAGATGATTCTCATCGAATGGTTGACTAATTTGGTGATTTGTAAGCTCATAATGGCTTGTTACGTGACTGTAGCTAATTCTCATCGAATAATTGACTGATTCGATGATTTGTAAGCTCAAAATTTTTTGTTACGTGATTGTAGCTCATTCTTTTCAAACGGTTGACCATTTCATTGATTTGTAAGCTCAGAATGGCTTGTTACGTGATTGTAGCTGATTCTCATCGAACGATTGACCTATTCAGTGGTTTGTAAGCTCATAATGGCTTGTTACGTGATTGTAGCTGACTCTCATGGAACGGTTGACCGATTTAGTTATTTGTAAACTCAAAATGGCTTGTTACATAATTGTAGTTGATTCTCATCGAACAGTTGGCCGATTCAGTGATTCTTAACTCAGAATGGATTGTTACGTGATCGTAGCTATTTCTTAGTGAACGGTTGACCGATTCGGTGATTTGTAATTGACTGTAATTTATTCTCATTAAACGGTTGACCTATTCGGTGATTTGTAAGCTCAGAATGGCTTGTTACATGATTGTAGCTGATTCTCATCGAACGGTTGATCGATTCGGTGATTTGTAAGCTTAGAATGGCTTGTTACGTGATAATAATTGATTGTCATCAAAGGGTTGACCGATTCGGTGATTTGTAAGTTTAGAATGGCTTCTTATGTGATTGTAGTTGATTCTCATCAAATAGTTGACCGATGCGATGACTTATAAGCTCAGAATGGCTTGTTACGTGATTGTAGCTAATTCTCATGAAATGATTGATCGATTCGATTATTTGTAAGCTCAGAATGGCTTGTTATGTGATTGTAATTGATTCTCATCAAACAATTGACCAATTCGGTGATTTGTAAGCTCAAAATGGGTTGTTACGTGGTTGTAGCTGAATCTCATCGAACAGTTGATCGATTCAGGGGTTTCTAGGCTCAGAATGGCTTGTTACATGATGTAGATGATTCTCATTGAACAGTTGACCGATTCAGTAATTTGTAACCTCAAAATGGCTTGTTACGTGAGTGTAGCTGATTCCCTTTGAACAGTTGATCGATTTGGTGATTTAAAAGCTTGGTTGACCGATTCTATGATTTGTAAGCTCAGAATGGCTTATTACGTGATTGTAGCTGATTGTCATCGAATGGTTGACAAATTCAGTGATTTGTAACCTTAGAATGGCTTGTTACGTGATTGTAATTGATTCTCATCGAAGGGTTGACCGATTCAGTGATTTGTAATCTCAAAATAGCTTGTTACGTGATTGTAGCTTATTATTATCAAACGGTTGATCGATTCGTTGATTTGTAAGCTCAAAATGGCTTGTTACATGATTGTAGCTGATTTTCATTGAACGATTGAGCGATTTAGTGATTTGTATGCTTAGAATGGCTTGTTACGTGATTGTAGCTGATTCTCATTGAACGGTTGATGGATTTGGTGATTTGTAAGCTCAGAATGGCTTGTTACGTGATTGTAATTGATTCTCATCGAACAATTGAGCAATTTGGTGATTTGTAAGATCATAATGGGTTGTTACGTGATTGTAGCTGATTCTCATTGAACGGTTCACTGATCCGAGGATTTGTAAGCTCAGAATGGATTGTTACGTGATTGTAGATGATTCTCATCGAATGGTTGACTAATTTGGTGATTTGTAAGCTCATAATGGCTTGTTACGTGACTGTAGCTGATTCTCATCGAACAATTGACTGATTCGATGATTTATAAGCTCGAAATTTCTTGTTACGTGATTGTAGCTCATTCTTTTCAAACGGTTGACCATTTCATTGATTTGTAAGCTCAGAATGGCTTGTTACGTGATTGTAGCTGATTCTCATCGAACGATTGACCTATTCAGTGGTTTGTAAGCTCATAATGGCTTGTTACGTGATTGTAGCTGACTCTCATGGAACGGTTGACCGATTTAGTTATTTGTAAACTCAAAATGGCTTGTTACATAATTGTAGTTGATTCTCATCGAACAGTTGGCCGATTCAGTGATTCTTAACTCTGAATGGATTGTTACATGATCGTAGCTATTTCTTAGTGAACGGTTGACCGATTTGGTGATTTGTAATTGACTGTAATTTATTCTCATTAAATGGTTGACCTATTCGGTGATTTGTAAGCTCAAAATAGCTTGTTACGTGATTGTAGCTGATTCTCATCGAATGGTTGACCAATTTGGTGATTTGTAAGCTCATAATGGCTTGTTACATGATTGTAGTTGATTCTCATCGAACGGTTAACCGATTAAGTGATTTTTAAGCTCATAATGGCTTGTTACATGATTGTAGGTGACTCTCATCGAACGGTTGACCGATTTAGTAATTTGTAAGCGAAGAATGGCTTGTTACATGATCGTAGCTGATTCTGATCAAATGATTGACCGATTCAGTGATTTGTAAGCTTGGAATGGCTTGTTACGTGATCGTAGCTGATTCTCAGTGAATGGTTGACTGATTCGGTGATTTGTAATTGATTGTAATTAATTATGATTGAATGATTGACTAATTCAATGATTTGTAAGCTCAAAATAGCTTGTTATGTGATTATAGTTGATTCTCATCAAACGGTTGACTGATTCAGTAATTTGTAAGCTCAAAATGGCTTGTTACATGATTGTAGCTGATTCTCATCGAACGTTAACCGATTCAATGATTTGTAAGCTCAGAATGGTTTGTTATGTGATTATAATTCATTCTCATCGAACGATTGACCGATTCGGTGATTTGTAAGCTAAGAATGACATGTTGCGTGATTGTAGCTAATCTCATTAAACGATTGACCACTTCAGTGATTTGTAAGCTTAGAATGACTTGTTACATAATTGTAATTGATTCTGATCAAACGGTTGACCGATTCGATGATTTGCAAGATAAAAATGGCTTGTTACGTAATTGTAGCTAATTCTCATCGAATGGTTGACCGATTTGATGATTTGTAAGCTGAAAATGGCTTCTTATGTGACTATAGCTGATTCTCATCAAACGGTTGACCAATTCAGTGATTTGTAAGCTTAGAATGGCTGGTTACATTATTGTAGCAGATTCTCATCAAACGGTTAACCATTTCGGTGATTTGTAAACTCAGAATGGCTTGTTACATAATTGTAATTGATTCTGATCGAACGCTTGATCGATTCGGTGATTTGTAAGTTCAAAATGGCTTGTTACATGATTGTAGCTTATTCTTATCTTGTTACATGATTGTAGCTAACTCTCATCGAATGATTGATCGATTCGATGATTTGTAAGCTCGAAATGCCTTGTTACATGATTGTAGCTGATTTTCATCGAATGGTTGTCTGATTCAATGATTTGCAAGCTCGGAATGGCTTTTTATGTGATAGTAGTTGATGCTCATCAAATGATTGACCGATTCGGTGATTTGTAAGTTCAAAATGGCTTGTTTCGTGATTGTGGCTGATTCAAATCGAATGGTAGACCGATTTGATGATTTGTAAACTCAGAATGGCTTGTTACATGATTGTAGCTAATTCTCATCGAATGGTTCACTGATTCGAAGATTTGCTAGCTCATAATATCTTGTTATGTGATTGTAGCTGATTCTCATCAAACAATGGACCGATTCAGTGATCTAAGCTCAAAATGGCTTTTTACGTGATTGTAGCTGATTCTCATCGAATGGTTGACCGATTTGATGATTTATAACTTCAGAATGGCTTGTTACATGATTGTAGCTAATTCTCATTGAACGGTTGACTAATTCGATGATTTAAATGCTCAGAATGGCTTGTCACATGATTCTAGCTTATTCTCATTGAACGGTCGACCAATTCGGTGATTTGTAAGCTCAGAATGGTATGTTACATTATTGTAGCTGAGTCTCAATGAACGGTTCTTTGATTCAGTGATTTGTAAGCTCAAAATGGTTTGTTATGTGATTGTAGTTGATTCTCATCAAATGGTTGACCGATTCAATGATTTGTAAGCTCATAATGGCTTATTACGTGATACTAGTTGATTCTCATCACACGATTGACCGATTTGGTGATTTGCAAGCTCAGAATGGCCTGCTACATGATTGTAGCTTATTCTCATCAAACGGTTGACCGATTCAGCGATTTGTAAGCTCAGAATGGCTTGTTACGTGATTGTAGCTGATTCTCATCGAATGATTGACTAGTTGGGTGATTTGAAAGCTCATAATGCTTTTTTAGGTGATTGGAGTTGATTCTCATCAAATGGTTGACCGATTCCGTGCTTTGTAAGCTCAAAATGGCTTTTTACATGATTGTAGCTAATTCTCATCGAACGGTTGACCAATTCACTGATGTGTAAGCTA
Source organism: Chamaecyparis obtusa (assembly GCA_027943335.1). NCBI lineage: Eukaryota > Viridiplantae > Streptophyta > Pinopsida > Cupressales > Cupressaceae > Chamaecyparis > Chamaecyparis obtusa. The sequence goes on from BSBK01002264.1 coordinate 1,268,955, forward strand.
AGAATGGCTTGTTACATGATTGTAGCTGATTCTCATCGAACGGTTGATCGATTCGGTGATTTGTAAGCTTAGAATGGCTTGTTACGTGATTGTAGCTGACTTTCATCAAACAGTTGACCAATTCAATTATTTGTAAGCTCAGAATTGCTTTTTACGTGATTGTAACTTATTCTCATCGAATGGTTGACCGAGTCCATAATTTGTGAGCTCATACTGGCTTATTACGTGATTGTAGCTGACTCTCATCGAACAATTAACCTATTCAGTGATTTGTAAGCTCAGAATGACTTGTTACGTGATTGTAGTTTATTCTCATCCAACGGTTGACCGAATGGGTGATTTGTAAGCTTAAAATAGCTTTTTATGTGATTGTAATTAATTATCAACGAATAGTTGACCAATTTGGTGATTTGTAAGCTCAGAATGGCTCATTACGTGATTGTAGCTGATTCTCATTGAACAGTTGACTGATTCGATGATTTTTAAGCTCAGAATGGCTTGTTACATGATTGTAGTTGATTCTCATTGAACGGTTGAGCGATTCGGTGATTTGTAAGCTCATAATAGATTGTTACGTCATTGTAGCTAATTCTCATCAAACAGTTGACCGATTTGGTGATTTGTTAGCTTAGAATGGCTTTTTACATGATTGTAGCTAATTCTCATTAAACGGTTTATTGATTCAGTGATTTGTAAGCCCAGAATGGCTTGTTACGTGATTGTAGCTTATTCTCATGGACAGTTGATGGATTTGGTGATTTGTAACCTCAGAATGGCTTGTTATGTGATTGTAGCTGATTCTTATTAAGTGGATGACCGATTCAAGGATTTCTAAGCTCAGAATGGCTCGTTACATGATTGTAGCTGATTCTCATCGAACGGTTGACTGATTCGGTGATTTGTAAGCTCAGAATGGCTTTTTACATGATTATAGCTCATTCTCATCGAACGGTTGATCGATTCGATGATTTGTAAGCCCAGAATAGCTTGTTACCTGATTATAGCTAATTCTCATCGAACAGTTGACAGATTCGATGATTTGTATGCTCAAAATGGCTTGTTACTAGATTGTAGCTGATTCTCATCAAATGGTTGACCGAATCGATGAATTATAATCTTAGAATCGCTTGTCACATGATTGTAGCTAATTCTCTTTGAACGGTTCACCCGCTCGGTCATATGTAAGCTCATAATGGCATGTTATGTGATTGTAGCTAATTCTCAGCGAACGGTGGACGGATTTGGTGATTTGTAAGCTCATAATATCTTTTTACAGGATTGTAGTTGATTCTCATTTAACAATTGTCCAATTCGATGATTTATAAGCTCAGAATGGCTTGTTATGAGATTGTAGATTATTCTAATTGAACGGTTGACCGATTCAGTGATTTATAATCTCAGAATGGCTTGTTACATGATTGTACTTGATTTTGATCAAACAGTTGACTGATTCAGTGATTTGTAAGCTCAGAATAGCTTATTACGTGATTGTAACTAATTTTCATCGAACTGTTGACCGATTCGGTAATTTGTTATGTCAGAATGGCTTGTTATGTGATTGTAGTTGATTCTCACTGAACGGCTCACCAATTCAGTGATTTGTAAGCTCATAATGGCTTGTTACATGATTCTAGCTATTTCTCATCACACGATTGACCGATTCGGTGATTTGTCAGCTTAAAATGGCTTGCCAGGTGATTGTAGCTGATTGGCATTGAACAGTTCTTTGATTCGGTGATTTGTAAGCTCAGAATGGCTTGTTACATGATTGTCGCTGATTCTCATCGGATGATTGACCGATTCGATGATTTGTAAGCTCAAAATGGCTTTTTACATGATTGTAGCTAATTCTCATCGAACAGTTGATCGATTTGGTGATTTGTAAGCTCAAAATGCCTTGTTACATGATTGTAGCTGATTCTCATCGGGCGATTGACCGATTCAGTGATTTGTAAGCTCAGAATGGCTTGTTACATGATTGTAGCTGATTCTCATCAAATGGTTGTCTAATTTAGTGATTTGTAAGCTTAAAATGGCTTCTTATGTCATTGTAGCTGAGTCTCACTGAACGGTTGACTGATTCAGTGATTTAGAAGCTCAGAATGGCTTGTTATGTGATTATAGTTGATTCTCATCGAATGGTTGACTGATTCAGTGATTTGTAAGCTCAGAATGGCCTGATACTTGATTGTAGATAATTCTCATCGAATGGTTGATCGATAATTCACTAAATCGATGAACTTTTCAATAAGAATCAGCTACAATCATGTAACAAGCTATTCTGAGCTTACATATCACCCAATCGGTGAACCATTTAATGAGAATCAGCTACAATCATGTAACAAGCCATTTTGAGCTTACAAATAACTAAATCGGTCAACAGTTCAATGAGAATCAATTAGAAATTACTGAATCGATCAACTGTTTGATGAGAATCAATTACAAAATACTAAATCAATTGACCGATTTGGTGATTTGTAAGCTCAAAATGATTTGTTACGTGATGTAGCTGATTCTCATCAAATAGTTGACCAAATCGATGATTTGTAAGCTGAGAATGGCTTTTTACATGATTGTAGCTAATTGTCATCGAACGGTTGATCGATTCAGTGATTTGTAACTACAAAATGGCTTGTTACATGATTGTAGTTGATTCTCATAGAACGGTTACCTGATTCAGTGATTTGTAACCTCAGAATGGCCTGTTACGTGATTGTAGTTGATTCTGATTAAGTGGTTGACTGATTCGGTGATTTGTAAGCTCAGAATGGCTTGTTACTTGACTAGAACTGATTCTCATGAAGCAGTTAATTGATTCAGTGATTTGTAAGCTCAAAATAGTTTGTTACATGATTGTAGTTGATTCTCACCAAATGGTTGACCGATTCGATGATTCGTAAGCTCGGAATGGCTTGTTACATGATCTTTATGCATTCTCATCGAACGGTTGACTAATTTGGTGATTTGTAAGCTCTAAATGGCTTGTTACATGATTGTAGTAGATTTTCATCGAACAGTTGATCGATTCGGTGATTTGTAAGCTCAAAATGGCTTGTTACATGATTGTAGCTGATTCTTTTCAAATGGTTGATGGATTCGATGAATTCTAAGCTTAGAATGGCTTGTTACATTATTGTAGGTGATTCTCTTCGAACAGTTCCCCTATTTGGTCATATGAAAGCTTATAATGGCTTGTTAGGTGATTGTTGCTGATTGTCAGCAAACGGTGGACCAATTCGGTGATTTATGATCTTGGAATTGCTTATTACACGATTGTACCTAATTCTGATCAAATGGTTCACTGATTTGATGATTTGTAAGCTCAGAATGGCTTGTTATGTGATTGTAGCTGGTTCTCATCAAACGGTTGACTGATTTGATAATTTGTAATGTGAAAATGGTCTGTTATTATAATGGCTTGTTACGTGATTATAATTGATTTTCATGAAATAGTTGACCGATTTGCTGATTTGTAAGCCCAAAATGACTTTTTACGTGATTGTAGCTAATTCTCATCGAACGGTTGACCGATTCGATGATTTATAAGTTCAGAATGGCTTGCTACATGATTGTAGCTGATTTTCATCGAATGGTTGACCGATTTGGTAACTTGTCAGCTCAAAATGGCTTGTTACGTGATTGTCATCAAAAGATTGACTGATTCGGTGATTTGCAAGATTAGAATGGCTTGTTATTTGATTGCAGCTGATTCTCATTGAACAGTTTACTGATTCGGTGATTTGTAATCTCAAAATGGCTCGCTACATGATTGTAGCTGATTCTCATCAAACGATTGACCAATTTCATAATTTGTAAACTCAAAATGGCTTGTTACGTGATTGTAGTTGATTGTCATCAAATGATTGACTGATTCAGTGATTTGTAAGATTAGAATTGCTTGTTATGTTATTGAAGCTGATTCTCATCGAATGGTTGACTGATTTGGTGATTTGTAAGCTCATAATGGCTTGTTACGTCATTGTACCTGATTCTCAGTAAATAGTGGACCGATTCGGTGATGTGAATACTTAGAATGTCTTTTTATGTGATTATAGCTAATTCTGATTGAACGGTTGACTAATTCAATGATTTATAAGCTCAGAATGGCTTGCTATGAGATTGTAGATGATTCTCATTGAACGGTTGACTGATTTTGGTGATTTATAATCTTAGAATTGCTTGTTACATGATTGTACTTGATTCTGATGAAATAGTTGACCGATTCTGATGAGTATCAACTACTATCACGTAAAAAGCCATTATGAGCTTACAAATTAGTGACTTGGTCAACCGTTCTATGAAACTTAGCTACAATCGCATAACAAGGCATTTCGAGCTTACAAATCACTGAATCGATCAACCGTTCGATGAGAATCAACTACAATCATGTAACAAGCCATTCCAAGATTAAAAATCACTGGTCGGTCAACCGTTCAATGAGAATTAGCTATAATCAGGTAACAAGCCATTCTAAGCTTACAAATCACTGAATCGGTCAACCGTTCGATGAGAATCAATTACAATCATGTAACAAGCTATTTTGAGCTTACAAATCACTGAATCGATCAACCATTCGATGAGAATCAGCTATAGTCATGTAACAAGCTATTCTGAGCTTACAAATCACTGAATCGATCAACCGTTAGATGAGAATCAGCTACAATCACGTAACAAGCCATTCTGAGCTTACAAATCATCGAATCAGTCAATCATTCGATGAGAGTCAGCTACAATCATGTAACAAGCCATTATGAGCTTACAAATCATCGAATTGGTCAACCGTTCGATGAGAATCAGCTACAATCATGTAACAAGCCATTTTGAGCTTACAAATCACTGAATCGATCAACTATTCAATGAAAATTATCTACAATCATGTAGAAAGCTATTCTGAGCTTACAAATCACCGAATTGATCAACCATTCGATGAGAGTCAGTTACAATCCCATAACAAGCCATTCTGAGCTTACAAATCACTGAATCGGTCAACCGTTCAATGAGAATCAACTACAATCACATAACAAGCCATTCTGAGCTTACAAATCATGAAATCGGTCAATCGTTCGATGAAAATCAGCTATAATCACGTAACAAGCCATTTTGAGTTTACAAATCACTGAATCAGTCAACCATTCGATGAGAGTCAGCTACAATCATGTATCAAGCTATTCTGAGCTTACAAATCACCGAATCGATCAACCATTCTATGAGAATCAGCTACAATCACGTAACAAGGCATTTTGAGCTTAGAAATCATCAAACAGTTGACCAATTTGGTGATTTGTCAACTTAGAATGACTTGTTACATGATTGTAGTTGATTCTCATTGAACAATTGATCGATTCGGTGATTTGGAAGCTCATAATGGCTTGTAACATGATTGTAGCTGATTCTCATGCAAAGGTTCACCAATTCGGTGATTTGTAAGCTCAAAATGACTTTTTATGTGTTTGTAGCTGATTCTCATCCAATGGTTGACCAATTCAGTGATTTATAAGCTCAGAATGACTTGTTACATGGTTGTAGCTGATTCTCATCAAACGGTTGATCGATTCAGTGATTTGTAAGCTCGGAATGGCTTGTTTTGTGATTGTAGCTTATTCTCATTGAACGGTTCACCGATTCGATGATTTGTAAGCTAAGAATGGCTTGCTATGTGATTGTAGTTGATTCTCATCGAATGGTTGACTTATTCAGAGATTTGTAATTTTAGAATGGGTTGTTACATGAATCTAGCTGATTCTCATCGAACGGTTGGTCGATTCAGTGATTTGTAAGCTCAGAATGACTTGTTACGTCATTATAGCTGATTCTCATCAAACGGTTGACCGATTTGATGATTTCTAAAATCAAAATAACTTTTTACATGATTGTAGCTAATTCTCATTGAACAGTTGATTAATTCGGTGATTTGTAAGTTTAGAATAGCTTGTTACATGATTGTAGCTGATTCTCATCGAACTATTGACCGATTCGATGATTTGTAACCTTAGAATGGCTTGTTATGTGATTGTAGCTGATTCTCATTAAGTGGTTGACAAATTTAGTGATTTGTAAGCTCAGAATGGTTTGTTACGTGATTGTATCTGATTCTCCCCGAACAGTTGATCAATTCGGTGATTTGTAAGCTCAAAATGGCTTGTTACATGATTGTAATTTATTCTCATCGAACGGTTGACTGATTCGGTGATTTGTAAGCTCAGAATGGCTTGTTACCTGATTGTAGCTGATTCTCATCGAAAGGTTGACTGACTCAGTGATTTTTAATCTCAGAATGGCTTGTAGTTGATTATCATTGAACGGTTGACCGATTCGGTGATTTGTAAGCTTAGAATGGCTTGTTAAGTGATTATAGCTGATTCTCATCAAAGGGTTGACCAATTCGGTGATTTGTAAGCTCAAAATATCTTGTTACATGATTGTAGTTGATTCTCATTGAATGGTTGATCGATTCGGTGATTTGTAAGCTCAGAATGACTTGTTAAATGATTGTAGCTGATTCTCATCAAATGCTGGATCGATTCAGTGATTTTTAAGCTTAGAATGACTTGTTATGTGATTGTAGCTGATTCTCCCCGAACGGTTAATCGATTCAGTGATTTGTAAGCTTAAAATGGCTTTATACATGATTGTAGTTGATTATCATCGAACAGTTGACTGATTTGGTGAATTGTAAGCTCAAAATGGCATGTTACGGGATTGTAGTTGATTCTCATCTAACGGTTGACCAATTTGGTGATTTGTAAGTTCAGAATAACTTGTTACATGATTATAATTGATTCTCATCAAATGGTTGACCTTTTTGGTTATTTGTAAGCTTAGAATGGCTTGTTACATTATTGTAGTTGATTCTCATAAAACAGTTGACCGATTTGGTGTTTTGTAGGCTCATAATGGCTTGTTATGTGATTGTAGCTGATTGTCATCGAACAGTTGACCGATTTGATGATTTGTAAGTTCAAAAGGGCTTGTTAGGTGATTCATGCCCAAAACTTAACCAATAAAAAATGCAACAATTTTTTTTTTTTTTTAAAGTTCAGATGAGAGAGAAAGACATTCCAAAATAGGGATAAGTTGTCTACGGTTAAGCAAGTCACAACTTAGGGTTTAGTTCAGCTAGAGGATATTTGGTTCTACAGACTAAAGTTCATCACTATTGATATAAATATCGGAGTTTAGATAGCGAAACCCTAGTGTACATAGTTTCCATGAACACTAGTGTTCGGAATAAATTCCAGGTACCTAGGGCATTAGTCATCTATCCAAATTCCAACCAATTAACCAATTACTTAATAAGTGTATGCATACATAGACCATGACTCCCGAATAAGATTGTATTAGTGGTTGTTCTTTCAATTAAGATCCAATAATGAATCTAATGATGTTAACTAGAATCCAAATGTTATCTAGACATCGGAAGATAAAATATCATCTTCTAACACCTTCTAGGGTAATGGGGTTACTTAGGGTTCCTTGATAGTCCAAGTGACCAGTTTGCAATTTAACCTAACCCAACAATATTACTAAAGATAGTCTAGAGTTATTCAATTATAATTTGAGTAAAAAGAAGTATGACATTAAATTGATTTATTGAAAATAAATCTAACATGTTAGACTTAACTAATTAATAGTGAAGGTCCCATTAGCTAATCATCCGTTACTTAAATTGACTATAGATTAGCAAGAAGTTATATTACAAGAGAGTTTGATCGTGCCCCAATAACACTATAATTAAGAAATTTGAATCATTACTATTTAAGTTTGAACCATAATGCCTCTAATTAATAATCACTTTCATTACGCACCAAAAAAATACAATTTAATGTCTACCAAATATGATTATCATCTAAGGAGCTTATGTCAACATCCAATAAAACTTAATCTATACTAATCTTAGTCTCACTAAATTATCCTATTCGTATCAAGCCCCAAATAACATCCTAATAGTGTGAGTGGAATATAAACCATCATCAAATTAAACTATAACTAAAACTTATCACTTATTAAATCTAAGAGATTTCTCCTAACTTACAAACCTATCCCTTCTAACATAAGATCCTATTAACTAGTAATCAATAGATTATATGGAGAGTTTAACATGTTAACACTAAAACCCCTTGCTCACTAATTGCTTGGTTAATTTATTAAAAGAAGTTCCATAAAATAAAATAATAAATATACTAACTAACGAGACATGCCACCTATGGATTATAATTAGCAATAACATATATTAACTAAAAGTTAATTACCCCAATAAAATTGATAACATAGTTAATAACAAGGGACACATGTCAAATCCTATAAAGTTCTAATCTAACCCTATAACTTAAGCCTATCCTACTCTCCTAAATAATGGTGTGAGGGAGCTTATTAACAACTGATCAATAAAATTAAATAAACCAAAAACAATAAATCAAATCTAAATAAATATCCCTACTAAATTACTAGACTATCCTATTTCCCAACCTATCTAACCCAATCATCCAATCCTATCGTGGTGCGCATTTCCAAGAGGGGAAATGAAGTGACGTTAAAGACAAGACTTGGGCCCACCATTATACCCGTCTTTCCATAAGGAAGTACATAGACTTACGTGGGTATGTAAGGAAAAACCTTTATGGAAAGGCATCCACAATAAACAAGTTTGAGGTGGGGCCCACTAAGCCCATTCACCAAGGCCCAAGTTTAATAAGGAATGCTCATGAATTTTCGCACGAGAGAAGAAGAGTAACTTTTCAAAGGAGGAAGCATTTAATAAGTCAGCAGAGTGAAGTACCAAATCTTGTCATAGTCCAAGCAAGTTTTCCTTTATTTATTTTATTTTATTGTGAACTCTGACACACATATCTGCGCCCATTTATGGGAAGTGAAGTGTTAAACCCGTCACGTTATGTAATATATATTTTTTAAGATATGTTTATATCAACAAAGCTGTCTCTTCCCATTAAGGGGATGTGAAGTGGGGTCCATGGTCAAACAAGTGGAAGTTTGTTTAGGAAGTTATTTTCTTAATTTTAGTTTTATATATATTTTTTATGGCTAACATGGATTAGTTTAGAAAATTTAATACTAATTTCTATTAAGAGATTGGGGAGGGAATATTTTCTGTGGCAAAAAAATAATTTTTTTTTTAATACAAAATTTAGAGAGTATTTTTGCTCTAAAATTTTGGGAAGTACTATTTCTTATATTATGCCATATTTTTTTTTTTCAATCTTTTTGATTATTATTGTTATACATTGAATTTGCGCTTCTGATCTCAAGTTCTCGTAGTCTTGATAATCTAGTATAACATGAGACTCATCTCAAAGTTGTGGGACCTTTTGCTAATCGGGATGAGACCTCCAGATTTTAGGCTGGTTCGTCTTGGATAATCACCCTGATTTGCTCTTAACATGAAAGTAAACTTTTGAGGGAAAGGGATAGAAGGAGTGCATGAAATGGAAATAACAAAAAACAAATCTACCTATTAGGTGATGCACCAAAACTAGGGTTTGGATCTCAGCATAGAGGAATGAAACCAGTGGAGGAATCAGGTCTAATAGGTCACCACTCACTGGATAGGTTTGCATAAGTATTTCATAGGAAGGCTTGAACATAAAACTCAACCTATGACCTGCAAACAAACATCCTTTTCTGCAACTAGATGTAGGAATGAGATAAGGCTGCTAGGGGTTGTAGTATACCCACAAAACACCTAAATCAGATCAGACACAGTAACATACAGAATCACAGAAAGTGAAAGGGAATAGGAACCCTAATTTCTATTGACAACATTCATAAACTTCAATCCAATAAGAGACAAACTCAAACAATAAGGCATGAGGACAACAAAAGTGCCACAGAATGCTTTGCAATATTTGAATTCATTAATGAAAACTTACAAGATGTGGGAAACCAGAGAGCAGGAAGAAATGCTACAGATAGTTTTCCAAGAAAAGAGCTTTTTCCTTTTTACAAAATGTCAATTCTAAGCACTAGTGGCTCTAAAAAATGTTATATACACCTCTACTGCACGCAGGCAGGAGTCAAACTTTTAAGGCTACATAGGTATGCATAAAATAATCTGGCTCTAAAATAGTCACTTCTGATCATAAATGAAAATGTGCAAATATCATGGCCGATCAGATATTTCTCCCTTTGCGTGTCCATTCTTGCACTTGATCATGTCTGCTGACAAAAAATCTCATCCATCTACCTCTCTACAAGCCCACTCAGCCATAAAGGCTCCAAATCCGATCTCAGATCCCCGCAAAGACCCCAAAATGGCAATCGAGATAACTCTGCACATTCCTCTAACTGCAACCGCCCTGGTGACATAAATTTTTTAAACTACCCGCACTCGCAACATTCACCTTGGAAGAGAGTCCGCCAAAACAAGCTACATCTCTTTGACAAAGCAATGGTCGCATGATCGCATGAGTTGAAAGGCCTTCATGCGATCATACGACAAGTTTTTGAAAACTTGCCTCCACCTTTAGAAAATGTCAACGGTCGCATGATCGCATGAGCTGAAAGGCCTTCATGCGATCATGCGACAAGTCTTTGAAAATTGTCGCTCTTCCACGCAAGACAACTGGGGCCCACAAGATCCGCCACTTGTCAAACCTTTGCCGACTGCCAGCCAGCCACTGCAGACTAGACACGTCACCAAACCACAAGCCCACCGAAGCCCTGTTGACCGCTAGAGGCTTGTCGCATGATCGCATGCGGTTAAGAGGCCGCATGAGATCATGCGACAAGCTTTTAGATGTTCACGCAATCCTAACCCTGGGTTCACTTTAGGTTCACATTTCCCTTTAGTCACTGAACCGCTTGTTTCTTTCTTAACCCCGGGTCACATCTAGCGACCACACGAAAACCGTTGATCCTTGCTTCATCCAACGGTAGTCGCTGAGTCTCGTAAAACTTTCGGCATATTCCCTTCCGTCAGGAGATTACCTGACTAAAGGAAGTCTCGTAATCACCAAATAGAAAGAATATTCTTCTTTTTGTTGCGAGATTACCCGACCGAACCTAGAGCCGGGCCCACCTCCAACTGCACAACCGCGCAAAGCTTGCCAACCCCAAGCCCAGAACCACCACGTGTCACTCCCCTATTCGTCCCGACCGCTACATCAGCAAACATCTTGGGCACATCACCAGCCAAGGGCCCACTGCCAGAGTAAAAAAATGTCGACCACTTGTCGCATGATCGCATGCGGTTAGGAAGCCGCATGCGATCATGCGACTAGCCGGGAACTGCTATGCCAACCGCCATCGAAACTGTTGACGGTTTGTCGCATGGTCGCATGGGCTCGGAAGAGCCCATGCAATCATGCGACCAACCATAGAAGGTTAGCCACCGACCGCCACCTCGCATTGCTGACTGCTTACCGTTTGTCGCATGATCGCATGCGGCCAGGAAGGCCCATTCGATCATGCGACCAACTGCGTGATGCTAACTAATGACCGCTTACCGCTTGTCTTGACTGCCGATCTTTGCTGACACCGCATCAATAGTCATCGTATGATCTCATGGGATCGAAAGATCCCATGCGATCATGTGACAGCCGTCGGATCTTGACTGCATCGGAACGGCCTTAGGCACTGGGACCCACCTGTCGGAGTTGTGCACTTAAGGTCAAAACACAGAGGATGTAAAAAATATAGAGGGTTTCGAATGAAGGTCGAAAACACATCGAACTTTTGGACCAAAAGACAAAAACATCCTGAGCCTGCAGAGAGGAGGTCGAAAAGACACTGGATTTTCGACACTTGAGCATTTCACTTGAAAAACAGGGCTGTGGCCGAAAATGAACAAGAAGAAAATTTTGGGCAACAACTATATGGGATCCAAAAGCATGAATTTAATAGTTTAATTAGTGCATTGCATTGATAAGTATGTGAATGTTACATTTGTGAATGTTTGTTTAATTGAACATTATTGTCATATTTGATTTAAAGGAAGTGTAAGATTACAATGTTGGGTTGCAACTAAGGTGATGATCATATTGTAATAGAAGTTTACTCAAGGGGAGATTGTCTATTTTATTTTGAACTTGAATATCATAATCAAACATCACGAGATTTCAAAGTTCATACATCTACAAGACTGTATATGCTATGGAAAACTATGAAGTTGTTTACTCTATCAACTTGAAAAAATCATTTGCAATGAAAAAATAACTCCTCTATTATAAGAGATAGGATACAATAATCATGAAAATAATGATTCATCTTTTACATTATAGAAAACTCTATAATTACAAATGCATATACTTCAAGAATGAGAAGTCTTCACATTTACAACAAGGCATTACAATTTAGTAGTGTTACTCAATGAGAGTTTAAAGGAGATGACAAAACTTCTCTCCATTACAACTTCACAATGGCTCAAAGAAATGGAAATACATTACAACTTTCAAACAAAAGATCAATCTCATTACAAGGGGATTCATAATATAACAATAGGGTTGTCATCACACAACCATCCAAAATCAAATAATAGAACTATGGGAAGCTCACCTCCCATCCTAAGTCTCAAGGAGACCACCCCCGAGCTAGGAGAATCAATAACTAATGGATGACAATCACACATTCACATAATCATGAAAACAACAACAAGAACACCCTCCCAAGGCTTGCACAAATGGATTCACCATGAACCCATACAAAAGGTGAAGGTAGACTTCCATGAAGGAGAATGTCAAATAATACATTCAAATCACATGCCTCTTCAAGGCTATAATCACATGCCTCTTCAAGGCTAAATCACATACATTTTTTCAACCATCTTCTCCTTATCTCTCCCAAAACTAAGATCAAAGAAACAATGACATGCAAGGGCCCATACACCTTGCATTTCTTCCCTCTTCTCTTTATGAGAAGAGACTCTACACTACCATGGAATTCAACTATCCTCTTCACCCAAACATGGCCACTTCTTCCCTATCCAAGGGTGAGTAATGTCATCACACCCTTCACAAAACTCTCATATTCAAAAGCAAAATAAAACCATAACAAAGATTCAAACCCAAAATTCCATTCCATACATAAACACAATACAATTACATAACATGACCAAGAGAATGAAGAATAAGCAAATCTACTTGCAACAAGAAAATGAAAGTCTTTCATGGCAATGGAGACCAACCTTCCCAATGTGTTATGACAAATGAATGTTGAGAAGAGCACAATCTTCTTCTTTTTTCTTCCTTTCTCTAAAACTTTAATGTCTCTAAAGATAGAGAGTGGGTGAACACCTACTAATTCTACCAAGGGCCTCTAAAAAAGTCTTCAACTTCTACCCACCTACTAGCATTAATTACAGAATTGACTCTCATGTCCTATGCTACAATCACATAACAAGCCATTCCGAGCTTAAAAATCATTCAATCAGTCAACCGTTCAATGGGAATTAGCTACAATCACGTAACAAACTATTCTGAGCTTACAAATCACCAAATTAGTCAATCGTTCGATGAAAATCAGCTACAATCACGTAACAAGCCATTTTGAGCTTACAAATTGGTGAATCAGTCAATCATTTAATGAGAATCAGCTACAATCACATAAAAAGTTATTTTGAGCTTACAAATCATTGAATCGGTCAACAGTTCAATGAGAATCAACTACAGTCATGAAACAAGCCATTCTGAGATTAAAAATCACCAAATCGGTCAACCATTCGGTGAGAGTCAATTACAATCACGTAAAAAATCATTTTGAGCTCACAAATCACTGCATCGGTCAACCGTTCAACGAGAATCATCTATAATCATGTAACAAACTATTTTCAGCTTACAAATCATCGAATTGGTAAACCGTTTGATGAGAATCAACTACAATCACATAACAAGCTATTTTGAGCTTGTAAATCACTAAATTGGTCAACCATTCGAGGAGAATCAGCTACAATCACATAACAAGCTATTTTGAGCATACAAATCATCGAATTGGTAAACCGTTTGATGAGAATCAGCTACAATCACGTAACAAACCATTTTGAGCTTACAAATCACCAAATCGGTCAACCGTTCGATGAGAATCATGTACAATCACGTAACAAGCCATTCTGAGCTTACAAATCACCGAATCAGTCAACTGTTCAATGAGAATCGGCTACAATCACGTAACAAGCCATTCTGAGATTACAAATCACTAAATCAGCCAATCATTCGATGAGAATCAATTACAATCATGTCACAAGCCATTATGAGCTTACAAACCATTGAATCGGTCAAACGTTCGATGAGATTCAGCTACAATCACCTAACAAGCCATTCTGAGGTTACAAATCACTGAATCGGTGAATCGTTCAAACAGAATCAGCTACAATCACGTAACAAGCCATTTTGAGCTTATAAATCACTGAATCTGTCAATCGTTCGATGAGAATCAATTACAATCACGTAAAAGGCCATTCTGAGCTTATCAATCACGGAATCACTCAGCCGTTCGATGAGAATCAGCTACAATCACGTAACAAGCCATTTTGAGCTTACAAATCACAAAATTGGTCAATCGTTCGATGAGAATCAATTATAATCATGTAATAAACCATTCTGAGCTTACAAATCACCAAATCAGTCAACCAATCGATGAGAATCAGCTACAATCATCTAACAAGTCATTCTATGCTTACAAATCATTGTATTTATAAACCGTTCGATGTGAAACAACTACAATCACGTAACAAGCCATTTTGAGCTTACAAATCACCAAATTGGTCAACTATTCAATGAGAATCAACTAAAATCACGTTACAAGCCATTCTGAGCTTAGAAATCACTTAAGTAGTCAACCAATCGATGACAGTTAGCTACAATCAGCTAACAAGTCATTCTGCGCTTACAAATTGCTGAATCGGTCAACAGTTCAATGAGAATCAACTTCAATCACTTAACAAGCCATTATGAGCTTACAAATTATCGGATTAGTCAACCGTTTGATAAGAATTAGCTACAATCACGTAACAAGCCATTCTGAGCTTACAAATCACTGAAGCAGTCAACCAATCGATGAGAGTCAGCTACAATCACCTAACAAGTCATTCTGAGCTTACAAATCACTGAATCGGTCAATAGTTCGATGAGAATCAACTACAATCACTTAACAAGCCATTATGAGCTTACAAATTACCAAATTAGTCAACTGTTTGATAAGAATTAGCTACAATCATGTAACAAGCCATTCTGAGCTTACAAATCATGGAATCGGTCAATTGTTTGATGAGAATCAGCTACAATATAGTAACAAGCAATGTTGACCTTATAAATCATCAAATCGGTGAACCCTTCGATGAGAATAAGCTACGATTAGGTAACAATCCATTCTAAGCTTACAAATCACCGAATTTGTCAAGCGTTCGTTGAGAATTAATTAAAATCATGTATTATGCCATTCTGAGCTTACAAATCATTGAATCGGTCAACCGTTCGATGAGAATCAACTACAATCATGTAACAAGCCATTCTAAGCTTACAAATCACCGACTCGGTCAATCGTTCGACGAGAATCAATTACAATCATGTAACAAGCTATTTTGAGCTTACAAATCAATGAATCGCTCAATCGTTCGATGAGAATCAATTACAATTACGGAACAAACCATTTTGAGCTTACAAATCACTGAATTGGTCAGCCATTTGATGAGAATCAATTACAATCATTGAATTGGTCAACTATTCGATGAGAATCAAATACAATCATGTAAAAAGCCATTCTGAGCTTACAAATCACCGAATCGATAAATCGTTCGATGAGAATCGGCTACAATCATGTAAGAAGCCATTCCAAGCTTACAAATCATCGAATTGGTCAACCGTTGGATGAGAATCCACTATAATCACATAAAAAAACATTCTAAGCTTACAAATCACCGAATCGGTCAACCATTTGATAAGAATCAATTACAATCACATAACAAGCCATTCATTATGAGCTTACAAATCACCGAATCGGTCGACCGTTGATGAGAATAAGCTACAATCACATAACAAGTCATTCTAAACTTACAAATCATCGAATTGGTCAATCGTTCAATGAGAATCAACTATAATCACGTAACAAGCCATTCTGAGCTTACAAATCACCGAATTGGTCAACCGTTCAATGAGAATTAGCCATAATCACTTAATCAGTCAACTGTTTGATGAGAATCAGCTACAATCAAGTGACAAGCCATTCTGAGCTTACAAATCATTAAATCGGTGAACCGTTTGATGAGAATAAATTAAAATCATGAAAAAGCTATTTTAAGCTTACAATTCACCGAATTGGTTGACCGTTCGATGTGAATTTGCTACAATGACGTAACAAGTGATTCTAAACTGAAAAATCACTGAATCGGTTAAGCGTTCGATGAGAATCAATTAAAATCACGTATTAAGTCATTCTGAGCTTACAAATCCTTGAATCGGTCAACCATTCGATGAGAATCAGCTACAATCAAGTCACAAGCCATTCTGAGCTTACAAATCATTAAATCGGTGAACCGTTTGATGAGAATAAATTACAATCATGAAAAATGCCATTTCAGCTTACAATTCACTAAATCGGTCAACCGTTTGATGAGAGTCAACTACAATCTTGTAACAAGCTATTTTGAGCTTAAAATCACTGAATCGGTCAATAGTTTGATGAGAATCAGCTACAATCACGTAACAAGCCATTATGAGCTGACAGATCAGTGAATCGGTCAACCATTTGATGAGAATAAATTACAATCACGTAACGAGACATTTTGAGCTTACAAATCAATGAATTGCTAAATTGTTTGATGAAAATCAATTATAATTATGTAACAAGCCATTATGAGCTTACAAATCACCGAATCGGTCAACCGTTCGATGAGAATCAATTACAATCACGTAACAAGCCATTATGAGCTTACAAATCACTGAATCAGTCAACTGTACGATGAGAATCAACTACAATCACCTAACAAGCAATTCTGACATTACCAATCATTGAATCGGTCAATCAGTCGATAAGAATCATTTACAATCATGTAACAAGCCATTTCGAGCTTACAAATCACCAAATCAGTCAACCGTTTGATGAGAATGAGCTACAATCATTTAACAAACCATTCAGAGCATACAAATCACCGAATACGTAACCGTTAGATGAGAATCAGCTATAATCACATAACAAGCTTACAAATCACCAAATCGGTCAACTCTTTGATAAGAATTGATTAAAATCACATAACAAGCCATTATGAGCTTACAAATCACTAAATTGGTGAACCGTTTGCTGAGAATTAGCTACAATCATGTAATAAGCTATTCCGAACTTACAAATCATCGAATCAGTCAACCGTTCGATGAGAATCAGCTACAATAATGTAACAAGCCATTCTGAGCTTACAAATCATCGAATCAGTCAACTGTTCGATGAGAATAAATTACAATCAAGTAACAAACCATTCTGAGTTTAAAAATGACTGAATCAGTCAACCGCTCTATGAGAATCAGCTATAATCACGTAACAAGCTATTTTGATAGTACAAATCACCGAATCAGTCAACTGTTCGATTAGAATAAGCTATAATCATGTAACAAAGCCATTCTAAGCTTACAAAGCCAATTGGTCAACCATTTGATGATAATTACCTACAATTACGTAACAAGCCATTCTAAGCTTAGAAATCATCGAATCGGTCAACCATTTGATGAGAATCAATTAAAATCACGTAACAAGCCATTTTGAGCTTACAAATCACCGAATCGATCAACTATTCTATGAGAATAAGCTATAATCACATAACAAGCCATTCTGACCTTACAAATCACTGAATCGGTGAACCGTTCGATGAGAATCAGCTACAATCACGTAACAAGTCATTCTGAGCTTAAAAATTATTGAATCGGTCAACCATTCGATCAGAATTACCTACAATCATGTCACAAGCCATTCTGAGCTTACAAATTATTGAATCGATCAATCCTTCGATGAGAATCAGCTACAATCACGTAACAAGCCATTCTGAGCTTACAAATCATCAAATCGATGAACCGTTTGATTAGAATCAGCTACAATCACATAACAATCCATTTTGAGATTACAAATCACAGAATTGATCGACCGTTCGATGAGAATCAATTGCAATCACGTCACAAGCCATTTTGAGCTTATAAATCATTGAATCGGTCAACCGTTTGATGAGATTGAGCTAGAATCACGTAACAAACAATTCTTAGCTTGCAAATCGCCGAATCGGTGAACTGCTCAATGAGAATCAACTACAATCATATAACAAGCTATTTTGAGCTTAGAAATCACCAAATTGGTTGACCGTTCGATGAGAATCAATTTCAATCACATCACAAGCCATTCTGAGCTTACAAATCATTGAATCATTTATCTATTCGATGAGATTCAACTACAATCATGTAACAAGCCATTTTGAGTTTGCAAATCATCGAATCGATGAACCGTTCGATGAGAATCAGCTACAATCACGTAACAAGCCATTATGAGCTTACAAATCATCAAATTTGTCAAGCGTTTGATGGAAATTAATTAAAATCATGTATCACTAATACATTTGGGGTCATTTTGCGACGGCTATGTGTCGCAATTGCGACAACTATGTGTCGCAATAGCAACACCCATAGACGTCGCTGTTTTTTAGTCGCAAATTGTGACGTCTATGGGTAGCCATCGCAATTGCGACACATATCCCGTCGCAATGTGACTAAGATTTGTTAGCGGCATGGCCGTCGCCCCCCCGTCGCATGGCTTCGGAGGGCCGTCGCAATCACGACGGACCTCCCAAGCAATTGCGACGGGCGCCTGCATCGCATTGCGACGGGTTGTCGTCGCAATTGCGACGCCCGTGGGTGGATTAAAAAAAAAAATAAATTTAATACATTGCTAATGAACCACATTAATGCTTTTTTCTTTCAACAAATGAGGACAGCCACTGTAAAGACAACATGATAATGTACACTCACTGTAAGGACAGTCACAAATGAGGACATCTCACAGTGACTGTCCCTAGTGTAATTGCCACTTGAATGTATTGCTATTCAGCCACATTAATGCTTTTCTTCTTCAACAAATGAGGATAGTCACTGTAAAGACAACATGATAATGTACACTCACTGTAAAGACAACATGATAATGTACACTCACTGTGAGTGTACATTATCATGTTGTCTTTACAGTGACTATCCTCATTTGTTGAAGAAGAAAAGCATTAATGTGGCTGAATAGCAATACATTCAAGTGGCAATTACACTAGGGACAGTCACTGTGAGATGTCCTCATTTGTGACTGTCCTTACAGTGAGTGTACATTATCATGTTGTCTTTACAGTGTCAATATATGCATTATTACTTAAACTGAAGAGTACTCTAAATAATATGTCATTGTGGAGTTCTGATTGCTTCCAATTTGATATACGCTTGTTCTACTTATGTATCCAGCATCATGTAAGAAAAGTTGATGCTTTTAAATAGATTCATTTAGCCATGAAATGCCTGTGCATGTTACATACAAGATTCCAAGGCCCAAAACTGATTACTCATTATAATTCATGTACAGAATGATAATCAACCACAACAAGGCATGCGTAGGCGCTGCTTAGATTTTGAGGCATCAGAAGCTCGTAGAAGAAACTTGACCAATGGCTCATGGAATGCAACAAACTTATTGCCTAAAACAGGAGCATTGGTAACCACAGATAATGGTTTTGAAAAGAACACTTCACCATCAATGTCACGTGAGGGAACTGCAATTTCTGATGGCAAGTAACTTGTAGTATATAAGAGAGATGCAGGTACAGATGCTGGGAATACATTGCTAATGAACCACATTAATGCTTTTTTCCTTCAACAAATGAGGACAGTCACTTTAAAGACAACATGATAATGTACACTCACTGTAAGGATAGTCACAAATGAGGACATCTCACAGTGACTGTCCCTTGTGTAATTGCCACTTGAATGTATTGCTATTCAGCCACATTAATGCTTTTCTTCTTCAACAAATGAGGATAGTCACTCTAAAGACAACATGATAATGTACATGGGCTGTAAGTGTACATTATCATGTTGTCTTTACAGTGACTGTCCTCCTTCAAGTGGCAATTACACAAGGGACAGTCACTGTAAAGGCAACATGATAATGTAGAGAAACGTTGTCATTTGTATTTTCAACAGTGCCGAGAGAGATTCCCTCCGCGAAATCACAGCTACAATTTCTGAGTACGTTGGGTTTATTTTTCTTTTGTCATTATTATGTAATCTGGTATTCAGCTGTTACAGAGCTAAAATACCCAGAAATGAGGACATATCTGTGTTGAATTTATTGTTAGCGGCTTTGGTTATTTAGAAGTTTAATTTTATTTGTTCATCTTTCAAGCACAAACGTTTTGTGGACCGTAACATCTTCATTGTTTCGGGTATGCAATGAAACAGCCGTAACTTGCAACTACCTTCACAGTACTTGTGTACATTATCATGTTGTCTTTACAGTGACTGTCCTCATTCAAGTGGCAATTACACAAGGGACAGTCACTATGAGATGTCCTCATTTGTGACAAGGACAGTCACACATGAGGACATCTCACAGTGACTGTCCCTTGTGTAATTGCCACTTGAATGTATTGCTATTCAACCACATTTATGGGCCCGTTTGGACCACAGCACACAGTAGCATCTACAGAGAAGAATATCCCAGGTGTAACAAGTTGTAAGAATATACCAACAGTTCTAAGAAGTTCCCTAGCACATAGTAGCATCTACAGAGAAGACTATACAACATGAGGGCAGCCACTGTAAAGACAACATGATAATGTACACTCATTGTATGTGTACATTATCATGTTGTCTTTATAGTGACTGTCCTCATTCAAGTGGCAATTACAGAAGGGACAGTCATTGTGAGATGTCCTCATTTGTGACAAGGATAGTCACACATGAGGACATCTCACAGTGATCGATTGTCCCTTGTGTAATTGCCACTTGAATGTATTGCTATTGAACCACATTAATGCTTTTCTTCTTCAACAAATGAGGACAGTCACTCTAAAGACAACATGATAATGTACACTCATTGTAAGGACAGTCACAAATGAGGACATCTCACAGTGACTGTCCCTTGTGTAATTGCCACTTGAATTACACAAGGGACAGTCATTGTGAGATGTCCTCATTTGTGACAAGGATAGTCACACATGAGGACATCTCACAGTGATCGATTGTCCCTTGTGTAATTGCCACTTGAATGTATTGCTATTGAACCACATTAATGCTTTTCTTCTTCAACAAATGAGGACAGTCACTCTAAAGACAACATGATAATGTACACTCACTGTAAGGACAGTCACAAATGAGGACATCTCACAGTGACTGTCCCTTGTGTGATTGCCACTTGAATGTATTGCTATTCAGCCACATTAATGCTTTTCTTCTTCAACAAATGAGGATAGTCACTCTAAAGACAACATGATAATGTACACGGGCTGTAAGTGTACATTATCATGTTGTCTTTACAGTGACTGTCCTCCTTCAAGTGGCAATTACACAAGGGACAGTCACTGTAAAGGCAACATGATAATGTAGAGAAACGTTGTCATTTGTATTTTCAACAGTGCCGAGAGAGATTCCCTCCGCGAAATCACAGCTACAATTTCTGAGTACGTTGGGTTTATTTTTCTTTTGTCATTATTATGTAATCTGGTATTCAGCTGTTACAGAGCTAAAATACCCAGAAATGAGGACATATCTGTGTTGAATTTATTGTTAGCGGCTCTGGTTATTTAGAAGTTTAATTTTATTTGTTCATCTTTCAAGCACAAACGTTTTGTGGACCGTAACATCTTCATTGTTTCGGGTATGCAATGAAACAGCCGTAACTTGCAACTACCTTCACGGTACTTGTGTACATTATCATGTTGTCTTTACAGTGACTGTCCTCATTCAAGTGGCAATTACACAAGAGACAGTCACTGTGAGATGTCCTCATTTGTGACAAGGACAGTCACACATGAGGACATCTCACAGTGACTGTCCCTTGTGTAATTGCCACTTGAATGTATTGCTATTCAACCACATTTATGGGCCCGTTTGGACCCCAGCACACAGTAGCATCTACAGAGAAGAATATCCCAGGTGTAACAAGTTGTAAGAATATACCAACAGTTCTAAGAAGTTCCCTAGCACATAGTAGCATCTACAGAGAAGAATATACAACATGAGGGCAGCCACTGTAAAGACAACATGATAATGTACACTCATTGTATGTGTACATTATCATGTTGTCTTTACAAGGATAGTCATTTGTGACAAGGATAGTCACACATGAGGACATCTCACAGTGATCGATTGTCCCTTGTGTAATTGCCACTTGAATGTATTGCTATTGAACCACATTAATGCTTTTCTTCTTCAACAAATGAGGACAGTCACTCTAAAGACAACATGATAATGTACACTCATTGTAAGGACAGTCACAAATGAGGACATCTCACAGTGACTGTCCCTTGTGTAATTGCCACTTGAATTACACAAGGGACAGTCATTGTGAGATGTCCTCATTTGTGACAAGGATAGTCACACATGAGGACATCTCACAGTGATCGATTGTCCCTTGTGTAATTGCCACTTGAATGTATTGCTATTGAACCACATTAATGCTTTTCTTCTTCAACAAATGAGGACAGTCACTCTAAAGACAACATGATAATGTACACTCACTGTAAGGACAGTCACAAATGAGGACATCTCACAGTGACTGTCCCTTGTGTAATTGCCACTTGAATTACACAAGGGACAGTCATTGTGAGATGTCCTCATTTGTGACAAGGATAGTCACACATGAGGACATCTCACAGTGATCGATTGTCCCTTGTGTAATTGCCACTTGAATGTATTGCTATTGAACCACATTAATGCTTTTCTTCTTCAACAAATGAGGACAGTCACTCTAAAGACAACATGATAATGTACACTCACTGTAAGGACAGTCACAAATGAGGACATCTCACAGTGACTGTCCCTTGTGTAATTGCCACTTGAATTACACAAGAGACAGTCATTGTGAGATGTCCTCATTTGTGACAAGGATAGTCACACATGAGGACATCTCACAGTGATCGATTGTCCCTTGTGTAATTGCCACTTGAATGTATTGCTATTGAACCACATTAATGCTTTTCTTCTTCAACAAATGAGGACAGTCACTCTAAAGACAACATGATAATGTACACTCACTGTAAGGACAGTCACAAATGAGGACATCTCACAGTGACTGTCCCTTGTGTGATTGCCACTTGAATGTATTGCTATTCAGCCACATTAATGCTTTTCTTCTTCAACAAATGAGGATAGTCACTCTAAAGACAACATGATAATGTACATGGGCTGTAAGTGTACATTATCATGTTGTCTTTATAGTGACTGTCCTCCTTCAAGTGGCAATTACACAAGGGACAGTCACTGTAAAGGCAACATGATAATGTAGAGAAACGTTGTCATTTGTATTTTCAACAGTGCCGAGAGAGATTCCCTCCGCGAAATCACAGCTACAATTTCTGAGTACGTTGGGTTTATTTTTCTTTTGTCATTATTATGTAATCTGGTATTCAGCTGTTACAGAGCTAAAATACCCAGAAATGAGGACATATCTGTGTTGAATTTATTGTTAGCGGCTTTGGTTATTTAGAAGTTTAATTTTATTTGTTCATCTTTCAAGCACAAACGTTTTTTGGACCGTAACATCTTCATTGTTTCGGGTATGCAATGAAACAGCCGTAACTTGCAACTACCTTCACGGTACTTGTGTACATTATCATGTTGTCTTTACAGTGACTGTCCTCATTCAAGTGGCAATTACACAAGGGACAGTCACTATGAGATGTCCTCATTTGTGACAAGGACAGTCACACATGAGGACATCTCACAGTGACTGTCCCTTGTGTAATTGCCACTTGAATGTATTGCTATTCAACCACATTTATGGGCCCGTTTGGACCCCAGCACACAGTAGCATCTACAGAGAAGAATATCCCAGGTGTAACAAGTTGTAAGAATATACCAACAGTTCTAAGAAGTTCCCTAGCACATAGTAGCATCTACAGAGAAGAATATACAACATGAGGGCAGCCACTGTAAAGACAACATGATAATGTACACTCATTGTATGTGTACATTATCATGTTGTGTTTACAGTGACTGTCCTCATTCAAGTGGAAATTACACAAGGGACAGTCACTGTGAGATGTCCTCATTTGTGACAAGGACAGTCACACATGAGGACATCTCACAGTGACTGTCCCTTGTGTAATTGCCACTTGAATGTATTGCTATTCAACCACATTTATGGGCCCGTTTGGACCGCGGCACATAGTAGCATCTACAGAGAAGAATATCCCAGGTGTAACAAGTTGTAAGAATATACCAACAGTTCTAAGAAGTTCCCTAGCACATAGTAGCATCTACAGAGAAGAATATGGGTCAACGAGGTTGACTTCAAAGCCATGCAATCTAATGGTAATAGTAATATCATAATTTGACATACTATCAGAAATACTTCCTAAATAGACTATTCAATCTTATAAGAGATGGATTCATGAGAACTATTATTTATGAAATATGAGTCAATGACTTTAATTAAAAAAATTACACAATCTAATTCATAATTATTGTGACCATTTTACTGTAAGATTTGTAAGTACATGTAAATTAATAACTATCAAATGATAAAATACCTGGAACAATCATTGCCAACATAATGTGCTCCCTCTTTATTGACATCCACGGAGGAATGTTATTGTTGATAACAAAAACAGGCCACACCGAGCAAACAGATCTCATCTCTCCAAATGGATTGACACCATCCGCTGCCAATGAAAGCCTGAGATTACGAGGTTCTTCTTTGAAGTGTTGCCACTTTTCCTCTATGTGCATAAATGCCGAACCATCCGCAGGGATTCGAATAATGTCATCTCGACTTCTATTGCGTGCATGGTAATCCATAAATTGTGCCAAGCTAGTACACCTGAATAATTGTCACATCCGTGGAATAATGGGGATGTAACGAAGAACCTTGTGAGACACCTTTTTTGTTATTCGATCTGTTCGATATCTACTCGTATGACATACAGGGCATTGTGTTGCAAATTCATGTTCTTTATAATATATAATATGATCATTGGGACAAGCATGTATTGTTTGATACTCCATTCCAATATCTTTCATAATAGCAGATAATTCTCAATATGAGCGAGGTAGAATATTTGATGGTGGTAACAAAAACTCGCCTATCAATCTACAGCAAAAAATATAAATTGTTAATATAAACAATATTAGTGGTACATTATTCACCCTTTGTTAACTATAAAGACATATATGACATACCTTAACATACGTGACATTGTTATGTTGGATAAACCATTCATAACCTTCAAGTTCAACAACAACAATACAGCAGAGAGAAGAGTTGTTTGGGAGTCTTTGTATAGGGGCTCGTATGCCTTCTCAAGTAGAGGTAAATCAAGGCTATCATCATCATCATGATCAGATCCGCTTGGACTAAATGTGTCATGGATCAATGTATTTATACCATCATCTTCAATTGTGTTTTCTGGCACATGATCATCATCTTCCATGGGATCATTATCTTCACCTTGGATATTCGCACCCCCATGTTCCTCCATATCATGTACTTCCCTGGGGAGATCAACCTATATAAAATTGATTAACATAAATAAACCATGATCTTCAACTCATCATCAAGTGATTTCATATGTATATAAATTGTTAAAATGATATAATGAACAACTTACTAGTGGATGATAGTCATGCCCCCCTTCAATGTGACCATTCTCCCTACAATGTCTCTTAACTGTTTTGATTAGCAATCTTCTACGGTTTAAGCCCTTACAAATTTTGCAGGGACAATAACATTTTCCATCACCTTTTCTTTTCAAGTTAGACCACAATCTAGCGATTGTCTCCCTATTTTGTTCTTCACTTATATTATCTGACATGATCGTTCTTCGCAGGAAGCAAAAATTGGGCTATGAAAACTTCGGTCTACAACTTTCAGTGACTAAGCAAAATTGTCAAAAGTACACAAATCTTCTTAGACCTATCCTTTAATATTTTAAAAGTCTAGTTAAAATATACATTAGATTAAAAAATATACAATTTTCATGCCTGAGCGCGCGGCTACGACTAGTGCAATGGTCTTCTTGCTTAGCTCTAGAAGCTCTCTAGCAATCAAAACATATAAGCTACAAGGCCTAACAGCAATTTCAAAACATATAAGCTACAAGGCAAGACATATTACATGACATGGCAAAAGGATTAAAATATACATTAGATTAAAAAATATACAATTTTCAAACCTGAGCGCGCGGCTATAACTCGTGCAATGGTCTTCTTGCTTAGCTTTAGAAGCTCTCCATCAATCAAAACATATAAGCTACAAGGCCTAATAGCAATTTCAAAACAAGGGTCATCAAAAGAACCAAAAACAATGTGTGCAAACAATACCTTGTGAAGTGGTATAGACAATTAGAAGATGCTACTATGTGCTAGGGAACTTCTTAGAACTGTTGGTATATTCTTACAACTTGTTACACCTGGGATATTCTTCTCTGTAGATGCTACTGTGTGCCGTGGTCCAAACGGGCCCATAAATGTGGTTGAATAGAAATACATTCAAGTGGCTTACACAAGGGACAGTCACTGTGAGATATCCTCATGTGTGACTGTCCTTGTCACAAATGAGGACATCTCACAGTGACTGTCCCTTGTGTAATTGCCACTTGAATGAGGTCAGTCACTGTAAAGACAACATGATAATGTACACATACAATGAGTGTACATTATCATGTTATCTTTACAGTGGCTGCCCTCATGTTGTATATTCTTCTCTGTAGATGCTACTACGTGCTAGGGAACTTCTTAGAACTGTTGGTATATTCTTACAACTTGTTACACCTGGGATATTCTTCTCTGTAGATGCTACTGTGTGTCGTGGTCCAAACGGGCCCATAAATGTGGTTGAATAGCAATACATTCAAGTGGCAATTACACAAGGGACAGTCACTGTGAGATGTCCTCATGTGTGACTGTCCTTGTCACAAATGAGGACATCTCACAGTGACTGTCCCTTGTGTAATTAAGTATTGTGGGGAAGCATTCTAAATAACCAAAGCCGCTAACAATAAATTCAACACAGATATGTCCTCATTTCTGGGTATTTTAGCTCTCTAACAGCTGAATACCAGATTAAATAATAATGACAAAAGAAAAATAAACCCAATGTACTCAGAAATTGTAGCTGTGATTTTGCGGAGGGAATCTCTCTCGACGCTGTTGAAAACACAAATGACAACCCGCTTGATTTCGCGGAGGGAATCTCTCTCGGTGCTGTTCAAAACACAAATGACAACCCGCTTTGTTCAAAACACAAATGATAACCTGCTTGATTTCGCGGAGGGAATCTCTCTCGGCGCTGTTGAAAACACAAATGACAACGTTCCTTTTTTTTTTTGCACTTATATCCCGACCAACATAAGGTCCATTTGTAATACAACATGATAATGTACACTTACAGTGAGTGTACATTATCATGTTGTCCTTAGAGTGACTATCCTCATTTGTTGAAGAAGAAAAGCATTAATGTGGCTGAATAGCAATACATTCAAGTGGCAATTACACAAGGGACGGTCACTATGAGATGTCCTCATTTGTGACTGTCCTTACAGTGAGTGTACATTATCATGGTGTCTTTAGAGTGACTGTCCTCATTTGTTGAAGAAGAAAAGCATTAATGTGGTTGAATAGCAATACATTCAAGTGGCAATTACACAAGGGACAATCACTGTGAGATGTCCTCATGTGTGACTGTCCTTGTCACAAATGAGGACATCTCACAATGACTGTCCCTTGTGTAATTCAAGTGGCAATTACACAAGGGACAGTAACTGTGAGATGTCCTCATTTGTGACTGTCCTTACAATGAGTGTACATTATCATGTTGTCTTTAGAGTGACTGTCCTCATTTGTTGAAGAAGAAAAGCATTAATGTGGTTCAATAGCAATACATTCAAGTGGCAATTACACAAGGGACAATGTCATGAGCCGTGACATATTGAACTTAGTATAATAATAAAATGATTAGATGATATATAATAATCTATTATTAACGGTATATAACAATAATATATAATTATTATCAAAAGATAATAATAATATATAGTTAGCATAATAAGTAATATTTTAATTAAATAATATTAAAATATTAATAAATAATATAATTATGATTATAATTATAATATAAATTAATAATAAATAATTATTAATAAATTATATATATTATATTATAATAATATATTAAGTAATAATATTAAATCAATTATTGATATAATAATTTTAATATATAAATAATATTAATAAACCTCTCAATATAAAACAATATGTTATCACTATAATAATATTTATTATAATATTATTAATATTACTAACATCATTAATTACAATATTTAATAATAACAATAACATTAATAATAATAATAATAATAATAACGTTTAAAGCAATATCGAATATCTGTAATCGATATACATCTACATTAAACATCTGCATTATCTATCACGATGAGGAATGAAGAAGTGATACAACAATCACTAGTCATTACACATCGATACCATGAGAGGATGATTAATGAACCAAATACTATGAAGTCAAGATCAACATGATATGAATAAGGGATAGGTCGCTATGTGTTTCAGAAGATGTATTGATAAGCAAGAAGGATAACCATTCATATATTATAAATAATCATTAATTGCACAAGTTTAGACAATGACATATCCGATAAAGCAATATCAAACATGAAGACCCGCTAGCAAATATGCACCATCACTTCCTATGTTATCATGACAATAACATAAACTAGATTGAATTCTACTATCTATATCAATAGACACCACATAGGAGGATATCGACTAAAGGATTGAAAGATTATCGATTGTCTGAGATAAACCACATCTTGTAGAAACACAAAAGCATCAGTGATTATATCACAAGCTATTGATGAATGAGGCATCAGTCATGGATAATAAGTACAATGTTTCCTTAAGTATTAACAGGAATGGAAGTCAATTTGAAGATCAAACTCCATTACCACCAATCAACCAATAAATGGACAATTATCAGAAAATGATATCGACTTATATCAGAGTAGAAAGATTGGATATCATCATAACAATATGGGATAAGGCAAGAGTTAATATCGATTGACTAAATACTAATGATAGTTAGACCAAACTAATACAAACACAATGGATGTTAACTACTGGTTGCACTACCAATTAGGGAAGATTACCTTCATAAAAAGATTTGATATTGAGTCAATCTGGGAGTTATCTATGATCAGAAAATAATGAAATAATATTATGTGAACTGTCGGATTATGGAAAGGTGTGATTAACAAAGGGACATGGAGGAAGAAACAAGACACGTCTCATTCATAGCATCTCTTCATTTGTTAAAGACAATATAAGAATGCATTCTCGTCAGTCACTCAAGGCATCATTAGAACTTTATTTACTTATCCATATTTGGATATACTCAATAGAGCATCTGCCTTTGGCAGTTTGGTTTCAAGTTTATCATTGCAGATCAGAGACAACACCATGATTGCACAGATAGAAAGGATAGTCAGAAATAACATCAATATTTGAAGTTGCAAGCATATAATTCAGAATCTGAAATAGCAACATATCACTCATAGCGATATTACACATTTGCATAATTACATCATCATATCAGACACAGCAAATACATTGCTGTAAGCAATACTTATTGATTGTATATCGATATTGTTTATATCAGACATACCATCATTATACTATCACTATAAGTGATAGGAAACATCATATTCATAGCATATTTCATATCATTATATCCGACAGTGCTATTAAACATATTGGTATCAATATCATCTTGCACACATATTGTGATTGAATCTGAAATAGCAGTTGATATCTTAAGTAACCTCCATTACTTAGTTTAATTGTAAGTATCTGATAGAGTAAGTCTGAGAAGTGGAGTAATTGTTCCTGTTTTCCAAGTTAGCCAAAAAGGGGACATTACAGACAATCACTGTGAGATGTCCTCATGTGTGACTGTCCTTGTCACAAATGAGGACATCTCACAATGACTGTCCCTTGTGTAATTAAAGCGGCAATTACACAAGGGACAGTCACTGTGACATGTCCTCATTTGTGACTGTCCTTACAGTGAGTGTACATTATCATGTTGTCTTTAGAGTGACTGTCCTCATTTGTTGAAGAAGAAAAGCATTAATGTGGTTCAATAGCAATACATTCAAGTGACAATTACACAAGGGACAATCACTGTGAGATGTCCTCATGTGTGACTATCCTTGTCACAAATGAGGACATCTCACAATGACTGTCCCTTATGTAATTCAAGCGGAAATTACACAAGGGACAGTTACTGTGAGATGTCCTCATTTGTGACTGTCCTTACAGTGAGTGTACATTATCATGTTGTCTTTAGAGTGACTGTCCTCATTTGTTGAAGAAGAAAAGCATTAATGTGGTTCAATAGCAATACATTCAAGTGGCAATTACACAAGGGACAATCACTGTGAGATGTCCTCATGTGTGACTGTCCTTGTCACAAATGAGGACATCTCACAATGACTGTCCCTTGTGTAATTCAAGCAGCAATTACACAAGGGACAGTCACTGTGAGATGTCCTCATTTGTGACTATCCTTACAGTGAGTGTACATTATCATGTTGTCTTTAGAGTGACTGTCCTCATTTGTTGAAGAAGAAAAGCATTAATGTGGTTCAATAGCAATACATTCAAGCGGCAATTACACAAGGGACAGTCACTGTGAGATGTCCTCATTTGTGACTGTCCTTACAGTGAGTGTACATTATCATGTTGTCTTTAGAGTGATTGTCCTCATTTGTTGAAGAAGAAAAGCATTAATGTGGTTCAATAGCAATACATTCAAGTGGCAATTACACAAAGGACAATCGATCACTGTGAGATGTCCTCATGTGTGACCTTTGTGAAGGCAAGTGCCAATTTGTACCCAAGTTACCAATATTGTGGCAAAAGTGGGAATGAAGCATTTAGGGGTCAAATTGGGCAAAGAAGTGTAGAAGTGGCCTATGTGAGGTCTAAATAGCCTAACTAAGTCATGGTTAGGGTCTTATGGTGTTTGAACAATAAGTTTTGAACCAAAATCCCAAAGGTTGTAACAAGTTGTCAATGTTGTCATTCACAACATTGACAACATTTGTGCAAGGGAGCATTTTCGAGTAAGATGGTTATGTAACTATATGAAACCATTGAATTAGGCATCAGATCAACTATAAGAGGCCTCCATCGATCTGTGCAAAAGGTTGGGGGGAAAAACATTTGGAATTAAGAAGATTTGTAGAGTAACACGGTTTTAGTGAATTCTTGAGTTTTTTTGTTTCTTTGTTTTCAGTTGATTAATGGATTAGATAGCTCGCAGTGTCTATTGGAAAAGTTAGTACAAGTTGTTTTTTTATTCTGTGTTGTGTTTTTTTTGAGTTTTGAAGCATTCCAACTAGTTTGTTAATTCTTTTGTTAAGTACCCTATCATTGGTTTGAACTAGGCAGGTTGAACAAATGGAGTCTTAGCTCATCATTCCATTGTCAATTTTGTACGGGCTCTTGGAATGGGTGAGGAGACTCCATGTACTATATGTTTGGAAGGAGGGGCCCTGGGAAGCTCATTTTCTATGTTTGCAATGATGTCCTAGGTGAGTCAGTTGAGCACAGTTAGGGATGACAAATCATTACAAGAAGATTACAACAAGTTGAATGCATTGGTTGCTTCAACTAAAATCTCATGGAGAGGTAGACACACATCTAAAGAAGCCCCAAGTCAAATTAGAAGATTGGGTGAGTTTCTTTGGCTGCTAAGAAAACAAACTCTTAGTCAGACTGTCCAAGTTGTGTCAAAATACTTGTTTTCAGGCATGGCTGTAGCAGTTGGTGTACAAAAAATCTAGGAGGAGAAGACCTTAGATATCTTGGAGTTCTCAATAAAGGGCATCTGAATCTTAAGCCCTTTAGGTGGCTTAATATAAACAAAAAGGCTTGACAAAGGCCTAATTGCTAGCAGCCTATTTTTGGGTGCAATTGGCATGGTTTGATGAACCGGATTGAAGTACTGATGAAAAGTATAGGTGAAGGAGTAATATTGAAACCAATAGAGGTCCTAGTGGCCAGCCTCTCCATGGAGTAAGTTCTAGTTGAATGTGTTTCAATTTGTGAAGACAAGACTAGGAGTGTCCTAGTAGCTAGATTGGTATTGAGCAGAGTTCGTTGTATTTCTTGTTGGTGTGCACTAGTTGAAGGAGTGGGATCTTGGGTAGAGATACCTAAAGAGTGTAGGGATAGTTAAGTACCCTATCAAGTCAAAACATTGGCCTAAAGAGACCCTAGTGAAGGATAGGGAGTGAGCAAGACAAAGTGTTACATCAATTAACAAGATCATTTTTTGGTAATTGTGTACATTATCATGTTGTCTTTACAGTGACTGTCCTCATTTGTTGAAGAAGAAAAGCATTAATGTGGTTCAATAGCAATACATTCAAGTGGAAATTACACAAGGGAATATCACTATGAGATGTCCTAAGTGTGACTGTCCTTGTCACAAATGAGGACATCTCACAGTGACTGTCCCTTGTGTAATTGCCACTTGAATGAGGACAGTCACTGTAAAGACAACATGATAATGTACACAAGTACCGTGAAGGTAGTCGCAAGTTAGGGCTGTTTCATTGCATACCCGAAACAATGAAGACATTAAAGTCCACAAAACGTTTGTGCTTGAAAGATGAACAAATAAAATTAAACTTCTAAATAACCAAAGCCACTAACAATAAATTCAACACAGATATGTCCTCATTTCTGGGTATTTTAGCTCTCTAACAGCTGAATACCAGATTACATAATAATGACAAAAGAAAAATAAACCCAACGTACTCAGAAATTATAGCTGTGATTTCGCGGAGGGAATCTCTCTCGGCGCTGTTGAAAACACAAATGACAACGTTCTTGTTTTTTTTGCCCTTATATCCTGATGTGATTTCGCGGAGGGTTACGGTGCTGTTGAAAACACAAATGACAACGTTCCTTTTTTTTTTTGCCCTTATATCCCAACAACATCGCAATTGCAAGTTAGGGCTGTTTCACTGCATACCCGAAACAATGAAGACGTTACGGTCCACAAAACGTTTGTGCTTGAAAGATGAACAAATAAAATTAAACTTCTAAATAACCAAAGCCGCTAACAATAAATTCAACATAGATATGTCCTCATTTCTGGGTATTTTAGCTCTCTAACAGCTGAATACCAGATTACATAATAATGACAAAAGAAAAATAAACCCAACGTACTCAGAAATTGTAGCTGTGATTTCGCGGAGGGTTACGGCGCTGTTGAAAACACAAATGACAACGTTCTTGTTTTTTTGCCCTTATATCCCGATGTGATTTCGCGGAGGGTTACGGCGCTATTGAAAACACAAATGACAACGTTCTTATTTTGTTTGCCCTTATATCCTGATGTGATTTCGCGGAGGGTTACGGCGCTGTTGAAAACACACATGACAACGTTCCTTTTTAATTTTGCGCTTATATCCCGACAACGTCGCAATTGCGACAGTGACAAATGTATTGTCGTCGCAAATTGTGACGGTGTCGGGCTATATTTGAAAAAAAAAAAGGCAAAACCGCATGACATTTGCCTGCCGTCGCAAATGGCTGTCGCAAATTCACCCCAAATGTATTAGTGTATTATGCCAGTATGAGCTTACAAATCATTGAATCGGTCAACTGTTCGATGATAATTAGCTACAATCATGTAACAAGCCATTTTGAACTTACAAATCACTGAATCGATTAATCGTTCGGTGAGAATCAGCTACAATCACGTAACAAGCCATTCTAAGCTAACAAATCATGGAACTGGTCAATCATTTTATGAGAATCAGCTATAATCATGTAACAAGCCATTCTAAGCTTACAAATCATCGAATTGGTCAACCATTCAATAAGATTCAATTACAATCATGGAACAAGCTATTTTGTGCCTGTAAATCACCGAATTGGGCAACCTTTCAATAAGAATCAATTACAATCACGTAACAAGTCATTTTGAACTTACAAATCATCGAATCGGTCAACCGTTCGATAAGATTCAATTACAATCACGTAACAAGCCATTCTTAACTTACAAATCACCAAATTGGTCAATCATTTGATGAGAATAAGCTACAATCACGTGACAAGCCATTATGGGGATATGAATCACCAAATTGGTTAACTCTTCGATGAGAATCAATTACAATCATGTAACAAGCCATTCTAAGCTTACAAATACCCGAATCGGTCAACTATTTGATGAGAATCAATTACAATCACTTAACAAGTAATTCTAAGCTTACAAATCACAAAATTAGTAAACCATTCAACAAGAATCAGCTACAATCATGTAACAAGCCATTCTAAGATAATAAATCACGTAATATATCATGTACCAAATCACCGAATCGGTCAACCATTGGATGAGAATTGAATACAATTATGTAACAAGCCATTCTAATCATAGAATCGGTCAACCGTTCGATAAGAATCAGCTACAATCATGTAACAAGCTATTTTGAGCTTATAAATCACCGAATCAGTCAACCGTTTGATGAGAATCAGCCATAATCATGTAACAAGCCATTCTAAGTTTATAAATCATCGAATTGGTCAATCGTTTGACGAGAATTAGCTACAATCACGTAACAAGCCATTTTGAGCTTACAAATCACCGAATCAGTCAACTATTTAATGAGAATCAATTACAATCACGTAAAAAGTCATTTTAAGCTTACAATTCACTAAATTGGTCAAGCGTTCGATGTAAATCAACTACAATAACGTAACAACCCATTCTGAGCTTACAAATCATCAAATCGGTCAAGCATTCGATGAGAATCAATTAAAATCATGTATTAAGCCATTCTGAGCTTACAAATCATTGAATCGGTCAACCATTCAATGAGAATTAGCTACAATCACATAACAAGCCATTCTGAGCTTACAAATCACTGAATCCATCCACTATTTGATAAGAATCATTTACAATCAGGTTCAGAGCCATTTTGAGCTTACAAATCACCAAATTGATCAACCGTTTGATGAGAATCAATTAAAATCATATAACAAGCCATTTTGAGTTGACAAATCACTGAATCAGTCAATCCTTCGATGAGAATCAATTATAATCATATAACAAGCCATTCTGAGCTTACAAATCACTGAATTGGTCAACCGTTCGATGACAATCAACTACAATCATGTAACAAGCCATTTTGAGCTTACAAATCATAGAATCGATCAACCATTCAATGAGAATGAATTAAAATCATGTAACAAGCCATTATGAGCTTACAAATCATCGAGTCGATCAATCGTTCGATTAGAATCAGCTAGAATAACATAACAAGCCATTCTGAGCTTACAAATCACCGAATCGGTCAACCGTTTGATGAGAATCAGCTACAATCACGTAACAAGCCATTTTGTGTTTACAAATCACCGAATCGGTCAACCGTTTGATGACAATCAACTACAATCATGTAACAAGTCATTCGGAGCTTAAAAATCACTGAATCGATCAACTGTTTGATGAGAATCAATTACAATTACGTAAAAATTCATTCTGAGCTTACAAATCATCGAATCAGTCAACTGTTCAATCAGAATCAGCTACAATCATGTAACAAGCCATTCTAAACTTATAAATCATTGAATCGGTCAACCGTTCTATGAGAATCAGCTACAATCACGTAACAAGTCATTTTAAGCTTACAAATCATCAAATCGGTCAACCGTTCGATGAGAATTAGCTACAATCAGGTAACAAGTCATTCTGAGCTTCCAATCATCGAATAGGTGAATCATTTGATGAGAATCAACTTCAATTACATAACAAGCCATTTTGAGCTTACAAATCAATGAATCGGTCGACCGTTCGATGAGAATCAATTACAATCATGTCACAAGCCATTATGAGCTTACAAATCATTGAATTGGTTAACCGTTCGATGAGATTCAGCTACAATCAGGTAACAAGTCATTCTGAGCTTACAAATCATCGAATAGGTGAATCATTTGATGAGAATCAACTTCAATTACATAACAAGCCATTTTGAGCTTACAAATCAATGAATCGGTCAACCGTTCGATGAGAATCAATTACAATCATGTCACAAGCCATTATGAGCTTACAAATCATTGAATTGGTTAACCGTTCGATGAGATTCAGCTACAATCATGTAACAAGCTATTTTGAGCTTGCAAATCACCGAATCGATCAACCATTTGATGAGAATCAACTACAATCAAGTAACAAGTCATTCTGAGCTTATAAATCACTGAATCTATCAATTGTTTGATCAGAATCAATTACAATCATGTAACAAGCTATTTTGAACCTACAAATCATGGAATCAATCAACCGTTCGATAAGAATCAGCTACAATCATGTCACAAGCCATTCTGAGCTTACAAATCACCAAATCGGTCAATCATTTGATGGGAATAAGCTACAATCACCGAATTAGTCAACCGTTTGATGAGAATCAGCTACAATCACGTAACAAGCCATTGTGAGCTTATAAATCACTGAATCAGTCAACCCTTTCATGAGAATTAGCTACAATCATGTAACAAACCATTCTGAGCTTACAAATCACTGAATTGGTCAACCGTTCAATGAGAATCAGCTACAATCACGTAAGAAGTCATTCGAAACTTACAAATCACTAAATCGATCAACTGTTTGATGAGAATCAACTACAATCATGTAAGAATCCATTCTGAGTTTACAAATCATAAAATGGGTCAACCCTTTCATGAGAATCAGCTACAATCACGTAACAAGCTATTCTGAGCTTACAAATCACTTAATCGATCAACCGTTTGATGAGAATAAAAAACAATCATGTCAAAAGCTATTTCGAGCTTACAAATTACCAAATCGGTCAACTGTTCGATGAGAATCAACTTGAATCACGTAACAAGTCATTTTAAGCTTACAAATCATCGAATCGATCAACCGTCTAATGAGAATTAGCTACAATCATGTAACAAGCCATTCTAAACTTACAAATCACCGAATCGGTCAACTATTCGATGAGAATCAATTACAATCATGTAACAAGCCATTCTGAGCTTACAAATCACCTAATCGGTCCACTATTAGATGAAAATAAACTACAATCACATAACAAACCATTCTGAGCTTACAAATCATCGAATCGATCAACCATTCTTTGAGAATCAACTACAATCTTGTAAGAAGCCTTTCTAAACACACAAATCACTGAATCAATCAGCCATTCGATGAGAATCAGCTACAATCATGTAACAAGCCATTCTCAGCAAAAAAATCACTGAATCGGTCAACCATTTGATCAGAATCAACTATAATCACGTAAAAAGCCATTCGGAGCTTACAAATCACCAAATTGGTGAACTGTTTGATGAGAATCAGTTAAAATCACATAACAAGCCATTCTGAGCTTACAAATCACTAAAATGGTGAACCGTTTGATGAGAATCAGCTAAAATTACGCAACAAGCCATTCTAAGCTTACAAATTACAGAATCTAACACTCCATTCTGAGCTTACAAATCGCCGAATCGGTCAACCGTTTGTTGAGAATCAGCTACAATCACATAATAAGCCATTCTAAGCTTCCAAATCTCTTAATCGGTCAACCGTTCAATGAGAAACAACTATAATCATGTAACAAGCCATTTTGAGCATACAAATCACCGAATCGGTGAACCATTCGATGAGAATTAGCTATAATCATGTAACAAGCCATTTTAAGCTTACAAATCATGAAATCTGTCAATTGTTCGATGAGAATCAGCTACAATCATGTAGCAAGCCATTCTGAGCTTACAAATCACCGGATTGGTCAACTGTTTGATGAGAATCAACTACGATCATGTAACAAGCCATTCTGAGCTTACAAATCACTAAATCGATCAACCGTTCGATGAGAATCAGATACAATAATGTAACAACTTATTCTAAGCTTAAAAATTACCGAATCAGTTAACCTTCGATAAGAATAAGCTACAATCACGTAACAAGCCATTCTAAGCTTACGGGTCACCGAAACGGTCAACCGTTCGATGATAATCAGCTACAATCACATAACAAGCCATTCTGAGCTTAGAAATCATCGAATCGGCCAACCTTTCGATGAGAATCAGCTAAAATGACATGACAAGCTATTTTGAGCTAATAAATCACTGAATCAGTCAACCGTTCGATGAAAATCAGCGATAATCATGTAACAAGCCATTCTGAGCTTAGAAATTACCAAATCGATCAACCGTTTGATGAGAATCAACTACAATCATGTAACAAGCTATTTTGAGCTTACAAATCATTGAATCAGTCAAAGCGTTCGATGAGACTTAGCTACAATCATGTAACAAGCCATTCTGAGCTTACAAATCACCGGATCGGTCAACTGTTAGATGAGAATCAACTACAATCACGTAACAAACTATTCTGAGCTTACAAATCATTGAATCAGTCAACCGTTCGATAAGAATTAGCTAAAATCATGTAACAAGCCATCCTGAGCTTACAAATCACCGAATTAGTCAACCGTTCAGTGACAATCAACTAGAATAACGTAACAAGTCATTCTGAGCTTACAAATCACTGAATCGGTCAACCGTTAGATGAGAATCAGCTACAATCATGTAACAAGCTATTGTGAGCTTACAAATCATCGAATCGGTCAACCGTTCAATGCAAATCAGTTATAATCACATAACAAGCTATTATGAGCTTACTGATCACTGAATCGGTCAACTGTTTAATAAGAAACATCTACAATCACATAAAAGCCATTTTGAGCTTACAAATCACCAAATCGGTCCATCATTCGATGAGAATTAGCTACAATAACGTAACAAGCCACTTTGAGCTTACAAATCACCAAATCGGTCAATCGTCCGATGAGAATCAGCTCCAATCATGTAAAAAGCCATTTTGAGATTACAAATCACTGAATCGGTCCACCATTCGATAAGAATCAGCTAGAATCACATAATAAGCAATTTTGAGCTTATAAATCACCATATCGGTCAATCGTTCATTGAGAATAAGCTACTATCACATAACAAGCCATTCTCAATTTACAGATGGCCGAATCAGTCAACCGTTCAATGAGAATTAGCTACAATCATGTAACAAACCATTCAGAGTTTAGAAATCATTGAATCAGTCAACCCTTCGATGAGAATCAGCTACAGTCATATAACAAGCCATTCTAAGCTTACAAATCTTTGAATTGGTCAATCGTTCGATGAGATCAGTTACAAACATGGAACAAGCCATTTTGAGTTTACAAATCACCGAATTTGTCAACCGTTCGATGAGACTCAGCTATAATCATGTAAAAATTCATTTTGAGCTTCCATATCATTGAATCAGTCAACTGTTAAATGAGAATCACCTATAGTCATGTAATAAGCCATTTTGAGCATACAAATCACCGAATTGGGGAACGGTTCGATGAGAATTAGCTACAATCACGTAGAAAGCCATTCTGAGCTTACAAAGCATCGAATCGGTCAACTGTTCGATGAGAATCAACTACAATCACGTAACCAGTTATTCTGAGCTTACAAATCACCGAATCGGTTAACCGTTTGACAAGAATCAGCTACATTTACATAACAAGACATTTTTAGCCTACAAATCACTGAATCGGTCAACCGTTCAATGAAAATCAGCAACAATCACGTAACAAGCCATTCTGAGTTTACAAATCACTGAATTAGTCAACTATTCGATGAGAATCAGCAACAATCACATAACAAGCCATTCTGAGCTTACAAATCATCGAATTGATAAACCATTAGATGACAATCAGCTACAATCACGTAACAAGCCATTATGAGCTTACAAATCACCGAATCGGTCAATCATTTGATGAGAATCAATTATAATCATGTGACAAGCTATTTTGAGTTTACAAATCATCAAATCGGCAACCATTCAATCATAATTACCTACAATCACGTAATATGCCATTCTGAACTTACAAATGACTGAATCGGTCAACCGTTTGATGAGAATCAACTACAATCACATAACAAGCCATTCTAAGCTTACAAATCATAGAATCGGTCAATCGTTTGAAGAAAATCAGCTACAATCATGTGACAAGTTTGTTCGTTCAAAAAAGCAGAAAATCCTATAAAGCTAACAGCGTCGGGGAAGTGGGCTATTTTAGAAAAATGCAGCGGATAATTGTTCAAAAGCTATTATTTATCCTATCTGTTGCTTTTTTGAAGCAATATTAGGGGAAAGCGGAGAACTAAACTATTTGAAATTGCAGCATAATAATATTAAAAGGCATTCTAAGCTTACAAATCACCGAATCGATTAACTGTTCGATGAGAATCAGCTACAATCACGTAAAAAGTCATTCCAACTTTACAAATCACCGAATCGATCAACCATTCAATGAGAATTAGCTACAATCACGTAAAGCCATTCTGAGCTTACAAATCATTGAATCGATCAACTGTTCGATGATAATTAGCTACTATCAACGTAAAAAGCCATCTCGAGCTTACAAATCACAAAATTGATAAACCGTGAGATGAGAATAAACTACAATCACGTAACAAGCCATTCCGAGCCAACAACTCACCGAATCGGTCAACCATTGGATGATAATCAGCTACAAACACGTAAAAAGACATTCTTAGCTTAGAAATCATTGAATCGGTCAATTATTTGATGAGAATCGGCTACAACCACATAACAAGCCATTCTGAGCTTACAAATCAATGAATTAGTCAACCATTCGATGAGAATCAGCTTGAATCACATTTTGTCATTCAAAGTTTACAAATCACCGAATCGGTCAACCGTTCGATGAGAATTGGCTATAGTCACATAACAAGCCATTCCTAGCTTACAAATCACTGAATCAGTCAACCGTTAGTCAAGAATTAGCTACAATCATGTAACAAGCCATTCTGAACTTACAAATCATCTAATCGGTCAATCGTTTGATGATTATCA
Source organism: Chamaecyparis obtusa (assembly GCA_027943335.1). Classification (NCBI taxonomy): domain Eukaryota; kingdom Viridiplantae; phylum Streptophyta; class Pinopsida; order Cupressales; family Cupressaceae; genus Chamaecyparis; species Chamaecyparis obtusa. Next base: position 1,310,106 of record BSBK01002264.1, read on the forward strand.
GGTACTGTCAACGTAAAAAGCCATTCCAAGCTTACAAATCATAGAATCAGTCAAACTTCAGATGAGAATCAACTACAATCACGTAACAAGCCATTTCAAGCCTACAACTCACCGAATCGATCAAAGATTTGATGATAACAAACACGTAAAAAGTCATTCTTAGCTTAGAAATCACTGAAGGGGTCAACCGTTTGAGCAGAATCGGCTAAAATCACATAACAAGCTATTCTTAGCTTACAAATCATCGAATGGGTCGACCGTTGGTTGAGAATTTAGCTTCAATCATGTAACAAGCCATTCTTAGCTTCAATCATGTAACAAGCCATTGAGAATTTAGCTTCAATCATCGAATCGGTCAAGCGTTTGATGAGAATCAGCTAAAATCACGTAACAAGCCATTCTGAGCTTACAAATCACCGAATCAGTCAACTGTTAGATGAGAATCAACTACAATCATGTAACAAGCTATTATGAGCTTACAAATCACCAAATTAGTCAACCGGTCAATGAGAATCAGGTACAATCACATAACAAGCTATTATGAGCCTATAGATCACTGAATCATTCAATTGTTTGATGAAAATCAATAACAATCATGTAACAAGCCACTGTGAGCTTACAAATCATCAAATCGGTCAACCGTTCGATGAGAATCAGCTACAATCATGTAACAAATCTTTTTGAGCTTACAAATCATCAACTCGATCAACTGTTCAGTGACAATCAGCTACAGTCACGTAACAAGCCATTCTGAGCCTACAAATCATCAAATTGGTCCATTATTTTATGAGAATCAGCTACAATAATTTAACAAGCCATTCTAAGCTTACAAATAATCGAAAAGGACAACCATTTGATGAGAATCAATTATAATCATGTAACAAGCTATTCTGAGCTTACAAATCCCCAAATTGGTCAACCGTTAGATGAGAATAAACTACAATCCCGTAACATGCCATTCTAAGCTTACAAATTACCGAATTAGTCAACCGTTAGATGAGAATCAGCTACAATACGTAACAAGCTATTATGAGCTTACAAATCACCGAATCGGTCAACTGTTCGATGAGAATCACCTATAATCATGTAAAAGCCATTCTGAGCTTAAAAATCACTGAATCATTCCACCGTTTGATGAGAATCAGCTAGAATCATTTGACAAGCCATTTTGAGCTTACAAAGCAACGAATCGGTTAACCGTTCGATGAGAATCAACTACAATCACGTAACAAGCCATTCTAAGCTTACAAATCAACTAAACGGTCAGCCATTTGATCCACCGTTCGATCAGAATCAGCTACAATCACGTAACAAGCTATTCTGAATTTACAAATAACCAAATCGGTCAACCATTTGATGAGAATCAGCTACAATCATATAAAAAGCCATTCTAAGCTTACAAATCATCGAATCGGTCAACCATTTGATGAAAATCAGCTACAATCATGTGACAAGGCATTCTGAGCTTAAAAATCACCGAATCGGTCAACCGATTGATGAGAATTAGCTATAATCACATAAAAAGTCATTTTGACTTTACAAATCACCAAATTGGTCAACCGTTCGATGAGAACCAGCTACAATCATGTAACAAGCCATTCTGAGCTTACAAATCATTACATCAATCAACCGTTCGATGATAATCAGCTACTATCAACCTAAAAAGCCATTCCAAGCTTACAAATCATAGAATCAGTCAAACTTGAGATGAGAATCAGCTACAATCACATAACAAGCCATTCTGAACTTACAAATCATCGAATCGGTCAACCGTTAAATGAGAATCAGCTACAATCACATAACAAGCTATTTTGAGCTTACAAATCACCAAATTAGTCAACCATTCGATGAAAATTAGGTACAATCACGTAACAAGCTATTCTGAGCTTATAGATCACCAAATAGTTCAACTGTTCAATGAAAATCAATAACAATCACGTAACAAGCCATTGTGAGCTTACGAATCACCAAATCAGTCAATCGTTTGATGAGAATCACCTACAATCATGTAACAAACCCTTTTGAGCTTACAAATCATCAAATCAGTCAACTGTTCGATGACAATCAGCTACAATCACGTAACAAGCCATTTTGAGCCTACAAATCACCAAATCGATCAACTGTTTTATAAGAATCAGCTACAATAATGTAACAAGTCATTCTAAACTTACAAATAACTGAAAAGGTCAACCATTTGATGAGAATAAATTATAATCATGTAACTAACTCTTCTAAGCTTACAAATCACCAAATTGGTCAACTGTTAGATGAGAATCAACTACAATCCCGTAACATGCCATTCTGAGCTTACAAATCACCGAATCGGTCAACCATTCCATGATAATCAACTACAATCATGTATAAAGCCATTTTGAGCTTACAAATCACGGAATCGGTCAACCGTACGGAGAGAATCAGCTACAATCACATAACAAGCCATTCTGAGCTTAAAAATCACTGAATCAATCCACCGTTTGATGAGAATCAGCTACAATCATTTAACAAGCCATTCTGAGCTTACAAATCATCAAGTCGATCAACCGTTTGATGAGAATCAGCTACAATCACGTAACAAACCATTCTAAGCTTACAAATCATCGAATTGGTCAATCCTTCAATGAGAATCAGCTATAATCACTTAACAAGCCATTCCAAGCTTACAAATCACCAAATCGGTCAACCGTTCGATGATAATCAACTACAATCATGTAACAAGCCATTCTGAGATTAAAAATCACTGAGTCGGTCAACTTTTCGATGAGAATCAGCTACAATCAAGTAACAAGCTATTCTGAGCTTACAAATCACCGAATCGGTCAACCGTTCGATGAGAATCAATTACAATCATGTAACAAGCCATTTTGAGGTTACAAATCACCGAATTGGTCAACCGTTCGGGAAGAATCAGCTACAATGACGTAACAAGTCATTCTGAGCTTACAAATCATTAAATTTGTCAACCGCTTAATGAGAATCAGCTACAATCATGTAAAAAGCCATTCTGATCTTAGAAATCACTGAATTGATCAACTGTTTGATGAGAATCAGCTACAATGACGTAACAAGCCATTCTGAACTTACAAATCAGTGAATCGACCAACCGTTTGATGAGAATCAGCTAGAATTATGTAACAAGCCATTCTAAAATTACAAATCTCTGAATTGGTCAATCGTTCAATGAGAATCAGCTACAATCACATAACAAGCCATTTTGAGTTTACAAATCATCGAATCGGTGAACCGTTCAATGAGAATAAGCTATAATCACAAAACTAGCCATTCTTAGCGTACAAGTCAGTGAATCGGTCAACCGTTTGATGAGAATCATCTACAATCATGTAACAAGTCATTCTAAGCTTACAAATCAACAAATTGGTCAACCATTGGATGAGAATCAACTACAAACACATAAAAAGTTATTTTGATCTTACAAATCACTGAATGGATGAACCCAAGGGAATGAGAATCAGCTACAATCATGTAACAAGCCATTATGAGCTTCCAAATCACCGAATCGGTCAACCGTTCAATGAGAATCAACTACAATCATGTAACAAGTTATTCTAAGCTGACAAATCACCAAATCGGTCAACCGTTTGATGTGAATTATCTACAATCACGTAACAAGTCATTTTCAGCTTACAAATCAATGAATCGATCAACCGTCTGACCAAAATTAGCTACAATCATGTAACAAGCCATTCTCAGTTGACAAATCACTGAATCGGTCAACTGTTCAATGAGAATCAGCTACAATCATGTAACAAGCCATTGGGAGCTTACAAATCACAAAATCGATCAACCGTTTGAAAAGAATTAGCTACTATCACATAAAAAGTCATTCCAAACTTACAAATCATTGAATCGATCAACAGTTTGATAAGAATCAGCTACAATTAGGTAACAAGCCATTCTGAGCTTACAAATTACTGAATTAGTCAACCATTCGATGAGAATCAGCTACAATCACGTAACAAGCAATTCTGAGCTTGCAAATCACCAAATTGGTCAACTGTTCAATGAGAATCAGCTACAATCATGTAAGAAGTCATTTTGAGCTTACAAATCACTGAATTGGTCAACTGTTCAATGACAATCAATTATAAATCATGGAATCAATCAAGCGTTACATGATTGTAGCTGAGTCTCATCAAACCATTGACTGATTCGGTAATTTGTAAGCTTAGAATGGCTTTTAAGTGATTGTAGCAAATTCTCATCGAACGGTTGACCGATTCGATGATTTGTAAGCTCAGAATGGCTTGCTACATGGTTGTAGCTAATTCTCATTGAACGGTTGACCGATTTGGTGATTTGTAAGCTCAAAATGGCATGTTACGTGATTGTAGCTAATTAAAAGATTAACCGATTCAGTGATTTGTAAGATTAGAATGGCTTGTTACGTGATTGTAGCTGATTAAAAGATTAACTGATTCAATGATTTGTAAGATTAGAATGACTTGTTACGTGATTGTAGCTGATTCTCATCGAATGATTGACCGATTCAATGATTTGTAAGCTTAGAATGGCTTGTTACGTGATTATAACCAATTCTCATCAAATGCTTGACCAATTCAGTGATTTGTAAGCTCAGAATGGGTTGTTACGTGATTGTAGCTGATTCTCATCAAATGGTTGACTGATTCGATGATTTTGTAAGCTCAAAATTGCTTGTTCCGTGATTGCACCTAATTCTCATTTAATGGTTTATTGATTCAATGATTTCTAAGCTTAGAATGACTTGTTACATGATTGTAGTTGATTCTCATCGAACGGTTCACCGATTCGGTGATTTGTAAGCTCATAATAGCTTGTTACATTATTGTAGCTGATTCTCATCGAACGGTGGACCGATTCAGTGATTTGTAAGCTAAGAATGACTTTTTACATGATTGTAGCCAATTCTCGTTGAACGGTTGACCTATTCAGTGATTTATATGCCCAGAATGGCTTGTTACATGATTGTAGCTGATTCTCATCGAACGGTTGACCGATTTGATGATTTATATGCTCAAAATGGCTTGTTATGCGATTGTAGCTTATTCTCATTGAACGGTTGACCGATTCAATGATTTCTAAGCTTAAAATGGCTTGTTACATGATTGTAGCTGATTCTCATAGAATGGTTGATTGATTCAGTGACTTGTAAGCTCAGACTAGCTTAATACATGATTGTAGCTGATTTTCATCGAACGGTTGACTGATTCGATGATTTATAAGCTCAAAATGGCTTGTTACGTGCTTGTAGCTGATTCTCATCGAATGGTTCATCAATTTACTGATTTGTAAGGTCATAATGGCTTATTACGTGATTGTAGCTTATTCTCATCGAACAATGGACAGCTTTAGTGATTTGTAAGCTAAGAATGTCTTTTTACATTATTGTAGCTGCTTCTCATCCAACGGTTGACCAATTCATTGATTTGTAAGCTCAAAATGGCTTGTTACGTGATTGTAGCTGACTCTCATCGAACAGTTCACCGATTCGGTGATATGTAAGCTCAAAATAGCTTGTTACGTTATTGTAGCTGATTCTCATCGAACGGTTGACCGATTCGATGATTTGTAATCTCAGAATGGCTTGTTATGTGATTGTAGTTGATTCTCATTGAACGGTTGACCGATTCAGTGATTTGTAAGCTCAGAATGGCTTGTTATGTGATTGTAGTTGATTCCCATCAAATGGTTGACCAATTCAGAGATTTATAATTTTAGAATAGCTTGTTACATGATTCTAGTTGATTCTCATCTAGCGATTGGTTGATTTGGTGATTTGTAAGCTCAGAATGGCTTGTTACATGCTTGTAGCTGATTCTCATTGAATGGTTGACCAATTCAGTGATTTGTAAGCTTAGAATGGCTTTTTACATGATTGTAGCTAATACTGATCGAACAGTTAATCGATTCGATGATATGTAAGCTCAAAATGGCTTGTTACATGATTGTAGTTGATTCTCATCGAACGGTTGACCGATTCGGTGATTTGTAAGCTCGGAATGGCTTGTTACATGATTGTAGCTGACTCTCATCGAACGGTTGACCGATTCAGTGATTTGTAAGCTCAGAATGGCTTGTTACGTGATTGTAGATGATTCTCATCTAACGGTTGATCAATTCAGTGATTTGTAAACTTAGAATTGCTTGTTACATGATTGTAGCTGATTCTCATTGAATGGTTGACTGATTCGGTGATTTGTAAGCTTAGAATGGCTTGTTACATGATTGTAATTGATTCTCATCGAATAGTTGACCGATTGATTGTAGCTGATTCTCATTGAATGGTTGACCGACTCAGTAATTTTTAATATCAGAATGGCTTGTTACAAGATTGTAGTTGATTCTCATCGAACGGTTGACCGATTTAGTGATTTGTAAGCTCAAAATACTTTGTTATGCGATTGTAGCTGATTTTCATCGAACGGTTGACCGAGTCACTTATTTGTAAGCTCGGAATGGCTTTTTACGTGATAGTAGTTGATACTCATCAGAATCGGTCAACCATTCAATGATAATCATCTACAATATCATAGCAAGCCATTTTGAGTTTATAAATCACCGAATTGGTCAATTGTTCAAAGAGAATCAGCTATAATCATGTAAAAAGACATTCTAAGCATACACATCACCGAATCAGTCCACTATTCACTGAGAATCAGCTACAATGACATAACAAGCCATTATGAGCTTACAAATTACTGAATCGGTCAACCGTTCGATGAGAATCAACTACAATCACATAAAAAGCAATTCTAATCTTACAAATCACTGAATCAGTCAATCATTTGATGACAATCAGCTACAATCATGTAATAAGCCATTTTGAGCTTACAAATTACCAAATCGGTCAACCGTTCGATGAGAATCAACTACAATCATGTAGCAAGCCATTCTGAGATTATAAATCACCGAATCAATAAACTGTTCAATGAGAATCAGCTACAATCAAATAACAAGCCATTCTAATCTTACAAATCACCAAATCAGTCAATCTTTTGATGACAATCAGCAACAATCATGTAACAAGCCATTTTGAGCTTACAAGTTACCAAATCGGTCAATCGTTCGATGAGAGTCAGCTACAATCATGTAGTAAGCCATTCTGAGCTTACAAATCATCGAATCAGTCAATCGTTTAATTAAAATATGCTACAATAACGTAAAAAGCTATTTTGGGCTGACAAATCAGTGAATTGGTCAACCATTTCATGAGAATCAATTATAATCATGTATCGGTGAACCATTCAGTTAGAATCAACTACAATCACATAATAGGAGAATCAGCTACAATCACATAACAAGCCATTCTGAGCTTACAAATCATCGAATCGGTCAACCATTTGATCAGAATCAGTTACAATCATGTAATAAGCAATTCCAAGATTATAAATCATCGAATCGATCTACCGTTTGCTGACAATCAGCTACAATCACCTAACAAGCCATTATAAGCTTACATATGACCAAATAGGGGAACCGTTCAAACAAAATCACCTACAATAATGTAACAAGCCATTCTAAGCTTAGAATTCATCAAATAAGTCAACCATTCAATGAGAATTAGCTACAATCATGTAACAAGCCATTTTGAGCTTACAAATCATGGAATCGATCAACCGTTCAATGAGAATCTGCTACAATCACATAACAAGCCATTTAGAGCTTACAAATCATTGAATTGGTCAACCGTTCAATGAGAATTAATAACAATCATGTAACAAGACATTCTGAGCTTACAAATCACTGAATCGATTAATCGTTTCATGAGAATCAGCTACAGTCAAGTAACAAGCCATTCTGAGCTTACAAATCACCGAATCGATCAACCGCTTAATCAAAATCAGCTACAATCACATAACAAGCCATTCTGAGGTTACAAATCATTGAATCAGGCAACCGTTCGATGAGAATCAAATACAATGATGTAACAAGCCATTTTGAGCTTACAAATCACTGAATCGATCAACCGTTCGATGAGAATTAGCTACAATCATGTAAAAAGCCATTCTAAGCTTACAAATCACCAATTTGGTCAACTGTTAGATGAGAATCAGGTACAATCATGTAACAAGTCATTCTGAGCTTACAAATCACCAAATCAATCAATCGATTCAGTGTTTTATAATTGATTCTCATCGAATAGTTGATCGATTCAGTGATTTCTAATTGATTCTCATCGAACTGTTGACTGATTCAGTTATTTGTAAGCTCAAAATGGGTTGTTACATGATTATAGCTGATTCTCATTGAACGGTTCACCGATTGGGTGATTTGTAAGCTCAGAATAGCTTGTTACATGATTGTAGCTAATTCTTATCAAAAATTTCATCGATTCAGTGAATTATCGGTCAACCATTCGGTGAGAATTAGCTACAATCAAGTATCAGGCCATTTTGAGCTTACAAATCATCGAAATGATCAATCGTTCGATGAGAATAAGCTACAATCATGTAACACACCATTCTGAGCTTCTAAATCACCAAATCAGTCAACCGTTCAATGAGACTCAGCTACAATGACATAAGAAGCCATTCTGAGCTTACAAATCACTGAATTAGACAACCGTGTAATGAGAATCAGCTACAATCATGAAACAAGCCATTCTAAGCTTACAAATCACTGAATCGGTCAACGGTCCGATGAGAATTAGCTACAATCATGTAACAAGCTATTTTGAGCTTACAAATCACTGAATTGATCAACTGTTCAATGAGAATTAGCTACAATCATGTAAAAAGTCATTCTGAGCTTACAAATCACCGAATCGGTCAATCGTCCGATGAGAATCAACTATAATCATGTACCAAGCCATTCTAAGCTTACAAATCACCGAATCGAAGAACCATTCAATGCAAATCAGCTACAATCATGTGGCAAGCCATTTTAAGCTGACAAATCACCGAATTGGTCAATCATGTGATGAGAAACAGCTAGAAACATTTAACAAGCCATTATGAGCTTACAAATCACTGAATTGGTGAACCGTTTGGTGAGAATCAACTACAATCACATAACAAGCCATTCTGTCATTACAAATTACCTAATCGATCAACTGTTTGATGAGAATCAATTACAATCATGTAATAATAAGCTATTCTGAGCTTACAAATCACCGAATCAGTCAACCGTTTGATAAGAATTAGGTAGAATCATGTAACAAGCTATTCTGACATTATAAATCATCAAATCAGTCAACCATTTAATGAGAATCATCTACAATCTCATAACAAGCCATTCTGAGCTTATAAATCACCGAATTGGACAACCGTTAAATGAGAATCAGCTACAATCACGTAAAAAGATATTTTGAGCTTAGAAATCACCGAATCGGTCCACTGTTCGCTAAGAATTAGCTACAATCACGTAACATGCCATTATGAGCTTACATATGACCGAGTTGGTGAACCGTTTGAAGAGAATCAACTACAATCACGTGACAAGCAATTCTAAGCTTATAATTCATCGATACGGTCAACCGTTTGATGAGAATCAACTACAATCTAGTAACAATCCATTTTGAGCATACAAATCACCGAATCAGTCAATCATTCGATGAGAATTAGCTACGATCAGGTAACATGCCATTTTGGGCTTACAAATCACTGAATCGATCAAGCGTTCGATGAGAATGAGCTACAATCATGTAAAAAGTCATTCTGAGCTTACAAATCACCAAATCGGTCAACCATTCGATGAGAATCAGCTACAATCATGTATCGAGCCATTCTGAGCTTACAAATCCTTGAATCAGTCATCCACTTAATGAGAATCAGCTACAATCACCGAATCAGTAACAAGCCATTCTGAGGTTACAAATCACTGAATCCATCAACCGTCCATGAGAATCAAATACAATCATGTAACAAGCCATTCTGGGCTTACAAATCACCGAATCGATCAACTGTTTAATGAGAATCAGCTACAATCATGTAAAAAGCCATTCTGAACTAACAAATCACCGAATCGATCAACTATTCAATGAAAATCAACTACAATGATGTAACAAGCCATTCTGAGCTTACAAATCACTGAATCACTCAACCGTTCAATGAGAATCAACTACAATCATGTAACAAGTCATTTTGAGCTTAAAAATCATCGAATCAATCAACTATTCAATGAGAATCAGCTACAATCATGTAACGAGCCATTCTGAGCTTACAAATCACCAAATCAGTCAACTGTTCCTTGAGAATCAATTACAATCACATAACAAGCCATTTTAAGCTTACAAATCACCCATTCGATCAACCGTTGGATGAGAATCAGCTACAATCATGTAACAAGCCATTCTGAGCTTACAAATCATCGAATAGGTTAATTATTTGATGAGAGTCAGCTACAATCACATAATAAGGCAGTCTGAGCTCACAAATTATGGAATCGGTCAATCGTTCGATGAGAATAAGTTATAATCATGTAAAAAGCAATTATGAGCTTACAAATAATCAAATCGATCAACTATTTGATGAGAGTCAGCTACAATCACGTAACAAGCCATTCTCAGCTTACAAATCACCGAATAGGTCAACCATTCGATAAGAAGTAGCTATAATCATGTAACAAACCATTCTTAGCTTACAAATCATTGAATTGGTCAACCCTTCGATGAGAATTAGCTATAATCATGTAACAAGCACTTCTGAGCTTACAAATCACTGAATCGGTCAATCGTTTGATGAGAATCAGCTACAATCCCGTAACAGGTCATTCTTGGCTTACAAATCACCGAATCGGTCCATTGTTCGATGAGAATTAGCTACAATCATGTAAAAAGCCATTCTGAGCTTACAAATCACCGAATCGGTCAACCATTTGATGACAATCAACTCCAATCACCTAAAAAGGCATTATGAGCTTTCAAATCACCCAATCGGTCAACCATTCAATGAGAATCAGCTACAATGATGTAACAAGCCATTCTGAGCTTACAAATCATCGAATCGGTCAACGGTTTGATGAGAATAAGCTACAATCATGTAATAGGCCATTCTGAGCTTGCAAATCACCAAATCGGTTAACCGTGCGATGAGAATCAGCCAGTATCACGTAACAAGCCATGATGAGCTTACAAATCATCAAATCGGTCAACCGTTTGATGAGAATCAACTACAATCACGTAACAAGCCATTTTGAGCTTACAAATCACTGAATCAAAGAACCGTTCAATGAGAATCAGCTACAATAATGTAACAAGCCATTTTGAGCTTACAAATCACCGAATTCATCGATCGTTCAATGAGAATAAGCTACAATCATGTGACAAGCCATTCTGAGCATTTAAATCATCGAATCAGTCAACTGTTCAATGAGAATCAGCTAAAATCATGTAACAACCCATTCTGAGGTTATAAATCATCGAATCGGTCAACCATTCAATGAGAATCAGCTACAATCACGTAAAAAGCCATTATGAGCTTATAGATCATTGAATCATTCCATTGTTTGATGAGAATAAACTACAATCACGTAACAAGATATTATGATCTTACAAATCATCGAATCAATGAACCGTTCGATGAGAATCAGCTACAATCATGTAACAAGCCATTCTGAGTTTACAAATCATCGAATTGGTCAACCATTCAGTTTGAATAAGCTACAATCACGTAACAAGCCATTCTGAACTTACAAATGACTAAATCAATCAATCATTTGATGAGCATCAACTACTATCACGTAAAAAGTCATTCTAAGCTTACAAATCATTGAATCGGTCAACCGTTTGATGAAAATCAGCTACAATCATGTAACAAGGCATTTCGAGCTTACAAATCACTAAATCGATCAACCGTTCGATGAGAATTAGCTAAATTCATGTAACAAGCCATTCTGAGCTTACAAATCACTGACTAGATCAACTGTTAAATGAGAATCAGCTACAATCATGTAACAAGCCACTTTGAACTTACAAAACACCGAATTGGTCAATCATTTGATGAGAATCAGCTACAATAACGTAACAAGCCATTGTGAACTTACAAATCACTAAATTGGTCAACTGTTAAATGAGAAATAGATACAATCATGTAACAAACCATTCTGAGCTTACAAATCATCAAATCGGTCAACTGTTTCATGAGAATTAGGTACAATCACGTAAAAAGCCATTCTGAGCTTTGAAATCATCGAATCAGTCAACCGTTTAATAAGAATTAGCTAGAATCATGTAACAAACCATTCTGAGCTTACAAATCACTGAATCGGTCAACCGTTCGATAAGAATCAGCTACAATCACGTAACAAGCCATTCTGAACTTGCAAATCATCGAATCGGTCAACCGTGTGATGAGAATCAACTACAATCACGTAACAAGCCACTCAGAGCTTACAAATCACCGAATTGGTCCACTGTTCGATGAGAATCAACTACAAACATGAAACAAGCCATTCTGAGCTTACAAATCACCGAATCGATCAACCATGTGATGAGCATCAGCTACAATCACGTAACAAGCCATTCTAAGCTTACAAATTACTGAATCGATCAACCATTCGATCAGAATTAGCTATAATCATGTAACAAGCCATTCTGAGCTTCCAAATCATAAAATTGGTCAACCGTTCATTGAGAATCAGCTACAATCACCTAAAAAGCCATTTCGAGCTTACGAATCATCGAATCGGTCAACTGTTCAATAAGATTTAGCTAAAATAACGTAACAAGTCATTCTAAGCTTACAAATGATGAAATTGGTCAACTGTTCGATGAGAATCAACTACAATCATGTAACAAGCCATTCTGAGCTTACAAATCACCGAATCGCTCAACGGTTTGACGACAATTAGCTACTATAATGTAAAAAGTCATTCCAAGCGTACAAATCAGAGAATTGATCAACCATTCCATGAGAATCAGCTACAATCATGTAAAAAGTGATTCTGAGCTTACAAATTACCGAATCGGTCAACCGTTCGATGAGAATTAGGTAGAACCACGTAACAAGCCATTCTGAGCTTACAAATCATCAAATTGATCAACCGTTCGATGAGAATCAGCTACAATCACGTAACAAGCCATTCTGAGTTTACAAATCACCGAATCGGTCAACCATTTGATGAGAATTAGCTACAATCATATAATAAGCCACTCCGTGATTACAAATCACTGAATCGGTCAACCATTGGATGAGAATAAGTTATAAACACGTAAAATGTCATTCAAAGCTTACAAATCACCAAATTGGTCCAGTGTTCAATGAGAATCAGCTGTAATTAGGTAAAATACCATTCTAAGCATACAAATCACCGAATCGGTCAACTATTCAATGAGAATCAGCTCCAATCACATAAAAAACCATTATGAGGTTAGAAATACACGAATAGGTCAACTATTCGATGAGAATCGGCTACAATCATGTAGCAAGCAATTCCTAGCTTAAAAATTAATGAATCTGTCAACCATTCGATGAGAATCAACTAAAATCATGTAACAAGCCATTTTGAGCTTAAAAATCATCAAATCGATCAATCCTTTGATGAGAATCAGCTACAGTCATGTAAAAATCCATTCTGAGCTTACAATCACGTAACAAGCCATTCTGAGCTTATAAATCACCAAATTGATCAACCATTCGATGAGAATCAACTAAATTCATGAAACAAGCCATTTTGAGATTACAAATCACCGAATTGGTCAGCCATTCAATGAGAATCATCTACAATCACATAACAAGCCATTTTGAGCTTCCAAATCATCAAATTGGTGAACTGTTCAATAAGAATCACCTACAATGACGTAACAAGCCATTCTCAGCTTACAAATCACTGAATCGATCAACGGTTCGATGAGAATCAGCTACAATCACATAAAAAGTCATTCTGAGCTTACAAATCACCGAATCGGTCAACCGCTCGGTGAGAATCAGCTACAATCATGTAACAAACCATTCTGAGCTTACAAATCACCAAATCGATGAACCATTCGATGAGAATCAATTACAATCAAGTAACAAGCCATTTTGGGCTTACAAATCACCGAATCGGTAAACCATTGGATGAGAATCAGCTACAAACATGTAAAAAATCATTATGAGCTTACAAATCACCAAATTGGTCTATTGTTCGATGAGAATCAGCTACAATCATGTAACAACCCATTCTAAGCTTAAAAATCACTGAATTCGTCAACCTTTCAAAGAGAATCAACTCCAATCACGTAAAATGCCATGTTGAGCTTACAAATCACTGAATCGGTCCACTGTTTGATGAGAATAAGCTACAATCACGTAACAAGCCATTATGATCTTACAAATCACCTAATCGGTTAACCGTTCGATGAGAATCAGCTACAAGCACATAACAAGTGATATTGAGATTAGAAATCATGGAATCGGTCAAGCATTTGATGAGAATCAACTACAATCATGTAACAAGCCATTCTTAGCTTACAAATAATCGAATCGGTCAACCATTTGATGAGAATCAGCTACAATCATGTAACAAGCCATTTTGAACTTACAAATCACCGAATCGGTCAACCGTTTGATGCGAATTAGCTACAATCATGTAACAAGTGATTTTGAGCTTACAAATTACTGAATATGTCAACCGTTCAATGCGAATCAGCTAAAATCACATGACAAGCCATTCTGAGCTTACAAATCATCGAATTGATCAATCGGGCGATGAGAATCAGCCAGAATTATGCAACAAGCCATTATGAGCTTACAAATCACTGAATTGGTCAACCATTCGATGAGAATAAGCTACAATCACGTAACAAGCCATTCTCAGCTTACAATCACGTAACAAGCCATTCTGAGCTTACAAATCATCGAATCAATCAACCGTTCGATGAGAATAAGCTACAATCACATAACAAGCCATTTTGAGCATATAAATCACTGAATCGGTCAACTGTTTGATGAGAATAAGCTACAATCATGTAACAAGCCATTCTGAGCTTATAAATCACCGAATCGATCAACTGTTCGATGAGAATCAGCTACAATCATGTAAAAAGCTATTCTTAGCTTACAAATCACTGAATCGGTCCACCGTTCGATGAGAATCAGCTATAATCACATAACAAGCCATTATGAGCTTACAAATCACCGAATTGGTGAAACGTTCCATGAGAATCAACTACAATCATCTAACAAGCCATTCTGAACTTAGAAATCATTGAATCGGTCAATTGTTCGATGACAATCAGAATAAACTACAATCATCAATGAGAATAAACTACAATCATATAACAAGCCATTCTAAGCTTAAAAATCACTGAATTGGTCAATTGTTCGATGACAATCAACTACAATCAGATAACAAGCCATTCTGAGCTTACAAATCACTGAATCTGTCAACCGTTCGATGAGAATCAATTACAATCATGTCACAAGCTATTCAAAGCTTACAAATCACCAAATTAATCAACCATTGGATGAGAATCAGCTACAAACACGTAAAAAGTCATTATGAGCTTACAAATAACTGAATCAGTCCATTGTTTGATGAGAATCAGCTACAATCACGTAACAAGCCATTCTAAGCTTACAAATCGATCAATCGTTGCATGAGAATCAACTTCAATCACGTAAAAAGCCATTCTAAACTTATAAATCACCCAATCGGTCCACTGTTCGATGAGAATCAGCTAGAATCACGTAACAAGTCATTCTGAGCTTACAAATCACCGAATCGCTCAATCGTTCGATGAGAATCAGCTTAAATCATGTAAAAACCATTCTGAACTTAGAAATCACCAAATCGATCAACTGTTTGATGAGAATCAACTACAATAACATAAAAAGTCATTCCGAGCTTACAGATCAATGTATTCATAAATAGTTCAATGACAATCAACTACAATCACGTAACAAGACATTTTGAGCTTACAAATCACCAAATTGGTCAACCGTTCGGTGAGAATCAATTACAATCATGTAACAAGCCATTCTGAGCTTACAAATCACCCATTCGGTCAACTGTTGGATGAGAATCAGCTACAATCACGTAACAATCCATTCTGAGCTCACAAATCACCGAATAGGTTAACCGTTCGATAAGAATCAGCTACAATCTTGTAATAAGGCATTTTGAATCGGTCAACCGTTCGATGAGAATAAGTTACAATCATGTAAAAAGTAATTATGAGATTACAAATAATTGAATCGGTCAACTGTTCGATGACAATCAACTACAATCAAGTAACAAGCCATTCTCAGCTTACAAATCATTGAATCGGTCAACCATTCGATAAGAAGTAGCTATAATCACGTAACAAACCATTCTTAGCTTGCAAATCATCGATTTGGTCAACCCTTCGATGAATCAATTACAATCACGTAACAAGCCATTCTGAGCTTACAAATCACCGAATCGGTCCATTCTTCGATGAGGATCAACTACAATCATGTAACAAGCCATTCTGAGCTTACAAATCACTAAATCGGTCAACCATTCGATGAGAATAAACTCCAATCATGTAAAAAGCCATTTTGAGCTTACAAATCACCCAATCGATCAACCGTTCGATGAGAATCAACTACAATCACGTAACAAGCCATTCTAAGCTTACAAATCACTGAATCGATTAACTATTTGATGAGAATTAGCTACAGTCACATGACAAGCCATTCTGAGCCTATAAATCACTAAATTGGTCAACCATCCGATGAGAAATAATTACAATCAGGTAACAAGCCATTCTGAGCTTACAAATCATCGAATCAGTCAACCATTCGATGAGAATCAGCTAGAATCACATAACAAGCCATTTTGAGCTTACAAATCACCAAATTGGTCGACTTTAAATGAGAATAAGCTACAATGATGTAACAAGTCATTATGAGCATATAAATCACTGAATCGATCAACCGTTCATTAAGAATCAACTACAATCATTTAACAAGCCATTCTGAGGTTATAAATCACCGAATCAGTCAACCGTTCGATGAGAATCAGCTACAATCACGTTAAAAGCCATTTTGAGCTTACAGATCATCGAATTGGTCCACTATTTGATGAGAATCAACTACAATCACGTAACAAGCCATTATGAGCTTACAAATCATCGAATCAATGAGCCGTTCGATGAGAATCAGCTACAATCACGTAAGAAGCCATTCTGTGCTTCCAAATGACTGAATTGGTCAACTGTTGGATGAGAATAAGTAACAATCATGTAACAAGCCATTCCCAGCATATAAATAACTGAATCGGTCAACCATTAATCATCTACAATCATTTAACAAGCCATTCTGAGGTTATAAATCACTGAATCGGTCAACCGTTCGATGAGAATCAGCTACAATCACATCAAAAGCCATTTTGAGATTATAAATCATCGAATCAGTCCATTGATTGATGAGAATCAGCTACAATCACGTAACAAGCCATTATCAGCTTACAAATTATCAAATAAATGAACCATTTGATGAGAATCAACTACAATCACGTAACAAGCCATTCTGAGCTTAGAAACTATCGAATTAGTCAACCGTTCGATGAGAATCAGCTATAATTAACAAGGCATTTCAAGCTTACAAATCATCAAATTGGTCAACTGTTCCATAAGAATCAGCTACAATAACGTAACAAGTCATTTTGAACTTATAGATCACTGAATCGATCAACCGTTAGATGAGAACCAGCTACAATCACATAAAAAGAAATTTTGAGCTTATAAATCACCAAAGCGGTCCACTATTTGATGAGAATTAGCTACAATCATATAACAAGACATTCTGAGCTTACAAATCACCGACTCAGTTGACCGTTCAATGAGAATCAGCCAGAATCACAGAACAAGCCATTATAAGCTTACAAATCACCGAATCGGTCAACCATTCAATAAGAATCATTTACAATCATGTAACAGGCCATTCTAAGCTTTTAAATCACTAAATCGGTCAACCAATTGAGAATCAGCTACAATGATGTAACAATCCATTCTGAGGTTACAAATTACCAAATTGGTCAACCTTTCGATGAGAATCAGCTATAATTAGACAAGTCATTCTGAGCTTACAAATCACCGAATCGATCAACCATTGGATGAGAATTAGCTATAATCATATAAAAAGCCATTTTGAGCTTACAAATCACCGAATGGGTCAACCATTCAATGATAATCAGCTAAAATCATGTAACAAGCCATTATGAGCTTACAAATCATCGAATTGGTGAACCGTTTGATGAGAATCAGCTAGAATCATGTAACAAGTTATTCTGAACTTACAAATCAATGAATAGGTCAACCATTCAATGAGCATCAACTACAATCACATAACAAGCCATTCTGAGCTTACAAATCATAGAATCAGTCAACCGTTCAATGAAAATAAGCTACAATCATGAAACAAGCCATTCTGAGCTTACAAATCACCGAATCGATCAACCATTCAATGAGAATAGCAAAAATCACCTAACAAGCCATTCTGAGGTTAGAATTCACCGAATCTGTGAACTGTTCGATAAGAATCAGCTTGAATCAAGTAACAATCTATTATGAGCTTAGAAATCACTGAATCGGTGAACCATTCAATGAGAATCAGCTACAATCATGTAACAATTCTGAGCTTACAAATCACCCAATCGGTCAACCGTTTGATGAGAATCTACTACAATCATGTAACAAGCCATTTCGAGCTTACAAATCACCAAAGCGGTCAACCGTTTAATGAAAATCAGCTTCAATCACGTAATAAGCCATTTCATGCTCCCAAATCATTGGATCGGTCAAGCGTTTAATGAGAATCAACTACAATCATGTAACAAACCATTCTGAGCTTACAAATCACTGAATTGGTTAACCGTTCGATGAGAATCAGCTACAATCACTTGGCAAGCCATTCTGAGCTTACAAATCACTGAATCAGTCAACCTTGTGATGAGAATCAGCTAGTATGACGTAACAAGCCATTCTGAGCTTACAATTCACCGAATCGGTCAACCGTTTGATGAGAATTAACTACAATCATGTAACAAGTCATTCTGAGATTACAAATCACTGAATCAGTCAACCGTTTGATTAGAATCAGCTACAATCACGTAACAAGCCATTATGAGCTTACAAATCAGTGAATCAGTCAATCATTCGATGAGAATAAGCTAGAATCATGTAACAAGCTATTCTGAAGTTACAAATCATCGAATTGGTCAATCGTTTGATGAGAATTAGTTATAATCATGTAAAAAGCCATTCTGAGCTTACAAATCAGCGAATCAGTCAACCGTTTGATAAGAATCAGCTACAATCATGTAACAAGCCATTCTGAGCTTACAAATTCTTGAATCAGTCAACCGCTCGATGAGAATCAGCTACAATCATGTAAAAAGCCATTCTAAACTTACAAATCATCGAATTGATCAACCATTCAGGGAGAATCCGCTACAATCAAAATAGCCATTATGAGCTTACAAATCGCCGAATTGGTCAACTATTTGATGAGAATCAACGAGAATCATATAACAACCCTTTCTGAGCTTACAAATCACTGAATCTATGAAGCATTCAATGACAATCAACTACAATCATGTAACAAGCCATTCTGAGATTAAAAATCGATGAGTCAATCAACTGTTCGATGAGAATTAGCTACAATCATGTAAAAAGCCATTCTAAGCTTACAAATCACCGAATTGGTCCACTGTTCAATGAGAATCAGATATTTCATTTAACAAGCCATTCTGAGCTTATAAATCATCGAATCAGTTAACCATTTAATGTGAAATAATTACAATCACGTAACAAGCCATTCTAAGCTTACAAATCACTAAATCGGTCAACCATTCGGTGAGAATCAGCTACAATCATGTAATAAGCCATTATAAACTTACAATTCACTGAATCGGTCAACCATTGGATGAGAATTAGCTACAATCACGTAACAAGCCATTCTGAGCTTGCAAATCATCAAATTGGTCAACCGTTCAATGAGAATCACCTACAATCATGTAACAAGCCATTCTGGCTTACAAATCACTGAATTGGTCAACCATTTGATGAGAATTAGCTACAATCACGTAATAAGCCATTTTGAGCCTACAAATCATCAAATTAGTTAACCTTCTGATCAGAATCTACTACAATCACGTAACAAGCCATTCTAAGCTTACAAATCACTGAATAGGTCAACCATTCAATGTAAATCAATTAAAATTACGTGACAAGCCATTCTAAGCTTACAAATCACTAAATCGGTCAACCGTCTGATGACAATCAGCTACAATCACGTGACAAGCTATTCTAAACTTAAAAATCACCAAATTAGTCAACCGTTTGATGAGAATAAATTATAATAATGTAACAAGCCATTCTAAGATTGTAAATCACCGAATCGGTCAACCGTTCGATAAGAATAAGCTAGAATCACGTAACAACCCATTTGGAGCTTACAAATCATTGAATCAGTCAATCATTCAATGAGAATCAACTTCAGTCATGTAACAAGCCATTCTAAGCTTACAAATTAGTAAATCAATCAACCGTTAGATGAGAATCAACTACAATCACGTAACAAGCCATTCCAAGCTTACAAATCACCAAATCGGTCAACCGTTCGATGAGAATCAGTTACAATCATGTAACAGGATATTTTGAGCTTACAAATCACCAAATTGGTCAACTGTTCGATGAAAATCAATTACAATTATGTAACAAGCAATTCTATGTTTACAAATCACTGAATCAGACAACCATTTGATGAGAATCAATTACAATCACATAACAAGCCATTCTAAGTTTACACTTCACCAAATTAGTTAATTGTTCGGTGAGAATCAGCTACAATCACGTCACAAGCCATTCTGAGCTACAAATCACTGAATGGGTCAACGAATCGATGAGAATCAATTACAATCACCTAACAAGTCATTTTGAGCTTACAAATCACTGAATCGGTCAACTGTTTGATGAGAATCAACTACAATCATGTAACAAACCATTTTGAGCTTAAAAATCATCGCATCAATCAACCGTTCGATGAGAATCAACTAAAATCACATAACTAGTCATTCTGAGATTACAAATAAGTGAATTGGTCAACCATTCAGTTAGAATCAATTACAATCATGTAACAAGCCATTCTGAGCTTACAAATCACCCAATCGGTCAACCGTTCGGTGAGAATTTACTACAATCACGTAACAAGACATTATGAGCTGACAAATTACCGAATTGGTCAACCGTTCGATGAAAATCAGCTACAATCATATAACAAGCCTTTCTAAGCTTACAAATCACCAAATCGGTCAATTGTTCGGTAAGAATTAGCTACAATAATGTAACAAGCCATTCTAAGCTAACAAATAATCAAATTGTTCAACTGTTCAATGAGAATCAGCTACAATCATGTAACAAGCCATTCTGAGCTTACAAATCACCGAATCGATCAACCGTTTGATGAGAATCAGCTACAATCATGTAACAAGACATATAAGCTTACAAATCACTGAATCGGTCAACCGTTCCATGAGAATCAGCAACAATCATGTAAATCAAGCCAATCTGAGCTTAGAAATCACTGAATCGGTCAACCGTTCGATGAGAATCAGCTACAATCATGTAACAATCACATAACAAGCCATTATGAGCTTGCAAATCACTAAATTGGTCAATTGTTTAATGAGAATCAGCTACAATCAAGTAACAAGCCATGATGAGCTTACAAATCATTAAATAGGTGAACCGTTTGATGAGAATAAATTACAATCATGAAAAATGCAACTTTAAGCTTACAATTCACCGAATTGGTCGACCGTTCAATGCGAACCAGCTACAATGATGTAACAAGCCATTCTGAGCTTACAAATCACCGAATCGCTCAAGCGTTCGATTAGAATCAATTAAAGTCACGTATTAAGCCATTCAGAGCTTACAAATTATTGAATCGGTCAACCATTCGATGAGAATTAGCTAAAATCACGTAACAAGCCATTCTGAGCTTACAAATCACTGAATCTGTCAACCGTTTGATGAGAATCAATTACAATCACGTAACAAGCCATTATGAGCTAACAAATCATCGAATCGGTCAACTGTTCGATGAGAATCAGCTACAATCACGTAACAAGCCATTCTGAGCTTACAAATCACTGAACCTGTCAACCGTTCGATGAGAATCAATTACAATCACATAACAAGCCATTATGAGCTAACAAATCACCGAATCGGCCAACTATTCAATGAGAATAAGCTACAATCTGTAACAAGCCATTTTGAGGTTACTAATCACCGAATCGGTCAATCGGTCGATGAGAATCATCTACAATGATGGAACAAGTCATTTCAAGCTTACAAATCATCAAATCAGTCAACTTTTTGATGAGAATGAGCTACAATCATTTAACAAACCATTCAGAGCTTACAAATCACCGAATCAGTCAACAGTTAGATGAGAATCAGCTATAATCACATAACAAGCTTACAAATCACCAAATCGGTCAACTCTTCGATGAGAATCAATTAAAATCACATAACAAGCCATTCAGAACTTACAAATCACTGAATTGGTGAACCATTCGATGAGAATTAACTACAATCACATAACAAGCCATTCTAAGCTTACAACTCGTCGAATCAGTCAACCGTTCGATGAGAATCAGATACAATCACGTAACAAGCCATTCTAAATATACAAATCAATGAATCGGTCAACTGTTCGATGACAATCAATTACAATCACGTAAAAAACCATTCTGAGCTTAAAAATCACTGAATTGGTCAACCGTTCTATGAGAATTACCTATAATCATGTAATAAGCCATTTTGAGCTTACAAATAACCGAATCGGTCAACCGTTCGATTAGAATCAACTACAATAATGTAACAAGTCATTTTAAGCTTACAAGGCACTGAATTGGTCACTCGTTCGATGAGAATTACCTACAATTACGTAACAAGCCATTCTGACCTTACAAATCATCGAATCGGTCAACCGTTGGATGAGAATCAATTAAAATCACGTAACAAGCCATTCTGAGCTTACAAATCACCAAATCAGTCAACCGTTCTATAAGAATCAACTATAATCATGTAACAAGTCATTCTGAGCTTACAAATCACCAAATCAGTCAACTGTTCGATGAGAATCAGCTACAATCATGTAACAAGTCATTCTGAGCTTAAAAATCACTGAATCAGTCAACGGTTCGATGAGAATCACCTACAATCATGTAAAAAGCCATTCTGAGCATACAAATTATCAAATTGCTCAATCCTTCGATGACAATCAGCTACAATCACGTAACAAGCCATTCTAAGCTTACAAATCATCGAATCGGTGAACCGTTCGATTAGAATTAGCTACAATCACATAACAAGCCATTTTAAGATTACAAATCATAGAATCAGTCAACCAAATTAGTCAACCATTTGATAAGAATCAACTATACTCATGTAACAAGCTATTCTAAGCTTACAAATCATGGAATCGGTCAACCGTTTGATGAGAATCATCTACAATATAGTAACAAGCCATTTTGAGCTTATAAATCATCAAATCAGTGTACCCTTCGATGAGAATCACCTATAATCAAATAACAAGCCATTCTGAGCTTACAAATCATTGAATTTGTTAACCGTTTGATGAGAATTAATTAAAATAATGTATTATGCCAGTCTAAGCTTACAAATCATTGAATCGGTCAACCGTTCGATGAGAATTAGTTACAATCATGGAACAAGCAATTCTGAGCTTACAAATCATCGAATCGATCAATTGTTCGATCAGAATCACCTACAATCATGTAACAAGCCATTTTGAGCTAACAAATCATCGAACCAGTCAACCGTTTGATGAGAATCAGCTACAATCATGTAACAAGCCATTTTGAATCGGTCAACCGTTCGGTGAGAATCATCTACAATCATGTAACAAGCCATTTTGAACCATTGGATAAGAATCAATTATAATTATGTAACAAGCCATTCTGAGCTTACAAATCATCAAATCAGTCAACCGTTCGATGAGAATCAACTACAATTATGTAACAAGCTATTTTGAGCTTACCAATCACTGAATCGATCAACTGTTTGATCAGAATTAATTATAATCATGAAATTGGTCAACCATTCGATAAGAATCAATTACAATCACGTTTCAAGCCATTTTGAGCCTGTAAATCACCGAATTGGTCAACCGTTTGATAAGAATCAATAATAATAATGTAACAAGCCATTCTCAGCTTATAAATCACTGAATCAGTCAACCGTTCGGTGAGAATCAGCTACAATCATGTAACAAGCCATTATGAGCTTACAAATCACCAAATTGGTCAATCGTTCGATGCGAATCAGCTACAATCACATAACAAGCCATTCTTAGCTTACAAATCACCAAATCGGTTAATAATTCGATGAGAATCAATTACAATAATGTAACAAGCCATTTTGAGCTTAAAAATCACCAAATCGATCAACCGTTTGATGAGAATCAGCTACAATCACGTAACAAGTCATTCTGAGATTACAAATCACTAAATCGGTCAACCGTTTGATGAGAATCAGCTACAATCACGTGACAAGCCATTCTGAGCTTACAAATCACCAAATTCATCAACTGTTTGATGAGAATCAATTACAATCATGTAACAAGCCATTATAAGCTTACAAATACTTGAATCGGTCAACCGTTTGATGAGAATTAATTACAATCACTTAACAAGTGATTCTGAGCTTACAAATCACCAAATCAGTAAACCGTTCGGTGAGAATTAGCTACAATCATGTAACGAGCCATTTTAAGATAACAAATCACGTAACAAATCACCAAATCGGTAAACTATTCCATAAGAATTGGCTACAATTACGTTACAAGCCATTCTAAGCTAACAAATCACCGAATGGGTCAATCATTCGATGAGAATCAACTACAATCATGTATCAAGTCATTCTGAGCTTACAAATCACCAAATCAGTCAACCGTTCGATGAGAATCAGCCATAATCATGTACCAAGCCATTCTGAGCTTACAAATAACCAAATCGGTCAACTGTTTGATGAGAATCAGCTACAATCAATTAACAAGCGATTCTGAGCTTACAAATCATTAAATCGATGAACCCTTTGTTGAGAATCACCTACAATCACGTAACAAGCCATTCTTAGCTTACAAATCACTGAATTGGTCAAGTGTTCGATGAGAATGAATTAAAATCATGTATTAAGCTATTCTGAGGTTACAAATCATTGAATCGGTCAACCGTTCAATTTGGAATCAGCTATAATCACGTAACGAGTGATTCTGAGCTTACAATTCACCGAATTGGTCAACCATTCGATGTGAATTAGTTACAATCACATAACAAGCCATTATGAGATTACAAATCACTGAATCAGTTAAGCGTTCGATAAGAATCAATTAAAATCATGTATTAAGCCATTCTGAGATTACAAATCATTAAATCGGTCAACCATTCAATGAGAATCAATTAGAATCAGATAACAAGCCTTTCTGAGCTTACAAATCACTGAATCGGTCAACAATTCAATAAGAATCAATTACAATCAGGTAAAGAGTCATTTTGAGCTTATAAATCACTGAATCGATCAACCGTTTGGTGAGAATCAATTACAATCACGTAACAAGCTATTTTGAGTTTACAAATCATTAAATCGGTCAACCGTTTGATGAGAATCAAATATAATCATGTAACAAGCTATTCTGAGCTTACAAATCACTGAATCGGTCAACTGTTCGATGAAAATCAGCTACAATCACGTAACAAGCCATTATGAGCTTAGAAATCACCGAATCCATCCAACGTTTGATGAGAATCAGCTACAATCACCTAACAAGTCATTGTGAACTTACAAATATCTGAATCCATCAACCGTTTGATGAGAATCAATTACAATCACGTAACAAGCCATTTTAAGCTTACAAATCACTGAATTGATCAACCGTTCGATGAGAATCAATTAAAATCATGTAACAATCCATTCTGAGCTTACAAATCACTGAATCGGTCAACCATTTGGTTAGAATCAGCTATAATCATGTAACAAGCCATTCTGAGCTTACAAATGACCGAATCGGTCAACCGTTTAATGACAATCAGCTACAATCACGTAACAATCCATTTTAAGCTTACAAATCACCGAATTGGTCAACCGTTTGATGAGAATCAACTACAATAATGTAACAAGCTATTCTGAGCTTACAAATCACCGAATCAGTCAAGCATTTGATGAGAATAAATTACAATCATGTAATAAGCTATTTTGAGCTTACAAATCAATGAATTGCTAAACCGTTCAATGAGAATCAATTACAATTACGTAACAAGCAATTACGAGCTTACAAATCATCAAATTGGTCAACCGTTTGATGAGAATCAATTACAATCATGTAACAACCCATTATGAGCTTACAAATCACCGAATCGGTCAACTGTTCGATTAGAATCAACTACAATCACGTAAAAAGCCATTTTGACGTTCCCAATTACCAAATCGGTCAATCGATTGATGAGAATCATCCACAATCATGTAACAATCCATTTTGAGCTTACAAATCATCGAATCAGTCAACTGTTTCATGAGAATCAGCTACAATCATTTAACAAACCATTCAAAGCTTACAAATCACTGAATCGGTCAATCGTTAGATAAGAATCAGCTATAATCACATAACAAGCCTTTTTGAGCATACAAATCACCGAATTAGTCAACCGTTCAATGAGAATCAGCTACAAACACATAACAAGCCATTTTGAGCTTACAAATCATTGAATCGGTCAACCGTTCGATGAGAATCAGCTACAATCACGTAACAAACCATTATGAGCTTACAAATCATTGAATCGGTCAACTATTCAATGAGAATCAATTACAATCATGTAACAAACCATTCTGAGCTTACAAATCATTGATTCGGTCAACCGTTCGCTGAGAATCAATTACAATCATGTAATAAGCC
The DNA here is from genome assembly GCA_027943335.1 of Chamaecyparis obtusa. NCBI lineage: Eukaryota > Viridiplantae > Streptophyta > Pinopsida > Cupressales > Cupressaceae > Chamaecyparis > Chamaecyparis obtusa. Next base: position 1,336,970 of record BSBK01002264.1, read on the forward strand.
ATTCTAAGCTGACAAAGCACTGAATCGGTCAACTGTTCAATGAGAATCATCTACAATTACATAACAAGCCATTCTGAGCTTACAAATCATCGAATCAGTCAACCGTTTGATGAGAATCAATTAAAATCACGTAAAAAGCCATTCTGAGTTTACAAATCACCGAATCAGTCAACCATTTCATGAGAATTAGCTAATGGTATTTTGGACTAGATCTGCTGCTGATTGGCCTACAGGTTTTGCTTTTATGGCTACTCTATATGCCTCTGGTGCTAGTGAATCAATAGGTTATAGCATTGGATATGGACCCACTTTAGGTTATTCTGCCCTAGCTGACTTCGCTTTCTCTTTCTATGTACATCTTGATATGGACACCTTATATTGCATTACAATCACGTAACAAGCCATTTCGAGCTTAAAAATCACTGAATCGGTGAACTGTTCGATTAGAATCACCTACAATCACTTGACAAGCCATTTTGAGCTTACAAATTATCGAATCGGTCGACCGTTTGATGAGAATCAATTCCAATCATGTAACAAGTCATTCTAAGCTTACAAATCATTGAATCAGTCAACCGTTTGATGAGATTTAGCTACAATCACGTAATAAGCCATTGTTAGCTTGCAAATCACTGAATCGGTCAACCGTTCGATGAGAATCAGCTACAATCACGTAACAAGCCATTATGAGTTTACAAATCACTGAATCGATCAACCGTTCTATGAGAATCAGTTACAATCATGTAACAAGCCATTTTGAGCTTACAAATCACCCATTCGGTCAACCGTTTGATGAGAATCAGCTACAATCATGTAACAAGCCATTATGAGCTTACAATTCACCAAATAGGTCACCTGTTTGGTGAGAATCAGCTACAATCACGTAACAAGCTATTTTGAGCTTATAAATCACTGAATTTGTCAATCGCTTGATGAGAATCAATTACAATCATGTAACAAGCCGTTCTAGACTTATAAATCATGGAATCACTCAATCATTCGATGAGAATCAGCTATAATCATGTAATAAGCCATTCTAAGCTTACAAATCACCAAATCATTCAACCGTTCGATGAAAATCAACTACAATCACATAACAAGCAATTTTGAGCTTAAAAATCACCAAATTGGTCAACTATTTGATAAGAATCAGTTACAATCATGTAATAAGCAATTCTGAGCTTACAAATCATCGAATCAGTCAACCGTTGAATGAGAATCAATTACAATCACATAACAAGCCATTCTTAGCTTACAAATCACTGAATCAATTAATTGTTCGGTGAGAATCAGCTACAATCACGTAACAAGCCATTATGAGCTTACAAATCACTAAATCAGTCAACCAATTGATGAAAATCAGCTACAATCACCTAACAAGTATATTTGAGCTTGGAAATCGCTGAATCGGTTAACCATTCGATGAGAATCAACTACAATCATGTAATAGGCCATTCTGACCTTACAAATCACTGAATCAGTCAACCGTTCGATGAGAATCAACTACAATCACTTAATAACCCATTCCGAGCTTATAATTCACCGAATTTATCAATCGTTCAATGAGAATCAATTACAATCACGTAAAAGGCCATTTTGAGCCTACAAATCACAAAATCACTCAGCCGTTTGATGAGAATCAACTACAATCACGTAACAAGCCATTCTAAGTTTACAAATTACCAAATCAGTTAATCGTTTGATGAGAATCGACTACAATAACATAACAAGCCATTTTGAGCTTACACAACCAAATTGGTCAACTGTTCGATGAGAATCAATTACAATCACGTAACAAGCCATTCTAAACATACAAATCACTGAATCGGTCAATTGTTTTGTGAGAATCAGCTACAATCATGTGACAAGCCATTTTCAGCTTAAAAATCACCAAATCAGTCAACCGTTTGATGAGAATCAATTACAATCACGTAATAAGCTTTTTTGAGCTTACAAATCACTGAATCGGACAGCTGTTCGATGAGAATCAATTATAATCACGTAAAAAGCCATTATTAGCTTACAAATCACCGAATCAGTCAACCATTCGATGAGAGTCAACTACAATCACGTAACAAGCCATTCTGAGCTTACAAATCATCGAATCGATTAACCGTTTGATGAGAAAATATTACATTCTGGTAACAAGCCATTCTGAGTTTTCAAATCACCGAATCAGTCAACTATTTGATGAGAATCAAGTATAATCACGTAACAAGCCATTCTGAGCTACAAACCACTGAATTGGTCAACTGTTCGATGAGAATAAGTTACAATCATAAAAGCCATTCTGAGCTTACAAATAACTGAATCGGTCAACCGTTCGATGAGAATCAATTACAATGACGTATCAAGCCATTTTGAGCTTCTAAATGACCGAATCGGTCAACCATTCGATGAGAATAAGATACAATCACGTAAAAAGCCATTCTAAGCTTACAAATCACCGAATCGATCAACTGTTCGATGGGAATCAGCTACTATCATGTAACAAACCATTATGAGCTTACAAATCACCAAATTAGTCAACCGTTCGATGAGAATCAATTACAATGAAGTAACAAGCCATTATGAGCTTACAAATCACCGAATCAGTCAACTGTTCGGTGAGAATAGCTACAATCATGTAACAAGCCATTATGAGCTTAAAAATACATAAATCGGTCAACCATTCGATGAGAATCAATTACAATCACATAAATGGTCATTTTGAGCTGACAAATCGATGAATCGGTCAACCGTTTGGTGAGAATCAGCTACAATCATGTAACAAGCTATTATGAGCTTAAGAATCATCGAATTGGTCAACCATTCGATAATAATCAATTACAATCATGTAAGAAGCCATTTTGAGCTTACAAATCACCGAATCGGTTGACAGTTGGATGAGAATCAGCTACAACCATGTAACAAGCCATTATGAGCTAAATCACTGAATCAGTCAATCGTTCGATTAGAATCAGCTACAATAACGTAACAAGCCACTCTGACCTTACAAATCACTGAATCGATCAACCGTTTGATGAGAATCAGCCATAATCATGTAACAAGCCATTCTGAGCTTACAAATCACTGAATCATTCACCTGTTTGATGAGAATTAGCTACAATCAAGTAACAAGCCATTCTGAGCTTACAAATTATCAAATTCGTGAACCCTTCGATAAGAATCACCTACAATCACGTAAAAAGTCATTCTGAGCTTACAAATCACTGAATCGGTTAAGCGTTCGATGAGAATCAATTAAAATCACGTATTAAGCCATTCTGAGTTTACAAATTATTGAATCGGTCAACCATTCGATGAGAATCAACTACAATCATGTAACTAGCTATTCTGAGCTTACAAATCACCGAATCGGTCAACTATTTGGAGAGAATCAATTACAATCACATAACAAGCCATTTTAAGCTTACAATTCACCAAATTGGTCAACCGTTCAATGTGAATCAAGTACAATCATGTAACAAAGTATTTTGATCTTAAAAATCACTGAATCAGTCAAGCGTTCGATGAGAATAAATTAAAATCACGTATTAAGCCATTCTGAGCTTACAAATCATTGAATCGGTTAACTATTTGATGAGAATCAGCAACAATCACGTAATAAGCCATTACAAACTTATCAATCAGTGAATCGGTCAACCATTCGATGAGAATCAATTACAATCATGTAAAGAGCCATTTTGAGTTTACAAATCACTGAATCGGTCAACCATTCTATAAAAATCAATTACAATCATGTAACAAGCCATTCTAAGCTTCCAAAGCATCGAATCAGTCAACCAATTGATGAGAATCAGCTATAATCACGTAACTAGCCATTCTGAGCTTACAAATCACTGAATTGGTCAACCGTTAGATGACAATTAGCTACAATCACCTAACAAGCCATTATGAGCTCACCAATCACCAAATCAGTCCAACGTTCAATGAGAATCAGTTACAATCATGTAACAAGCCATTGTGAGCTTACAAATCACCGAATCAGTCAACAGCTTGATGAGAATCAGCTACAATCATGTAATAAGCCATTCTGAGCTTACAAATCACTGAATCGGTCAACTGTTTGATTAAAATAAATTACAATCACGTAACAAGCCATTTTGAGCTTACAAATCAACAAATTGTTAAACCATTCGATGAGAATCAATTACAATTACGTAACAAGCCATTCTGAGCTTACAAATCACCAAATTAGTCAACCATTCAATGAGAATCAATTACAATCATGTAACAAGCCATTTTGAGCTTACAAATCACTGAATCAGTCAACTGTTTGATGAGAATCAGCTACAATCATTTAACAAATCATTCAGAGCTTACAAATCACTGAATCGATCAACTGTTAGATGAGAAACAACTATAATCACATAACAAGCCTTTTTGAGCTTACAAATCACCGAATTAGTCAACCGTTCGATGAGAATCAGCTACAATCATGTAACAAACCATTTTGAGCTTACAAACAGTTGAATTGGTCAACCGTTCGATGAGAATTAGCTACAATCATGTAACAAGTCATTCCGAGCTTACAAATCACCGAATTGGTCAACCATATTATGAGAATAAACTACAATCACATAACAAGTCATTCGAGCTTACAAATCATTGAATCGGTCAACCGTTAGATCAGAATCAGCTATAATCACATAACAAGCCTTTTTGAACTTACAAATCACCGAATCAGTCAACCATTCGATGAGAATCAGCTACAATCATGTAACAAGCCATTCTAAGCTTACAAATTATTGAATCGGTCAACCATTCGATAAGAATCAACTACAATCATGTAACAACCCATTCTGAGCTCACAAATCACCGAATCAGTCAACTGTTCGATGAGAATCAATTACAATCATGAAACAAACCAGTCTGAGATTACAAATCACCGAATCGGTCAACCGTTCGATGAGAATCAGCTAGAATCATGTAAGAAGCCATTCTAAGCTTGCACAGCACTGAATCGGTCAACCGTTCGATGAGAATCACCTACATTTATGTAACAAGCCATTCTGAGCTTACAAATCATTGAATCGATCAATCGTTTGATGAGAATCAATTAAAATCGTGTAACAAGTCATTATGAGCTTACAAATCACCGCATCAGTCAACCGTTCAATAAGAATCAGCTACAATCACGTAACAAGCCATTCTAAGTTTACAAATCACTGAATCAGTCAACTGTTCGATGAGAATCAGCTAAAATCACGTAACAAGCCATTCTGAGCATACAAATCACTGAATTGGTGAACCATTCAATTAGTATCACCTACAATCACATAACAAGCCATTTTGGGCTTACAAATTACTGAATCGGTCGACTGTTCGATGAGAATCAATTGCAATCATGTCATAAGCCATTCTGAGCTTACAAATCATTGAGTCGGTCAACCGTTTGATGAGAGTCAGCTACAATCACGTAACAAGCCATTGTTAGCTTGCAAATCATCAAATCGATCAACCGTTCGATGAGAGTCAGCTATAATCATGTAACAAGCCATTATGAACTGACAAAGCACTGAATCGATCACCTGTTCAACGAGAATCAACTACAATCATGTAACAAGCCATTCTGAGCTTACAAATTACCAAATTGGTCAACCGTTCGATGAGAATCAACTACAATCATGTAGCAAGCCATTCTAAGCTTAAAATTCACCAAATTGGTCAATTGTTTGATCTGAATCAGCTACAATGAAGTAACAAGCCATTCTGAGCCTACAAATCACCAAATCAGTGAACCATCGAATCAGACTCAGCTACAATCACGTAACAAACTATTCTGAGCTTATAAATCACCAAATTGGTCAATTGTTCAATGAGAATCAATTAAATGTAACAAGCAATTCTAAGCTTACAAATCACCGAATCAGTCAACTGTTCGATGAGAATAAATTACAATCACATAACAAGCCATCTTGAGCTTACAAATCACCAAATCAATCAACTGTTCGGTGTGAATCAACTAAAATCACGTAACAAGCCATTTTGAGCTTACAAATCACCAAATCAGTCAACCAATCGATGAGAATCAGCTACAATCACCTAACAAGTCATTTTGAGATTACAAATCACTGAATCAGTCAACCGTTCAATGAGAATCAACTACAATCACGTAACAAGCTATTCTGAGCTTACAAATCACCGAATCGGTCAACCGTTCCATGAGAGTCAGCTACAATCACTTAACTAGTCTTTCTAAGCTTACAAATTAGTGAATCGGTCAACCGTTTGATGAGAATCAGCTACAATCACGTAACAAGCCATTCTGAGCTTACAAATCACTGAATTAGTGAACCGTTTGATGAGAAACAATTACAATCATGTAACAAGCCATTCTGAACTTACAAATCACTGAATCGGTCAACTGCTCGATGAGAATCAACTACAATAATGCAACAAGCTATTCTAAGCTTACAAATCACCGAATCGGTCAATAGTTCGATGAGAATCAATTACAATCATGTAACAAGCAATTCTAAGCTTACAAATCACCGAATCAGTAAAATGTTCAATGAGAATCCATTAGAATCACATAACAAGCCAGTCTGAGGTTATAAATCACCGAATCAATTAACTGTTCGGTGAGAATCAACTACAATCACATAACAAGCTATTCTGAGCTTACAAATCACTGAATCAGTCAACCAATTGATGAGATTCAACTACAATCACCTAACAAATATATATGAGCTTGCAAATCGCTGAATCGATCAACCGTTCGATGAGAATCAGCTACAATCATGTAACAGGCCATTCTGAGCTTACAAATCACCGAATCGGTCAACCGTTCGCTGAGAATCAACTACAATCACTTAACATGTCATTATGAGCTTACAAATCACTGAATTGGTCAACCATTTGATGTTAATCATCTACAATCACGTAACAAAATATTCGAGCTTACAAATCACCAAATCGGTCAACTTTTTGATGAGAATCGATTAAAATCACATAACAAGCCATTAGGAGATTACAAATCATCTAATGGGTGAACCGTTCGATGAGAATAAACTACAATCACGTAACAAGCTATTCTGAGTTTACAAATCATTAAATTGGTCAACCGTTCGATGAGAACCAGCTACAATCACATAACAAGCCATTCTAAGCTTATAAATCACTGAATCGGTTAACCGTTCTATGAGAATCAGCTAGAATCACGTAACAAGCCATTCTAAGCTTACAAATCTCCAAAGCGATGAATCGTTCGATGAGAATCAGCTACAATAATGTAACTAGCCATCCTAAGTTTACAAATCACCGAATCGGGGAACCATTCGATGAGAATCAGATACAATCACGTAACAAGCCATTTTCAGCTAACAAATCACCGAATCGGTGAACCATTCAATAAGAATTAACTACAATCACATAACAAGCCATTCTGAGCTTAGAAATCAATGAATCGGTCAACTGTTCGATGAGAATTACCTACAATGACGTAACAAGCCATTCTGAGCTTACAAATCATCAAATTGGTCAACCGTTTGATAAAAATCACCTACAATTAGGTAACAAGCCATTTAGAGCTTACAAATCACCGAATAGGTGAACCGTTTGATGAGAATTAGCTACAATCACATAACAAGCCATTTTGAGCTTACAAATCGTCGAATCGGTTGACCATTTGATGAGAATCAATTGCAATCATGTCACAAGCCATTATGAGCTTACAAATCATTGAATTGGTCAACCATTCGATGAAATTCAGCTACAATCACGTAACAAGCTATTCTGAGTTTGCAAATCACTGAATCAGTCAACCGTTCGATGAGAATCAGCTACAATCACGTAACAAGCCATTCTGAGCTTATAAATCATCGAGTCAGTCAATCGTTTGATGAGAGTCAATTACAATCATATAACAAGCCATTATGAGCCTACAAATCACAGAATCACTCAGTCTTTCGATGAGAATCAGCTACAATCACGTGACTAGCCATTTTGAGCTTACAAATCATCAAATCAGTCAACCATTCAATGAGAATCAGCTATAATCACATAACAAGCGATTTTGAGATTACAAATCACCAAATTGGTCAACTGTTCGATGAGAATCTATTACAATTATGTAACAAGCAATTCTAAACTTACAAATCACCGAATCAGTCAACCGTTCGATGAGAATTAATTACAATCACATAACAAGCCATTTTGAGCTTACAAATCATCGATTTAGTGATTTGTAAGCTCAGAATGACTTGTTAGGTGATTGTAGCTGATTCTCATCGAATGATTGACTGATTTGGTGATTTTTAAGCTCAAAATGGGTTGTTACATGATTATAACTAATTCTCATCGAACAGTTGACTGATTTAGTTATTGGTAAGCTCAGAATGGCTTGTTATGTGATTGTAATGAATTCTCATCAAACGGTTGACCGATTCGCTGATTTGTAAGCTCAGAATGGCTTGTTACGTGATTGTAATTGATTCTCATCGAACCGTTGACTTACTCAGTGATTTGCAAGCTCAAAATCGCTTGTTACGTGATTGTACCTATTTCTCATGGAATGGTTTACCCATTTGGTGATTTGTAAGCTGAAAATGGCTTGTTATGTGATTGTTATTGATTCTAATCGATTGACTAATTTGGTGATATGTAAGCTCAGAATGGCTTGTTACGTGATTGTAATTGATTCTCATCAAACTGTTGACCGATTTGGTGATTTGTAAGCTCAAATCACTTGTTCCATGATTGTAGCTAATTCTCATCAAACAGTTGACAGATTTGGGGATTTGTAAGGTCAGAATGGCTTGTTACATGATTGTAATTAATTCTAATTGAACGGTTGACCGATTCAGTGACTTGTAAGCTTAGAATGGCTTGTTATGTGATTGTAATTGACTCTCATCGAATAGTTGATCGATTCTATGATTTTTAAGTTCAAAATGGCTTGTTACGTGATTGTAGCTGATTCTCATCGAATGGTTGACCAATTTCATGATTTGTAAGCTTAGAATAGATGTGATATTAATTGATTCTGATTCAACGATTGCCCGATTCAGTGATTTGTAAGCTTAGAATGGCTTCGTAGGTGATTGTGGCTGATTCTCATCGTACGATTGATCGATTTAGTAATTTGTAAGCTCATAATGGGTTGTTATGTGATTGTAACTGATTCTCATCGAACGGTTGCCCGATTCAGTGATTTGTAAGCTCAGAATGGCGTGTTATGTGATTGTAATTGATTATCATCGAATAGTTGACCAATTCGGTGATTTGTAAGCCCAAAATCACTTGATAAGTGATTTTAGCTTATTCTCATCCAACGGTTGATCGATTCGATGATTTGTAAGCTCAAAATGGCTTGTTAAGTGATTGTAGCTAATTTTCATCGAACGGTTGACCAATTCGGTGATTTGTAAGCTTAGAATGGCTTGTTACGTGATTGTAATTGATTCTCATCGAACGGTTGACCGATTGGGTGATATGTAAGCTTAGAATGACTTGTTATGTGATTGTAATTGATTCTCATCAAATGGTTATCGATTCGATGATTTGTAAGCTTAAAAAGGCTTGTTTTGTGATTGTTATTGATTCTAATCAAACGATTGACTGATTGGGTGATTTGAAAGCACAGAATGGCTTGTTACGTGATTGTAATGGATTGTCATGGAGTGGTTGACCGATTCGGTGATTTGTAAGCTCAGAATGGCTTATTACGTGATTGTAGCCGATTCTCATGGAATGGTTGACTAATTCAGTGATTTGTAAGGTTAGAATGGCTTGTTACGTGATTGTAGCTGATTCTCATTGAACGGTTGACTGATTTGGTGATTTGTAAGCTCACAATGGCTTTTTACGTGATTGTAATTGATTCTAATCAAACGGTTGACCGATTCAATGATTTGTAAGTTCAGAATGACTTGTTACGTGATTGTAATTGATTCTCAGTGAACCGTTGACCGATTCGGTGATTTGTAAGCTCACAATGGCTTGTTACTTTATTGTAGCTGATTCTCATCGAATGGTTGAGCAATTTGATGATTTGTAATCTCAAAATGGCTTATTACATGATTGTAGTTGATTTTAATCAAACGGTTGACCGATTTTGTGATTTGTAACTTTAGAATAGCTTGTTATATGATTGTAATTGATTTTAATCAAACCTTTGACCGATTCAGCGATTTGTAAACTCAGAATGAGTTGTTAGGTGATTGTTGCTGACTCTCATCAAATAATTGACGGATTCAATGATTTGTAAGCTCAAAATAGGTTGTTACATGATTGTAACTGATTCTCATCAAACGGTTGACCGATTCAGTTATTGGTAAGCTCAAAATAACTTGTTACATGATTGTAATTGATTCTCATTGAATGGTTGACCGATTTGCTAATTTGTAAGCTCATAATGGCTTCATACGTGATTATAATTGATTCTCATCGAACGGTTGTCTGATTCAGTGATTTGTAAGGTCAAAATCACTTGTTACGTGATTGTAGCTACTTCTCATCGAATGGTTGATCGATTTGGTGATATGTAAGCTCAAAATGGCTTGTTACGTGATTGTAATTGATTCTAATCGATTGACCGATTTGGTGATTTGTAAGCTCAGAATGGCTTGTTACGTGATTGTATTTGATTCTCATCGAATCATTGAACGATTCAATAATTTTTAAGATTAGAATGTCTTGTTACGTGATTTGTAGCTTATTCTCATCGAATGGTTGATCGATTCGGTGATTTGTAAGCTTAGAATGACTTGTTATGTGATTATAGCTTATTCTCGTCTAACGGTTGACCGATTCAAGGATTTATAATGTTAGAATGGCTTGTTAAGTAATTGTAGCTGATTCTCACCAAACAGTTTACCAATTTGGTGATTTTAAAGCTCCGAATGGCTTGTTACATGATGGTAGCTGATTCTCATCAAATGGTTGATCGACTCGGTGATTTGTAAGCTCATAATAGCTTGTTACGTGATTGTTATAAATTATCATCAAATGGTTGACTGCTTCGGTGATTTGTAAGCTTAGAATCACTTGTTACGTGATTGTAGCTGATTCTCATTAAACCATTGACTGATTTGGTGATTTGTAAGCTTAGAATGGCTTGTTACGTGATTGTAATTGATTCTAATCAAACGGTTGACCGATTCGATGATTTGTAAGATCGAAATGGCTTGTTACGTAATTATAATTGATTCTCATCGAACGGTTGACTGATTCGGTGATTTGTAAGCTCAGAATGACTTGTTTCATGATTGTAATTGATTCTCACCAAATGGTTGATAGATTCAGTGATTTGTAAGCCTAGAATTGCTTATTACATTATTGTAATTGATTCTCATCGAACGGTTGACCGATTCGGTGATTTGTAAGGTCATAATGGCTTGTTACATGATTCTAGTTGATTCTCATCATCCGATTGACCGATTTAGGGATTTGTAAGCTCAGAATTACTTGTTACATGATTGTAGCTGATTCTCATCAAACGGTTGAACGATTTGGTGATTTGTATGCCCAGGATGGCTTCTTACATTATTATAATTCATTCTCATCGAATGGTTGACCGATTCAATGATTTGTAAGCTCAGAATGGATGATTACGTGATTGTATCTGATTCTCATTGAACGGTTGACTGATTCGATAATTTGTAAGCTGAGAATGACTTGTTACGTGATTGTAACTGATTTTCATTGAACGGTTGATCGATTCCATGATTTGTAACCTCAAAATATCTTCTTACATGATTATAATTGATTCTCATCGAACGGTTGACTAATTTGATGATTTGTTAGCTCAGAATGGGTTGTTACATGATTATAATTGATTCTCATCAAACAGTTGACCGGTTCAGTGATTTGTAAGCTCACAATGGCTTGTTAGATGATTGGAGCTGATTCTTATCGAATGATTGATTGATTTGGTGATTTGGTGATTTGTATGCTCAGAATGGCTTTTACGTGATTGTAGCTGAATCTTATCGAATGGTGGACCGATTTGGTGATTTGGAAGCTCAGAATGGCTTCTTACGTGATTGTAGTTGATTCTCATCGAATGATTGACCGATTCAGTGATTTGTAAACTTAGAATGGCTTGTTACATGATGTGGCTGATTCTCATCAAACAGTTGACCAATTCGGTGATTTGTAAGCTCAGAATGGCTTGTTACATGATTGTAGCTGATCTTCATCGAACGGTTGACCGATTCTTTGATATGTAAGCTCAAAATGTCTTGTTACGTGATTGTAGCAGAATCTCATTGAACGGTTGAATGATTCAGAGATTTCTAAGCTCAAGATGGCTTGTTACGTGATTCTAGTTGATTATCATTGAACGGTTGACTGATTAAACCATTTGTATGCTCAAAATAGCTTACTGTGCAATTGTAATTGATTCTCATGGAATGGTTGACCGATTTGGTTATTTGTAAGCTCATAATGGCATTTTACGTGATTGCAGCTGATTCTCATCAAATAGTTGACCGATGTAAGTTTAAAATGTCTTGTTACATGATTTTTGTTGATTCTCATCAAATGGTTAACTGATTTGGTGATTTGTAAGCTCAAAATGGCTTGTTATGTGATTGTAGCTGATTCTCATTGAATGGTTCACCAATTCAGTGATTTGTATGCTTAGGATGACTTGTTACATGATTGTAATTGATTCTCATTGAACTGTTGACTGATTCACTGATTTATAAGCTCAAAAGAGCTTGTTACGTGCTTGTAATTGATTCTCATCGAACGGTTGACCAATTCTATGATTTATAAGCTCAGGATGGCTTGTTACGTGATTGTTATTTATTCTCATTGAATGGTTGACCGATTCGGTGATTTGTAAGCTCAGAATGACTTCTACGTGATTGTAGCTGATACTCATCGAACGGTTGATTGATTCAGTGATTTGTAAATTCAAAATGGCTTGCTACATGATTGTAGTTGATTCTCATCAAATGGTTGACCGATTTGGTGATTTGAAAGCTGAAAATGGCTTGCTACATGATTATAGCTGATTCTCATCGAACGTTTGACCGATCCGGTGATTTGTAAGCTCAGAATGGCTTGTTATGTGATTGTAGCAAATTATCATCAGACGGTTATCCGATTCGGTGATTTGTAAGCTGAGAATGGCTTGTAACATGATTGTAGCTGATTCTCATCAAACGGTTGACCGATTCGATGATTTGTAAGCTCAGAATGGCTTGTTACATTATTGTAGTTGATTCTCATTGAACCGTTGACCGATTCTATGATTTGTATGCTCAGAATGGCTTGTTACTTGATTATAATTCATTTTCATCAAATAGTTGAGCGATTCAGTGATTTGTAAGCTCAGAATGGCTTGCTAAATTATTGTAATTGATTCTCATCAAACGGTTGATCGGTTTAGTGATTTGTAAGCTCAGAATGGCTTGGTAATAATTGTAGCTGATTCTCATCAAACGGTTAACCAACTCGGTGATTTGTAAGCTTAGAATGACTTGTTATGTGATTGTAGCTAAATCTCATCGAACAGTTAATCGATTTAGTGATTAGTAAGCTTAGAATGGCTTGCCCTTTAGACCCACCCTGCTGCCCCGTTGGGAATTATAGTCCATATATTCGACTGGTTCGCTTTCTTCCAATAGGTGCTGCTTACTCCCCCGCTTCTACCTCCGCAAGAACTGCTGGATCTACCCCTATGCCTCTGATGCTTCCACCCGGCCATCAATAGGATATGGGGTGAGATGCCCCCAATTTGCAACTTTTCCTTCTTCGGGAGGATCTAAAACTAGCGCTAGTTATGTGATTGTAGCTAATCCTCATCAAACGGTTGACCAATTCGGGTGATTTGTAAGCTCAGAATGGCTTGCTACGTGATTGTAGCTGATTCTCATCGAGTGGTTCATTGATTCGATGATTTCTAAGCACAAAATGGCTTGTTATGTGATTCTAGCTGATTCTCATCGAACGGTTGACCAATTCGGTGATTTGTAAGCTCAGAATGGCTTCTTACATGATTGTAGTTGATTTTGATGGAACGGTTGATCGATTCGATGATTTGTAAGCTCAGAAGGTCTAGTTACGTGATTAAATTCATTCTCATTAAATGGTTGACCGATTCAGTGATTTGTAAGCTTTGAATGGCTTGTTACCTGATTGTAATTGATTATTATCAAACAATTAACCAATTTGGTGATTTGTAAGCTCAGATTGACTTGTTACGTGATTCTAGCTGATTCTCATTGAACGGTTGGCTAATTCAGTGATTTATAACCTGAGAATGACTTTTTACGTGATTGTAGTTGATTTTCATCGAATGGTTGACCGATTCGGTGACTTGTAAGATCAAAATGTCTTGTTACGTGATTGTAGTTGATTCTCATCAAACAGTTGACCTATTCATTGATTTGTAAGTTTTAAATGGCTTGTTACGTGAGTGTAATTTGTTCTTATCAACCGGTTTATAGCTTTGGTGATTTGTAAGCTCAGAATGGCTTTTTACCTGATTATATTTGATTCTCATGAAATGGTTGACCGATGCGGTGATTTGTAAGCTCAAAATGGATTGTCACGTGATTGTAGCTGCTTTTCATTGAATGGTTGACCAATTCGGTGATTTGTACGCTCAGAATGGCTTGTTACGTGATTTTTAAGCTCAGAATGGCTGGTTGAATGATTGTAGCTGATTCCCATCAAACTGTTGACCGATCCGGTGATTTGTAAGCTCAGAATGGCTTGTTACGTGATCGTAGCTTATTCTCATCAAATGGTTGACCGATTCAGTGATTTGTAAGCTTAGAATGGATGGATACATGATTGTAATTGATTCTCATCAAATAAGTTGACCAAATTGGTGATTTGTCAGCTTAGAATGGCTTGTTACGTGATTGTTGTTGATTCTCATCGAACGGTTGACTGATTAGTGATTTGTAAGTTCAGAATGACTTTTTACGTGACTGTAGCTAAGTCTCATCGAATGGTTGAATGATTCACTAATTTGTAAGCTCAGAATGGCTTGTTACGTGATTGTAGCTGATTCTCATTGAACGGTTGACCGATTAGAGATTTGTAAGCTCAGAATGGCTTTTTATGTGATTGTAGCTGATTCTCATCGAACAGTTGAATAATTTAGTGATTTATAAGCCCAGAATGACTTGTTAAGTGATTGTAGCTGATTCTCATCAAAATATTGACTGATTTGGTGATTTGTAAGCTCTGAATGGCTTTTTACGTGATTGTAGCTAATTCTCATTGAACGGTTGATCGATTTGGTGATTTGTACGCTTAGAATGGCTTGTTACATGATTGTAATTGATTCTCATTGAACGATTGCATGATTCGGTGATTTGTAAGCTTAGAATGGCTTGTTATGTGATTGTAATTAATTCTCATGGAATGGTTGATCGATTTGATGATTTGTAAACTCAGAATGACTTTTTACGTGATTGTAATTAATTCTCATTGAACGGTTGACCGATTCGATGATTTGTAAGCTCAGAATAGCCTGTTACATGATTGTAGCTGATTCTAGTCCAACCATTGACCAATTCGGTGACTTGTAAGCTCATAATGGCTTGTTACGTGATTGTGCCCAATTCTCATCGAATGGTTGAGTGATTCAGTGATTTGTTAGCTCAAAATGGCTTGTTATATGATTGTAGCTTATTCTCATCGAACGGGTGAATGATTTGGTGATTTGTAAGCTCAAAATTGCTTATTATGTGATTCAAGCTTATTCTCATCGAACGGTTGACTGATTCGATGATTTGTAAGCTCAGAATGGCTTCTTACATTATTCTAACTGATTCTCATCGAAAGGTTGACCGATTCGGTGATTTGTAAGCATAGAATGGCTTGTTATGAGATTGTAATTGATTCTCATCAAAGGGTTGACGGATTCGGTTATTTGTAAGCTCAGAATGGGTTGTTACATGATTGTAGCTGATTCTCATCGAACGGTTGACCAATTCGATGATTTGTAAGCTGATAATGGCTTGTTACGTGATTGTAGTTGATTCTCATCAAATGGTTGACCGATTCAATGATTTGTAAAACTTAGAATGGCTTGTTACGTGATGTAGCTCATTCTCATTGAATGGTTGACCGATTTGATAATTTGTAAGCTTAGAATGGCTTGTTATGTGATTGTAGTTGATTCTCATTGAACGGTTGACTAGTGCTATGATTTGTAAGCTCAAAATGTCTTGTTACGTGATTGGAGCAGAATCTCATCGAACGGTTGAATGATTCAAGGATTTCTAAGCTCAGAATGGCTTGTTACGTGATTCTAGCTCATTCTCATGGAACGGTTGACTGATTCGGTGATCTGAGAGCTCAGAATGGCTTTTTACGTGATTGTAGCTAGTTCTCATCAAATAGTTGATCGATTTAGTGATTTGTAAGCTTAGAATGACTTGTTACGTGATTGTAGCTAATTCTCATTAAACAGTTGACTGGTTCAGTGATTTGTAAGCTCAAAATGGCTTGTTATGTGATTGTAGCTGATTCTCATCAAATGGTTGACCGATTCGGTGATTTGTATGCTTAGGATGCTTGTTACATGATTATAATTCTTTCTCATCGAACACTTGACTGATTCAGTGATTTGTAAGCTTACAATTGATTATTATGTGATTGTAGCTGATTCTCATCGAACAGTTGACCGATTCGATGATTTGTAAGTTCAGAATGGCTTGTTACGTGATTGTAGCTGGTTCTAATCGAATGGTTGATCCATTCAGTGATTTGTATGCTCAGAATGGCTTGTTACATGATTGTAATTGATTCTCATCGAACGGTTGACCAATTCGGTGATTTGTAAGCTTAGAATGGCTTGTTATGTTATTGTAAGCTCAAGATGGCTTGTTCAATAATTGTAGCTGATTCTCATCGAACGGTTGATCGAGTCAGTGATTGGTAAGCTCATAATGGCTTGTTACAAGATTGTAATTGATTCTAATCAAATGGTTGACCGATTCGATGATTTGTAACCTCAAAATAGCTTGTTACGTGATTGTAATTGATTCTAATCGAATGGTTGACTGATTCGATGGTTTGTAAGCTCAGAAGGTCTTGTTACATGATTGTAATTGATTCTCATCATAGGTTGACTGATTTAGTTATTTGTAAACTCAAAATGGCTTGTTACCTGATTGTAATTGATTCTCATCGAACAGTTAACTGATTCGGTGATTTGTAAGCTTAGAATGGCTTGTTACATGATTGTACCTGACTCTCATCAAACGGTTGATCGATTTGGTAGAATGGTGTGCTACATGATTGTAATTAGATCTCATCGAACGGTTGACTAATTCAATGATTTGTAATTGATTCCCATTGAATAATTGACTGATTCAGTGATTTGTAAGCTTAGAATCACTTGTTACATGATTGTAACTATTTCTCATCGAATGGTTGACCGATTTGGTGATTTGTAATTGATGCTCATCGAACGGTTTACTGATTCGGTGATTTGTAAGCTCAAATCTCTTGTTACGTGATTGTATCTAATTCTCATCAAACAGTTGACCGATTGGGTGATTTGTAAGCTTAGAATGGCTTCTTAAATGATTGTAATTAATTCTAATCAAACGGGTGACCAATTCGATGATTTGTAAGCTCATAATGGCTTAACAACGTGATTGTAATTGATTATCATTGAACGGTTGACCGATTCAATGATTTGTAAGCTCAGAATCACTTCTTACGTGATTCTAGCTGATTCTCATCGAACGGTTGACTGATTCGGTAATTCGTAAGCTCAGAATGGCTTGTTAGGTGATTGTAGCTGATCGCATTGAACGGTTGATCGATTTAGTATTTTGTAAGCTCAGAATGGTTTGTTACGTGATTGTATCTAATTCTCGTCGAATGATTGATCGATTTAGTGATTGGTAAGCTCAAAATGGCTTGTTACATGATTGTATTCTCATCCAACGATTAACCGACTTGGTGATTTCTAAGCTTAGAATGGCTTTTCTAAGTGATTGTAGCTGATTCTCATCGAACAGTTGACCGATTCGGTGATTTTTAAGCTCAGAATGGCTTGTTACATGATTGTAGCTAATTCTCATCAAACGGTTGACCAACTCGGTGATTTGTAAGGTCAAAATAGCTTGTTACGTGATTGTAGCTTATTCTCATCAAACCATTGACTGATTTGGCAATTTGTAAGCTTAGAATGGGTTGTTACGTGATTGTAAATGATGCTCATTGAACGGTTGACCGATTCGGTGATTTGTAAGCTCAAAATGGCTTGTTATGTGATTTTAATAAGTTAATATCGAACAGTTGACTGATTCGATGATTTGTAAGCTCAGAATTGCTTGTTACCTGATTGTAGTTGAGTCTCGTCGAACGGTTCATTGATTCGATGATTTGTATGCTCAAAATGGCTTATTACGTGATTGTAATTGATTCTAATCGAACGGTTGATCAATACGATGATTTGTAAGCTCATAATGGCTTCTTACATGATTGTAATTGATTCTCACCGAAGGGATGATAGATTCAGTGATTTCTAAGCTCAGAGTGGCTTGTTACATGATTTTAATTGATTCTCATCATACGGTTGATCGATTCATTGATTTGTAAGCTCAGAATGGGTTGTTACGTGATTCTAGCTCATTCTCATGGAACGGTAGACCGATTTGGTGATTTGTAAGCTCAGAATGACTTTTTCCCGCATTGTGGCTGATTCTCATCGAACAGTTGACTGATTCAGTGATTTTTAAGCTCAGAATAGCTTGTTACATGATTGTAGCTGATTCTTATGGAACGGTTGACCAATTCAGTGATTTGTAACCTTAGAATGGCTTGTTACGTGATTGTAATTGATTCTCATTGAACAATTGACCAATTCAATGATTTGTAAGTTCAAAATGGCTTGTTACGTGATTGTAGCTGATTCTCATTAAATAATTAACTGATTCGGTTAATTCTAAGCTAAAAATGACTTGTTACGTGATTGTAGCTGATTCTCATCAAATGTGTGACCGATTCGGTGATTTTTAAGCTTAGAATGGCTTGTTATGTTATTTTAATTGATTCTCATTGAACTGTTGACTGATTCGGTAATTTGTAAGCTCAGAATGACTTGTTACATGATTGTAGTTGATTCTCATGAAGCGGTTAACCGATTCAGTGATTTGTAAGCTTAGAATGACTTGTTTGTTATTATAGCCAATTCTCATTGATTTGATGATTTGTAAGCTCAGAATGGCTTGATTCGGTGATCGATTCAGTGATTTGTAATCTTAGAATAGCTTGTTACGTGATTTTAATTGATTCTCATCGAATGGTTGACCGATTCAGTGATTTGTAAGCTTAGAATGGCTTCTTATGTGATTGTAGCTAATTCTCATCGAATAGTTGACTAATTCGGTGATTTGTAAGCTCAGAAGGGCTTGTTACGTGATTGTAGCTGATTCTTATCAAACGGTTGATAAATTTGGTGATTTGTAAGCTAGGAATGGCTTTTACATGACTGTAATTGATTCTCATTGAACGATTGACCGATTCGGTAATTTGTAAGGTTCAGGATGGCTTGTTACGTGATTGTAATTGATTCTCATCGAATGGTTGATCGATTTGGTGATTTGTAAGCTCATAATAGCTTGTTACATGATTGTAATTGATTCTCATCGAACGGTTGACAGATTCATTGATTTCTAAGCTCAAAATAGCTCGTTACGTGATTGTAATTGATTGTCATCGAATGGTTAACCGATTCGGTCATTTGTAAGCTCAGAATGCCACTTACATTATTGTAGGTGATTCTCATCAAATGGTTGACCGATTCGGTGATTTTTAAGCTCAGAATGACTTGTTACGTGATTGTAATTGATTCTCATCGAATGATTGACCGATTCAGTGATCTGTAAGCTTAGAATAGCTTGTTACGTAAAATTGTAGCTGACTCTAATTGAATTGTTGACCGATTCAGTGATTTGTAAGCTCAGAATCACTTGTCATGTAGCTGATCCTCATCAAACGGTTCACCTATTTGGTAATTTCTAACCTGAGAATGGCTTGTTATGTGAGTGTAGCTGATTCTCATCGAACGGTTGACTTATTCAGTGATTTGTAAGGTCAAAATGGCTTGTTACATGATTGTAATTGATTCTCATTGAACAGTTCACCAATTCAGTGATTTCTAAGCTCAGAATGAATTTTTACGTGATTGTAGCTGATTCTCATCAAACGGTTGACCAATTCAATGATTTGCAAGCTTAGAATGGCTTGTTACGTGATTGTAGCTGATTGTCATCAAACGGTTGACCGATTCAATGATTTGTATGCTCAGAATGGCTTGTTACGTGATTTTAATTGACTCTCATCGAACGGTTGACCGATTTAGTGATTTGTAAGCTCAAAATGGCTTGTTACATGATTGTATCTAATTCTCATCAAACGGTTGACCGATTTGTTGATTTTTAAGCTCAGAATAGCTTGTTATGTGATTGTACCTAATTCTAATCTAACGATTGAATGATTCAATCATTTGTAAGCTCAGAATGGCTTGTTACATGATTATAACTGATTCTCATTGAACGGTTGACCGATTCGGTGATTTGTATGCTCAGAATGGCTTTTTACATGATTGTAGCTGATTCTCATCAAATGGTTGTTCGATTCGGTGATTTGTAAGCTCATAATAGCTTGTTATGTGATTTTAATTGATTCTCATTGAACAGCTGATTGATTTGATGATTTGTCAGCTCAAAATGGCTTATTATATGATTGTAGTTGATTCTCATGAAACAGTTGACCGATTCCATGATTTATAAGCTCAGAATGTCTTGTTACGTGATTGTGGCTGGTTCTCATCGAACAGTTGACCACTTCAGTGATTTGTAAGCTCAAAATGGCTTGTTACATGATTGTAGCTGATTCTCATCAAATAGTTGACCGATTTAGTGATTTGTAAGCTTATACTGGCTTGTTACGTGATTGTAGTTGATTCTCATCAAACAGTTGACAGATTCAGTGATTTGTAAGCTTAGAATGGCTTGTTACATGATTGTAATTGATTCTAATCGAATGGTTGACCGATTTGATGATATGTAAGCTCATAATGGCTTGTTAAGTGAATGTAGCTTATTCTCATCGAAGGGTTGACTGATTCGGCGATTTTTAAGCTCAGAATGGCTTGTTACATGATTGTAATTGATTATGACCTTACGTTTAATCGATTCGGTAATTTGTAAGCTCAAAATGGCTTGTTAAAATGATGGTAATTATTTCTCATCAAACGGTTGATAGATTCAGTGATTTGTAAGCTCATAATAACTTTTTCTGTGAAATTGTAGCATACTCTCATCGAATGGTTGACTGATTCAGTGATTTATAAGCTCAGAGTGGTTTGTTACGTGATTTTATCCAATTCTCATTGAACGGTTGATCGATTCGGTGATTTGTAATCTCAGAATGGCTTGTTACATGATTTTAGCTTATTCTCATAAAAGGATTGCCCGATTCAATGATTTATAAGCTCAGAATGGCTTGTTATGAGATTGTAATTGATTTTCATCGAATGGTTGACCGATTCAGTGATTTGGAAGCTCAGAATGGCTTGTTAGGTGATTGTAGCTGATTCTCATTGAACAAGTGATTGATTCGGTGATTTGTAATCTCAGAATGGCTTGTTACGTAATTATAGCTAATTCTCATCGAACGGTTGGCTGATTCAATGATTTGTAATTGATTATAATTTATTCTCATTAAACGGTTGACCTATTTGGTGATTTGTAAGCTCAAAATGGCTTGTTACATGATTGTAGGCTATTATCATCAAACGGTTGATCGATTCAGTGATTTGCAAGCTCAAAATGGCTTGTTACATGATTATAGCTGATTCTCATCAAATGGTTAACCGATTAAGTGATTTGTAAGCTCATAATAGCTTGTTACATGATTGTAGGTGACTCTCATCGAACAGTTAACCGATTCAGTAATTTGTACGCAAAGAATGGCTTGTTACATGATCCTAGCTGATTCTCATCGAACGGTTGACCGATTCAGTGATTTTTAATTGATTGTAATTAATTCTAATCGAACGATTGACTGATTCAGTGATTTGTAATCTCAAAATGGCTTGTTATGCGATTATAGTTGATTCTGATTAAACAGTTGACCGATTCGATGATTTTTAAGCTCAGAATGGCTTGTTACGTGATTGTTATTGATTCTCATCGAACAATTGACCGATGGGGTGATAGGTAAGCTCAGAATGGCTTGTTACATGATTGTAGCAGATTCTCAACGAATGGTTGACTGATTTGGTAATTTGTAAGCTCAGAATGGCTTGTTACATGATTGTAAGCTTAGAATGACTTAGTACGTGATTGTAGCTGACTCTCATCAAACAGTTGACTGATTCAATGATTTTTAAGCTCAGAATGGCTTGTTATGTAATTGTAATTGATTCTCATCGAATGGTTGACCAATTCAGTGATTTGTAAGCTCAAAATGGTTTGCTACATGATTGTAGCTGATTCTCATCGAACGGTTAACCGATTCAGTGATTTGTAAGCTCACAATGGTTTGTTACATGAATTTAATTCATTCTCATCGAATGGTTGACCATTCCAGTGATTTGTAAGCTCAGAATGACTTCTTACATAATTGTATTTGATTCTGATCGAAAGGTTGACCGATTCAATGATTTGCAAGTTTAAAATAGCTTGTTATGTGATTGTAGCTGATTCTCATTGAACAGTTGACTGATTCGAGGATTTGTAAGCTGAAAATAGAGTTATGTGATTATAGCTGATTCTCATCGAACAGTTGACCAATTCAGTGATTTGTAAGCTTAGAATGGCTGGTTACATTATTGTAGTTGATTCTCATCAAATGGTTGACCATTTTGAAGATTTGTAAGGTCAGAATGGCTTGTTACATAAATGTAATTGATTCTGATCAAATGGTTGACCAATTCGATGATTTGTAAGCTCAAAATGACTTGTTACATGATTGTAGCTTATTCTTATCAAACAGTTGACCGATTCGGTGATTTGTAAGCTCAGAATGGCTTGTTACGTGATTGTTATTGATTCTCATCGAACGGTTGACCGATTTGGTGATTTGTAAGCTCATAATGGCTTGCTATGTTATTATAATTTATTCTCATCGAACAGTTGACCGATTTGGTGATTTGTAAGCTCAAAATAGCTTGTTACATGATTGTAGCTCAGAATGGCTTGTCACGTGATTGTAATTAATTCTCATCAAACGGTTGATCGATTTGGTATTTGTAAGCTCAAACTGGCTTGTTACATCATTGTAGATGTTTCTCATTGAACGATTGATCGATTCGATGATTTGTAAGGTCAGAATGGCTTGTTACATGATTGTAGCTGATTCTCATCGAACGGTTCACCTATTTAGTGATTTTTGAGCTCAGAATGGCTTGTTAATGTAATTATAGCTGATTCTCATCAAACAGTTGATCGATTGTGTGATTTGTTAGCTTAGAATGACTTGTTATGTGATTGTAGCTGATTCTCATTGAACGGTTGACTAATTTAGTGATTTGTAAGCTCAAAATGACTTGTTACATGATTGTAGTTCATTCTCATCGAATGGTTGACCGATTTAGTCATTTTTAAGCTCAAATGCCTTGTAACGTGATTGTAGCTGATTGTCACCAAATGGTTCTAATCGATTCGATGATTTGTAAGCTTAGAATGGCTTGTTACGAGATTGTAATTGATTCTCATCAAACGATTGACTGATTCAGTGATTTGTAAACTTAGAATGGTTTGTTACGTGATTGTAGCTAATTCTCATCAAACAGTTGACCGATTTAGTGATTTTTGAGCTCAAAACAGCTTGTTATGAGATTGTAATTGATTCTCATCGAATGATTGACTGATTCGGTGATTTATAAACTCAGAATGGCTTGTTACATGATTGTAGCTGATTCTCATCGAAAGATTGACTGATTCAATGATTTGTAAGCTCAAAATGGCCTTTTAAGTTATTGTAGCTGATTCTCATCAAACGGTTGACCGATTCGGTGATTTGTAAGCTCAGAATCACTTGTTACATGATTGTGATTGATTCTTATCAAACAGTTGATCGATTCAATTATTTTTAAGCTCAGAATGGCTTATTACATGATTGTAGCTGATTCTCATTGAATGATTGACTGATTCAGTGATTTGTAAGCTAAAAATGGCTTGTTAAGTTATTGTAGTTGATTCTCATCGAACGGTTGACCGATTCAGTAATTTGTAAGCTCAGAATGGCTTGTTATATGATTGTGATTGATTCTTATCGAATGGTTGACCATTCGGTGATTTGTAAGCTCAGAATGGTTTTTTATGTTATTGTACCTGATACTCATCAAACGGTTGACCGATTTGGTGATTTGTAAGCTCAAAATAGCTTGTTACATAATTGTAGCTGTTTGTTATCAAATTGTTGACCGATTCGGTAATTTGTAAGGTCATAATGGCTTCTTCTTATGTGACTGTAGCTGATTCTCATCTAACAGTTGACCAATTTGGTGATTTGTAAACTCGGAATGGCTTGTTACATGATTGTAGCTGATTTTCATCAAACAGTTGACTATTTCGGTGATTTGTAAGCTCATAATGGCTTCTCACGTAATTGTAATTGATTCTGATCGAATGATTGAGCGATTTGGTGATTTGTAAGCTCAAAATGGCTTGTTACGTGATTGTAGCTGATACTCATCAAATAGTTCACCATTTTGGTTCTTTGTAAGCTCAGAATGGCTGCTTATGTGATTATAGTTGATTCTGATCGAATGGTTTACCAATTCGATGATTTGGAAGCTCAGAATGGCTTGTTATGTGATTGTAATTGATCTTGATTGAACGTTTGACCGATTCGATGATTTGTAAGCCCAAAATGACTTGTTACATGATTGTAGCTGATTCTCATCAAACGGTTGACTGATTCGGTGATTTGTAAGCTCATAATAACTTGTTACATACTTGTAATTGATTCTATCAAACGGTTGACCGATTCAATGATTTGTAAGCTCAGAATAGCTTGTTACGTGATTGTAGCTGAGTCTCATCAAACGGCTAACCGATTCAATGATTTGTAAGCTCAGAGTGGCTTGTTGCGTGATTGTAGCTGATTCTCATGGAATGATTCACCGATTCGGTGATTTGTAAGCTCAGAATGACTTGTTACATTATTGTAGCTTATTCTCATCGAACGGTTGATCGATTCAGTGATTTGTAAGCTCAAAATGGCTTGGTACCTGATTGTAGTTGATTCTCATTGAATCGTTGACTGATTCATTGATTTGTAAGCTCAGAATGCCTTGTGACAAGATTGTAGCTGATTCTCGTCGAACGGTTCGACCGATTCGATGATTTGTAAGCTCAAAATGGCTTGCTATGTGATTGTAGCTATTCTCATCGAATAGTTGACCGATTCGGTGATTTGTAAGTTTAGAATGGCTTGTTATGTTATTGTTATTATTTTCATCGAATGGTTGATTGATTCAGTGATTTGTATGGTTAGAATGGCTATTTACATGATTGTAATTGATTCTCATCATATGGTTGAATGATTTGGTTATTTGTAAGCTCAGATTGGCTTATTACGTGATTGTAGCTAATTCTCATCAAACAGTTGACCATATCAGTGATTGTAAGCTCAGAATGGCTTGTTACCTGATTAGAATTGATTCTAGTTGAACGGTTAACCGATTCGGTGATTTGTAAGCTTAAAATGGCTTGTTATGTGACTGCAGCTGATTCTCATCGAACAGTTGACCAATTCAGTGATTTGTAATCTCAAAATGGCTTTTTACGTGATTTTAATTGATTCTCATCGAATGGTTGACCGATTCGAGGATTTGTAAGCTCAGAATATCTTGTTACATGATTGTAGGTGATTCTCATCAAACGGTTGATCGATTCGAGGATTTGTAAGATCAGAATGGCATGTTACGTGATTGTAGCTGATTCTCATCGAATAATTGACCGATTCAGTGATTTGTAAGCTCAGAATGGCTTGTTACGTAATTGTTATTGATTCTCATCGAAACCAATGCAGTGATAGGTAAGTTTAGAATGGCTTGCTACATGATTGTAGTAGATTCTGATCGAACAGTTGACCGATTCAGTTATATATAAGCTTTAAATAGCTTCTAATAGGATTGTAGCTTATTTTCATCAAAAAGTTGACTAATTCGGTGATTTATAAGCTCAGAATGGCTTGTTACGTGATTGTAATTGATTCTTATCGAATGGTTAACTGATTCGGTAATTTGTAAGCTCAGAATGGCTTGTTACATGATTGTAATTGATTCTCATCAAACGATTGACCAACTCGGTGATTTGTAAGCCTAGAATGGGTTGTTAAATCATTGTAATTGATTCTCATCAAATAGTTGACCAATTCTCATCGAATGGTTGACCAATTTAATAATTTGGAAGCTCATAATGTCTTGTTACATGATTGTAGCTGATTCTCATCGAACGGTTGACCGATTAGGTGATTTGTAAACTCATAATGGCTTGTTACGTGACTGTAGCTAGTTATCATCAAACAGTTGACTGATTCGGTGATTTGTAAGCTCAGAATCACTTGGTACATGATTCTAGCTGATTCTCATCAAATGGTTGACTGATTCGATAATTTTAAGCTCAGAATGGCTTGTTACTTAATTGTAATTGATTCTCATCAAATGGTTGACTAATTCAGTGATTTGTAAGCTCAAAATGGCTTGCTACATGATTGTAGCTGATTCTCATCAAACAGTTGACCGATTTGGTGATTTGTAAGCTCAGAATGGTTTGTTACATGATTGTAATTCATTCTCATCGGATGGTTGACCATTTCGATAATTCATAACTTCACAATGGCTTGTCACGGGATTGTAATTTATTCTAATCAGAATGGCTTGTTACATAATTAGGTGATTCTCATCAAACTATTGACCATTTCAGTAATTTGTAAGCTCAGAATGACTTGCTACGTAATTTGTAATTGATTCTGATCAAATGGTTGACTGATTCGGTGATTTGTAAGCTCAAAATGACTTGTTATGTGATTGCAGCTGATTCTCATCGAACGGTTGCTTGATTCAACGATTTGAAAGCTCGGAATGGCTTGTTACATGATTGTTATTGATTCTCATCGAACGCTTGACCGATTCGGTGATTTGTAAGCTCAGAATGGCTTGTTACGTGATTGTAGCTTATTGTCATCAAACGATTGACCGATTCAGTGATTTGTAAGCTCAGAATGGGTTGTTACGTGATTGTAGCTGATTCTCATTGAACGGTTCATCGATTCAGTAATTTGTAAACTCAGAATAGCTTTTTACATGACTGTAGCTGATTCACATCGAACGGTTGACCAATTCAGGACAAGGGGAAAGGGCAAGTCGATCCAAAGCTGCAGCGCCTAGAATTGAAAAGAGAGCTGGTAAACATCCATTCCCGGGGCGAGAACCATAGCCCACTGTTCTGGCATCTCCATGCGTTACAAGAAGTTGTGTTCCAAGATTTGTGGTAATTTGTCACCTCACAATGGCTTGTTACATGATTGTAATTGATTCTCATTGAACGATTGACCAATTTGGTAATTTGTAAGTTCATAATGGCTTGTTACATTATCATAGCTGATTCTCATCGAACGGTTGATGGATTTGGTGATTTGTAAGCTTACAATAGCTTGTTATGTGATTGTAGCTGATTCACATTGAACGGTTGACCAATTGGGCTAATTTACACTTCACAATGGCTTGTTACATGATTGTAATTGATTCTCATTGAATGGTTGACCAATTCAGTGATTTGTAAGCTAAGAATGGTTTGTTACATGATTGTAGCTGATTCTCATCGAACGGTTCACCGCTTTGGTGATCTGTACGCTCCAAATGGCTCTATACGTGATTGTAGTTGATTCTCATCGAGTGGTTGACTGAATCGGTGATTTGTAAGCTCAGAATGACTTGTTATGTGATTCTAGCTGATTCTCATCGAACGGTTGACCGATTCGATAATTTGTAATCAGAATGGCTTGTTACATGATTGTAGCTGATTCTCATTGAACGCTTAACTGATTCGATGATTTGTATGCTCCAAATGGCTTCTTACCTGATTTTAATTGATTCTAATCAAACGGTTGACTGATTCGGTGATTTGTAAGCTGCAAATGGCTTGTGATTGTAGCTGATTCTCATCGAACGGTTGACCATTTCCGTGATTGTAAGCTCAGAATGGCTTGTTACGTGATTGTAATTGATTCTGATCAAACGGTTGACCAATTCGATGATTTGTCAGCTAAAAATAGCTTGTTACATGATTGCAGCTGATTCTCATCGAACGATTGACCGATTCAGTGATTTGTAAGCTCAGAATGGTTTGTTACATGATTGTAATTCATTATCATGGAATGGTTGACCATTTCAGTAATTTGTAACCTCACAATGGCTTGTTACATGATTATAATTTATTCTCATCAGAATGGCTTGTTACATAATTAGCTGATTCTCATCAAATAGTTGACCATTTCAGTGATTTGTAAGCTCAGAATGGCTTGTTACGTAATTTGTAATTTATTTTGATCAATCGGTTGACTGATTTAGTGATTTGTAAGCCAAAAATAGCTTGTTATATGATTGCAGTTGATTCGCATCAAACGATTGACCGATTCGATGATTTGTAAGCTCAGAATGGCTTGTTACGTGATTGTTATTGATTCTCATTGAATGTTTGGCCGATTCAGTGAGTTGTAAGCTCATAATGGCTTGTTATGTGATTGTAGCTGATTGTCATGAAATGGTTGACCGATTCAATGATTTGTAAGCTTAGAATGGCTCGTTATGTGATTCTAGCTAATTCTCATTGAACGGTTCACTGATTAAGTTGTGTATGCTCAGAATGGCTTGTTATGTGATTGTAATTGATTGTCATGGAATGGTTGACCGATTCAGTGATTTGTAAGCTCAGAATAGCTTGTTAAGTGATTGTAGCTGATTCTCATCGAAACATTGACCGATTCAGTGATTTGTAAGCTTAGAATGGCTTGTTACATGATTTTAGTTGATTCTCATCGAGTGGTTGACCGATTCGGTGATTTGTAAGCTTAGAATGGCTTGTTACGTGATTGTAATTAATTCTCATTGAACGGTTCACCGATTCGATGATTTATAAGTTTAAAAGTGCCTGTTACGTGATTGTAATTGATTCTCATTGAACGGTTGACCGATTCCATAATTTGTAAGCTTAGAGTGATTGTAACGTGATTGTTGTTTATTCTCATTGAGTGGTTGATCAATTCGGTGATTTGTACACTCATAATGGGTTGTTACATGATTATAATTCATTGTCATCGAACAGTTGACTGATTCAGTGATTTCTAAGCTCAGAATGGCTTGTTACATGATTGTAATTGACTCTCATGGAACGGTTGACCTATTCGGTGATTTGTAAGCTCAGAATGGCTTGTTACATGATTGTAGCTGATTCTCATCGAACGGTTGACTGATTCGGTGATTTGTAAACTCAGAATGACTTGTTACGTGATTATAGCTAGTTCTCATCGAACGGTTGACTGATTCGGTGATTTGAAAGCTCAAAATAGCTTGTTAAGTGTTTTTAGTTGATTCTTATTAAACGGTTGACCAATTCGGTGATTTTTAAGCTCAAAATGGTTTGTTGAATGATTATAGCTGATTCTCATCAAACGGTTGACCGATCTAGTGATTTGTAAGCTCAAAATGGTTTTTACGTGATCGTAGCTTATTCTCATCGAATGGTTGACCGATTCTATGATTTGTAAGCTTAGGATTGCTTGTTATGTGATTGTAGCTGATTCTCATCAAACGGTTAATTGATTCAGTGATTTGTAAGTTGAGAATTTCTTGTTACTTGATTATAGCTGATTCTCATCAAAGGGTTGACCGATCCATTGATTTGTAAGCTTAAGAATGGCCTTTTAAATGATTATAGCTGATTCTCATTGAACGATTGACCGATTCACTGATTTGTAAGCTTAGAATGGCTTGTTCCGTGATTGTAGTTGATTCGCATTGAACAGTTGACTGATTTTATGATTTGTAAGCCCAGTATGGCTTGTTACGTGATTATAGCAGATTCTCATAGAACGGTTGATCGATTCCATTATTTGTAAGCTCAAAATAGCTTGTTACATGATTGTAGCTGATTCCCATCGAACAATTAATCAATTCGATGATTTGTAAGCTCAAGATGGCTTGTTACATGATTGTAATTGATTCTCATCGTACGGTTGATCGATTCAGTGATTGGTAAACTTGGAATGGCTTGTTACATGATTGTAATTGATTTGTAAGCTTAGAATGGCTTGTTACATGAAATTGTAGCTGATTCTCATCTAATGGTTAACCGATTGGGTGATTTGTAAGCTCGAATGGCTTGTTAGGTGATGGTAGCTGATTTTCATTGAACGATTGACCGATTCAGTGATTTGTAAGCTCATAATGGCTTGTTACGTGATTGTAGCTGAAACTCATCAAACGATTGATCGATTCAGTAATTTTTATGCTTAGAATGGCTTGTTACATGGTTCTAGCTGATTCTCATCAAACGGTTGATCGAGTTAGTGATTTGTAAGCTCAGAATGGCTTGTTAAATGATTATTACTAATTCTCATTGAACGGTTGACCAAGTCAGTGATTTGTAGGCTGAGAATGGCTTTTTATGTGATTGTAGCTAATTCTCATCGAACAATTAACAAATTTGGTGATTTGTAAGCTAAGAATGGCTTGTTATGTGATTGTAATTGATTCACATTTAAGAGTTCACCGCTTCGATGATTTGTAATCTCAAAATGACTCGTTACTTGATCGTAGCTGATATCATGGAACGGTTGACCGATTCGATGATTTGTAAGCTTAGAATGGCTTGTACATGATTGTAGCTGATTTTCATTGAACAATTGATCAATTCGGTGATTTGTAATCTCATAATGGCTTGTTACATGACTGTAATTGATTCTAATCAAACGGTTGACCTATTCGGTGATTTGTAAGCTCAAAATGGCTTGTTACGTGATCGTAGTTGATTCTCATTGAATGGTTAACCGATTCGATGATTTGTAAGCTTAGAATGGCTTGTTACATAATTGTAGCCAATTCTCATTGATTCGATGATTTGGAAGCTCAAAATGGCTTGATCCGATGATCGATTCAATGATTCATCCGCTCAGAAAGGCTTGTTACGTGATTGTAATTGATTCTCATTGAACGGTTGACAGATTCGCTAATTTGTAAGCTAGGAATGGCTTTTAAATGACTGTACTTGATTCTCATTGAACAATTGACCGGTTCGGTAACTTGTAAGGTCAGGATGGCTTGTTACGTGATTGTAATTGATTCTCATCGAGTGGTTGACCGATTTGGTGATTTGTAAGCTCAGAATGGCTTGTTACATGATTGTAATTGATTGTCATCGAATGGTTAACCGATTCGGTCATTTGTAAGCTTAGAATGCCTTGTTACATTATTGTAGGTGATTCTCATCAAATGGTTGACCGATTCAGTCACTTCTAAGCTCAGAATGGCTTGTTACGTGATTGTAATTGATTCTCATCAAATGATTGACCGATTCAGTGATTTGTAAGCTCAGAATGGCTTGTTACGTATAATTGTAGCTGTCTCTAATTGAACGGTTGACCGATTCGGTGATTTGTAAATTCAGAATCACTTGTTACATGATTGTAGCTAATTCTCATCAAACGGTTGACCGATTCGGTGATTTCTAACCTAAGAATGGCTTGTTACGTGAGTGTAGCTGATTCTCATCGTACGGTTGACTTATTCAGTGCTTTGTAAGGTCAAAATGGCTTCTTACGTGATTGTAATTGATTCTCATTGAACAGTTGACCAATTTGGTGATTTGTAAGCTTAGAACAACTTTTTACGTGATTATAGTTGATTGTCATCAAATAGTTGACCAATTCGATAATTTGCAAGCTTAGAATGGCTTGTTACATGATTGTAGCTGATTGTCATTGAACGGTTGACTGATTCAATGATTTGTATGCTTAGAATGGCTTGTTATGTGATTGTAATTGATTCTCATCGAATGGTTGACCGATTCGATATTTTGTAAGCTTAGAATGGCTTGTTATGTGATTGTATCTAATTCTCATCAAACAGTTGACCGATTTGTTGATTTTTAAGCTCAAAATGGCTTGTTACGTGATTGTACCTGATTCTAATCAAATGATTGACTGATTCAATCATTTGTAAGCTTAGAATGGCTTGTTACGTGATTGTAGCTGATTCTCATTGATCGGTTGCCCAATTCGGTGATTTGTGTGCTTAGAATGGCTTTTTACATGATTATAGCTGATTCTCATTGAACATTTGACCACTTCGGTGATTTGTAAGCTTAGAATGGCTTGTTAGATGACTGTAGCTGATTCTCATCAAATAGTTCACTGATTCAGTGATTTTTAAGCTCATAATGGCTTGTTACGTGATTGTAGCTGACTCTCATCGAACGGTTGATCGATTCGATGACTTGTAAGCTCAGAATGGCTCGGTATGTTATTGTATTTGATTCTCATCAAACAGTTGACCGATTTGTTGATTTTTAAGTTCAGAATGGCTTGTTACATGATGGTAGCTGATTCTCATCGAATAGTTGACAGATTCAGTGATTTGTAAGCTTAGAATGGCTTGTTACATGATTGTAATTGATTCTCATTGAATGGTTGACTAATTCAATAATTTTTAAGCTCAAAATGGCTTGTTACGTGATTGTAGCTTATTCTCATCGAAGGGTTGACAAATTCGGTCATTTGTAAGCTCAGAATGGCTTCTTACGTGCTTGTAGCTAATTCTCATCGAACGGTTGACTGATTTGGTGATTTGTAAGCTCAGAATGGCTTGTTACATGATTGTAATTGATTATGACCTTACGGTTAACCGATTCCATTATTTGTAAGCTCAGAATGGCTTGTTACATGATGGTAATTGATTCTCATCAAACGGTTGACAGATTTAATGATTTGTAAGTTCATAATAGCTTTTTATGTGAAATATTAGCTTACTCTCATCGAATGGTTGACTGATTCGATGATTTATAAGCTTAGAGTGGTTTTTTATGTGATTTTAACTGATTCTCATCGAATGATTGACCGATTCAGTGATTTGTAATCTCAGAATGACTTGTTACGTGATTGTAGCTTATTCTCATCAAACAATTGCCTAATTCAATGATTTGTAAGCTTAGAATGGATTGCTACGAGATTGTAATTGATTTTCATCAAATGGTTGACTGATTCAGTGATTTGTAAGCTCAGAATGGCTTGTTATGTGATTGTAGCTGATTCTCATCGAACAATTGACCGATTCGGTGCTTTGTAATCTCAAAATGGCTTGTTACGTGATTGTAGCCGATTCTCATCGAAAGGTTGACCTATTCAATGATTTGTAAGCTCATAATGACTTGTTAGGTTATTGTAGCTGACTCTTATAGAACGGTTGACCGATTTAGTGATTTGTAAGCTCAAAATAGCTTGTTACATGATTATAGTTGATTCTCAATGAACAGTTGGTTGATTCAGTGATTCTTAAGCTCAGAATGGATTGTTACGTGATCGTAGCTAATTTTCAGCGAACGGTTGACCGATTCGATGATTTGTAATGGATTATAATTTATTCTCATTAAACGGTTGACCTATTCAATGATTTGTAAGCTCAGAATGGCTTGTTACGTGATTTTAGCTGATTCTCATCGAACGGTTGACCGATTCGGTGATTTGTAAGCTCAGAATGGCATGTTACATGATTGTAGTTGATTCTCACCGAACAGTTAATTGATTAAGTGATTTGTAAGCTCATAATGGCTTGTTACGTGATTGTAGGTGACTCTCATCAAACGGTTGACCAATTGGGTAATTTGTAAGTGAAGAATGGCTTGTTACATGATCGTAGCTGATTTTCATCGAACAGTTGACTGATGGGGTGATAGGTAAGCTTAGAATGGATTGTTACGTGATTGTAGCAGATTCTCATTGGAGGGTTGACCGATTCAGTGATACAAAAGCTCTGAATGGCTTCTTACATGATTGTAGCTGATTCTCATCGAATAGTTGACCGATCCGATGATTTGTAAGCTCAGAATGACTTGTTACGTGATTGTAATTGATTCTCACCAAACGGTTGACTAATTCGGTAATTTGTAAACTCAAAATGGCTTGTTACATGATTATAGCTTATTCTTGTCGAACGTTGATCGATTTAGTGAATTGTAAGCTTAGAATGGCCTCTTATGTCATTGTAGCTAATTCTCATCAAACAGTTGACCGACTCGGTGATTTGTAAGCTTAGAATGGCTTGGTACGCGATTGTTGCCGATTCTCATCAAACTGTTGACCTATTCCGTGATTTGTAAGCTCAAAATGGTTTGTTATGTGATTGTAATTGATTCTCATCAAACGGTTGACTAATTTGTTGATTTGTAAGCTCAGAATGACTTTTTATGTGATTGTAATTGATTCTCATCGAATGGTTGACCGATTTGGTGATTTGTAAGCTAAGAATGGCATGTTATGTGATTTTAGCTGATTCTCATTAAACGGTTGACCATTTCGGTGATTTGTAAGCTCAGAATGACTTATTACATAATTGTATTTTATTTTGACCGAATAGTTGACCGATTCGATAATTTACAAGATAAAAATGGCTTGTTACATGATTGTAGCTGATTCTCATCGAATAGTTGACCGATTCAATGATTTACAAGATAAAAATGGCTTGTTACATGATTGTAGCTGATTCTCATCGAATAGTTGACCGATTCGATGATTTGTAAGCTAAAAATGGTGTGTTATGTGATTATAGCTAATTCTCATCGAATGGTTGATCAATTCAGTGATTTGTAAGCTCAGAATGGCTGGTTACATTATTGTAGCTGATTCTCATCAAATTGTTCACCATTTCGGTGATTTGTAAGCTCGAAATAGCTTGTTAGATAATTGTAATTGATTTTAATCAAACGGTTGACCAATTCAGTGATTTGTAAGCTCAAAATAGTTTGTTACGTGATTGTAGCTTTTTACATTATTGTAATTTATTCTAAACGAACGGTTGACCGATTTGTTGATTTGTAAGCTCAGCATAGCTTGTTACGCGATTGTAGCTCAGAATGGCCTGTTACGTAATTGTAATTAATTCTCATCGAACGGTTGATCGATTTGGTGATTTGTAAGCTAAAAATGGCTTGTTACGTGATTGTAATTAATTCTTATCGAACGGTTCACCGATGCAGTGATTTGTAAGCTCAAAATGGCTTGTTACATGATTGTAGCTGATTCTCATCAAACAGTTGATCGATTCGATAATTTGTAAGCTCAAAATGGCTTGTTACATTGTTTTAGTTGATTCTCATTGAATGATTGACCGATTCGATGATTTGTAAGCTTAGAATGGCTTGTTACTTTATTGTAGCTGATTCTCATCAAACGGTTGATCGATTTGGTGATTTGTAAGCTTAGAATGGCTTGTTACGTGATTGTAGCTTATTCTGATCGAATGGTTGATCGATTCGATGATTTTAAAGCTTAGAATGATTTTTTATGTTATTATAATTCATTCTCATCATCCGATTGACTGATTCGATGATTTGTAAGCTCAGAATGGCTTGTTACATGATTGTAGATGATTCTCATCAAATGATTAATCAATTTGGTGATTTGTAAGGTCAGAATGGCTTGTTACATGATTGTAGTTGATTCTCATTGAGTAGTTCACCTATTCAATGATTTTTTAGCTCAAAATAGCTTGTTAATGTAATTGTAGCTGATTCTCATTGAACGGTTGATTGATTGTGTGATTTGTTAGCTTAGAATGGCTTGTTACGTGATTGTAGTTGATTCTCATTGAACGGTTAACCAATTTAAAGATTTGTAAGCTCAAAATGACTTGTTACATGATTGTAGTTGATTCTCATCAAACGGTTTGACCGATTCAGTGATTTTTAAGCTCAAATGCCTTGTGACATGACTGTAGCTGATTCTTATCAAACGGTTCTGATGGATTCGATGATTTGTAAGCTCAGAATGACTTGTTACGTGATTGTAAATGAGTCTCATCGAACGGTTTACCGATTCAGTGATTTGTAAGCTCAAAATGGCTTCTTACGTGATTGTAGTTTTTTCTCATCAAACAGTTGATCGATTAAGTGATTTGTCAGCTCAAAATGTCTTGATACGTCATTGTAGCTGATTCTCACTGAACGGTTGACCGATTTGGTGATTTTTGAGCTCAAAATAGCTTGTTACGAGATTGTAATTGATTCTCATCAAAAGGTTGACTGATTCAGTGATTTATAAACTCAGAATGGCTTGTTATGTGATTATAGCTGATTCTCACCGATCGGTAGATCGATTTGGTGATTTTTTAGCTCAAAATTGCTTGTTACATGATTTTAATTGATTCTCATCAAATGGTTGATCGATTCAGTGATTTGTAAGTTGGAAATGGCTTGTTACATGATTGTAGTTGAGTCTCATCAAATGGTTCACTGATTTGGTGATTTGTAAGCTCAGAATGGCTTATTATGTGATTCTAGTTGATTCTCATCGAACGGTTCATTGATTCGGTGATTTGTAAGCTCAAAATGGCTTGCTACGTGATTCTAACTGATTCTCATCAAACGGTTGACAATTTTGGTGATTCGTATTTTCAACATGGCTTTTTACGTAATCATAATTGATTTTGATCGAACGGTTGACCAATTCAATGATTTGTAGGCTCAAAATGGCTTGTTACGTGATTGTAGCTAATTCTCATCGAACGGTTGACCGATTCGGTGATTTGTAAGCTCAGAATGGCTTGGTACGTGATTGTAGCTAATTCTCATCGAACGATTGACCGATTCAATGATTTGTAAGCTCAAAATGGCCTTTTAAGTTATTGTAGCTGATTCTCATCGAACGGTTGACCGATTCAGTGATTTGTAGGCTCAGAATCACTTGTTACATGATTGTGATTGATTTTTTATCAAATGGTGGACCGATTCAGTTATTTGTAAGCTCATAATGGCTTGTTACATGATTGTAGTTGATTCTCATCGAACGATTGACTGATTCAGTGATTTGTAAGCTCAAAATGGCTT
This sequence comes from Chamaecyparis obtusa, assembly GCA_027943335.1. Taxonomy (NCBI): domain Eukaryota; kingdom Viridiplantae; phylum Streptophyta; class Pinopsida; order Cupressales; family Cupressaceae; genus Chamaecyparis; species Chamaecyparis obtusa. Next base: position 1,374,016 of record BSBK01002264.1, read on the forward strand.
GTTAAGTTATTGTAGTTGATTCTCATTGAACGGTTGAGCGATTCAGTGATTTGTAAGCTCAAAATGGCTTGTTACGTGATTGTGATTGATTCTTATCGAACGGTTGACCGAATCAATGATTTGTAAGCTCAGAATGGCTTGTTACGTGATTGTAATTGATTCTCATCAAATGGTTGACCAATTCGGTGATTTATAAACTTAGAATGACTTGTTACATGATTGTAATTGATTCTAATCGAATGTTTCACCGATTCAGTGACTTGTAAGCTCAGAATGGTTTTTTATGTTATTGTAGCTGATACTCATCGAATGGTTAACCAATTTAGTCATTTTTAAACTCAGAATGGCTTGCTAGATGATTGTAGCTGATTCTCATCGAACGGTTGACCTATTCAGTGATTTGTAAGCTCAGGAAGGCTTGTTACGTGATTTTAGATAATTCTCATCGATCGGTTGACCATTTTGGTGATTTTTAAGCTTAGAATGGCTTGTTACATAATTGTAATTGATTCTGATCGAACGGTTGACCGATTCAGTGATTTGTAAGCTAAAAATGGCTTGTTACATAATTGTAGTTGATTCTTATCAAACGGTTGACCGATTCGGTGATTTGTAAGCTCATAATGGCTTCTTCTTATGTGATTGTAGCTGATTCTCATCTAACGGTTGACCAATTTGGTGATTTGTAAGCTGAGAATGGCTTGTTACGTGATTGTAGTTGATTCTCATCAAATGGTTGACCATTTCGGTGATTGTAAGCTTAGAATGGCTTGTTACGTGATTGTAATTGATTCTAATCAAAATGTTGACCAATTTGGTGATTCGTAAGCTCAAAATGGCTTATTACATGATTGTAGCTGATTCTCATCGAATGATTGACCGATTCCCTGATTGTAAGTTTAGAATGGCGTTACATCATTTTAATTGATACTCATCGAACGATTGACTGATTTGGTGATTTGTAAGCTTGAAATGGCTTGTTACATGATTGTAGCTGATTCTCATCGAAAGGTTGACTGATGCGGATCAATTTATGATCCTATAGATCTTTTCCACCCGGAAATCCAACCAAATGATTGATCAAATCAATACATGGAGAAAGCCGTGTGCAATGAAAATTGCAAGCACGGTTTGGGGAGAGATTTCTTGCTCTTCTTAAAAAGAGCAGATATTTGTAACCTCAAAATGGCTTCTTATGTGATTATAGTTGATTCTCATTGAAGGATTTACCAATTCAGTGATTTCTAAGCTCAGAATAGCTTGTTATGTGATTGTAATTGATTCTGATCGAACATTTCACTGATTTGATGATTTGTAAGCCCAAAATGGCTTGTTACATGATTGTAGTTGATTCTTATCAAACGGTTGACCGATTCGGTGATTTGTAAGCTCAATATAACTTGTTACATTCTTGTAATTGATTCTATCGAATGGTTGACTGATTCAGTGACTTGTATCCTCAGAATGGCTTGTTACGTGACTGTAGCTGATTCTCATTAAACGATTAACCAATTCAATGATTTGTAAGCTCAAAATGCCTTGTTACGTTATTGTAGCTGATTGTCATCAAACGGTTGACCGATTCGGTGATCTGTAAGCTCAAAATGGGTTGTTACATGATTGTAGTTGATTCTCATTGAACCGTTAACTTATTTAGAGATTTGTAAGCTCAAAATGCCTTGTGACGTGATTGTAGCTGATTCTCATCCAACGGTTCGACTGATTCGATGATTTGTAAGCTCAAAATAGCTTGTTACATGATTGTAGTTGTTCTCATCGAATAGTTGACCGATTCGGTGATTTGTAAGCTCATAATGGCTTGTTACATGATTGTTATTGATTCTCATCGAATGGTTGACCGATTCGGTGATTTGTAAGGTCAGAATGGCTCTTTACATGATTGTAATTGATTCTTATTGAACAATTGACCGATTTGGTGATTTGTAAGCTCAGATTGGCTTGTTACGTGATTGTAGCAAATTCTCATTAAACAGTCGACCATTTCGGTGATTGTAAGCTCAGTGGCTTGTTACTTGATTGTAATTGATTCTAATTGAACAGTTAACTAATTCAGTGATTTGTAAGCTCAAAATGGCTTGTTCCGTGATTGCAGCTGATTCTCATCGAACGGATGACCGATTTGGTGATTTGTAATCTCAAAATCACTTTTGACGTGATTGTAGTTGATTCTCATCAAATAGTTGATTGATTTGATAATTTGTAAGCTCAGAATGGTCTTGTTACGTGATTGTAATTAATTCTCATTCAATGGTTGACCGAATGTGTGATTTGTAAGCTCATAATGGCTTGATACATGATTGTAGCTGATTTTCATCAAACAGTTGACTGACTTGGTGATTTGTAAGTTCAGAATGGCTTGTTACATGATTGTAGCTGATTCTCATCAAACGGTTGATTGATTCAGTGATTTGTAAGTTCAGAATGGTTTGTTACGTGATTGTAGCTGATTCTCATCAAATGATTGACCGATTCGATGATTTGTAAGCTCAGAATGGCTTGTTACGTGATTGTAATTGATTCTCATTGAACGGTTAACTGATTCAGTAATTTGTAAGCTCAGAATGGCTTGTTACATGATTATAATTGATTGTCATCAAACGGTTGACTGACTCAATGATTTGTAAGCTTAGAATGGCTTGTTAAATAATTGTAATTGATTCTCATCGAACAGTTGACCAATTCAGTGACTTGTAAGCTCACAATATTTTGTTAGATTATTGCAGCTTATTCTCATTGAATGGTTGACTAATTCAATGATTTGTAAGCTCAGAATGACTTGTTACATGATTGTAGTTGATTCTCATTGAATGGTTGATCGATTAGGTGATTTGGAAACTCAGAATGGCTTGTTACGTGATTGTAGCTAATTGTCATCGAACTGTTGACCAATTTGATGATTTGTAATCTTAGAATGGCTTGGTATGTGATTCTAGTTGATTCTCATCAAATGGTTGACTGATTCGATAATTTTTAAGTTCAGAATGGTTTTTTACGTAATTGTAATTGATTATCATCGAATGGTTGACTGATTCAGTGATTTGTAAGCTCAAAATATCCTTCTACATGTTTGTAGCTGATTCTCATCGAATGGTTGACCGATTCGGTGATTTGTAAGCTCAGAATGGTTTGTTACATAATTGTAATTCATTCTCATCGAATGGTTGACCATTTCGGTAATTTGTAACCTCACAGTGGCTTGTTACGTGATTGTAATTTATTCTCATCAGAATGGGTTACATAATTAGCTGATTCTCATCAAACGGTTAACCATTTGAGTGATTTGTAAACTCAGAATGGCTTGTTACGTAATTTGTAAATGATTTTGATAAAACGGTTGACTGATTCACCGATTTGTAAGCTCGAAATGGCTTGTTATGTGATTGCAGCTGATTCTCATCGAACGGTTAACCGATTCGATGATTTGTAAGCTCAGAATGACTTGTTACATGATTGTTATTGATTCTCATTGAACACTTGACCGATTCAATAATTTGTAAGCTCAAAATGACTTATTACATGATTGTAGTTGATTGTCATCAAATGGTTGACTAATTCAGTGATTTCTAAGCTCAGAATGGCTTGTTACATGATTGTAGCTGATTCTCATTGAACGGTTGACCGATTCGATAATTTGTAAGCTGAGAATGACTTGTTACATGATTGTAGCTGATTCGTATTGAATGGTTGATCGATTCGGGTAATTTGTGACCTCACAATCACTTGTTACATTGTTGTAATTGATTCTCATCAAACGGTTGATCGATTCGATAATTTGTAAGCTTAGAATGGCTTGTTACATGACCGTATTGAACGGTTGACTGAATTGGTGATTTATAAACTCAGAATCGCTTGTTACATGATTGTAGCTGATTCACATTGAACAGTTTACCGCTTCGGTGACTTGTACGCTCAAAATATCTTGATACGTGATTGTAGTTGATTCTCATCGAATGGTTGACCGATTCGGTGATTTGGAAGCATAGAATGGCTTGTTACGTGATTCTAGCTGATTCTCATCGAGCAGTTGACCGATTTATTGATTTGTAAGCTTAGAATGGCTTGTTACGAGATTATAATTGATTCTCATCGAACGATTGATCGATTCGATGATTTGTAATCATAATGGCTTGTTACATAATTATAGTTGATTCTCATTGAACAGTTGACCGTTTCGATGATTTGTAAGCTCAGAATGACTTGTTATGTGATTTTTTAAGCTCAGAACTGCTTGTTACGTGATTCTAGCTGATACTCATTGAACGGTTGACCGATTCGGTGATTTGTAAGCTCAAAATGGCTTGTTACATAATTGTAATTGATTTTGATGGAAGGGTTGATCGATTCGATGATTTGTAAGCTCAAAATAGCTTGTTACGTGATTGTAGCTGATTTTCATCAAACAGTTGACCGATTCAGTGATTTGTAAGCTCTGAATGACTTGTTACATGATTGTTATTGATTCTCATCGAATGCTTGATCGATTCGGTGATTTGTATGCTTAGAATGGCTTCTTACATGATTTTAATTGATTCTCTTGAATGGTTGACTGATTTAGTGATTTGTAAGCTCAAAATGGCTTGTGATTGTAGCTGATTCTCATCAAATGGTTGACCATTTCGGTGATTGTAAGCTCATAATGGCTTGTTACGTGATTGTAATTGATTTTGATCGAATGGTTGATCGATTCCGTGATTTGTTAGCTAAAAATGGCTTGTTACATGATTGCAGATGATTCTCATCAAACGGTTGACTGATTCAGTGATTTGTAAGCTTAGAATTGCTTGTTACATTATTGTAGCTATTTGTCATCGTGGTCTACCATTTCGGTGATTTGTAAGCTCAGAATGGCTTGTTACGTGATTGTAATTAATTCTCATCGAAGGGTTGACCGATTTAGTGATTTGAAAGCTTAAAATGGCTTGTTGCGTGATTGTAGCTGATTGTCATCGTTCAATTGATCGATTCAGTGATTTGTAAGCTCAGAATGGCTTGTTACGTTATTGAAATTAATTATTATCGAATGGTTGACCGATTCGATGATTTGTAAGCTCACAATGGCTTGTTATATGATTATAGCTAATTTTTATCGAACGGTTGATCGATTGGGTGATTTGTTAGCTCAGAATGGCTTGTTATGTGATTATAGCTTATTGTCATTGAATGGTTGGTCAATTTGGTGATTTGTGAGCTCAGAATGGCTTGTTACGTGATTGTAGCTGATTCTTATTGAACAGTTCACCGGTTCGATGATTTGCGAGCTCAGAATGGCTTGTTACGAGATTGTAATTGATTTTCATTAAACGGTTGACCGATTTGATGATTTATAAGCTTAGAATGGCTTGTTATGCGAGTGTAAATAATTTTCATCAAATGGTTGACTGATTCGGTGATTTGTAAGCTCAGAATGGCTTGTTACGTGATACTAATTGACTCTAATTGAACATTTGATGGATTCGGTGATTTGTAAGCTTGGAATGCCTTGTTACGTTATTGTAATTGAATCTCATCAAATGGTTGACTCAAAATGGCTTGTTACATGATTGTAGCTTATTCTAATCAAATGGTTGATCGATTCATTGATTTGAAAGCTCAAAATGGCTTGTTACATGATTCTACTTGATTCTCATTGAACGGTTGACTGACTCGGTGATTTATAAGCTCAGAATGGCTTGTTACGTAATTGTAATTGATTCTCATCAAACTGTTAGTTGGTTTGGTGATATTTAAGCTCACAATGGATTGCTAGGTGATTGTAGCTCATAATGGCTTGTTATGTGATTGTAGATGATTCTCATTAAACGGTTGACTAACTTAGTGATTTGTAAGCTCAGAATGGCTTGTTACATGATTGTAGTTGATTCTCATTGAACGATTGACCGATTTGATAATTTGTAAGCTCAGAATTGCTTGTTACGTGATTGTAGCTGATTCTCATCGAGTGGTTGACCGATTCAGTAATTTGTTAGCTCAGAATGGCTTGTTACATAATTGTAATTGATTCTCATTGAACGATTGACCAATTGGATGATTTATAAGCTCAAAAGGACTTGTTACGTGATTGTAATTGATTCTCATCGAACGGTTGACCGATTTTGAGATTTGTATGCTTAGAATACCTTGTTACGTGATTGTTATTTATTCTCATCGATTCAATGATTTGTAAACTCAGAATAGCTTGTTACGTGATTGTAGCTGATTCTCATTGAACGGTTGACTGATTTGATGATTTGTAAGCACAGAACATCTTGTTACGAGATTGTAATTGACTCTCATTGAATGGTTGACCGATTCAATGATTTGTAAGATTAGAATGGCTTGTTACCTTATTGTAATTGATTCTCTTCGAACAGTTGACCGATTTGGTGATTTGTAAGCTTAGAATGGCTTGTTATGTGGTTGTAGTTGATTCTCATCAAACCGTTGATAGATTCGGTGATTTGTAAGGTCCTAATGGCTTGTTATGTGATTTTAGCTGATTCTGAGCGAATCGTTGACCAATCCATTGATTTGTAAGCTCAAAATAGCTTCTTACATGATGTAGCTAATTCTCATTGAATAGTTGACCAATTCAGTGATTTCTAAGCTGAGAATAGTTTGTTACGTGATTGTAGCTGATTCTCATTGAATGGTTGAGGGATTATGTGATTTGTAAGCTCAGAATGGCTTGTTATATGATTGTAGCTAATTCTTATCGAACAATTGATCAATTTGGTGATTTGTACGTTCAGAATGGCTTGTTACATGATTGTAATTGATTCTCATCGAATGGTTGACCAATTTAAAGATTTGTAAGCTCAAAATGGCTTGTTACGTGATTGTAGCTGATTGTCATCAAACGGTTGACTGATTCAATGATTTGTAAGCTCGAAATGGCTTGTTACGTCATTGTAGCTGATTCTCATCAAATGGATGACCGATTCGGCTATTTGTAAGCTCAGAATGGCTTGTTACATGATTGTAGCTAATTCACATCGAACGGTCGACCAATTCAGCTAATTTGTATCCTCACAATGGCTTGTTTCATGATTGTAATTAATTCTCATCAAATGATTGACTGATTCAGTGATTTGTAAGCTAAGAATGGTTTCTTACGTGATTGTAGCTAATTCTCATCGAACAGTTGATGAATTCAGTGATTTGTACACTTAAAATAGCTTGTTACATGATTGTAATTGATTCTCATCGAACGGTTGATTGATTCGGTAATTTGTAAGCTTAGAATGGCTTGTTATGTGATTGTAATTAATTCTCATGGAACGGTTGACCGATTCAGTGATTTGTATGCTCAGAATAGCTTGTTACGTGATTGTAATTGATTCTCATTGAATGGTTGACCGATTCGGTGATTTGTAAGCTTAGAATGGCTTGTTACGTGATTGTAGCTGATTCTAATCAAACCATTGACCAATTCAATAATTTTTAAGCTCGAAATGGCTTGTTACGTGATTGTAGCTGATTCTCATCAAACGGTTGACCAATTCAGTTATTTGTAAGCTCATAATGGTTTGTTATATGATTGTAGCTTATTCTCATCGAATAGTTGACTGATTCGGTGATTTGTAAGCTCAAAATGGCTTTCTACATGATTTGTAGCTGATTCCGATCAAATGGTTGACCGATTCAGTGATTTGTAAACTGATTCTCATCGAACGGTTGATCGATTCAGTGATTTGTAAGCTCATAATGGCTTGTTATGTGATTTTAATTGATTTTCATCAAACGTTCGACCGATTCAAAGATTTGTAAGCTTGGAATGGCTTGTTACGTGATTGTAACTTATTCTCATCGAACGGTTGACTAATTCAGTGATTTTTAAGCTCATAATGGCTTGTTACGTTATTGTAACTGATTCTCATCAAATGGTTGACCAATTCGGTGATTTGTCAGCTCCTAATGGCTTGTCATGTGATTGTAGTTGATTCTCATTGAATGGTTGACTGATTGGGTGATTTGTAAGCTCCAAATAGCTCATTACATGATTGTTTTTTATTCTCATCAAATGGTTGACCAATTCAATGATTTGTAAGCTCAAAATGGCTTGTTATGTGATTGTACCTAACTCTCATTGAATCATTGATTGATTTGGTGATTTGTAAGCTCAGAATATCTTGTTACGTGATTGTAGCTGATTCTCAACTTACGGTTGACTGATTAAGTGATTTGTAAACTTAGAATGTACATGATTATAGCCGATTCTCATTGAACAATTGACTGATTCATTGATTTGTAAGCTCAGAATAGCTTGTTACATGAAATTTTAGCTGATTCTCATCGAACAGTTGACTGATTCTGTTATTTGTAAGCTTAGAATGGCTTGTTACATGATTGTAGCTGATTCTCATCGAACAGTTGACCGATTCAGTGATTTGTAAGCTCAGGATGACTTGTTACGTGATTGTAATTGATTCTCATCGTACAGTTGACCGATTCGGTGATTTGTAAGCTCAGAATGGCTTCTTAAATGATTGTAATTGATTTTCATCAAATAGTTGACCGATTTAGTGATTTGTAAGCTTCGAATGGCTTGTTACATGAAATTATAGCTAATTCTCATCTAATGGATAACCGATTTGGTGATTTGTAAGCTCAGAATGGCTTGTTACATGAATGTAGGTTATTTTCATCGAACGATTGACTGATTCGGTGATTTGTAAACTTAGAATAGCTTGTTACGTGATTGTAACTTAATCTTATCGAATAGTTGACCGATTCAGTGATTTGTATGCTTAGAATTGCTACCGATTCAGTGATTTGTAATCTCAAAATGCATTCTTACATGATTGTAACTGATTCTCATCGAACGGTTGACCAATTTGGTGATTTGTAAACTCAAAATGGCTTGTCACATTATTGTAGCCAATTCTCATTGAATAGTTGACCGATTTGTTGATTTGTAACCTCACAATGGCTTGTTACGTAATTTTAGATGATTCTCATCGAATAGTTGACCCATTCTATGATTTGTAAGCTCAAAATGGTTTGCTACGTAATTGTAGATGATCTCATGGAATGATTGATCTATTTGGTTATTTGTATGCTCAGAATGGCTTGTTACGCGATTGTAATTGATTCTCATCGAATGGTTGACCGATTCGGTGATTTGTAAGCTCAGAATGGCTTCTTACGTGATTATAACTGATTCTCATCAAATAGTTGACTGATTCGGTGATTTGTAAGGTCAGAAAGGTTTGTTACATGATTGTAGCTGATTCTCATCGAACGGTTGACCAATTCATCGATTTGTAAGCTCAGAATGGCTTGTTACGTGATTGTAGCTAATTCTCATCAAATGTTTGATAGATGCGGTGATTTGTAAGCTATGAATGGCTTTTACGTGACTGTAATTGATTCTCATTGAATGATTGATTGATTCGTTAATTTGTAAGGTCAGGATGGCTTGTTACATGATTGTAATTGATTGTCATTGAATGGTTGACCGATTTGGTAATTTTTTTGCTCATAATAGCTTGTTACATGATTGTAATTGATTCTCATCAAACGGTTGACCGATTTGGTGATTTGTAAGTTGATAATGGCTTGTTACGTGATTGTAATTGATTTTCATCAAATGGTTGACCGATTCGATAATTTGTAAGCTCAGAATGGCTTGTTACATGATTGTAGTTGATTCTCATCAAACGATTGATCAATTTGGTCATTTGTAATTTCAAAATGGCTTGTTACATTATTGTAGCTGATTCTCATCGAACGTTTAACTGACTCGGTGATTTGTAAGCTTAGAATGGATTGTTACGTGATTGTAGCTGATTCTCATCAAATGGTTGACTGATTCAGTGATTTGTAAGCTCATAATGACTTGTTACGTGATTGTAATTAATTATCATCAAACATTTGATCGATTCAAAGATTTGTAAGGTTGGAATGGCTTGTTACGTGATTGTAAATTATTCTCATCGAACGATTGACTGATTTGGTGATTTGTAAGCTGAGAATTGCTTGTTACGTGATTATAATTGATTCTCATCGAACGGTTGACCGATTCAATGATTTCTAAGCTCAGAATGATTTTTTATGTGATTTAGATGATTTTCATCAAAAGGTGGTCGATTCAGTGATTTGTAAGCTTAGAATGGCTTGTTACGTGATTATAGCTGATTCTCATTAAATGGTTGACTGATTCGGTGATTTGTAAACTTAGAATGGCTTGTTGCATTATTGTAATTGATTCTCATTGAACGGTTGACTGATTCAGTGATTTGTAAGTTTAGAATGGCTTGTTACGTAAAATTGTAGCTAACTCTAATTGAATGGTTGACCGATTCGTTGATTTCTTAGCTCAAAATGGCTTGTTATGTGATTATAGCTGATTCTCATTAAACAGTTGACCGATTCTGTGATTTCTAACTTTAGAATGGCTTGTTACATAATTGTAGCTTATTCACATCGAACAGTTGACTGATTCGGTGATTTGTAAGGTCAAAATGGCTTGTTACATGATTGTAGCTGATTCTCATGGAACGGTTCACCGATTCAGTGATTTTTGAACTCAAAATGGCTTGTCACGTGATTGTAGCTGATTCTCATCGAACGATTGACCGATTCAATGATTTGTAAGTTCAGAGTGGCTTGTTACGTGATTGTAATTGATTCTCACCGAATAATTGACCAATTCGGTGATTTATAACCTTAGAATGGGTTATTACGTGATTGTAGTCAAATCTCATTGAACGGTTGAGCGATTCAGGTTTTTCAAAGCTTAGAATGGCTTATTACATGATTGTAGATGATTCTCATCGAACGGTTGATTGAGTCAATGACTTGTAAGCTCATAATGGATTGGAAAGTGAGTGTAGTTGATTCTCATTAAACAGTCGACCAATTCGGTGATTTAAAAGTTCGGTTGACCCATTCGGTGATTTGAAAGCTTAGAATGGCTTTTTACGTTATTGTAGCTGATTCTCATCAAACGGTTGAACAATTCAATTATTTGTAAGCTTAGAATGGCCTGTTACGTGACTGTAGCTTATTGTCATTGAATGGTTGACTGATTCGGTGATTTGTATGCTCAGAATAGCTTGTTACGTTATTGTAATTGACTCTCATCAAACGGTTGACCGATTCGGTGATTTGTAAGCTCAAAATGCCTTTTTACATGATTGTAGCTGATTCTCATCAAATGGTTAACCAATTCAATGATTTGTAAGCTTAGAATGGCTTCTTACATGACTGTAGCTCATTGTCATCGAACAGTTGACCGATTTGGTGATTTGTATACTTAGAATGGCTTGTTACGTGATTGTAATTGACTCTCATCGAACGGTTGATCGATTCGGTGATTTGTAATCTCAAAATGGCTTGTTATGTAATTTTAGTTGATTCTCATCAAACGGTTCATCGATTAAGTGATTTGTATGCTCAGAATGGGTTGTTACATGATTGTAGCTGATTCTCATCAAATGGTTGTTCGATTTGGTGATTTGTAAGCTCAGAATAGCTTGTTACATGATTGTAACTAATTCTCATCGAACAGTTGATCGATTCAGTGATTTTTAAGCTTAGAATGGCTTGTTACATGACTGTAGCTGATTCTCATCGAATGATTGACCCATTCATTGATTTGTAAACTTAGAATAGCGTTTTACGTGATTGTAATTGATTCTTATCAAATAGTTGACCAATTCGATGATTTGTAAGCACATAATGGCTTGTTATATGATTGTAGCTGATTCTCATCGAACAGTTTACCGATTCAGTGATTTGTAAGCTCATAATGGCTTGTTGCATGATTGTAGATGATTGCCATCGAATGGTTGATCGATTCGGTGATTTGTAAGCTTAGAATGGCTTGTTATGTGATAATAATTGATTCTCATCAAATGGTTGACTGATTCAATGATTTGTAAGCTCAAAATGGCTTCTTACATGATTGTAGTTGATTCTCATTAAACAGTTGACCGATGCAATGATTTATAAGCACAGAATGGCTTGTTATGTGATTGTAGCTGATTCTCATCAAACGGTTGATCGATTCAGTGATTTGTAAACTTAGAATGGCTTGTTACGTGATTGTAATTCATTCTCATCAAACAATTGACCAATTCAGTGATTTGTAAGCTCAGAATGGGTTGTTACGTGATTGTAGCCCAATCTCATCGAATGATTGACCGATTTAGGGGTATCTAAGCTCAAAATGGCTTGTTACATGATTGTAGATGTTTCTCATCAAACAGTTGATTGATTCAGTAATTTGTAACCTCAAAATGGCTTGTTATGTGAGTATAGCTGATTTTCATTAAACGGTTGACTGATTTGGTTATTTAAAAGCTAGGTTGATAGATTTAGTGATTTGTAAGCTTACAATGGCTTGTTACGTGATTGTAATTGATTCTCATCGAACAGTTGACCGATTCAATGATTTGTAAGCTCATAATGGCTTGTTATGTGATTGTAGCTAACTATCATCAAATGGTTGACCGATTTGGTAATTTGTAAGTTTAGAATGGCTTGTTACATGACCGTAGCTGATTCTCATCGAACGGTTGACCGATTTGGAGATTTGTAAGCTCAAAATACCTTGGTACGTGATTGTAGCTGATTTTCATCTAACAGTTGACCGATTCAGTGATTTGTAAGCTCAGAATGGTTTGTTACCTGATTGTAATTGATTCTCATTGAATGTTTGACCGATTTAGTTATTTGAAAGCTCAAAATGGCTTATTACATGATTGTAGATAATTCTCATTGAACAGTTGATCGATTCGGTGATTTGTAAGCTCAAAATGCCTTGGTACGTGATTGTAGCTAATTCTCATCAAACAGTTGACCGATTCAGTGATTTGTAAGTTCAAAATGGTTTGTTACCTAATTGTAATTGATTCTCATTTAACGGTTGACTGATTCGGTGATTTGTAAGCTCAGAATAGTTTTTTACGTGATTGTAATTGATTCTCATCGAACGGTTGACCGATTCAGTGATTTGTAAGCTCAGAATGACTTTTTACGTGATTGTAATTGATTCTCATCGAACGGTTGACCGATTCGGTGATTTGTAAGCTCAGAATGACTTTTTACGTGATTGTAATTGATTCTCATCGAACGGTTGACCGATTCGATGATTTGGGGGTCAGAATGGATGTTATGTGATTGTAGCTGATTCTCATCAAATGGTTGACCATTTTGGTGATTTGTAAGCTCAGAATGGCTTGTTACCTTATTGTAGCTGATTCTCACCAAACGGTTGACCATTTTGGTGATTATAACATATTAACTTTGTTATTAACTATGACATTAGATAGATTTCTAAAAGAGAAGAATCATTTCATTAAATTAAAGACGTTTGATAAATTTTTTTTATGAATATCTTTTTTTTTTATCAGCTATTACTACTCAATAATATTCATTGAATATAGTTGAATTCTTTTTTTGTCAGCCAAATTTTTGACACTGAACACTCAACACTCAATTAAATTCTTATCAATAATCTATTTTGTTTAATATTCTTTTTTTTTTTTACAGCATTGCAATATTGGAGGCAAAAATGTAATTTAGGCATTTACTTTTTTTTTGGAGTTACCAAAAAATACATAATAATTCCCCTCCTATTTTTTTTTGTCGAGATTCTCGATCAGTCATTATTCCTTGCGAAGTAGAAAGGATTGCAATCCCCATTCCACCTAAAACTTTAGGGATTTCTCAAGAATTAAGCTCAAAATAGCTTGTTACATGATTGTAACTGATTCTCATAGAACGGTTGACCGATTCAGTGATTTGTACAATCAAAATGGCTTGTTACATGATTGTAGTAGATTCTCATTGAATGCTTGACCGATTCTGTGATTTGTAAGCTCAAAATGGCTTGTTACCTTATTGTAGCTAAATCTCACCAAACTGTTGACCATTTCGGTGATTGTAAGCTCAGAATACCTTGTTACATTATTGTAATTAATTCTCATCGAACGGTTGATCAATTCATTGATTTGTAAGCTTAGAATAGCTTGTTACGTGTTTGTAGCTGATTCGCATCAAACGGTTGACTGATTTGATGATTTGTAAGCTCAGAATGGCTTGTTACCTTATTGTAGCTGATTCTCATCAAACGGTTGATCGATTTGGTGATTTGTAAGCTGAGAATGGCTTGTTACTTGGTTGTAAGTTATTCTCATTGAATGGTTGACCGATTCGGTGATTTGTAAGCTCAGAATGGCTTTTTACATGATTGTAATTCATTCTCATCGTCGGGTTGACCGATTGGATGATTTGTAAGCTCAAAATGACTTGTTACATGATTTTGGATGATTCTCATTAAACGGTTGATTGATTCGATGATTTTTAAGCTTAGACTGGCTTTTTACGTGATGTTAATTGATTCTCATCGAACAGTTTTCTGATTTAATGATTTGTAAGCTCAAAATGGCTTATTACGTGATTGTAGCTGATTCTCATCAAACGGTTGACCAATTCAGTGATTTGTAAGCTCAGAATACTTGATTGTAGCTAATTCTCATCGAACGGTTCATTGATTCAGTGATTTTTGAGCTCAAAATGGCTTGTTATGTAATTGTAGCTGATGCTCATCAAACGGTTGATCGATTGGGTGATTTGTTGGCTAAGAATGGCGTGTTACGTGATTTTAATTGATTCTCATTGAACAGTTGACTGATTCGGTAATTTTTAAGCTCGAAATGGCTTGTTACGTGATTGTAGTTTATTCTCATCAAACGGTTGACCGATTTAGTGATTTGTAAGCTCAGAATGTGTTGTGACATGACTGTTGTTGATTCTCATCTAACGGTTCCGACCGATTCGGTGATTTGTAAGCTCAAAATGGCTTGTTACACAATTGCAGCTGATTCTCATCAAACGGTTGACCGATTCGATGATTTGTAAGCTTAGAATGGCTTGTTGCATGATTGTAATTGAGTCTCATCGAAAGGTTTACCGATTCAGTGATTTCTAAGCTCAAAATAGCTTGTTACGTGATTGTAGTTGTTTCTCATCGAAAGGATGATCGATTCGGTGATTTGTAAGCTCAGAATGTCTTGTTACATAATTGTAACTGATTCTCACTAAACGGTTGACCAATTCGGTGATTTATAAGATCAAAATGGCTTGTTACATGATTGTAGCTGATTCTCATCAAAAGGTTCATTGATTTGGTGATTTGTAAGCTTAGAATGGCTTGTTACGTGATTCCAGCTGATTCTCATCGGACGGTTCACTAATTCCATGATTTGTAAGCTCGAAATGGTTTGTTAGTTGATTCTAACTAATTCTCATTGAATGGTTGACCGATTCAGTGATTTGTAAGCTCATAATGACTTGTTCCATGATTGTAGCTAATTCTCATCGAACGGTTGTCTAATTCAGTGATTTGTAAGCTCATAATGGCTTGTTACGTGATTGTAATTAATTCTTATCAAACGGTTGACTAATTTGGTGATTTGTAAGCTCAAAATGGCTTGTTACATGATTGTAGTTGATTCTGATCAAATGATTGACTGATTTGGTGATTTGTAAGCTTAAAATGGCTTGTTACGTGATTGTAGCCGATTCTCATCAAACGGTTGAGCGACTCAGTGATTTTTAAGTTGAGAATAGTTTTTTACATGATTGTAGCTGATTCTCATCAAATAATTGACCAATTCAGTGATTTGTAAGCTCAGAATGGCTTGTTACATGATTGTAGCTAATTCTGATCGAATGGTTGATTCATTCGATGATTTGTAAGCTCAGAATGGTTCATTACGTGATTGTAGCTGATTCTCATCGAACGGTTGACTGAGTCGATGATTTGTAAGGTCATAATAGCTTGTTATGTCATTATAGCTGATTCTCATCAAATGGTTGACCAATTGGGTGATTTGTAAGCTCAGAATGGCTTGTTACATGATTATAGTTGATTCTCACAGAACGGTTGACCGATTCATTGATTTGTTAGCTCAAAATGGCTTGTTACATGATTGTAGCTGATTCTCATTGATCAGTTGACTGACTCCGTGATTTGTAAGTTTAGAATGGCTTGTTACATTATTGTAATTGATTCTCATCGAAATATTGAATGATTCGCTAATTTGTTAGCTCAAAATGGCTTGTTACATGATTGTAGCTGATTCTCATAGAGCAGTTGACCATATCCATGATTTGCAAGCTCAGACTAGCTTGTTCTGTGATTTTTTAAGCTTAGAATAGCTTGTTACGTGATTGTAGCTGATTCTCATTGAACGGTTGACCATTTCACTGAATTCTGAGCTAAGAATGACTTTTTACATGATTGTAATATATTCTCATCAAATGGTTGACCGATTTAGTGATTTGTAAGCTCAGAATGACTTGTTACATGAGCGTAGTTGATTCTCTTCAAAGGGTTGACTGATTTGGTGATTTATAATCTCAAAATGGCTTGTTACATGATTGTAGCTAATTCTCACTGAATGGTTGACCGATTGGATGATTTGTAAGCTTAGAATGGCTTGTTACATGATTTTAGCTAATTCTCATAGAACAAGTGATCGATTTTATGATTTGTCAGCTCAAAATGGCTTATTATGTGATTGTAATTGATTCTCATCAAATGATTAACTAATTCTATTATTTGTTAGCCCAGAATGGCTCGGTAAATGATTGTAATTGATTCTCATCGAAAGGTTTACCGATTCGGTGATTTGTAAGCTTAGAATGGCTTGTTACATGATTGTAGCTAATTCTCATCGAACAATTGACTGATTCAGTGATTTTTAAGCTCAGAATGGTTGTTACGTGACTGTAATTGATTCTTATCGAACGGTTGCCCGATTTGGTGATTTGCAAGCAAAAAATGGTTTGTTACGTGATTGTAATTGATTCTCATCGAACGGTTGATTGATTCAGTGATTTGTAAGCTCAGAACAGCTTGTTAAATGATTGTAATTGATTCTCATCAAACGGTTGAACGATTCATTGATTTGTAAGCTCAGAATGGCTTGTTACGTGATTGTAGCTGATTCTCATCAAATGGTTGGATGATTCGATGATTTATTAGCTTAGAATGACTTGTTACATGATTGTAATTGATTCTCATCGAACGGTTGACTAATTCAGTGATTTGTAAGCTCAAAATAGTTTCTTACATAATTTTAGCTGATTCTCATTAAACAGTTGACCGATTTGATGATTTGTAAGCTTAGAATGGCTTGTTATGTGATTGTAGCTAATTCTCATCGAACGGTTAACCGATGCGATGATTTGTAAGTTCAGAATGGCTTGTTATGTGATTGTAACTGATTCTCATCGAACAGTTGATCGATTCGGTGATTTGTAAGTACAAAATGGCTTGTTATGTGATTGTAATTGATTCTCATCAAACGGTTGACCGATTCATTGATTTGTAAGCTTAGAATAGCTTGTTACGTGATTGTAGTTGATTCTCATCAAATGGTTGAATGATTCGATGATTTATTAGCTCAGAATGGCTTGTTACGTGATTGTAATTGATTCTCATCGAACGGTTGACTAGTTGGACTTCTTTGATCTTATTGTCTTCATATTCTCTTACAGTTGGTGAAGTAGCAGTTCGACAAGATCTACCTGGTGATCTTTCTTCACAATTTTATATGCCATGTCCACGACGCTACAGGGTACACTGTTTAGTCTACTGGATTGAAATATCTCATACCCAATGACATGAGCTGCGAATTTTACCGCTGGGTCTTTGATGGTTGAGATTTTCAATGCCCTACCATCCCATTAAGCTCCAGTGTTCTTTTCAATGTCAGGATGAGATGAACTTTGAAAGGCTTTTGCTTTGTCAATTGTAGGGTACCTAGTAACCCTACTGATAATCTTCTTTGTGACCTCAACAAGTTTATTTAACCAAAATTTGCCATCATGAAATTTTCTTAGCATAATTCTTATCCAATCAGTGTTGAATGTTTGCGGGAAGTATGTAAAATGTGATAACCCTGACTCCTCGATCTTCTTATAATCAGATTTTATCTTCCCATCCGGTCCACAAACTTGTTGATAAGTAGCAATGGTCTCGAAATCACCTACTTCTCCAATTTTGCAATCAATATATGCCCTAACATCTTTTGTTAACAAAACCCTATCTAGAATACTCGAAAATGCACCTATATCATTTGTTTGTGCTGCAACCTTGGGATGTGGTTTGAATTTGGCCACAAAGAAATTAGCCCTAACAATTAATTCTACTTCCTCCTCAATGTTTTGCAATTTGCTTGCAGTCAATGTTGATGCCATAAATTATTTCTAGGGTTTCGGCAAGCAATAGATAACCAATGTTTGGTAGGCAAATGAACTTACTTGATATCATCGAAGAATTATTGTCGGTTTGATCTACAGTAGCTTTGAATCTTTTCTAGAAAATCTTTAGCTTGAACTCTTCTCTGTAAAATCTCTATTCTTCAAAATCGCAGTGTAACAATGAACTCTATTTCCACGTATTTATAGACTTTTTTGATATTCTCGCTCAAACTTTTGTGCATTAAATGCATGGCCTAAATTTTGATATGAAACAATTGTCAGCTCAATAATGTCTATTATTTCATTTGCTCGGTTAACATAGAATTTCTTCATCGATTTGTATTGTTGTCAGTTAACCTTGTATAGTGATTACCGATGGGTAATCAACTGTTGTTTCTTCTTTTACCAACTATGTGACATTTACAAACTCACAACACATAAACCATAGTGCATCTTTATTCATGCAGATTTGGTATTTGTACATCATGTATAAGGAACTGTATGTAAAATGTAATCATTTAAAAATGTCAGTTCCATACATACCTTTGTCATCTTAAGTGGAGGTACCGATGTCACCCAATCCAGTGGACGAGGTTTCACTGACAATGTTACTTGACTCAGCATTCTCATTAGATGCCTTCTTCCACATTGTGTTCCTTAACTTCATAATTTCTACAATGTTATATCCACTCTCAAATATATGGTTTTCATCTGGTGCTTGGTCTCTATAGTTCTTGCTTAAATGACCGACCTTGTGATAGTGCATACATGTCATTCCTCCATTTGTCTAGTTTCTTGATTGTCCAATCCAACTCTTTCTATAATAGTTTGCTGCAATATGTCCATACTGACCACATACAACACAATTAGTCCATGTATTATAATCTCAAACATATGAGTTACCTTGTCTCTTCGGTTGATATTGCTTTCGTTGTAGTTTTTCTTTAGGTGTCCAGACTTGTTTCATTTTTTCCTTGTAGTCCCTTGCAGTGTGTCCATGCTTATTACAAGTATAGCATATTTTCTCCTTAGTAGTATTATTAGCAATGTCATTCTACTTAGCTTTGCATTCATAAGTTAGATGTCCAAACTTACCATAGTAATAACAATATCCATTGAATTTAGGAATGACAAGAGGCTTACCTTGTGCTTTGCTTCTCCACATTAGATGTATGTCTTGGTTTTCCACAGTGATAACATGTCAACACTTTAGGTTTCTGACTTTGATTGTTGTTGACTTTTTTCGCTGCTTGTGATGATTCTCTTTCACCTGTGTAGCCTATACCGGCTCTGCTTCTAAATCTTCTCTGATTAGTCAGGAAATCATCAATCTTTTTAGAACTGTCCTTAGCTATCTTCATCATTTCATTGTGTTAATTTTATATCTTTATTTCATTTCTTAGTTTTTCATTATCTTCTTTGAGTATTGCAACATCTTTAAGTCTTCTTGATAATTCTCCATTTACTCAGTTCATTTCTTGATTAACTATCATCATCTGATTTGATACTTGGAAGTGACAATCAGTGAGTCTCTATATTTCACTTTCTTTTGCTTGGAGTTGTTCAGTCATCGGTCTTCGGTCTTGAATAGCCAGATTTTGATCTTGTTCAACTTGTCTAGCATTGTTCATGATTTCCACCATTCTCACCATTTGTGATTCATGACCGATTTGAAGTGCTTTCACTTGCTCAGATAGATGCTGATTCTTTTCAGATAAATCAGAGATTATGCTTTCAGATCCATCAGAGATGCTTTTAAAGCTTGATTCAATATGATCAAATATTTCATCAATAGGCTCTTCATGATAACTGATTTCATTTTGTTGAATTGCAAGATTCTTTCTTTCAACCAGTAATTTCTTCAGTTCTTCCTTGGCTTGTTTATACAGTTCCACAAACATTTGTCTTTGTATCTTCTGATTCTCAATAGTCTTGTCAAGTTTGTATCTCTCCATGACTTAGATCTTTGCCCTTTAGTGGTTAGACTGTTCAACAAGAGAACTGAGCTCTGATACCAATTGTTGGAATTATGAGAGATCGGTACTGAGAGGGGAGGGGTGAATCAGTGCCTTCAAAAACTTCACTTGTAAAACCTTTCAGATCTATAACTGTGTACTATAATAACCGATCAAAATAAATTGAATCTAATTGCATAAATCAATCATCTAGTTAACTTGAGAAAGTAAACAACATGAAATCAATATGACAATCACATAACACAAGTATTTTGGTAATGTAGAAACCCTTGTAAGAAGGTAAAAACTACGGTGGGGATGACACCCACAAATTCTTCACTACTACAGATAGAAAAAGTTTGCCTGTTAAGGCTACAAGTTTTGATCACTTCTGATGATCTTACCTTGTTAGGAGTAAAATATTAGATCAGCTAGATCTACCTAGTTATAGAATTTTGACAACACCAATGAAGTGTGTACTTGGTAAAGAGATTTGCATAAGACTGTTAAGTCTACTCTATTAAGAGATTTTATCAAAAACTCTACTACAATTGCTAGAAAGTAATAGGCAATTATTTGCTAGTTTGACAACTCAATTATCTGAAACAGATCAATAAATGCTCATTAAATATCACCTTGACTGTGATGATTCACTACTTTGTCTTGCTCGGTAGCCTTGTCTAATTCTGCTCAATCTGATATCCTCTGTACTCTGTTCTGCTCTCCGTAAACTGATTGACTTGAAGTTAGGCAATGGCTTCAAGTGCTCCATGATTCATATATATCAGTTCACTCACTTCTTCCAAAATGAAGTGAACATACAAAATATATAGTGTTCTATTTTTGCCGCCTTAGCAAAAATTAGGTTACAAAAATAATCATAACCCTAAGATCTACGGTGCAAAATTAACCTAGATCAACTATTATAATAAGATAAACATTACATTTAATGAGTATCTTTTAAAATAAATGTTCCTCGATCTTGGTAAACCATTTTATGATTTGTTATAACCATTTGCATAGAACAATGTGCCATTTCAGATTACTATGCCATTTTCTATGATCATTGGTAAACACTGTATAATTTGCTCGGTGTATACTGCGATGCTCAGTGTTTACTATTTGTCGGTGCCAGTGTCACTGGTGCTCGGTAAATTATGTGATGCTCAGTGTAAATGCTTTACCGACTGCTATGTCTTACTTCTGGTTACTGACCAACTCAATATAAGTGACCGACTGACCTATTTATTATCCTTTGATACTAATGACAACCTTAAATGATCAATAAAGATTAACAGGAACAAGCCCTTTTAAGCTTACAAATCAGAGAATCGGTCAACCGTTTGATGAGAATAAGCTACAATCAGATAACAAGCCATTCTGAGCTTACAAATCATCAAATCAATCAACTGTTTGAAGAGAATCAATTACAATCATGAAACAAGCCATTCTCAGCATATAAATTATCGAATCAGCTACAATCACATAACAATACATTCTGAGCTTACTAATCACTGAATCGGTCAACCGTTGGATAAGAACCAACTATAATCACGTAACAAGCCATTCTGAGTGTACAAATCACTAAATCAGTCAACCCTTCGATGACAATCAGTTACAATCAGTTAACTATTTGATGAGAATCAACTACAATCACTTAACAAGCCATTATGAGCTTACAAATCACCAAATCGATCAATCGTTTAATGAAAATTAGCTACAATCATGTAACAACCTATTCTGAGCTTAAAAATCACTGAATCGGTAAACCGTTCGATGAGAATTAGTTACAATCACGTAACAAGCCATTTTGAGCTAACTAATCACCGAATTGGTCAACCGTTTAATAAGAATCGACTACAATCACGTAACAAGCCATTCAAAGCTTACAAATCACCAAATTGTTCAACCGTTCCATTAGAATCAACTACAATCACTTATCAAGCCATTCTGAGGTTACAAATCACCAAATCGGTCAACTGTTCGATGAGAATAAGCTACAATCATGTAAAAAGCCATTTTGACCTTACAATTCACCGAATCGGTCAACCGTTCGATAAGAATCAGCTACAATAAAGTAACAAGCTATTCTAACCTTACAAATAACCAAATCGGTCAACCATTCAATGAGAATCAGCTACAATCATTTATCAAGCCATTCTGAGCTTACAAATCACCAAATCAGTCAACCGTTCGATGAGAATTAGCTAGAATGATGTAACAAGCCATTCTGAGCATATAAATTATCGAATCGGTCAACTGTTCAATGAGAATCAGCTACAATCACGTAACAAGCCATTATGAGCTTATAAATCACCGAATCGGTCAACTATTTGATGAAAGTCAACTACAATCACATAACAAGCCATTCTGACCTTACAAATAATTGAATCGGTCAACCAATCAATGATAATTAGCTACAATCATGTAACCAGCAATTTTGAGCTTACAAATCACTGAATCAGTCAACCGTTCGATGAGAATTAGCTCCCAATCATGTAACAAGATATTCTGAGCTTAAAAATCATCGAATTGGTCAACTGTTTGATTAGAATCACCTTTAATCACATAACAAGCCATTCCAAGCTTACAAATCACCAAATCGGTGAACCGTTCGATGAGAATCAACTACAATCATGATTCAAGCCATTCTGAGCTTACAAATCACCGAATCGGTCAACCATTCAATGAGAATAAGCTACAATCATGTAATCAATTTTGAACTTACAAATCCTTGAATCGGTCAACCATTTGATGAGAATCGGCTACAATCACGTATCAACCTATTCTAAGCTTAGAAATCACCGAATCAGCTACAATCATGTAACAAGCCATTTTGAACTTACAAATCACTGAATCAGTCAACCTTTTGATGAGAATCAGCTATAATCATGAAACAAGCCATTTTGTGCTTAGAAATCACTAAATCAGTCAACCGTTGGATCAAAATCAGCTCGAATCACGTAACAAGCCATTTTGAGATTACAAATCACTGAATTGATACATGGTTTGATGAGAATCAGCTACAATCACGTAACAAGCCATTCTTTGCTTACAAATCACCAAATGGGTCAACCACTCGATGAGAATCAGTTACAATCAGGTAACAAGCCATTCTGAGCTTACAAATCACCGAATCTATCAACCATTCGATGAGAATCAATTACAATCATGTAACAAGACATTTTGAGCTTACAAATCACCGAATAGATCAACTGTTTGATGAGAATCAGCTACAAATCACTTAACAAGCCATTCTAAGCTTAAAAATCACTGACTTAGTGAACCGTTTGATCAGAATAAGCTACAATCACGTATCAAGCCATTCTGAGTTACAAATCACTGAATCGGTCAACCTTTCGATGAGAAACAATTACAATCACTTAACATGCCATTCTGAGCTTACAAATCACAGAATCGGTCAACCGTATGATAAGAATAAATTATAATCTCGTAACAAGCCATTCTGAGCTTACAAATTAATGAATTAGACAACCGTTCGATGAGAATCACTTGCAATCATGAAACAAGCCATCCTAAGCTTATAAATCACCGAATCGATCAACTATTTGATCAGAATCAGCTACAATCACGTAACATGCCATTATGAGCTTACAAATCACCCAATCAGTCAACTGTTCAATGAGAATCAGCTACAATCATGAAACAAGCCATTCTGAGCTTAAAAATCACCGAATTGCTCAACCGTTCGATGAGAATTAACTACAATCATGAAAAAATCCATTTTGAGTTTACAAATCAACGACTCGATCCACCGTTTGATGAAAATCAGCTATAATCATGTAACAAGCCATTCTAAACTTACAAATCAATGAATCGGTCAACTTTTTGATGAGAATTAGCTAGAATCACGTAACAAGCCTTTTTTAGCTTACAAATCATAGAATCAGTCAACAGTTTGATGAGAATCAGCTATAATCACGTAACAAGCCATTTTGAGCTTGCAAATCACTGAATCGCTCAATCGTTTCAAGAGAATCATTTAAAATCACAAAACAAGCTATTATGAGCTTACAAATTACCAAATCAGTCAATTGTTCAATGAGAATCAGCTACAATCATGTAACTAGCCATTTTGAGCTTACAAATGATGGAATCGGTCAACCATTTGATGAGAATAAAAAATAATCACATAACAAGCCATTCTGAGATTACAAATCACTGAATTGGTCAAGCATTTGATGAGAATAAGCTACAATCATATAACAAGCCATTCTGAGCTTACAAATCACTAAATTGGTCAACCATTCGATGCGAATCAGCTACAATCATGTAACAAATAATTTTGAATCTACAAATCACCGAATCGGTCAACCGTTCAATGAGAATCAAATACAATCACGTAAAAAGCTATTATGAGCTTACAAATTACCGAATCGGGCTATCGTTTAATGAGAATCAATTACAATCATGTAACAAGCCATTCTGAGCTTAAAAATCACCGAACCAGTCAACCATTCTATGAGAATCAATTACAATCTCTTAGCAAGCCATTATGTGCTTACAAATCACCGAATCGGTCAACCGTTCGATGAGAATTAATTACAATCACGTAACAAGTCATTCTAAGCTTACAAATCATCAAACCAGTTAACCGTTGTATGAAGATCAATTACGATCACGTAATAAGTCATGGCATACAAATCATCGAATTGATCAACCGTTTGATGAGAATCAATTACAATGACGTAACAAGCCTTCCGAGCTTACAAATCACCATATCAATCAACCGTTCGATGACAATCAGCTACAATCACGTAACAAGCTATTTTGAGCTTACCAATTATCAAATTCATCAACCGTTCAATGAGAATCAATTACAATCATGTAAGAAGGCATTCTAAGCTTGCAAATAACTGAATCAGTCAGCCATTCGATTAGAATCAGCTCTAATCATGTCAATGATTTGATGAGAATCAATTATAATCATGTAACAATCCATTTTGAGCTTACAAATCATCAATTCGGTCAACCCTTTGATGAGAATAGGCTACAATCACGTAACAAGCTATTTTGAGCTTACAAATACCTGAAGCGGTCAACTGATTGATGAGAATCAATTACAATCACGTAACAAGCCATTCTAAGCTTACAAATCATCGAATCGGTCAACCATTTGATGAGAATCAATTACAATCAGGTAACAAGACATTTTGAACTTATAAATCACCAAATCAGTCAATCGTTCGATGAGAATCAACTACAATCACGTAACAAGCCATTTTGAGCTTACAAATCACTGAATCGGTAAACCATTTGATGAGAATCAAATACAAATACATAACAAGCCATTTTGAGCTTAAAAATCACTGAATCGGTCAACTGTTCGATGATAATCAATTATAATCACGTATCAAGCCATTCTAAGCTTACAAATGATCAAATCGGTCAACCGTTCAATGAGAATCAATTACAATCATGTAACAAGCCATTCTGAGCTTACAAATCATTGAATCGATCAACCATTTGGTGAGAATCAGCTGTAATCATGTAACAAGCCATTCTGAGTTTACAAATCACATAATAGGTCAACCGTTGGATGAGAATCAGCTAAAATCATGTAACAAGCCATTTTGAGCTTACAAATTATCGAATCGGTCAACCATTAGATGAGAATCAGCTACAATCACGTAACAAGCCATTGTGAGCTTACAAAATCACCAAATTGGTCAACCATTCGATGAGAATAAATTACAATCACTTAAAAAGCCATTCTGAGTTTACAAATCATCGAATTGGTCAACTATTTGATGAGAATCAATTACAATCACATAACAAGCCATTCTGAGCTTACAAATCACCGAATCGGTAAACCGTTCGATGTGAATTAGCTACAATCATGTAACAAGCTATTTTGAGCTTACAGATCACCAGATCGATCAACCGGTCGAGGAGAATCACATAATAAGCCATTATGAGCTTACAAATCACCGAATTGGTCAATCATTTGATGAGAATTAGCTACAATTACGTAACAAGCCATTCTGAGCTAAATTATCACCAAATTAGTCTATCGTTCGATAAGAATCAGCTACAATCACATAATAAGCCATTCTGAGCTTACAAATCACCGAATCGGTCAACTGTTTGATGAGAATCAACAACAATCATATAACAAGCCATTCTGAGCTTACAAATCACTGAATCGGTCAACTGTTAAATGAGAATCAACTACAATCACATAACAAGCCATTCTGAGCTTATAAATCACTGAACAGTCAATCGTTCGATGAGAGTCAGAAACAATCACGTAACAAGCCATTCTGAGCTTACAAATCATTGAATCGGTCAACTGTTCGATGAGAATCAACTACAATCACATAACAAGCCATTCTGAGCATACAAATCATCGAATCGGTCAACCGTTCGATGAGAATTAGCTACATTCATGTAACAAGCTATTCTAAGCTTATAAATCACTGAATTGGTCAACTATTTGATGAGAATTAGCTACAATCACGTAACAAGCTATTCTATGCTTACAAATCACTGAATCGGTCAACCGTTTGATGAGAATCAAATACAATCACATAACAAGTTATTCTAAGCTTACAAATCAATAAATCAATCAACCGTTCAATGAGACTCAACTACAATCATGTAACAAGCTATTTTAAGCTTACAAATTACCTAATCGGTCAACCGTTTGATGAGACTCAGCTACAATCATGTAAGAAGCCATTCTAAGTTTACAAATCATCGAATCGGTCAATCGTTCGATGAGAATCAGCTACAATCATGTAAGAAGCCATTCTGAGCTTCTAAATCACTGAATCGGTCAACCGTTCGATGAGAATCAGCTACAATCATGTAAAAATCAATTCTCATCTTACAAATCACCGAATCGGTCAACCGTTTGCAGAGAAATCTACAATCATGTAAGAATCCATTCTGAGCTTACAAATCACTTAATCGGTCAACCTTTCGATGAGAATCAATTACAATCACCTCTCAATTACAATCACATAACAAACCATTCTGAGCTGACAAATCACCAAATCGGTCAACCATTTGATGAGAATGAATTATAATCACATAAAAAACAATTATGAATAAAAAAATCACCAGATCGATTAACCATTCGATGAAAATCAAGTACAATCACCTAACAAGCCATTCTGAGTTTACAAATCATCGAATCGGTTAATTTTTCAATGAGTCTCAGATACAATAATGTAACAATCCATTCTGAGCTGACAAATCACCGAATTGGTCAACTGTTCGATGAGAATCAATTACAATCTCGTAACAACCCATTCTTAGCTTACAAATCACCCAATCGATCAACCCTTTGATTCAAATCAACTACAATCATGGAAGAAGCTATTTTGATACAAATCACTGAATCGATCAACCATTCGATGAAAATCAGCTACAATCACATAACAAGCCATTTTGAGCTTACAAATCACCGTATTAGTTAACCGTTTGATGAGAATCAAATACGATCACGTAAAAAGCCATTCTGAGCTTAGAAATAATTGAATCGGTTAACCGTTTGATGAAAATCAGCTACAATAACATAATAAGTCATTTTGAGCTTACAAATCAATGAATCGGTCAACTGTTCAATGAGAATAAGCGACAATCATGTAAGAAGCTATTCTGAGCTTACAAATCACTGAATTGGTCAACCGTTCGATGAGTCTCAGCTAAAATCAGGTAACAAGCCATTTTGAGCGTACAAATCAGGAATCGGTCAACCATTCGATGAGAATCAACTACAATAATGTAACAAGCCATTCTGAGCTTACAAATCACTGAATCGGTCAATCATTTGATGAGAATCAACTACAATCATGTAACAAGCCATTCTGAACCTACAAATCACTGAATCGATTAATTATTCAGTGAAAATCAAGTATAATCATGTAACAAGACATTCTGAGCTTACAAATCACTGAATCGGTCAATTGTTCGATGAGAATCAATTATAATCACGTAACAAGTCATTCTTAACTTACAAATCACCGAATCGGTCAACCATTCGATGAGAATCAGCTTCAATCACGTAACAAGCCATTATGAGCTTACAAATTACTAAATCGGTCAATCGTTCAATGAGAATGAGATACAATCATGTAACAAGCCATTTTGAGCGTACAAATCATCAAATCGGTCAACCGTTCAATGAGTCTTAGCTACAATCATGTAACAAGCCATTCTGAGTTTAAAAATCATAGAATCGGTCAACTATTCGATGAGAATCAGCTACAATCACATAAAAAGCTATTCTAAGCTTACAAATCATGGAATCGGTCAACTGTTTGATGAGAATCAGCTACAATTATGTAACAAGCTATTCAAAGCTTATAGATCACTGAATCGGTCAACCGTTTGATGGGAATTAGCTACAATCACGTAAAAAGCAATTATGAGCTTACAAATCACCGAATCGTTCAACCATTCGATGAGAATCAATTACAATCACGTAACAAGCCATTCTGAGCTTATAAATTATTGAATCAGTCAACTGTTTGATGAAAATCAATTACAATCATGTAACAAACCATTCTGGGCTTACAAATCACTGAATCGGTCAACTGTTGGGTTAGAATCAGCTACAATCACATAACAAGCCATTCTGAGCTTGCAAATCATAAAATTGATCAACCGTTCGATGAGAATAAATTACAATCACTTAACAAGCCATTCTAAGCTAACAAATCACCAAAATTGGTGAACGGTTCGATGAGATTCAGCTACAATCACGTAACCAGCCATTTAGAGCTTAAAAATTACCGAATCGATCAACCATTCGATGAGAATTAGATACAATCATGTAACATGCCACTCTGAGCTTACAAATCATTGAATCGGTCAACCTTTCGATGAGAATCAGCTAGAATCACATAACAAACCATTCTAAGCTTACAAATCACCAAATCGGTCAATCGTTTGATGCAAATCAATGACAATCATCTAACAAGCCATTCTGAGCTTACAAATCACTAAATTGGTCAACTATTCGATTAGAATTAGCTACAATTATGTAAAAAGCCATTCTGAGCTTAAAAATCACCGAATCGGTGAACCGTTCGATGAGAGTCAGCTACAATCACATAAAAAGACATTCTCAGCTTACAAATCACTAAATTGGTTAACCATTCGATGAGAATCAACTACAATCATGTAACAAGCCATTCTCAGCTTACAAATCATTGAATTAGTGAACCGTTCGATGAGAATCAACTACAATCACTTAACAAGCCATTATAAGCTTACAAATCATTGAATTGGTCAACCATTCGATGAGAATCAGCTACAATCAATTAACAAGCTATTCTGAGCTTACAAATCATTGAATTAGTTAACCATTCGATGAAAATCAGCTACAATCAAATAGAATCACATAACAAGTCATCCTGAGCTTACAAATCACCAAATCAGTCAATCATTTGATGATAATAAATTACAATCACGTAACAAGCCATTCTGAGCTTACAAATCACCGAATCGATTAACCATTCAATGAGAATCAGCTACAATCACATAACAAGCCATTTTGTGCTTAGAAATAACTAAATCATTCAACTTTTTGATGAGAATCAGCTACAATCACCTAACAAGCCATTTTGAGTTTAGAAATTATCGAATCGATCAACCATTCGATGAACAATCATGTAACAAGCCATTCTGAGCTTACAAATAATCGCATCAGTCGATGAGAATCAACTACAATCACGTAACAAGTAATTTTGACCTTAGAAAATAATGAATCCGTCAACCGTTCGATAAGAATCAATTACAATCACGTAACAAGCCATTTCAAGCTTACAAATCACCGAATTGGTCAACTGTTTGATGAGAATCAGCTACAATCACATAACAAGCTATTCTGAGCTAACAAATTACCAAATCAATCAACCGTTTGATGAGAATCAACTACAATCACATAACAAGCCATTCTGAGCTTACAAATCATTGAATTGGTCAACCATTTGATGAGAATCAGCTATAATCACATAACAAGCCATTCTAAGCTTATAAATCACCGAATCGGTCAACCGTTCAATGAGAATCATCTACAATCATGTAACAAGCTATTCTGAGCTTACAAATGACCAAATCGGTCAACCTTTCGATGATAATCAGCTACAATCACGTAGCAAGCCATTCTGAGCTTAGAAATCACTGAATTGCTCAACCGATCGATGAGAATCAATTACAATCATGTAAAAAGCCATTGTGAGCTTACAAATCATCGAATCAGTCAATTGGTTAGTGAGAATCAACTACAATCATGTAACATGCCATTCTGAACTTATGAATGATTGAATCAGTCAACCGTTCCATGAGAATCAGCTACAATCACGTAACAAGCCATTCTGAGCTATAATCACATCATAAGTTATTATGAGCTACAAATCACCGAATCGGTCAACTGTTTAATGAGAATAAGCTACAATCATGTAACAAGCCATTATGAGCTAACAAATCACCAAATCGGTCAGTTGTTCGATAAAAATCAACTACAATCACATAACAAGCCATTCTGAGTAAACAAATCACCAAATCGATCAACCATTCGATTGAAATCATCCACAATCACGTAATAAGTCATTCTGAGCTTACAAATTGCCGAATTGATCAACCGTTCAATGAGAATCAATTACAATCACGTAACAAGCCATTATGAGCTTACAAATCCCAGAATCAGTCAACTGTTCGGTGAGAATGAGCTACAATCATGTAACAAGTCATTTTGAGCTTACAAATCATTGAATCGATCGATCGCTCAATGAGAATCAGCTACAATCACATAACAAGCCAATCTGAGCTTACAAATCACCGAATCGGTCAACCGTTCGATAAGAATCAAAAGACCATTCTGAGATTAAAAATCACCGAATCAGTCACCAATTCGATGATAATCAGCTACAATCACGTAACAAGCCATTATGAGCTTCAAATTATTGAATTGGTCAACCGTTCGATGAGAATCACTTACAATCATGAAACAATCCATTCTGAGCTTACAAATTACCGAATCAATCAACCGTTCAAGGAGAATCAGCTACAATCACGTAATAAGCCATTTTAAGCTTACAACAAATCATAGAATCGGTCAATTATTCAATGAGAATCAATTATAATCACGTAACAAGCCATTTTGAGATGACAAATCACTGAATCAGTCAATCGTTTGATGAGAATTAGCTACAATCATGTAACAAGCTATTTTTTGCATACAAATCACCAAATCAGGCAACCATTCTATGAGAATCAATTACAATAATGTAACAAGTCATTCTCAGCTTACAAATCACTGAACTAGTCAACTGTTCTATGTAATCAACTACAATCACATAACAAGCTATTCTAAGATTACAAATCACCAAATCGATCAATCGTCAACCATTCGATTAGAATCAGCTCTAATCACGTAACAAGCCATTATGAGCTTACAAATCACTTAATCGGTCAGCTATTTGATGAGAATCAACTACAATCATATAACAAACTATTTTGAGCTTACAAATCACTGAATCAGTCAATCATTTGATGAGAATCAGCTACAATCATGTAAAAAGCCATTATAATCTTACAAATCATTGAATCGATTAACCATTCGATGAGAATCAGCTATAATCACGTAACAAGCCTTTCTGAGCCTACAAATCATCAAATCGATCAATCGTTTGATTAGAATCAATTACAATCATGTAACAAGCCATTTTGAACTTACAAATCACTAAATCGGTGAAACGTTCGATGAGAATCAGCTACAGTCATGTAACAAGCATGTAACACACCATTATGAAGTTGTAGATCAATGAATTGGTGAACCATTTGATGAGAATCAGCTACAATCACGTAATAAACCATTGTAAGCTTACAAATCACTGAATCAGTCAACCATTCAATGAGAATCAACTACAATCATGTAACAAGTCATTATGAGCTTACAAATCACCGAATCGGTCAATCGTTTGATGAGAATTAGCTACAATCGTGTAACAGGC
The DNA here is from genome assembly GCA_027943335.1 of Chamaecyparis obtusa. Taxonomy (NCBI): domain Eukaryota; kingdom Viridiplantae; phylum Streptophyta; class Pinopsida; order Cupressales; family Cupressaceae; genus Chamaecyparis; species Chamaecyparis obtusa. The sequence continues at coordinate 1,406,177 of BSBK01002264.1, forward strand.
CATTATGAGCTTAAAAATTACTAAATCGGTCAAACATTTGAAGAGAATCAACTACGATCGCATAAAAGATCCTTGTGAGGTTGTAGATCATCAGCCGTTCAATAAGAATCAAATACAAGCGTATAACACACCATTTTGGGGTTGTAGATAACCAAATCGCTGAACCATTCGATGAGAATTTGCTTCAATCATGTAATAAGCTATTCTGAGCTTACAAATCACCAAATCTATGAACCATTCGATGAGAATCAACTATGATTGCATAAAAGGGCCTTCTGAGGTTGTAGATCACGGAATCGATCAATCGTTCGATGACAATCAATTAAAATCATGTAACAAGTTATTCTGAGGTTGAAGTTCATCGAATCGGTCAACCATTTGATGAGAATCAGCTGCAATCACGTAACATGCCATTTTGAACTAATAGATCACCAAATCGGTCATAGCTACAATCACGTAACAAGCCATTCCGAGCTTACAAATAACTGAATAGGTCAACCGTTCGATGAGAATCAGCTACAATCACGTAAAAAAGCCAACACATCACAGAATCGGTCAACTATTCGATAAGAATCAGCTACAATCACATAACAAGCTAGCCATTCTGAGCTAACAAATCACAGAATCGGTTTACCATTCAACAAGAATCAGCTACAATCATGTAACAAGCCATTCTGAGCTTCCAAATCATCGAATTGATCAACCATTCAATGAGAATCAGCCACAATCATGTAGCAAGCCATTCTAAGCTTAAAAATCACCGAATTAGAGAACCATTTGATGAGAATAAGCTACAATAATGTAACAAGCCATTTTGAGCGTATAAATCACCAAATCGGTCAACAGTTCGATAAAAATCACTTACAATCAAGTAACAAGCCATTCTGAGCTTACAAATCACAGAATCGTTCAACTGTTCGGTGAGAATGAGCTATAATCAGGTAACAAGCAATGAGCTTACAAATCACCAAATTGGTCAACCATTCAATGAGAATTAGCTACAATCATGTAACAAGCTATTCTGAGCTTACAAATCACCAAATTGATCAACCATTCGATGAGAATCAGCTACAATCACATAACAAGTCATTCCGAGCTTACAAATCACCAAATCAATCAACCCTTCTATGAGAATCAATTACAGTCACGTAAAAAGTCATTTTGAGCTTACAAATCACCGAATCGATCAACTATTCGATGAGAAATAATTACAATTTCATAACAAGCCATTCTAAGCTTAAAAATCACCGAATTAGAGAACCATTTGATGAGAATAAGCTACAATAATGTAACAAGCCATTTTGAGCGTATAAATCATTAAATTGGTCAACAGTTCGATGAGAATCAGCCACAATCACGTAACAAGTCATTCTAAGCTTACAAATCACTGAATCGATCAACCCTTAGATGAGATTCAACAACAATCATGTAACAAGTCATTTTGAGCTTACAAATCACTGAATCAGTCAACCGTTTGATGAGAATCAACTACAATCACGTAACAAGCCATTCTGAGCTTACGAATCACTGAATTAGTCAACCATTCGATGAGAATCACCTGTAATCACATTACTAATCATTTTGAGCTTACGAATCACTGAATCAGACTACTGTTTGATGAGAATCAGCCACAATAATGTAACAATACATTCTGAGCTTACAAATCATCGAATCGGTCAACCGTTCGATTACAATCAGCTACAATCAAGTAACAAGCCATTATGAGCTTACAAATCATCGAATCCATCAACCGTTTAATAAGAATCAGCTACAATCATGTAATAAGCCATTCTGAGCTTACAAATCACCGAATCGCTCACCGTTCGATGAGAATCAGCTCCAATCACATAACAAGCCATTCTGAGCTTACAAATCACCGAATCACTAAACTGTTTGATGAGAATCAATTACAATCATGCAACAAGCTATTCTGAGTTTACAAATCACTGAATCTGTCAACGTTCGATGAAAATCAGCTAGAATCATGTAACAAGCCATTCTGAGCTTACAAATCACCAAATCAGTCAACCGTTCGATGAGAATTAGCTACAATCACGTAACCAGCCATTTTGAGCTTACAAACTACCGAATCGGTCAACCATTCAATGAGAATCAGCTATAATTACTTAAAAAGCTATTCTGAGCTTACAAATCACCAAATCGATCAACTGTTTGCTGAGAATTAGCTATAATCACGCAACAAGCCATTCTGGGCTTACAAATCACCGATCGATCAACCGTTCAATGAAAATCAATTACAATAATGTAAAAATCTATTCTGAGCTTACAAATCACCGAATCAGTCAACCGCTCGATGAGAATCAATTACAATCATGTAACAAGCCATTCTGAGCTTATAAATTACCTAATCGGTCAACCATTTGATGAGAATCAGCTACAATCAAGTAACAAGTCATTCTGCGCTTACTTATCACCAAATTGGTTAATCATTCAATGACAATCAGCTAGAATCATGTGACAAGCTATTCTAACCTTACAATCATCGAATCGGTCAACCGTTTGATGAAAATCAGCTACAATCACCTAACAAGCCATTCTGAGCTTACAAATAATTAAATCAATCTATCATTTGATGAGAATTATTTACAATCACGTAACAATCTATTTTGAACTTACAAATCACCGAATCGATCAACCGTTCGATGAGAATAAATTAAAATCATGTAACAAGCCATTCTGAGCTTACAAATCACTGAATCAATTAACCGTTCGATGAGAATCAACTACAATCATGTAACAAGCCATTCTGAGCTTACAAATCACTGAATCGATCAACCGTTCGATGAGAATTATCTACAATCACGTAACAAACCATTATGAGCTTACTTATCACCGAATTGGTTAACTGTTTAATGACAATAAGCTAAAATCATGTAATAAGTGATTCTAAGCTTACAAATCACTGAATTGGCCAACTGTTTGATGACAATCAGCTACAATCATGTAACAAGCCATTCTGAGCTTAAATATCACTGAATCGGTCTATGATTTGATGATAATCAATTACAATCACGTAATAATCCATTTTGAGCTTACAAATAACAGAACCAGTCAACCGTTCTTTGAGAATCAATTACAATCATGTAACAAGCTATTTTGAGCTTACAAATGACTATATCGGTCAAGCGTTCGGTGAGAATGAGCTACAATCACGTAACAAGCCATTCTGAGATTGCAAATCATCGAATCAGTCAGCCACTAGATGAGAATAAGCTACAAATCACCAAATCGGTCAACTGTTCAATGAGAATCAACCACAATCACGTAACAAGTCATTCTGAGCTTACAAATCACCAAATTGGTGAACCGTTCAAAGAGAATCAACAAAAATCACTTAACAACCCATTCTGAGCTTACAAATCACCAAATCAGTCAACCATTTGATGAGAATCAGCTACAATCATGTAACAAGCCATTATGAGCTTACAAATCACCAAATCAGTCAACTATTGGATGAGAATCAATTACAATGACGTAACAAGCTATTTTGAGCTTACAAATTATCGAATCGGTCTACCATTTGATGAGAATCAACTATATTAATGTAACAAGCTATTTTGAGCTTACAAATCATCGAATTGGTCAACCGTTTGATGAGAATCAGATACAATCATGTAACAAGCTATTCTAAGCTTACAAAATCACAGAGTCAGTCAACCATTCGATGAGAATCAATTATAATCACCTAACAAGCCATTCTTAGATTATAAATCACTGAATCAATCAACCGTTCAATGAGAATCAATTAGAATCATGTAACAAGCCATTATGAGCTTGCAAATCATCGAATCAGTCACCGTTCGATGATAATCAGCTCCAATCACGTAACAAGCTATTGTGAACTTACAAATCACCGAATCAGTGAACCATTCGATGAGAATCAATTAGAATCATGTAACAAGCTATTTTGAGCTTACAAACCCTTGGAATCAATCAATAATTCAATCAGAATCAGCTACAATCACGTACCAAGCCATTCTGAGCTTACAAATCACCAAATCTATCAAGTGTTTGATTAGAATCGGGTCTAATCATGTAACAAGCCATTATGAGCAAACAAATCACTAAATTAGTCAACTGTTCGATGAGAATCAGCTACAATCATGTAACAAGCCATTTTGAACTTACAAATCACCGAATTGGTCAACCGTTCAATGAGAATTAAGTACAATCATGTAACAAGTCATTCTTAGCTTACAAATCACCAAACCAATCAACCGTTCTATGAGAATCAATTACAATCACATAACAAGCCATTATGAGCTTACAAATCACTGAATCGATCAGTCGTCTGATGAGAATCAAATACAATCACGTAACAAGCCATTTTGAGCTTACAAATCACCATATCAGTCAACCGTTCAATGAAAATCAACTACAATCACGTAACAAGCTATTTTAAGCTTACAAATCACCAAATCGGTCAACCATTCAATGAGAATCAATTACAATCATGGAATAAGCCATTCTGAGCTTCCAAATCATCAAATCGGTCAATTGTTCGATTAGAATCAGCTCTAATCATGTAACAAGCTATTATGAGCTTACAAATCACTAAATCGGTGAACTGTTTGATGAGAATCAGCTACAATCATGTAATAAGCTATTCTGAGATAACATATCACAAAATCGGTCTACCATTTGATGCAAATCAACTACAATCACGTAAAAAGCCATTTTGAGCTTACAGTTCACTGGATCAGTCAAATATTTGATGAGAATCAACTACAATCATGTAACAAGTTGATCTGAGGTTGCAGATCACTGACTCGATCAACTATTTGATGAGAATCAAATACAGACGCGTAACATTAAGGTTTTAGATCACCAAATCGGTGAACCGTTCGATGAGAATCGACTAAAATCACATAATAAGCTAGTCTAAGCTTACAAATCAGCAAATCTATCATTCATTTGAGGAAAATCAACTACGATCACAAAAAAGATCTTTCTGAGGTTTTAGATCATCAAATCGATCAACCGTTTGATGATAATAAGCTAAAATCACATAATAGATCACCAAATTGATCTACCATTCAATGAGAATCAACTACATTGATGTAACAAGCTATTTTGAGCTTACAACTCACTAAATCTATCAACTGTTCGATGAGAATCAGCTACAATCACGTAACAAGCTATTCTGAGCTTACAAATCTTTGAAGCGGTCAACCGTTTGATGAAAATTAGCTACAATCTTATAACAACCCATTCTAAGCTTTTAAATCACTGAGTCGATCAACCATTTGATGAGAATCAATGACAATCAGCTAACAAGCCATTCTGAGCTTAGAAATCACTGAATTGGTCAACCATTCAATGAGAATCAGCTACAATCATGTAACAAGCCATTTTGAGCTTACAAATCACTGAAACAGTAAACCATTCGATGAGTATCAATTACAATCATGTAACACTGAGCTTACAAATCACCGAATTGGTCAACCGTTCGATGAGAATCAGCTACAATCATGTAACAAGCCATTCTGAGCGTACAAATCACCGAATCGGTCAACCGTTTGATGAGAATCAGCTACAATCACGTAACAATCCATTCTAAACTTACAAATCACTGAATTGGTCAACCGTTCAATGAGAATCAGCTACAATCATGTAACAAGCCATTCTGAGATTACAAATCACGTAAAAAGCCATTATGAGCTTGTAAATCACCAAATCGCTCAACCGTTTAATGAGAATAAGCTACAATCATGTAACAAGTCATTATAAGCTTACAAATCACTGAATCGGTCAACCATTAATTGCGAATCAATGACAATCATGTAACAAGCCATTCTGAGCTTACAAATCACTGAATCGGTCAACTGTTCGGTTAGAATGACCTACAATCACGTATTAAAGCCATTCTAAGCTTACAAATCACCGAATTGGTCACCGTTCGATGAGAATCAGCTCCAATAACGTAACAAGCGATTCTGAGCTTACAAATCACCGAATCGGTGAACTGTTTGATGAGAATCAATTACAATCATGTAACAAGCTATTCTGAGTTTACAAATCACTGATTCTATCAACGTTCGATGAGAATTAGCTAGAATCACATAACAAGCCATTCTGAGCTTACAAATTACCTAATTGGTCAACTATTTGAAGAGAATAAATTACAATCATGTAACAAGCCCTTATGAGCTTACAAATAATCAAATCAGTCAACCATTCCATGAGAATCAGCTAAAATCATGTAACAAGCCATTTTGATCTTACAAATCATGAAATTGGTCAACCGTTCATTTAGAATAAGCTACAATCACGTAACATGCCATTCTAAGCTTACAAATCATTGAATCGGTCAACCATTCAATGAGAATCAGCTACAATCACGTAACAAGTCATTCTGAGCTTTCAAATCATTGAATCGGTCAATCGTTCGATGAGAATAAGGTACAATCATGTAATAAGCCATTTTGAGCTGATGAATCACCAAATCGGTCAACTGTTTGATGAGAATCAATTACAATCAAGTAAAGAGCCATTCTTCACTTACAAATCACCAAAACGGTCAACTGTTCGATGAGAATCAACTACAATGTTGTAACAATCCATTATGAGCTTACAAATCACCGAATCAGTCAACCATTCGATGAGAATTAATTACAATCATGTAACAAGTCATTCTGAGCTTACAAATCAGCAAACGAATCAATTGTTCTATGAGAATCAATTACAATCATGTAACGAGCCATTCTAAGCTTAGAAATCACCAAATTGATCAACTGTCTAATCAGAATAAAATACAATCACCTAACAAGCCATTCTGAGCTTACAAATGAACGTATCGGTCAACTGTTCAATGTGAATCAACTACAATCACGTAACACACCATTCTGAGCTTACAAATCACCAAATCGGTCAACTGTTCGATGAGAATCAATTACAATCAAGTAATAAGCCATTCTGAGCTTCCAAATCATCGAATCGGTCAACTGTTTGATTAGAATCAGCTCTAATCATGTAACAAACCATTCTGAGATTACAAATAAATCAAATCGGTGAAACGTTCGATGAGAATCAGCTACAATCATGTAACAACTCATTCTGAGCTAACATATCACCAAATCGGTCTACTGTTGGATGAGAATCAACTACAATCACGTAACAAACTATTATGAACTTACAGTTCATTGAATCAGTCAACCATTCGATGAGAATCAACATTAATAACATAAAAGATCATTCTAAGGTTGTAGATCACTGAATCAAACAAATGTTCAATGAGAAGCAACTACAATCATGTAACAAGTCGATCTAAGGTTGCAGATCACTGACTACATCAACTGTTCTATCAGAATCAGTTACAAGCGCGTAACACACCATTCTGAAGTTTTAAATCATCGAATCGGTGAACCGTTCGATGAGAATCAGCTACAATCATGTAATAACCTATTGTAAGCTTACAAATCACTGAATTTGTGAACCATTTGATGAGAATCAGCTACAATCACGTAACAAGTCATTTTGAGCTTACAAATCCCCGAAGCGGTCAACTGTTCGATGAGAATCAGCTACAATCACATAACAAGTCATTCTGAGCTTAAAAATCATCGAATCGGTCAACTGTTCAATGAGAATCAATTAAAATCAGCTAGCAAAACATTCTGAGCTTACAAATCAGCGAATGGGTCAACCATTCGATGAGAATCGGCTACAATCACGCAACAAGCCATCTGAGCTTACAAACCATCGACCGTAAGATGAGAATATTTTACAATCATGTAACAAGCCATTCTGAGCTTACGAATCACGGAATCTGTCAACTATCGATAAGAATCAGCAGGCCATTCTGAGCTGACAAATCACCGAATCGGTCAACCGTTCAATGAGCATCAGCTACAATCATTTAAAAACCCATTCTGAGTTTACAAAATACGGAATCGATCAACTGTTCGATGAGAATCAGCTACAATCACGTAACAAGGCATTTTGAGCTTACAAATCAGTGAATTGCTAACCCGTTCAGTAAGAATCTACTACAATCACGTAACAAGCCATTTTGAGCTTAAATTTCACCGAATCGGTCAACCGTTCGATGGGCATAAGCTAAAATCACGTAACAACCCATTCTGAGCATACAAATGATCTTACAATCATGTATCACTAACCTTACAAATTAATGAATTGGTCAACCGTTCGATGAGAATCAGTTACAATCATGTAACAAGCCATTCTAAGCTTACAAATCATCGAATCGATAAACTATTCGATGAGAATCAGCTACATCATGTAACAAATTATTCTGAGATTACAAATCACCAAATCGATCAACCATTCAATGAGAATCAGCTACAAGCACGTAACAAGCCATTCTTAGCTTACAAATCATGAAATCGATCAACTGTTCGTTGAGAATCAATTATGATCGTAACAAGCCATTATGAGCTTACAAATCACTGAATCGGTTAACCTTTTGATGAGAATCAATTACAATCACGTAACAAGCCATTCTAAGCTTACAAATCATCAAATCGGTCAACCGTTCGATGAGAATCAATTACAATCACATAAGAAGCCATTGTGAGATTACAAATCATCGAATTAGTCAACCATTCGGTAAGAATGAGCTACAATCAGGTAACAAGCCATTATGAGCTTACAAATCACCAAATCAGTCAACCATTCGATGAGAATCAGCTACAATCATGTAACAAGCCATTCTAAGCTTACAAATTACCAAATCGGTCAATCGTTATATGAGAATCAATTACAATCATGTAAAAATCCATTCTGAGCTTACAAATCACCAAATCAGTCAACCAATGAGAAACAACCACAATCACGTAACAAGTCATTATGAGTTAACAAATCTCCGAAGCGGTCAACAGTTCGATGAAAATCAGCTACAATCACATAACAACCCATTTTGAGCTTACAAATCACCAAATCAGTCAACTGTTCGATGAGAATTAGCTACAACAAGCCATTCTCAACTTATGAATCACCAAATCAGTCAACCATTCGATGAGAATCAGCTAAAATCACATAACTACTCATTATGGGCTTACAAATCAATGAATCAGACTACCGTTTGATGAGAATCAGCAACAAGAATGTAACAAGCCATTATGAGGTTACAAATCACCGAATCGGTCAACTGTTTGATTAGAATCAGCTACAATCACGTAACAAGCCATTATGAGGTTACAAATCACCGAATCGGTCAACCGTTTGATCAATCACATAATGCTATTCTAAGATTACAAATCACCGAATCTATCAACATTCGATGAGAATCAGCAAAAATTATGTAACAAGCCATTCTGAGCTTACAAATCACCAAATTAGTCAACCGTTCTATGAGAATCAGCTACAATGACGTAACAAGCTATTCTAAGCTTACAAATCCTCTGAATCAGTTAACCGTTCGATGAGAATCAACTATAATCATGTAACAAGCTATTATAAGCTTACAAATCATTGAATCGGTCTATCGTTTGATGAGAATCAATTACAATCACATAACAAGTCATTATAAGCTTACAAATCACCTAACCAGTCAACCGTTCTATGAATTATTACATTCTCGTAACAAGCCATTATGAGCTTACAAATCACTGAATTGGTCAACCATTCGATAAAAATTAATTACAATAATGTAACAAGTCATTCTAGCTTACAAATCATTGAACCAATCAACCTTTCTATGAGAATCAATAACAATCAGGTAACAAGCCATTCTAAGCTTACAAATCACTAAATCAATCAACCGTCCAATGAGAATCAAATACAGTCATGTAACAAGTCATTCTGAGCTTACAAATCATTGTATCGGTCAACCGTTCGATGAGAATCAACTACAATCACGTAACAAGCCATTCTGAGCTTACAAATCACCAAATCGGTCAACCGTTCGATGAGAATCAATTACAATCATGTAATAAGTCATTCTGAGCTTCCAAATCACTGAATCGGTTAACCATTCAATAAGAATCAGCTCTAATCATGTAACCAGCCATTCTGAGCTTACAAATTATCGAATCGATGAACCGTTCAATGAGAATCAGCTACAATCACATAATAACCATTATGAGCTAACATATCACCAAATCAGTCTACCGTTTGATGAGAATCAACTGCAATCATGTAACAAGCCTTTCTGAGCTTACAGATCACTGAATCGGTCAACCATTCGATGAGAATTGACTACAATAATATAAAAGATCATTCTTACGTTGTAGATCATTGAATCAGTCAAATGTTCGATGAGAATCAATTAGAATCATGTAACAAGTCTATCTGAGGTTTTAGATCACCAAATCGGTGAATCGTTCGATGAGAATCAGCTACAATCATGTAATAAGCCATTTTGAGCTTACAAATCACTGAAACGGTAAACCGTTTGATGAGAATAATGGAAAGCCATTGTGAGCTTACAAACTACTGAATAGGTCAACAGTTTGATGAGAATATTTTACAATCATGTAACATGCCCTTCTAAGTTTACAAATCACTGAATCCATCAACTATTGATAAGAATCAGCTACAATCATATTATTTTGAGCTTACAAATCATCGAATCGGTCAACCGTTGAATGAGAATCAGCTACAATCACGTAACAAGTCATTCTTAGCTTACAAATCACCGAATCGGTTAACCATTCGATGAGAATCAACTACAATCAGGTAACAAGCCATTCTGAACATACAAATAACCAAATCGGTCAACCAATCAATGCTTACAAATCATTGAACCAATCAACTGTTCTATGAGAATCAATTACATTCATGTAATGAGACATTCTAAGCTTATAAATCACTGAATCGATCAACCGTCTGATGAGAATTAAAAAGAATCACGTAACAAGCCATTCTGAGCTTACAAATCAATGTATCAGTCAATTGTTCGATGTGAATCAACTACAATCACGTAACAAGCCATTCTAAGTTTACAAATCACCAAATCGGTCAACTGTTTGATGAGAATAAATTACAATCATGTAATAAGCCATTCTGAGCTTCCAAATCACCGAATCGGTCAACTGTTCGATTAGAATCATCTCTAATCACGTAACAAGCCATTCTGAGATGACAAATAAATCGAATGGATGAATTGTTCGATGAGAATTACCTACAGTCACGTAACAACCCATTCTGAGCTAACATATAACCAAATCGGTCTACCGTTTGATGAGTATCAATTACAATCACATAACAAGCCATTCTGAACTTACTGATCACTGAATCAGTCAACCATTCGATGAGAATCAACTACAATAACATAAAAGATCATTCTAAGGTTGTAGATCATTGAATCAGTCAAATGTTCGATGAGAATCAGATACAGGTGCGTAACACACCATTCTGAGGTTTTAGATCACCGAATCGATGAACCGTTCGATGAGAATTAGCTACAATTACGTAATAAAACATTCTGAACTTACAAATCAATGAATCTATCATTCATTCGATGAGAATCAACTATGATCACAAAATAGATCCTTCTGAGGTTTTAGATCATCGAATCCGTCAATCGTTCCATGAGAATAACCTAAAATTGCATAACAAGTTGTTCTAAGGTTGTAATTCACCGCATCAGTCAACCGTTCGATGAGAATCAGCTACAATCATGTAACAAGCCATTATGTGCTAACAGATCACCAAATTGATCTACCATTCGATGTAACAAGCCATTCTGAGCTTACAAATCACTGAATCTGTCAACCATTCGATGAGAATTAGCTACAATCATGTGACAAGCAATTTTGAGATTACAAATCTCGAAAGTGGTCAACCGTTCGATGAGAATCAGCTACAATAAAAAAAATAAGTCATTCTGAGCTTACAAATCACTGAATTGATCAACCATTCAATGAGAATCAATTAAAATTAGGTAACAAGACATTCTGAGCTTACAAATCAGTGAATGGGTCAACCATTCGATGAGAATCAGCTACAATCACGTAACAAGCCATTCTGAGCTTACAAATCACTGAAACAGTAAATCATTTGGTGAGAATAAGCTACAACCATGTAACAAGCAATTGTTAGCTTACAAACCACCGAATTGGTCAACCGTTCGATGAGAATATTTTAAAATCATGTAACAAGTCATTATGAGCTTACGAATCACCGAATCTGTCAACTATAGATAAAAATCAGCTACAATCACGTAACAAGTCATTCTGAGCGTACAAATGATCTTACAATCAGCTTACAAATCAGTGAATCGGTCAACCGTTCAATGAGAATCAACTACAATCATGTAACAAGCTATTCTGAGCTTACAAATCATCAAATCGGTCAACCATTCGATGATAATCATTTACAAGTACGTAACAAGCCATTTTAAGCTTACAAATCACCAAATCGGTCAATCGTTCGATGAGAATCAATTATAATCTTAACAAGCCTTTATGAGCTTACAAATCACTAAATTGGTAACCTTTTGATTAGAATCAATTACAATCACGTAACAAGCTATTCTAAGATTACAAATCACCAAATCGGTCAACCGTTCAATGAGAATCAATTACAATCACACAAGAAGCATTCTAAGATTACAAATCATTGAATCAGTCAACCATTCGGTGAGAATGAGCTACAATCAGGTAAGAAGCCATTATGAGCTTACAAATCACTAAATTGGTCAACCGTTCAATGAGAATCAGCTACAATCATGTAACAAGCCATTTTGAGCTTATAAATCACCAAATCGGTCAACCGTTCTATGAGAATCAATTACAATCACGTAAAAAGTCATTCTGAGCTTACAAATCACCGAATCGGTAAACTATTCAATGAGAAACAATTACAATTTCATAACAAACCATTCTGAGCTTACAAATCATTGAATTAGTGAACTGTTTGATGAGAATCACCTACAATAATGTAGCAAGCCATTCTGAGCTTACAAATCACCAAATCGATCAAACATTCGATGAGAATTAGCCACAATCACATAACAAGTCATTTTGAGCTTACAAATCTCAGAGCGGTCAACCGTTTGATAAGAATCCAACTACAATCACATAACAAGCTATTCTGAGCTTGCAAATCACTGAATCAGTCAACCATTCAATGAGAATCAGCTACAATCATGTAACAAGCCATTCTGAGCTTACGAATCACCGAATCAATCAACCATTCAATGAGAATCAGCTACAATCACATAACTAGTCATTTCGAGCTTACAAATTGCTAAATCGGACTACCGTTTGATGAGAATCAGCTACAATAATGTAACAAGCCATTCTGAGCTTACACATCACCGAATCAGTCAACTGTTCGATGAGACTTAGCTAAAATCACGTAAAAAGCCATTCTGAGTTGACAAATCATTGAATCGGTCACTGTTCGATGAGAATTAGCTCCAATCACTCAACAAACCATTCTAAGCTTACAAATCACCGAATCGGTGAACCGTTCGATGAAAATCAATTACAATTACGTAACAAGCTATTTTAAGCTTACAAATCATCGAATTTGTCACCATTCGATAAGAATCAGCTAAAATCATGTAACAAGCCATTCTGAGCTTACAAATCACCAAATCAATCAATCGTTCCATGAGAATCAGCTAAAATCACATAAGAGGCCATTCTGAGCTTACACACCCTCCGAATCGGTTAACCGTTCTATGAGAATCAACTACAATCACGTAACAAGCTATTCTGACGTTACAAATCACTGAATCAGTCAACCGTTCGATTAGAATCAGCTCTAATCATGTAACAAGCCATTATGAGCTTACAAATCACCAAATCAGTCAACCGTTCGATGAGACTCGGCTACAATTATGTAACAAGCCATTTTGAACTTACAAATCACCGAATCGGTCAACAGTTTGATGAGAATCAACTACAATCACGTAACAAGCCATTATGAGCTTACGTGATTGTAGTTGATTCTCATCAGATAGTTGATCGATTCAGTGATTTTTAAGCTCAAAATGGCTCGTTACATGATCATAATTGATTCTCATAGAACGGTTGATTAGTTTGATGATTTGTAAGCTTAGAATGAGTTGTTACATGATTGTAATTAATTCTCATCGAATGGTTGACTGATTCGGTGATTTGTAAGCTCATAATGGCTTGTTACGACATTGTAATTGATTCTCATAGAACGGTTGACTGGTTCAGTGATTTGTAAGCTTAGAATGGTTTGTTAGGTGATTGTAATTGATTCTCATCAAAAGATAGACTGATTCGGTGATTTGTAAGCTCAAAATTGTTTGTTACGTGATTGTAGCTGATTCTCATCGAATGGTTGACCGTTTTGGTGATTAGTAAGTTAAGAATGGCTCTTTACGTGATTGTAATTGATTCTCATCGAATAGTTGACTGATTCGGTAATTCATTAGCTCAGAATGGCTTGTTACGTGATTGTACCTGATTCTCATCGAATGATTGATCAATTCAGTGATTTGTAATCTTAGAATGGCTTGTTACGTGATTGTAGCTGATTGTCATCGAACAGTTGACAGATTCAATGATTTGTACGCTCAGAATGACTTGTTACCTGATTCTCATCAAACGGTTGACTGATTCTGTGATTTGTAAGCTAAGAATGTTTTGTTACATGATTGTAGTTGAGAGTTATCGAACGGTTGACAAATTTGGTGATTTGTCAACTCAAACTGGCTTTTTACGTGATTGTAGCTGATTCTCATCAAATGGTTGACCGATTCAGTTATTTGTAAGCTTAGAATGACTTTTAATGTGATTGTAGGTGATTCTCATCGAACAGTTGACCGATTCGGTGATTTGTTAGTTAAGAATGGCTTGTTAAGTGATTGTTATTGATTGTCATCGAACAGTTGACCGATTCGGTGATTCGTAAGCTCGAAATGGCTTGTTACGTGATTGTACCTTATTCTCATCGAACGGTTGACCAATTCAGTGATTTGAAAGTTGAGAATGGCTTGTTATGTGATTGTAGCTGATTCTCATCGAACGGTTGACCTATTCTGTGATTTGTAATCTCAGAATAGCTTGTTACAGGATTGTAGGTAATTCTCATTGAACGGTTGACTGATTTGGTGATTTCTAATCTGAGAATGGCTTGTTATGTTCTTTAATTGATTCTAAGCTCAGAATAGCTTGTTACGTGATTGTAACTTATTTGCATCGAACCGTTGACCGATTCGGTGATTTGTAAGCACAAAATGACTTGTTACATGGTTTTAGGTGATTCTCATCGAATGGTTGACTGATTTGGTTATTTGTAAACTCAGAATGGCTTGTTACGTGATTATAGATCATTCTCACCGAATGGTTGACTGGTTTGGTGATTTGTAAGCTCAGAATAGCTTGTTACATGATTATAATTGATTCTTATCAAATTATAAACCGATTCGGTGATTAGTAAGCTCAGAATGACTTGTTACGTGATTGTAGCTGATTCTCATCGAACGGTTGGCCAATTCAATGATTTGTAAGCTTACAATAGCTTGTTATGTGATTCTAGTTGATTATCATTGAACGGTTAACCGATTTGGTGATAAGCAAAATGGTTTGTTACATGATTGTAGCTGATTCTGATTGAACAGTTCAATGATTCAGTGATTTTTAAGCTCAAAATGACTTGTTATATGATTGTAATTTATTCTCATCGAATGATTGATTGATTCGGTGATTTGTAAGCTCAAAATAGCTTTATACGTGATTGTAGTTGATTCTCATCATATGGTTAACCGATTCAGTGATTTGCAAGCTCAGAATAGCTTGTTACGTGATTGTATTTGATTCTCATCGAACGGTTGACCGATTCAATATTTTGTAAGCTCAAAATGGCTTGTTACGTGATTATAGATGATTCTCAATGAACGGTTGACATATTCGGTGATTTGTAAGATCAAAATCGATTATTACGTGATTGTAATTGATTCTCATCGAACGGTTGACCGATTCAGTGATTCATAAGCTCAGAATGGCTTCTTACATGTTTGTGGTTGATTCTCATTTAATTGTTGACCGATTCTGTGATTTGTAATCTTAGAATGGCTTGTTACATGATTGTAGCTGATTCTCATCAAATGGTTGACCGATTTGGTGATTTGTAAGCTCAAAATGGCTTGTTGTATTGTAGGTGATTCTCATCAAATAGTTGACCGATTCGGTGATTTGTAAGTTTAGAATGACTTGTTAAGTGATTGTAATTCATTCTTATCAAACAGTTGACCCATTTGGTGATTTGCAAGCTCAAAATGGCTTGTTACGTGATTGTAAGTTATTCGGTTGACCGATTCTATGATTTGTTGGCTTTTTACATGATTGTAGCTGATTCTCGTTGAACGGTTGACCAATTCAGTTATTTGTAAGATCAAAATGGCTTGTTACGTGATTGTAGCTATTTCTCATTAAACGATTGATCGATTTAGTGATTTGTAAGCTCATAATGGCTTGTTACATGATTGTAGCTAATTCTCATCGAACGATTGACCGATTCAGTGATTTGTAAGCTCATAATGGCTTGTAACGTGATTGTAGTTGATTCTCATTGAACAATAGACCGATTTGGTGATCTGTTAGTTCAGAATGGCGTGTTATGTGATTATAGCTGATTCTCATCAAACGGTTGACCGATTCGGTGAACTGCAACCTCAGAACAACTTGTTACGCAATTTTTGTTGATTGTCATCAAATGGTTGACCGATTCGGTGATCTACAACCTCAGAAGGCCCTTTTATGCGATCATAGTTGATTCTCATCAAATGGCTTGTTATGTGATTGTAGTTGATTCTCATCAAATGGTAGACCAATTTGGTTACTTGTTATCTCAGAATGGCTTGTTACGTGATTATAGCTGATTCTCATCAAACAATTGACCGATTTGGTGAATAGCAACCTCAGAACAACTTATTACCCAATTTTAGTTGATTGTCATCAAACGGTTGACCGATTCGGTGATCTACAACCTCAGAAGGATCTTTTATGTGATCGTAGTTGATTCTCTTCGAATGGTTGACTAATTTAGTAATTTGTAAGCTCATAATGGCCTGTTACATGATTGTAGCTAATTCTCATCGAATGATTGATCGATTCGATGATTTGTAAGCTCAAAATGACTTGTTACATGATTGTAGCTGATTCTCATTGAACGGTTGACTGATTCGGTGATTTGTTAGCTCAAAATGCTTTGTTACGTGATTGTAGCTGATTCTCATCAAACGGTTGACTGGTTTGGTGAACTGCAACCTCAAAACAATAACTTGTTACCCAATTTTAGTTGATTGTCATCGAAAGGTTGACCGATTTGTTGATCTACAACCTCAGAAGGATCTTTTATGTGATCCTGGTTGATTCTCTTTGAATGGTTGACAAATTCAGTGATTTGTAAGCTCAGAATGACAAATTACATGATTGTAGCTAATTCTCATCGAACGGTTCACTGAATCAATGATCTACAAACTCATAATGGTGTATTACGTGCCTGTATTTGATTCTCATTAAACAGTTGATGAGTTGGTGATCTGCAACCTCAGATTGACTTGTTACATGATTGTAGTTGATTATCATCGAATATTTGACCCATTTGGTGATCTACATTTTTAGAATGATCTCTTATGTTATTGTAGTTGATTCTCATCAAATGGTTGACCCAATTCAGTGATCTCTAAGCTCAAAATGGCTTGTAACATGATTGTACTTTATTCTCATCAAACGGTAGATCGATTTGGTGATATGTTAGCTCAAAATGCCTTGTTACATGATTGTAGTTGATTCTCATCGAACGATTCAGCAATTCAGTGATTTGTAACCTCAAAATGGCTTGTTACATGATTGTAATTGATTCTCATCGAACGATTGATTGATTCGATGATTTGTAGGCTCAGAATGGCTTGTTACGTGATTGTAGCTGATTTTCATTGAATGGTTGATCGATTCGATGATTTGTAAGATCATAATAGCTTGTTACATGATTATAGCTGATTCTCATCGAACGATTGACCGATTCGATCATTTGTAAGCTCAAAATGGCTTGTTACATGATTGTAGTTGATTCTCATCGAATATTTGACTGATTAGGTGATTTGTAAGCTCATAATGACTTGTTACGTGATTAGAGCTGATTCTAATCAAACGATTGATGGTTGATCAATTCGGTGATTTGTAATCTCATAATGACTTGTTACGTGATTGTAATTGATTATAATAGAACGGTTGACTAGTTTGGTGATTTGTAAGCATAGAATGACTTGTTACGTGATTGTAATTGATTCTCATCGAACGGTTGACCGATTCGGTGATTTGTATGCTCAAAATATCTTGTTACATGATTGTAGCTGATTCTCATTGAACGGTTGACCGATTCAGTGATTTGTAATCTCAGAATGGCTTGTTACGTGAATGTAATTGATTCTCATCGAACGGTTCACCGATTCTATGATTTGTAAGCTTAGAATGGCTTGTTACATTATTGTAGTTGATTCTTTTCGAATGGTTGACCAATTCAGTAATTTGTAAGCTCAGAATGGCTTGTTTCGTGATTGTCAGTTATTCTGATCGAACGGTTGACCAATTCGATAATTTGAAGCTTAGAATGGCTTGTTACGTAATTGTAGCTGATTCTCATCAAATGGGTGACCGATTCGGTGATTTGTAAGCTCAGAATGGTTTTTTGATTCTCATCAAACGGTTGACTGATTTGCTGATTTGTAAGCTTAGAATGGCTTGTTATGTGATTGTAGCTGATTCTCATCAAATGGTCGATTGAGTCGGTGATTTGTAAGCTTAGAATGACTTGTCACGTGATTGTAGCTAATTTTCATCGACCTGTTGACCAATTCGGTGATTTGTAAGCTCAAAATAGCTTGTTACGTGATTGGAGCTCATTCTCACCGAACGGTTGATTGATTCTATGATTTGTAAGCTCAGAATGACTTGTTACGTGATTGTAATTGATTCTCATCAAACGGTTGACTGATTCGGCAATTTGTAAGCTCAGAATAGCTTATTACGTGATTGTAGCTGATTCTGATCGAATGGTTAACCGATTTAGTGATTTGTTTACTTAGAATGGCTTGTTACGTGATTGTAGTTGATTTTAATTGAACGGTTGATGGATTTGGTGATTTGTTAGCTCATAATGGCTTGTTACGTGATTGTAGCTTATTCTCATTGAACAGTTGACCGATTCGGTGATTTGTAAGCTCATAATAGCTTATGACTTGATTATAGCTGATTCTCATTGAAGGGTTATCCGATTTGATAATTTATAAGCTCAGAATGGCTTGTTATGTGAATGTAGCTGATTCTCATCGAACGGTTGACTGATTCAATAATTTGTAAGCTCAGAATGGCTTGTTATGTGATTGTAGTTGATTCTCATCGAACAATTGACAGATTCAATCATTTGTAAGTTTAGAATGGCATGTTACGTGATTGTAGCTAATTCTCACTGACTAGTTGACAGATTCCATGATTTGTAAGCTCAAAATGACTTTTTACGTTATTGTAATTGATTCTCATCAATCGGTTGAGAGATTCGGTGATTTGTAATTTCAAAATGGCTTGCTACATAATTGTAGTTGATTCTCATTGAACGGTTGACCAATTCATTGATTTGTAAGGTCAAAATCACTTGTTACGTGATTCTAGCTTATTCTCATCGACCAATGCAGTGATTTGTAAGGTCAGAATGACTTGTTACGTGATTGTACCTGATTCTCATCGAATGGTTGATCGATTCGATGATTTGTAAACTCAAAATGGCTTGTTACGTGATTGTAGTTGATTCTCATCAAAAAGTTGAATGATTTAGTGATTTCTAAGCTCAAAATGGCTTGTTACGTGATTGTAGCTGATTCTCATCGAATGGTTAACCGATTTGGTGATTTGTAACCTCTGAATGGCTTGTTACGTGATTGTAATTTATTCTCATTGAACGGGTGACTGATTTGGTGATTTGTAAGCTCAGCATAGCTTGTTATGTGATTATATTTGATTGTAGCTCATTTTCATCGAACGGTTGACTGATTCATTGATTTGTAAGCTCAGAATAGCTTGTTACATGATTGTAGCTGACTCTCATCAGACGGTTGACCGATTTGATGATTTGAAAGCTTAGAATGGCTTGTTATGTGATTGTAGGTGAGTCTTATCGAACGGTTGACTCATTCGGTGATTTGTAAGCCCAGAATGGTTCGTTACATGATTGTAATTTATTCTCATCGAATAGTTGACCAATTCGGTGATTCGTAAAATTAGAATGGCTTGTTAAGTGATTGTAGCTGATCCTCATCGATGATTGGCCGATTTAGTGATTTGTAAGCTCAGAATGGTTTGTTACGTGATTGTAGCTGATTCTCATCGAACTGTTGACTGATTGGTGATTTGTAAGCTGAGAATGGTTTGTTACGTGATTGTAATTGATTCTCATCAAGCAGTTGACCGATTTGGCGATTGTTAAGCTCATAATAGCTTGTTATGTGATTGTAACTGATTCTCATCAAATGGTTGACCGATTTGGTGATTTGTAAGCTCAGAATGGCTTGCTATGTGATTATAGCTGATTGTCATCGAACAGTTGACCGATTCAGTGATTTGTAAGCTTAAAATGACTTGTTACATGGTTGTAATTATTTCTTATCGAACGGTTGACCCATTCAGTGATTTCTAAGCTCAAAATAGCTTGTTACATGATTGTAGCTGATTCTCATCGAACGGTTGACCGATTTGGTGATTTGTAATCTCAGAATGACTTGCTACGTGATTGTACATGATTCTCATCGAACGGTTGATCGATTCCATGATTTGTAAGCTTATAATGGCTTATTACGTGATTGTAGCTGAGACTCATCGAACAGTTGATGAATTCTATGATTTGTAAGCTCAAAATAGCTTGTTACATGATTGTTGCTGATTCTCATCGAACGGTTGACCGATTCAGTGATTTGTAACCTCAGAATTGCTTGTTACATGATTGTAGCTGATTCTCATCGAACGGTTGACCAATTCGGTGATTTATAAATTAAGAATAGCTTATTACATGATTGTAATTGATTATCATCGAACAGTTGACCGATTCAAGGATTCGTAAGCTCAGAATGACTTGTTACGTGATTGTACTTGATTCTCATCGAATGATTGCTTGATTTGGTGATTTGTAATCTCAGAATGGCTTGTTATGTGATTGTAGTTGATTGTCATTGAACGGTTGACAAATTCAATGATTTGTACGCTCAGAATGGCTTGTTACCTGATTGTAGCTGATTCTCATCAAACGGTTGACCGATTCTGTGATTTGTAAGCTAAGAATGGTTTGTTACATGATTGTAGCTGAGACTTATCGAACTGTTGACAAATTCGGTGATTTGTCAGCTCAAAGTGGCTTTTTACATGATTGTAGTTGATTCTCATCAAACGGTTGATCGATTCCATTATTTGTAAGCTTAGAATGACTTTTTATGTGATTGTAGGTGATTATCATCGAATGATTGACCGATTCAGAGATTTGTTAGTTTGGCTTGTTACGTGATTGTTATTGATTATCATCGAACTGTTGACTGATTCGGTGATTCGTAAGCTCAGAATGGCTTGTTACGTGATTGTACCTTATTCTCATCAATCGGTTGACCAATTCAGTGATTTCAAAGCTGAGAATGGCTTGTTATGTGATTGTAGCTGATTCTCATTGAACGGTTGACCTATTCTGTGATTTGTAAGCTCAGAATAGCTTGTTAAGGGATTGTAGCTGATTCTCATCGAACGGTTGACTGATTCGGTGATTTCTAATTTGAGAATGGCTTGTTATGTTCTTTAATTGATTCTCATCAAATACTTGACCGATTTGGTGATTTGTAAGCTCAGAATGGATTGTTACATGATTGTAATTAATTATGATCGAACGGTTGACGATTCGATGTTGTAAGCTCAGAATGGCTTGTTACCTGATTGTAATTGATTCTCATCGAACGGTTGACCGATTTAGTGATTCGTAAGCTCAGAATGGCTTGTTACATTATTGTAGCTTATTCTGATCGAATAATTGACCGATTCGGTAATTTGTAATGTCAAAATATCGTGTTACATGATTGTAGCTAATTCTCATCGAACGGTTGACCGATTTAGTGATTTGTAAAGTCATAATGGTTTGTTACATGATTCTAGCTAATTCTCATCAAACGATTGACCGATTCAGTGATTTGTAAGCTCAAAATAGCTTGTTACATGATTGTAGTTGATTCTCATCGAACGGTTGATCGATTTGATGATTTGTAATCTCAGAATAGCTTGTTACCTGATTGTAATTGATTATCATCGAACGGTTGACTAATGCGGTGATTTGTAAGATTAGAATGGCTTATTACATGATGCTATTAATTCTCATCAAACGGTTGACCGATTCGGTGATTTGTAAGCTTAGAATGGGTTGTTACATGATTAGTAGTTGATTCTAATCAAACAATTGACCGATTTGGTGATTTGGATGCTCAAAATGGCTTGTTATGTGATTGTAGTTAATTCTCATCGAACAGTTGATCGATTTAGTGATTTATAAGCTCAGAATAGCTTGTTACATGAGTGTAGTTGATTCTCATCGAATGGTTGACCAATTCAATGATTTGTAAGCTTAGAATGGATTGTTACATGATTGTGGCTGAGTCTCATCAAACGGTTGACCAATTTGATAAATTTTAAGCTTAGAATGGCTTGTTACGTGATTATAGTTGATTTTGATCGAACTGTTGACCAATTTGGTGATTTATAAGCGCAAGATGGCTTGTTACGTGATTGTAGCTGATTTTCATCAAACAGTTGACCGATTCAAGTATTTGTAAGCTCAGAATGACTTGTTGTTATGTGATTGTAACCGATTCTATTCAAACAGTTGACCGATTCATTGATTTGTAAGATCAGAATAGTTTGTCACGTGATTGTAGTTGACTCTCATCGAAAGGTTTACCAATTCAGTGATTTGTTAGCTCAAAATGGATTGTTACATGATTGTAATTGATTCTCATCGAACGGTTGACCGATTCGGTGATTAGTAAGCTCAGAATGCCTTCTTACGTTATTGTAGCTTATTCTTATCAAATAGTTGATCGATTTGGTGATTTGTAATCTCAAAATAGCTTGTTACATCATTGTAGCTGATTCTCATCGTACGGTTGATCGATTTGGTGATTTGTAAGTTCAAAATGGCTTGTTACGTGATTGTAATTAATTCTCATCGAATGGTTGATTGATTCGATGATTTGTAAGCTTAGAATGGCTTTTTACATGATTCTACTGATTCTCATCGAATGGTCTACCGATTTAGTGATTTGTAAGCCCAGAATGGCTGGTTATGTGATTGTAGCTAATTCTCATCGAACTGTTCATCATTTTGTTGATTTATAATCTCAGAATGGCTTTTTACATGATTGTAGCTGATTCTAATCGAATGGTTTATCAATTCGATGATTTGTAACCTCAGAATAGCTTGTTATGTGATTGTAATTGATTTTTATCGAACGGTTGACTGATTCAAAGATTTGTAAGCTCAGAATGGCTTGTTACATGATTATAGCTGATTCTCATGGAACGGGTCACATATTTGGTGAGTTGGAAGCTCAAAATAGCTTGTTACATGATTGTAGCCAAATCTCATTGAACGATTAACCGATTCAATAATTTATAAGCTTAGAGTTGCTTGTTAAATGATTGTAATTGATTCTCATCAAATGGTTAACCAATTCGGTGATTTATAGGGTCAGAATGGCTTGTTACGTGATTGTAGATGATTTTCATTGAACGGTTGACCAATTCGGTGATTTGTAAGTTCAGAATGGCTTGTTAGCTAATTGTAGCTGATAATGGATTGTTACATGATTATAGTTGATTTTCATCGAACGGTTGATCGATTCGATGATTTGTAAGCTCAAAATGGCTTGTTACGTGATTGTAAATGACTCTCATTGAACGGTTGAACAATTTAGTAATCGATAAGTTTAAAATGGCTTTTTACGTGATTGTAATTGATTCTGATTGAACAGTTGACCGATTTCATGATTTGCAAGCTTAGAATGGCTTGTTACATAATAGTAGTTGATTCTCATCAAACGGTTGATTGATTAGGTGATTTGTAAGCTCAAAATGGCTTCTTACGTGATTGTAGCTGATTCTAGTCGAATGGTTGATCGATTTAATGATTTGTAAGCTCAGAATGGCATGTTACGTGATTGTAGCTTATTCTCATCGAACGGTTCACCAATTCGATGATTTGTAAGCTCAAAATATCTTGTTATGTGATTGTTGCTGATTCTCATCGAACGGTTGACCAATTCAGTGATTTGTAAGCTAAGAATGGCTTTTTACGTGATTGTAATTGATTCTCATAAAGCAATTGACCGATTCGATGATTTGTAAGCTCAGAATGACTTGTTTCATCATTGTAGTTGGTTCTCATTAAACAATTAACCGATTTAGTGATTTATAAGCTCAAAATGGCTTGCTACGTTATTGTAGCTGAATTTTATCGAATGATTGATAGATTCGATCATTTGTAAGCTCAAAATGGCATGTTACGTGATTGTAACTGATTCTAACCAAATTGATGACTGATTGGATGATTTGTAATCTTAGAATGGCTTGTTACGTGATTGTACCTGATTCTCATCAAAGCTCACAATGGCTTGTTACAGGATTGTAGTTGAGTCTCATCGAACGGTTGACCGATTCAGTGATTTGTAACCTTAGAATGGATTGTTACGTGATTGGAGCTGATTCTCATCAAACGGTTGATCGATTCGGTGATATATAAGCTCTAAATGTCTTGTTACATTTATTGTAGCTGATTCTCATCGAAAGGTTATTGATACGGTGATTTGTAAGTTCATAATGGCTTGTTATGTGATTGTAACTGATTCTTATCGAATGGTTAATCGATTTAGAGCTTTGTCAGCTCAGAATGGTTTGTTACGTGATGGTAGTTGATTCTCATAGAACAGGTGATTGATTTGATGATTTGTCAGCTCAAAATGGCTTGTTACGTGATTGTAATTGATTCTCATCAAATGGTTAACTGATTCGTTTATTTGTCAGCCTAGAATGGTAAATGATCGTAATTGATTCTCATCGAACAGTTGACCGATTCGGTGATTTGTAAGCTCAGAATGGCTTGTTACATGATTGTAGCTAATTCTCATCGAACGATTGACCGATTTGGTGATTTTTAAGCTCAGAATGGTTGTTACGTGATTGTAATTGATTCTCATCGATTGGTTAACCGAATCGGTGATTTATAAGCACAAAATGGTTTGTTACGTGATTGTAATTGACTCTCATCGAACGGTTGACCGATTCGGTGATTTATAAGCTCATAATGGCTTGTTAAATGACTGTAATTGATTCTCATCAAACGGTTGACTGATTCGGTAATTTTTAAGCTCAAAATGGCTTGTTACGTGATTGTAGGTAATTCTCATCAAGCGATTGACTGATTCGGTGATTTTAAAGCTCAGAAAGGCTTGTTACGTGATTGTAATTGATTCTCATCAAATGGTTGACCGATTCAATGATTTGTAAGCACAAAATGGCTTATTACATGATTGTAATTGATTCTCATCAAACGGTTGACTGATTCGATGATTTGTAAGCTCAAAATGGCTTCTTACATGATTGTAGATGATTCTCATTGAACGGTTGACCGATTCAGTGATTTGTAAGTTTAGAATGGCTTGTTACGTGATTGTAGTTGATTCTCATCAAACGGTTGATCGATGCGGTGATTTGTAAGTTTAGAATGGCTGTTACGTGATTGTAGCTGATTCTCGTCGAATGGTTGACCGATTCGGTGATTTGTAAGCTCAGAATGGCTTGTTACATGATTGTAATTGATTTTGATCGAACCGTTGACTGATTCGGTAATTTGTAAGCTCAAAATGGCTTGTTATGTGATTGTAATTGATTCTCATCGAACAGTTGACCGATTCGGTGGTTTGTAAGCTCAGAATGGATTTTTACATGATTGTGGCTGATTCTCATTGAACGGTTGACTAATTCGATAATTTTTAAGCTTAGAATGGCTTGTTACATGATTGTAATTGATTCTCATCAAATGGTCGATCGATTCGGTGATTTGTAAGCTTATAATGTCTTGTTACGTGATTGTAGCTGATTCTCATAAAGTAGTTGACGATTATGGTGATTCGTAAGGTCAGAATGGCTTGTTACGTGATTGTATTTGATTTATCGAATGGTTGATCGATACAGTGATTTGTAAGCTCGAAATGGGTTGTTACATGATTTAATTCTCATCTAACGGTTGACTGATTCCATGATTTGTAAGCTCAGAATGGCTTGTTACGTGATTGTAATTAATTCTCATCGAATGGTTGACCGACTCAGTGACTTATTAGGTCAGAATAGCTTTTTACATGATTGAAATTGATTCTCATCAAATATTTAACCAATTCGATGATTTGTAAGCTCAAAATTGCTCATTACATGATTGTATGTGATTCTCATCGAAGGGTTGACTGATTTGGTGAATTGTAAGCTTAGATTGGCTTGTTACGTGATTGTTGTTGATTCTCACCAAATGATTGATCGATTCAATTATTTGTAAACTCAAAATAGTTTCTTACTTGATTGTAGTTGATTCTCACCGAACGGTTGACCGACTCAGTGATTTGTAAGCTCAGAATGGCTTGTTACGTGATTGTAGTTGATTCTCATCGAACAGTTGATCGATTCGGTGATTTGTTAGCTCAAAATGGCTTGTTATGTGATTGTAGCTGATTCTCATCAACCGGTTGACCGACTCAGTGATTTGTAAGTAGAGAATGACTTTTTATGTGATTGTAGCTGATTCTCATCAATGGTTGACTGATTCGGTGATTTGTCAGCTCATAATGGCTTGTTACATGATTGTGATTGATTCTCATCGAACGGTTGATAGATTCGGTGATTTGTAAGCTCAGACTAGCTTGGTACGTGATTGTAGTTGATTGTTATAGAAGGGTTGACCGATTTAGTGATTTGTAAGCTTAAAATGGCTTGTTATGTCATTGTAATTGATTCTCATCTAATGGTTGACCGATTCACTGATTTGTTAGCTCAGAATGGCCTGTTATGTGATTGTAATTGATTCTCATCAAACGGTTGACCGTGTCGGTGATTTGTAAGCTTAGAATGGCTTGTTCAAAATTGTAATTGATTATCATCAAATGGTTGACCGATTTTGTTATTTGTAAGCTCAGAATGGCTTGTTACATGAGTGTAATTGATTCTCATCGAACGATTACCGATTCGGTGATATGTAAAGTCAGAATGGTTTATTACATTATTCTAATTGATTCTCATGGAATAGTTGACTGATTCGGTGATTTGTAAGCTCAGAATGACTTGTTACCTGATTTCAGTTGATTCTCATTAAACGGTTGACTGATTTGGTGATTTATAAGCTCAGAATAGCTTGCTTTGTTATTATAGTTGATTCTCATTGAACGTCTAACTGATTCGATGATTGTTAACTCACAATAGTTTTTTACATAATTGTAATTGATTCACGTCAAACAGTTGACCGATTTGGTGTCAGAATGACTTATTACCTGATTTCAGTTGATTCTCATTAAATGGTTGACTGATTTGGTGATTTATAAGCTTAGAATAGCTTGCTTCATTATTGTAGTTGATTCTCATTGAACGTCTAACTGATTCGATGATTGTTAGCTCACAATGGCTTTTTACATAATTGTAATTGATTCACGTCAAATGGTTGACCGATTCAGTGATTTATAAGCTCGGAATGGCTTGTTACGTGATTGTAGCTGATTCTCATGGAACGGTTCACCAATTCAGTGATTTGTAAGTTCGCAATGACTTTTTACATGATTTTAGTTGATTCTCATCAAACGGTTGACTGATGCAATGATTTGTACGTCAAAATGACTTGTTACGTGATTGTAACTGATGCTCATCGAACGGTTGACTGATTCGGTGATTTGTAAGCTCATAATGGCTAGATATGTGACTGTAATTGATTCTCATCGAACGGTTGACAGATTGGTGATTTGTAAGCTCAGAATGGCTTGTTACGTGATTGTAGTTGATTCTCATCGAAGGGTTGATTGATTCTGTGATTTGTAAGCTCACAATGACTTGTTGCATGATTGTAGCTGATTCTCATCAAATGGTTGACCGATTTAAAGATTTGTAAGCTCAACATGGCTTGTTACATGATTGTAGTTGAGTCTCATAGAACGGTTGATTGATTCAGTGATTTGTAAGTTCAAAATGGCTTGTTATGTGATTGTAATTAATTCTCATCGAATGGTTGACCGATTCACTTATTTGTAAGCTTAAAATGGGTAGTTACGTGATTGTAGCTGATTCTAATCAAACGATTGACCGATTCGATGATTTGTAAGTTTAGAATGGCTTGTTACATGATTTAATTGATTCTCATCGAACGGTTAACGATTTCGGTGATTTGTAATCTCAAAATGGTTTGTTACAGAATTGTAACTAATTTTGATCAAACGGTTGACCAATTTGGTGATTTGTAAGTTCAGAATAGCTTTTTATGTGATTGTAGCTAATTTTTATTGAACGGTTGACTGATTCAGGGATTTGTAAGCTCAGATGGCTTGTTACGTGATTGTAGCTAATTTTCATCGAAAGGTTGACCGATTTGGTGATTTGTAAGCTCAGAATGGCTTCTTACATGATTGTAGGTGATTCTCATCAAACGGTTGACTGATTCGGTGATTTGTAAGCTCAAAATGGCTTTTTACATGATTGTAAATGATTCTCACTGAATAATTGACCGATTCATTGATTTGTAAGCTTAGAATGGCTTATTACGTGATTGTAATTGATTCTCATCAAACTGTTGACCGATTCGGTGAATTGTAAGCTCAAAATGGCTTGTTACATGATTATAGATGATTCTCATCGAATGGCTCACTGATTCAGTGATTTGTAAGCTAAGAATGGCTTGTTACATGATTGTAGTTGATTCTCATCAAACGGTTAACCAATTCAGTGATTTGTAAGCTCAGAATGACTTGTTACATGATTGTAGCTGATTCTCATCGAACGATTGACCGATTCGATGATTTGTAAGCTCAGAATGACTTGTTACGTGATTGTAGCTGATTCTCATCGAACGGTTGACCGATTTAGTGATTTGTAAGCTCAGAATGGCTTGTTACATTATTGTAACTGATTCACATCAAACGGTTCACTGATTCTATGATTTGTAAGGTCAGAATGGCTTTTTACATGATTATAGCCGCTTCTTATCGAACGGTTGACCGATTCAGTGATTTGTAAGCTCACAATAGCTTGTTACGTGATTATAGCTGATTCTCATCAAACAATTGATCGATTCGATGATTTGTATGCTCAGAATGACTTGTTACATTATTGTAGCTGATTCCCATCGAACGATTAACCAATTTGGTTATTTGTAAGCTCAGAATGGCTTTTACATGATTGTAGATGATTCTCATCAAATAGTTTACCTATTTGCTAATTTGTAACCTCAGAATAGCTTGTTACGTGATTGTAGCTGATTCTCATCGAACAATTGAATGATTCAGTGATTTGCAAGGTCAGAATGGCTTGTTACATGATTCTGATTGATTCTCATCGAATGGTTGACCAATTCAGTGATTTGTAAGCTCAAAATGGCTTGTTACGTTATTGTAGTTGATTCTCATTGAATGGTTGACCGATTTGATGATTTGTAAGCTTAGAATGGCTTGTTACGTAATTTTAGATGATTCTCATCAAACGGTTGACCGATCCCGTGATTTTTAAGCTCAAAATAGCTTGTTACATGATTACGATTCATGCTCATCGAACAGTTGACCGATTTAGTGGTTTGTAAGCTCAGAATAGCCTTGTACATAATTTTAATTGATTCTAATTGAATGGTTGGCCGATTCGGTGATTTGTAAGCTCAGAATGGCTTGTTAGGTGATTGTAGCTTATTCTAATTGAATGGTACACTAATTTTGTGATTTGTAAGCTCATAATAGCTTGTTACGTGATTCTGATCGAATGGTTCATCGATTTGAGTATTTTGTAAGGTCAGAATGGCTTGTTACATGATTGTAGCTGATTCTCACCCAACCTTTGACCGATTCAAGATTTGTAAGCTCAAAATGGCTTGTTACGTGATTGCAGCTGATTCTCATCAAATGGTTCACCGATTCGATGATTTGTAAGCTCAGAATGGCTTGTTACGTGATTGTAGCTGATTCTCACCAAACGGTTGACTAATTCAATAATTTTTAAGCTCAGGATGGCACATGATTTTAGTTGATTATCATCTAACGGTTCACCGAGTAGGTGATTTGTAAGCATGAAATGACTTGATATGTGATTGTAGCTGATTCTCATCGAATAGTTGACCAATTTAGTGATTTGTAAACTCAAAATGACTTGTTATATAATTGTAGTTGATTCTCATCGAAGAGTTGACCAATTTGGCAATTTGTAAGCTCAGAAAGGCTTGTTACGTGATTGTAGTTGATTGTCATCAAGCGGTTGACCATTGTGGTCATTTGTAAGCTCAGAATGGCTTGTTACCTAATTCTAATTGATTTTGATTGAACGGTTGACCAATTTAGTGATTCGTAAGTTCAGAATGGCTAGTTACATTATTGTAGCTGATTATCATTGAACGGTTGATCGATTCGGTGATTTGTAAGCTCCGAATAGCTTGTTATGTGATTGTAATTGATTGCCATTGAACGGTTGACCGATTCAATGATTTGTAAGCTTAGAATGGTTTGTTATATGATTGTAATTGATTCTGATCAAATGGTTGACCAATTTGGTGATTTGGAAGCTCAGAATGGCTTGTTATGTATTGTAGTTGATTCTCATCGAACAGTTGATTGATACAATGATTTGTGAGCTCATAATGGCTTGTTATGTGATTGTAGTTGATTCTCATTGAACGGTTGACCGACTCGGTGATTTGTAAACTTAGAATGGATTGTTACGTGATTGTAGCTGACTCTCATCAAACGGTTGACCAATACGGTGATTTATAAACTCAGAATACTTTGTTAAGTGATTGTAGCTGATTCTCATCAAATAGTTGACCGATTCAAAGATTTGTAGGCTCAGAATGACCTGTTACATTCTATCTAATTCTCATCGAACGGTTGACCATTTCGGTGATTTGTAAGATTAGAATCGTTTGTCACGTGATTGTAATTGATTCTCATTGATTCGATAATTTGTAAGCTGAGAATGGCTTGTTTCATGATTGTAATTGTTTCTCTTCAAACGGTTGATCGATTCAATGATTTGTAAACTCAGAATGCCTTGTTACGAAGCTGATTGTCAACAAACAGTTGACCGATTCGGTGATTTGTAAGCTCAAAATGGCTTGTTACGTGATTGTAGCTAAGTCTAATCGAACGGTTTACTGATTCGGTGATTTGTAAGCTCAGAGTGGCTTGTTATGTGATAATAGTTGATTTTCATCGAACAATTGACCAATTTGGTGATTTGTAAGTTAAGAATGGCTTGTTACGTGATTGTAGTTGATTATTATCAAACAGTTGACTGATTCGGTAATTTGTAAGCTCAGAATGGATTGTTACGTGATTGTAGCTGATTCTCATCAAACAGTTGACTGATTTGGCAATTTGCATGCTCAGAATGGCTTGTTACGTGATTGTAGTTGATTTTTATTGAATAATTGACCGATTTGGAGATTTGTAAGCTTAGAATGGCTTGTTCCGTGGTTGTAGCTGATTCTCATCAAACAGTTGACTGATTTGGCAATTTGCATGCTCAGAATGGCTTGTTACGTGATTGTAGTTGATTTTTATTGAATAATTGACCGATTCAGAGATTTGTAAGCTTAGAATGGCTTGTTCCGTGGTTATAGTTGATTCTCATCGAACTGTTGACTGATTCGGTGATTTGTAAGCTCAGAATGGATTTTTCTGTGATTGTAGCTGATTCTCATCAAACGGTTGACTGTTTCGATAATTTGTAAGTTCAGAATGGCTTGTTATGTGATAATAGTTGATTTTCATCAAACAATTGACCAATTCGGTGATTTGTAAGCTAAGAATGGCTTGTTACGTGATTGTAGTTGATTATTATCGAATAGTTGACCGATTCGATAATTTGTAAGCTCAGAATGGATTGTTACATGATTGTAGCTTATTTGCATCAAACGGTTGACCGATTTGGCAATTTGTACACTCAGAATGACTTGTTACGTGATTGTAGTTGATTTTTATTGAACGGTTTACCGATTCGGTGATTTGTAAGCTCAGAATGGCTTGTTCCGTGATTGTAGTTGATTCTCATCAAACTGTTGATCGATTCGGTGATTTTTAAGCTCAAAATAGATTTTTACGTGATTGTAGCTGATTCTCATCAAACGGTTGACCGATTCGATAATTTGTAAGCTTAAAATGGCTTGTTACGTGATTGTAGTTGATTTTTATTGAACAGTTGACCAATTCGGTGATTTGTAAGCTCAAAATGGCTTGTTATATAATTCTAATTTATTCTCATCGAACGG
Source organism: Chamaecyparis obtusa (assembly GCA_027943335.1). NCBI lineage: Eukaryota > Viridiplantae > Streptophyta > Pinopsida > Cupressales > Cupressaceae > Chamaecyparis > Chamaecyparis obtusa. Next base: position 1,438,646 of record BSBK01002264.1, read on the forward strand.
TTGACCCACTCATTGATTTGTAAGGTCATAATGACTTGTTACATGATTGTAGTTAATTCTCATCGAACGGTTGACTAATTCGATGATTTGTAAGCTCAGAATGGCTTGTTACATGATTGTAATTGATTTTCATCAAACAATTGACTGATTCGGTGATTTGTAAGTTCATGATGGCTTGTTACGTGATTGTAATTGATTCTCATCAAACGGTTGACTAATTCATTGATTTGTAAGGTCAGTATGGCTTGTTATGTGATTGTAGCTGATTCTCATCGAACAGTTGAATGATTCGGTGATTCGTAAACTCAAAATGGCTTCTTACGTGATAGTAGTTGATTCTCATCAAACGATTCACCAATTCGATGATTTGTAAGCGCATAATTGCTTGTTACATGATTGTAATTGATTCTTATCGAACAGTTGACTAATTCGATGATTTGTAAGATTAGAATGACTTTTTACGTGATTGTAATTGATTCTCATTGAACGGTTGATCGATTTGGTGATCTGTAATCTCATAATGTTGTTTTACATGATTGTAGCTGATTTTCATCAAACGGTTGACCAATTCGGAGATTTGTAAGATGAGAATGGCTTGTTATGTGATTGTAATTGATTTTCATCGAACAAATGACCAATTTGGTGATTCCTTAGCTTAGAAGGGCTTGTTACATGATTGTAGTTGATTCTCATCAAATGATTGACTGATTTGGTGATTTGTAAATTCAGAATGGCTTGTTACGTGATTGTAGCTAATTCTCATCAAATTGTTGACTAATTCGGTGATTTGTAAGCTCAGAATGGTTTGTTACATGATTATAGCTGATTCTCATCAAATAGTTGATCACTTCAGTGATTTGTAAACTTAGAATAGCTTGTTAGGGGATTGTAGCTGATTCTCATCAAATTGTTGACTGATTCGATGATTTGTAAGCTCAGAATGGCTTGTTACATTATTGTAATTGATTCTCATTGAATGATTGACTGATTCGGTAATTTGTAAGCTAAGAATGACTTGTTATGTGATTATAATCGATTCTCATCGAACAATTGACCGATTCATTGATTTGTAAGCTCAGAAAGGGTTTTTACATGATTGTAGCTGATTCTCACCGAATGGTTGACCAATTCGGTGGTTTGTAAGCTTAGAATGGATTGTTACATGATTGTACTTGATTCTCATCGAACGGTTGACCGATTTAATGATTTATAAGCTCAGAATCACTTGTTACATGATTATACCTGATTCTCATGAAATGGTTGATCGATTCGATGATTTGTAAGCTGAGAATGACTTGTTACATGATTGTAATTGATTCTCATCGATCGGTTGATAGATTTGATGATTTGTAAGCTCAAAATGGCTTGTTACATGATTGTATCTGATTCTTATCAAATGGTTGACCGATTCAGTGATTTGTAAGCTCAGAATGGCTTGTTATGTGATTGTAGTTGATTCTCATCGATCGATTGATCGATTCAGTGATTTGTAAGCTTAGAATAGCTTGTTCAATGATTGTAATTACTTATCATCGAATGGTTGATTGATTCAATGATTTGTAAGCTTAGAATGACTTGTTACATGATTGCTATTGATTCTCATCGAATGGATGATCAATTTAGTGATATGTAAGCTCAAAATGGCTTGTTATGTGATTGTAGTTGATTCTCATCAAACAATTGACCTATTCGATGATTTGTAAACTCATAATCACTTGTTACATGATTGTAGTTGATTCTCATTGAATGGTTAACCGATTCGAAGATTTGTAAGCTCAGAATGGATTGTTACATGATTGTAGTTGATTCTCATCGAACGGTTGACTGATTCAGTGATTTGTAAGCTCAATATGGCTTGTTACATGACTGTAGCTGATTCTCATCGAATGGTCGACCGATTCAGTGATTTGTAAGCTCAGAATGCCTTGTTATTTTATTGTAGTTGATTCTCATCGAACTGTTGACCTATTCGATGTTTTGTAAGCTCATAATGGCTTGTTACATGATTATATTTGATTTTCATTAAATGGTTGACCGATTCAGTGATTTGTAACCTAAGAATGGCTTGTCACATTATTATAGCTGATTCTTATTGAATGGTTGACCGATTCGGTGATTTGTAAGCCCAAAATTGCTTGTTACATGATTATAATTGATTGTCATTGAACAGTTGACTGATTATGTGATTTGTAAGCTCAAAATAACTTGTTATATGATTGTAATTGATTCTCATCAAACGGTTGACCAATTCGGTAATTTATAAGCTTAAAATGGCTCTTTACGTGATTGTAGCTGATTCTAATGGAACTGTTGACCATATCGATTAGATCAGTTGAGTTGAGAAGCATAATATGGTATCTTCCCACCCAACTCTTCCACCCACCCTTGCATTCTTCCCCAATGCCCCTTAGAATAGTAGGGGTGCCTTAGTATAGTAGGGCTCCCTTAGTAGGGCCTACCTGAATGCAGAGCAGCATTGAAAGCTCAGAATGGCTTGTTACGTGATTCTAACTAATTCTCATCAAACAATTGACCGATTCGATCATTTATAAGCTCAGAATGGCTTTTTACAGGATTGTAGTTGATTCTAATCGAACTGTTGACTAATTCAGTGATTTGTAAGCTTAAACTAGCTTGTTACGTGATTGTAGCTAATTCTCATCGAACGGTTGACCGATTCAGTGATTTGTAAGCTTAGAATAGCTTGTTACCTGATTGTAGCTGATTCTCATCAAACGGTTGACCGATTCAGTGATTTGTAAGTTAAGAATGACTTGTTACATGATTGTAATTGATTCTCATTGAACAGTTGACTGATTCAGTGATTCATAAGCTTAGAATGGCTTGTTACGTGACTATATCTGATTCTCATCGAACAGTTGACCGATTCAGTGGTTTGAAAGCTGAGAAGGGCTTGCTATGCGATTGTAGTTGATTATCATCGAACGGTTGACCGATTCTATGATTTGTAAGGTCAAAATGGCTTGTTACATGATTGTACCTGAGTCTCATTGAATGGTTGACCGATTCAGTGATATGTAAGGTTAGAATGGCTTGTTATGTGAATTGTAGCTGATTCTCATCGAATGGTTGACAGATTCAGTGATTTGTAAGCTCAGAATAGCTTGTTACATGATTGTAATTGATTCTAATCGAACGGTTGACCGATTCGGTGATTTGTAAGCACACAATGGATTGTTATGTGATTGTAATTGATTCTTCTCAAATAGTTGACCGATTCGATGATTATAGCTGATTCTCATCAAACGGTTGAATGATTCAATGAGTTGTAAGCTGAGAATGGCTTGTTACGTGATAGTAGCCAATTCTCATCGAACGGTTGACCGATTTGATGATTTGTAAGCTCAGAATGACTTGTTATGTGATTGTAGCTGATTCTCATCAAACGGTTGACCGATTCCATGATTTGTAAGCTCAAAATGGCTTGTTACGTGATTGTAATTGATTTTCATTGAACAATTGACCGATTCAGTGATTTGTAAGCTCATAATTGCTTGTTATATGATTATAATTGATTCTCATCAAACGGTTGACTGATTCAGTGATTTGTAAACTCAGAATGGCTTATTTCATGGCTGTAGCTGATTTCCATCTAATGGTTGACCGATTTGGTGATTTGTAAGCTCAGAATGGCTTATTACGTGATTATAGCTTATTCTCATTGAACAGTTGACCGATTAATTGATTTTTAAGATCAGAATGGCTTGTTACATGATTATAGCTTATTCTCATTGAATAGTTGACCGATTTGGTGATTTGTAAGCTCAGAATGGCTTGTTACGTCATTGTAATTGATTCTCATCAAACTGTTGACCGATTTGGTGATTTATATAAGTTTAGAATGGTTTGTTAGGTTATTGTAACTGATTCTCATCAAACGGTTGACCGATTTAATTATTTGTAAGCTTAGAATTGCTTGTTACATAGATTCTTATCGAACGGTTGACCGATCTGGTGATTTGTAAGTTTAGAATGGCTTGTTACATGATTGTAGCTGATTCTCACCGAACGGTTGACCGATTCAATGATTTGTAAGCTTAGAATGGCTTGTACCTGATTGTAGCTGATTCTAATCGAGCAGTTGATCGATTCGATGATTTATAATCTCAAAGTGGCTTCTTACGTGATTGTAGCTGATTGTCATTGAACGGTTGACCGATTCATTGATTTGTAACTTATAATGGCATGTTATGTTATTCTAGCTGATTCTCATCAAAAGGTTGATTGATTCAGTGATTTGTAAGCTCAGAATGGCTTGTTACGTGATTGTAACTGATTCTCATCTAATGGTTGACCGATTTGATGATTTATAAGCTCAAAATGGCTTGTTACATGATTGTAGCTGATTCTGATCGAACAATAGACCGATTTGGTGATTTGCAAGCTCAGAATTGCTTGTTATGTGATTGTAATTAATTCTCATCGAACGGTTGATCGATTCCCTAATTTGTAAGCTCAGAAAGGCTTTTTACGTGATTGTAGTTGATTCTCATCGACGGTTGACTGATTCAGTGATTTGTAAGCTCATAATAGATTGTTACGTGATTGTAGCTGATTCTCATCAAACGGTTGACCGATTCAGTGATTTGTAAGCTCAAAATGGCTTGTGACGTGATTGTAGCTAATTCTGATCGAACAGTTGATCGATTCGGTGATTTGTAAGCTCAAAAAGGCTTGTTATGTGATTATAGTTGATTTTCTTAGAATAATTGACCAAGGCGGTGATTTGTAAGCTCAATGGATTGTTACGTGATTGTAGCCGATTCCCATCAAATGGTTGACCGATTTGATGATTAGTAACCTCAGAATGGCTTGTTACGTGATTCTAGTTGATTTTTATTGAACGGTTGACCGATTAAGTGATTTGTAAACTCATAATAGCTTGTTACATGATTGTAGTTGATTCTCATCAAACCGTTGACCAATTCGGTGATGTGTAAGCTCAAAATGGATTGTTACGTAATTGTAGCTGATTCTCATCAAACAGTTGACCGATTCAGTGATTTGTAAGCTCAGAATGGCTTGTTATGTGATTGTAGTTGATTTTGATTGAACAGTTGACCGATTCACTGATTTGTAAGCTCAGAATGGCTTGTTACGTGGTTGTAGCTGATTCTCATCGAAAGGTTGACCAATTCGATGATTTGTAAGCTTAGAATGGTTTGTTACATGATTGTAGCTGATTCTCATCAAACGATTGACCGTTTTGATAATTTGTAAGATCAGAATGGTTTGTCATGTGATTGTAATTGATTCTCATCGAAATGTTGACCGATCCGGTGATTTTTTAGCTCAGAATAGATTTTCACATGATTGGAATTGATTCTCATCAAAGGGTTCACCGATTTGGTGATTTCTTAGCTCAGAATGGGTTGTTACGCGATTGTAGCTGATTCTAATCGAAAGGTTGATCGATTTGATGATTTGTAAGCTCATAATGGCTTGTTACATGATTGTAGTTGATTCTCATCAAACGGTTAATCGGTTTAATGATTTGTAAGCTCAGAATGGCTTGTTACGTGATTGTAATTGATTTTCATTGAAGGATTGACCGATTCGGTGATTTGTAAGCTCAGAATTGCTTGCTACGTGATTGTAATTGATTCTCATTGAACGGTTGACCGATATGGTGATTTGTAAACTCAGAATGGCTTATTTCATTGCTGTAGCTGATTCTCATCGAACAACTGACCGATTTGGTGATTTGTAAGATCAAAATGGCTTGTTACGTGATTGTAGCTGATTCTCATTGAATGGTTGACCAATTTAGTGATTTGTAAGCTCGAAATGGCTTGTTAGGTGATTGTAGCTAATTCTTATCGATAGTTGATGTATTTGGTGATTTGTAAGCTCAAAATGGCTTGTTACATGATTGTATTTGATTCTCATTGAATGGTTGACCGATTCGGTGATTTGTAAGCTCAGAATGACTTATTACGTCATTGTAATTGATTATCATAGAACATTTGAGATGTTCGGTCATTTGTAAGCTCAGAAGGTCTTGTTACCTAATTGTAATTGATTCTCATGGAACGGTTGACTGATTCATTGATTTATAAGCTCAGAATAGCTTGTTATGTGATTGTAGCTGATTCTCATCGAACGGTTGACCGCTTCAAGGATTTGTAAGCTTGGAATGGCTTGTTACATGATTGTAGCTAATTCTCATTGAACGGTTGATAGCTTCAATGATTTGTAAGCTCAGAATGGCTTGTTACATCATCTGTTAGCACAGAATGGCTTGTTATGTGATTGTAGCTGATTCTCATCGAATAGTTGACTGATGCGGTGAATTGCAACCTCAGAACAACTTGTTATGTGATTTTAGCTTATTGTCATCGAATGGTTGACCAATTCGATGATCTAAAACCTCAGAAGGATCTTTTTTGCAAGCTTAGTTGATTCTATCGAATGAATGATAGATTTGCTAATTTGTAAGCTCAGAATGGCTTATTACGTGATTGTAGCTGATTTTCATCGAAGCCTTCACTTATTTAGTGATCTAAAACCTCAAAATGGTGTGTTATGTGCCTATAATTGAATCTCATCGAACAGTTGGTCGATTCGGTGATCTGCAACCTCAAATCAACTTGTTAAATGATTATAGTTGATTCTCATCAAACATTTGACTGATTCAGTTATCTACAACTTTAAAATGATCTTTTATGTTATTGTAGTTGATTCTCATTGAATGGTTAATCGATTCAGTGATCTATAAGCTCAGAATGGCTTGTTACGTGATTGTACTTGATTCTCATCAAACGATAGACCAATTTGGTGATATGTTAGCTCGCAATGGCTTGTTACGTGATTCTAGCTGATTCTCATTGAACGGTTGACCGATTCGGTGATTTGTAAGCTTAGAATGGCTTGTTACGTGATTAGAGCTGATTCTAATCAAACGGTTGACCGATTCGATGATTTGGAAGCTCAGAATGGTTTATTCCATGATTGTAATTGATTCTCATCGAACGGTTGACCGATTTGGTGATTTGTAAGCTCAAAATGGCTTGTTATGTGATAGTAGCTGATTCTAATCGAACAGTTGAGCAATACAGTGATTTGTAAGCTGAGAATTGCTTGTTAGGTGATTGTATTTGATTCTCATTGGACAATTGATCGATTCAGTGATTTGTAAGCTCATAATGGCTTGTTACATGATTCTAATTGATTCTCATAGAACGGTTTATTGGTTCTGTGATTTGTAAGCTCATAATGACTTATTACATGATTGTAATTAATTGTCATCGAAGAGTTGATAGATTTGGTGATTTGTAAGTTCAAAATGGCTTGTTACATGATTGTAGCTGATTCTCATCAAATGGTTGACCGATTCAGTGAATTGTAAGCTCATAATGGCTTGTTACATGATTATAGCTAAATCTAATCGAACAGTTGATCGATTCGGTGATTTTGAAGCTCGGAATGGCTTGTTACATGATTCTAGCTGATTTTCATCGAATGGTTGATCGATTCAGTGGTTTGTAAGCTCAAATGGCTTATTACGTGATTGTAGTTGATTCTCATCGAACGGTTGACTGATTTGGTGATTTGTAAGCTCAGAATGGCTTGTTACGTGATTTTAGCTGATTCTCATCGAACGGTGACAAATTCAATGCTTTGTAAGCTCAGAATAGCTTGTTACATGATTGTAATTGATTCTCATCAAACGGTTCACCGATTTAGGGATTTATTAGTTCAAAATGGCTTGTTACGTGATTGTAATTGATTCTCATCAAACAGTTGACCGAGTCTATGATTTGTAAGCTCAGAATGGCTTGTTACATGATTGTAACTAATTTTTATTGAACTATTGACAAATTCAATGATTTGTAAACTCAGAATGGCTTGTTACATTATTGTAGTGAATTCTCATCAAACGGTACACTGATTCAGCAATTTGTAAGCTGAGAATGGCTTGTTACATGATTCTAGCTGATTCTCATCAAACAGTTGACTGATTCAGTGATTTGTAAGCTTAGAATGGCTTGTTAAGTGATTTTTGCTGATTCTCGTTGAAGGGTTGACCGATTCGCTGATTTGTAAGTTCAGAATGACTTGTTACATGATTGTGGCTAATTCTCATCGAACGGTTGACCTATTTGCTCATTTGTAAGCTCAGGATGACTTGTTACATTATTGTAGCTGATTCTCATCGAACAACTGACCAATTCAGTGATTTACAAGCTTAGAATGGGTTGTTATGAAATTGTAATTGATTCTAGTCGAACAGTTGACTGATTTGGTGATTTGTAAGCTCAAAATAGCTTTTTACATGATTGTAATTGATTCTCATCGAACAGTTGACCGATTGGGTGATTTGTAAACTCATAATAGCTTGTTACATTATTGTAGTAGATTCTCATCGAACGATTGACTGCTTAGGTGATTTGTAAACTCAAAATGGCTTGTTACGTGATTGTAGCTGATTCTCATCGGACGGTTGACCGATTTGGTGACTTGTTAGCTCAGAATGGCTTGTTATGTGATAGGAGCTCATTCACACCAAATAGTTGACCAATACGGTGATTTGTAAGCTCATAATGTCTTGTTACGTGATTGTATTTGATTCTAATAAGATGATTGATCGATTCAGTGAATTGTAAGCTTAGAATGGCTTGTTACGTGATTGTAATTGATTCTCATAGAGCAGTTGATTGGTTCAGTGATTCATAAGCTCAAAATGACTTGTTACATGATTGTAATTAATTCTTATCAAATAGTTGATAGATTCGGTAATTTGTAAGCTCATAATGGTTTGTTACGAGATTGTAATTGATTCTTAGAGAACAGTCAACAGGTTCGGTGATTTGTAATGTCAGAATGGCTTGTTACATGCTTGTAATTGATTATCATTGAACATTTGACTCATTCAGTAATTTGTAAGCTCAGAATGGCTTGTTATGTGATTGTAATTGATTCTCATCGAACGATTGACCTATTTGGTGATTTGAAAATTTAGAATAGCTTGTTACATGATTGTAGCTGATTCTCATCAAACGGTTGACCGATTCAGTGATTTGTATGCTCAAAATAGCTTGTTACGTGATAGTAGCTGATTTTCATCTAATGGTTGACTGATTTGGTGATTTGTAAACTCAAAATGACTTGTTACATGATTGTAGGTAATTCTCATCGAATGGTTGATTGATATGATGATTTGTAAGCTCAAAATGACTTATTACATGATTGTAGGTGATTTGCAAGCTCAGAATGGCTTGTTATAAAATTGTAATTGATTCTAATCGAACGATTGACCGATTTCGTGATTTGTAAGCTCAGAATGGCTTGCTCCATGACTGTAGTTGATTCTCATCGAACGGTTGATCCATTCTATGGTAAGCTCATAATGGCTTGTTACATGATTGTACCTGATTCTGATTGAACAATTGACTGATTCGTTGTTTGTAAGCTCAGAATGGCTTGTTACTTGATTGTAATTGTGTCTCATTGAATAGTTGATCGATTCGGTGATTTTTAAGCTCAAAATGGCTTGTTACATGATTGTAACTGATTCTCATCAATTGGTTGACCGATTCTCTGATTTATAATCTCATAATGACTTTTTACGTGATTGTATTTGATTCTCATCAAACGGTTGATCGATTCAGTGATTTATAAGCTGAGAATGGCTTGTTACGTGAGTGTAGTTGATTCTCACCGAACGGTTGAGCGACTCAATGATTTGCAAGCTCATAATGGATTCTAACAAGATTGTAGCTTTTCATCGATCAGTTGACAAATTCAATTATTTCTAAGCTTAGAATGGCTTGTTACGTTATTTAATTGATTCTCATTAAACGATTGATCATTTCGGTGATTTATGAGCTTAGAATGGATTGTTACATGATTGTAATTGATTCTAATCGAATGGTTGACCGATTCAGTGTTGTAAGCTCAGAATGGCTTGTTACGTGATTGTAATTGATTCTCATCAAATGATTGACCGATTCAGAGATTCGTTAGCTCAGAATGGGTTGTTACATTTATTGTAGCTAATTCTCATTGAACTATTGACCGATTCGGTGATTTGTAATTTCAAAATGTTATGTTACGTGATTGTAGCTGATTCTCATCGAACGGTTGACCGATTCGGTAATTTGTGAGCTCCGAATGGCTTGTTACATTATTGTAATTGATTCTCATCAAAATATTTGACTCATTCAATGACTGTAATTGATTCTCATCAAATGGTTGACTGATTCAGTGATTTTTAAGCTCCAAATGGCTTGTTATGAGATTGTAGCTGATTCTCATCGAACTATTGACTGATTCGGTGATTTGTAAATTAAGAATGGCTTGTTACATTATTGTAATAGATTCTCATCGATCGGTTGACTGATTCAATAATTTGTAAGCTCAGAATGGCTTGTTACATTCTTGTAGCTAATGCTCATCGAACAGTTGACTGATTCGGTGATTTGTAAGTTGAGAATGACTTCTTACATGATTATAATTGATTCTCATCAAATGGTTGACAAATTCGATGATTTTTAAGGTTAGAATCGATTGTTACGTGATTGTAGCTGATTTTCATCAAATTGTTTACCGATGCGGTGATTTGTAAGTTCAGAATGGCTTGTTATGTGGTTGTAGTTAATTTTGATCGAACAGTTGACCGATTCAGTTATTTATAAGCTCAAAATGGCTTATTACGTGATTGTAGCTAATTCTCATCAAACAGTTGACTGATTTAGGGATTTGTAAGCTCAGGATGGCTTGTTACATGATTGTAGCCTATTTTCATCAAACGGTTGACCGTTTCGGTGATTTGTAAGATCAGAATAGTTTGTCACATGATTGTAATTGATTCTCATTGAAAGGTTGATTGATTCAGTGGTTTGTTAGCTCAGAATGGATTGTTACGTGATTGTAATTGATTCTCATCGAACGGTTGACTGATTTAGTGATTAGTAAGCTCAAAATGGCTTCTTACGTTATGGTAGCTTATTTTTATCGAACGATTGACTGATTTGATGATTTGTAATCTCAAAATGGCTTGTTACATGATTGTAGCTGATTCTCATCAAATGGTTGACCGATTCAGTGATTGTAATTGATTCTCATTGAAAATTTGACCAATTTGGTGATTCCTCAGCTTAGAAGGGCTTGTTACATGATTGTAGTTGATTCTCATTGAATGGTTATCCAATTCGGTGATTTGTAAGTTTAGAATGGTTTGTTACGTGATTGTAGCTGGTACTCATTGAACGATTGACCGATTCGGTGATTTGTAAGGTCATAATGGCTTCTTATGTGATTATAGCTGATTCTCATCGAATGGTTGAATGATTCGGTGATTTGTGAGCGCAGAATGGCTTGTTACGTGATTGTAGTTGATTCTCATCGAATAGTTGACCGATACGATGATTTGTAAGCTTAGAATAGCTAGTTACGTGATTGTAGGTGATTGTCATCAAACGGTTGATCGATTCGATGATTTGTAATTGAAAAATAGATTTTTACGTGATTGTAGCTGATTCTCATTGAATGGTTGACCGATTTGGTGATTTGTAAGCTCAGAATTGCGTGTTATGTGATTGTAGTGGATTCTCATCGAGCGATTGATGGATTCGATGATTTGTAGGTGTTGTCACTAAAGATTGCACCTTATTTTGTTAAGTATTGAACCTAGCAATCTTGTGAAACATGGGAGTATTCTCAGGCTGTGGGTAACCTATCTGAGAATATACCTCCGGATTATGGGCTAGCTACCCTTTGGATGACTTGAAACTTATTTTTGGGGGGAAAAGGGAGAGAAAATGCATGAAAATGAACAACTACAACTGAAATGAAACAAAATTGATCCACCAATTTTGAAGAGAAATCACAACTGAAGATATGTTTACTTCAACAACAAGACGAACTAACTCACAACTCAATCCCACTTTCTTAACTCTTAGTGAAACAAGGCACTTAGAATTCAGAAAAGGAAGAATAGTTCACAAATTTGATATTCTTGATTGCACATAAACCACACTACTGAATTAGGACAGATTCTTGGATTCAATATGCGGATTAAGGATACAAGAACATCACAATTATATTTTTAAAAAAGGCCTCAACCAAAAGGGAGACACATTCTTAAAAATAATAATATTGAAAATTAAAAAAATCCCCTAAGCCCTAGAAACAACTATAGGTTACATACATATTTCAAATATCCATAACCAACAAAATGGGAGGATATTCATATAACAGATATATCACATATAACCCAAGGTCTAGAGATGATGTGGGATAAAACACTCAACCCTAAAAGAAAGGGGAAAAAGGAATAACATTATTGTCAAAATCATTGCTCGAAGATGAAGAACTCTTGGCATCAAAACCCTCGAACTCGGCACCTGGCAACTTTCCAATCTTACTGACAGTTTCAAATGGCAACCTTCCAATCTTATTCAGAAACAACAAATTTCATCCCGGCAATACGCTATTGAGGTAGGGATTTGCAGTCTTATTTTCATTTTCTTCGCATATTGAAAGCACTGTTATTGGTTCTCATAGCATCTACTAGGGCACGACTTTGTCTTTGATGTATATACTGGTTTTTTCATTTCATGTGCCCATTAGGGCACTCTTTTATTTGTATTACTTCTCTGCATTGGAATGAATGGCACTATATCTCATTCAATTTCATCTATTGATATGCTTGTTGTTGTCTATGATATTGATTTCTTCCTTAGGACACTACGCTTGCGGTACAATATGCCACAATGTCCTGACTCATACTTTCTTGATACTGTTCATGGCATCACTGTTATGTTTGATTACTATCGTATTGAGCACGGCCCAAGAGCTCATTAGGGCATTACTCACTAGTTTTTCTATCCTTATTGACCCATGAGCCAGGTCAGGGCACGACATTGGCACTCCACACATTTGTGATGGCTCAAAACTGTTGCTATGAGTGCTCGGGTTTACCTAACCCGTATATTGTTATGATCATTGTGCTCAGCTTGTTCAAGGGTTTTGTGAACAATGTGAAGTGTTTGCCTCTGTATTTGATCTGAATAGCCCATGAATTAGCTTATGAACTAGGGCACTCTTTTATTTGTAATGATTATAATGGCATAGTATTGTCACTGGTGTTGCTATTGGTGTTTCTTAGCATAAAGCTCGATGTATTGATCACTGTTACTGCTTTTGAGTATGGCCCGAGAGCATCTTAGGGCACCATTTGCTGTTACATACCATACTCGATGACTCGAGAGGAAAGCCAGGGCACGACACATGCATGGCATCATTGTTTCATTGTTTTCATTTGTTACTGTCACCTCTTCATGCACAGCTTCAAGCACTCGACAGGGCATTATTCTGTTTGATATTCATGCTGACCCGTGAATGTCATATCCTATCAATTTTAACAGTGTTCATGGAACTAGATTGGATTGAGGCATGCTTATTGCTTGATGCTTGCGAGCTATGACATCATGTTACCGCATTTGGTTTTATGCTACCCCTTTCTATATATGGCCCGAGAGCATACTGTTAGTGTATTGCATTGCTCAAGGCTCATGTTCATTGTATAGTTCATGGTACTGTTACTTACATGCACAATGCTGGCCTAAAAATTTAGCATTTACTATTTATTGCCTTGCTCTCTGTCATTGTCGATGCTTTGCCTGGTTACACCATGAAGGCATTGTACTACTGATGCATAGGCCCGAGCTTGTTATTAGTGTATTGCTACGCTATTGATGGTTGGGCTCGACTGTATACTATATTTCCATTATAAACTGATGGCCTCATTGATACTTTGAGCTCACTTGTATTATTGAAGTACTGTGAGTGGATCCAAGGCTTGTTATGATTTGTATTATTCTTTTATATCATGCCCTGATATTGCACTTGAGAGGCCCGAGGACATGAACACCATATGTTGATTGTTCCATACTTGGTATTACTCTTATTGCTATTAGAGGGGTCATTTTGATACTGGTTGTTGATACATAAAAGTCAGATTTAAACCATGCTTGAGCTTCATTGTATCTCTTTTGTTCACTGTTTCTACATATGGCATTGTGCTACTATGCTCAGTCGCAATGATTCATTCCCATGTTTTGCTTGAATTGATGTCTCTTTGATCTTTATAGTATATGTATCAATAATGTTATCATTGAGTTGACATTTGCTTCATGCCCATCACATATATGATATGCCCTGTTGGAATATTAATGTAGATCAGAAATACATTCATGTTTTAGTGTGCCTTATCTAGTACATAGATTTGTGTGCCCTGATCCTAGTTACGTTCTCCTTTGATGCCATGGTGCCCCTGTTGGCTTATCATAATATCATGCCCATGTTACAACACATACATCTATGTTTGCACCTTGATACCAGTATTTGTTTTATCATGCCATGCTGCTTGATTGATCCTCATTGATGTTGAATCATCTGGATGCTCCTCATCTGTACATACTCTGTGTGCTCTTGGCCCTTGATGCGATCATTTGATAGGAAACTTGGATTTTTCCTGTCATGATCTGCATCAAGGGCCCATGTCATTCTTTGAAATCATTGTTGGATCAACTTCCCCTGTATCTGCACATGAAACAAACACGTCAATGAAAACATGGTGCCTCATTGTTTTGGAGCCTTGACACACATGCCCTGAGCACAGCCCTGTTAGAGGTGCATTCTATGAATATTGTGATACCAGTCATTGCTTAGATCCAATGGATCTAACCCAAATTCCCTCTTCTCTTCTTGTAGGTTCTGGATTTCAGGAGCTTCTGGATAGGACCAAACTTCGGACATCAATACCAGGCAATGTCTGGTACCCTAGTATTTTAACTATTTCTTTATGTATATCTGCACTCATCCATTCAATTCTGATAATGGCTATGCTCACGGCCAGTGTGAGCTCAAATAAATGCTTTCCTTTCAGTTCTTTGCTTTTCTGAACAATATATATGCCACTGATGCATGCATGTGTAGATGTAGATGCAATTCATTTCCTTTTATTTTCATGTAATTTGCAATGAAATGAACACAAATATTAACCAAGACCAATAACACAAACTAGGGTACTGTAGCATCATTTAGTAATTAGGCCTCCAATCTAAGATGAGTAAAAATATAACAACAGTAAGCTCAGAATGGTTTCTTACGTGATTGTAGCTGATTCTCATCAAACAGTTGACCAATTCGATGATTTGTAAGCTCAACATGGCTTGTTACATGATTGTAGTTGATTCTCATCGACCAATTGACCGATTTGGTGATTTGTAAGCATAAAATAGCTTGTTTCATGATTGTAGCTAATTCTCATCAAATGGTTGACTAATTCAGGGACATATAAGCTTGAAATCACTTGTTATGTGATTATAGCTGATTCTCATCATTTGGTTGACCGATTCGGTGATTTGTAAGCTTAGAATGGCTTGTTATGTGATTTTAGGTGATTCTCATCAAACGGTTGACCAATTCGATGATTTGTAAACTTAGAATAGCTTTTTACGTAATTGTAATTGATTCTCATCGAATGGTTGAGCAATTCGATGACTTGTAAGCTCAAAATGGCTTATTGCCTGATTGTAGTTGATTCTCATTGAACGGTTGACCAATTCGATGATTTGTAAGCTTAGAATGGCTTGTTACGTGATCTTAATTGATTCTCATATAATGATTGGTTGATTCAGTGATTTGTAAGCTCATAATGACTTGTTACCTGATTTGTAAGCTTAGAATGGATTTTTACGTGATTATTATTGATTCTCATACAGTTGACTGATTCGGTGATTTGTAAGCTCAAAATGGCTTGTTATATGATTGTAGTTGATTCTCATCGAACGGTTGATCCATTCGGTGATTTGTAAGGTCAGAATGGGTTGTTATGTGATTGTAGTTGATTCTCATCAAACAATTAGCCGATTTAGTGATTTGTAAGCTCTGAATGGCTTGTTACGTGATTGTAACTAAGACTCATTGAACGGTTGACCGATTCGGTGATTTGTAAGCTCAGAATGGCTTGTTACGTGATTGTAGCTAATTCTCATCGAAAGGTTGACCAATTTGATGATTTGTAAGCTCAAAATGTCTTGTTACATGATTGTAGCTAATTCTCACTGAACAGTTGACTGATTCGGTGATTTATAAGTTAAAAATGGCTTGTTACCTTATTGTAATTGATACTCATCGAACAGTTGACCAATTTGGTGATTCCTAAGCTCCGAATGGCTTGTTATGTGATTGTACCTGATTGTCATCGAACGATTGACCGATTCATTGATTTGTAAGCTCAAAATGGCTTATTATGTGATTGTAGCTGATTCTCATCGAACGGTTGATCGATTCAGTGATTTGTAAGCTGAGAATGGCCTATTATGTGATTGTAGCTGATTCTCATCGAATGGTTGACCAATTCTATGATTTGTAAACTCAAAATGACTTGTTACATGATTGTAGCTGATTCTCTTCGAACGGTTGATTGATTCTATGATTTATAAGCTCAAAATGTCTTGTTACATGATTGTAGCTGATTCTCATCGAATGGTTGACCGATTTAATGATTTGTAAGCTCAGAATGGCTTTTAAAGTGATTGTAGCTGATTCTTATCAAACCGATGATTGATTCAGTGATTTGTAATCTCAAAATGGCTTGTTATGTGATTGTAGCTGACTCTCATCGAATGGTTGACCGATTCAGTGATATGTAAGGTTAGAATGTCTTGTAACGTGATTGTAGCTGATTCTCATCGAATAGTTGACAGATTCAATAATTTGTAAGTTCATAATAGCTTGTTACATGATTATAGCTAATTTTTATCAAACGATTGAATGATTCGATGAGGTGTAAGCTGAGAATGGCTTGTTACATGATAGTAGCTGATTCTCATTGAATGATTGACCGATTCGGTGATTTGTAAACTCAGAATGGCTTGTTGCATTATTGTAATTGATTTTAATCTAACGATTGACTGATTCATTAGTTTGTAAGCTCAGAATGGCTTGTTCCGTGATTGTAGCTAATTTTCTTTGAACGGTTGACCGATTCGGTGATTTGTAAGCTCAGATGGTTTGTTACGTGATTGTAATTGATTCTCATTGAATGGTTGACTGTTTTGGTGATTTGTAAGCTCAAAATGGCTTGTTACGTTATTATAGTTGATTCTCATTGAACAAGTCGATTAATTTATTTGTAAGCTCAGAATGGCTTATTACGTGATTGTAGCTGATTCTCATCGAACGATTCACCAATTTGATGATTTGTAAGCTTAGAATGGCTTGTTACATGATAGTAATTGATTTTCATCAAACGGTTGACCGATTCAGTGATTTGTAAGCTCAGAATAGCTTGTTACATGATTGTAGTTGAGTCTCATCGAACGGTTGATTGATTCAATGATTTGTAAGCTCAGAATGGCTTGTTACATGATTCTAATTCATTCTCATCGATCGGTTGATCGATTCAGTGATTTGTAAGCTCAGAATGTCTTTCTACATTATTATAGTTGATTCTCATCGAACGGTTGACCGACTCGATGATTTCTAAGCTCAAAATGGCTTGTTACGTGATTGAAGTTATTCTCATCGAACAGTTAATTGATTTGGCGATTCGTAAGCTCAGAATGACTTGTTATGTTATTGTAACCTATTGTCATCGAACGGTCAACTGTTTCGATGATTTGTAAACTCAGAATGGCTTATTACGTGATTTTAGTTGTTTCTCATCAAACTGTTGAACGATTTGGTGATTTATATAAGCTCAGAATGGCTTGTTAGGTGATTGTAATTGATTCTCATTGAACGGTTGACGGATTTAATTATTTGTAAGTTTAGAATGGCTTGTTACATAATTGTAGCTAATTAATTCTCATCGAACAGTTGATCGATTCGGTGATTTATAACTTAAAATACCTTGTTACACGATTCTTACTTATTCTCATCAAAAGGTTGACTAATTCACTGATTTCTATACTCAGAATGGCTTGTTACGTGATTGTAATTGATTCTCATCGAATGGTTGACTGATTCGGTTATTTGTAAGCTCAGAATGACATGTTACATGATTATAGCTGATTCTCATCGAACAGTTGACCGATTCGATGATTTATAAGCTCAAAATGGCTTGTTACATGATTGTAGCTGATTCGATGATTTGTAAGCTCAGAAAAGCTTGTTATGTGATTATAGTTGATTTTCATCGAATAATTGACCTATTTAGTGATTTGTAAGCTCAGAATGGCTTGTTACGTGATTGTAGTTAATTATCATTGAACAATTGACCGATTCAGTGATTTGTAAGCTCAGAATGGATTGTTACGTGATTGTAGCTGATTCTCATCAAACAGATGACCGGTTCAGTGATTTGTCAGCTCAGAAAGGCTTGTTATGTGATTATAGTTGATTTGTAAACTCAGAATGGCTTGTTATGTGATTATAGTTGATTATCATCGAACAGTTGACCAATTCAGTGATTTGTAAGTTTAGAATGGATTGTTACATGATTGTAGCTAATTCTCATCAAACAGATGACCGGTTCGGTGATTTGTCAACTTAGAATGGCTTGTTTCGTGATTGTAGTTGATTTTCATTGAACAGTTGACCGATTTGGTGATTTCTAAGCTCATAATGGCTTGTTACGTAATTGTAGGTGATTCTCATCGAACGGTTGACCGATTCAGTGATTTGCTCATAATAGATTCTTACGTGAGTATAGCTGATTCTCATCAAACGATTGACCGATTCAATGAATTGTAAGCTCAAAATGGCTTGTTACGTGATTGTAGCTGATTCTGATTGAACGGTTCACCAATTTAGTGATTTGTAAGCTCAGAATGGCTGGCTTATTACATGATTGTAGCTGATTCTTATCGAACAATTGACCAATTCTATGATTTGTTGGCTTTTTACATGATTGTAGCTGATTCTCATCGAACGGCTGACCGATTCAGTGATTTGGGAGCTCAGAATGGCTTGTTACATGATTGTAGCTGATTCTCTTCGAATGGTAAACCGATTGGTGATTTGTAAGCTCAGAATGGCTGGGTGGTTACGTGATTATAGTTGATTTTTATTGAACAGTTGACTGATTCTATGATTTGTTGGCTTTTTACATGATTGTAGCTGATTCTCGTCGAATGGTTGGCCGATTCGGTGATTTGTAATCTTAGAATGGCTTATCAAGTGATTGTAGTAGATTCCATAGTGGACCATTGGGCATTGAGTCGTATTTTCATGACTCCTATATCCAAAGCTGTTATCATTGCAATATGGTTGGGTAATACACCCATTTGACCACTATTGGTAGCGAGTATTATTTCTTGAACTTCTGAATCCCAAAAAACTCGATTGGGAGTGAGTGATCTACAACCTCAGAATGGTATGTTATGTGCTTGTATTTCATTCTCATCTAATGGTTGATGAGTCGGTGATCTGCAACCTCAAATTGACTTGTTAGATGATTGTAGTTGATTCTCATCGAACATTTGATCGATTTGGTGATCTACAACCTTAGAATGATATTTTATATTATTATAGTTGATTCTCATCGAATTGTTGATCGATTTAGTGATCTCTAACCTTAGAATGGCTTGTTACATGATTGTAGTTGATTTTCATCAAATGATAGACCGATTTGGTGATTTGTTAGCTCAGAATGGCTTGTTAGGTGATTGTAGCTGATTCTCATCAAATGGTTGATGAATTTGGTGAACTGCAACCTCAGAACAACTTGTTACCCAATTTTAGTTGATTTTCATCGAATGGTTGACCAATACAGTGATCTAGAACCTCAGAGGGATCTTTTATGCTATTCTAGTTGATTCTCTTCGAATGGTTGACAAATTCAGTGATTTGTGAGATCAAAATGGACTATTACATGATTGTAGCTGATTCTCATCGAATGGTTCACTGATTTATTGATCTACAACCTTAGAATGGTGTGTTACATGCTTGTATTTGATTCTTATCAAACAGTTGATGAGTTGGTGATTTGCAACCTCAAATCGACTTGTTCCATGATTGTAGTTGATTCTCATCAAACTTTTGACTGATTCGGTGATCTAGAACTTTAGAATGATCTTTTATGTTATTGTACTTGATTCTCATGAAATGGTTGATCGATTCAGTGATCTCTAAGCTCAGAATGGCTTGTAACATGATTGTACTTTATTCTCATCAAACGGTAGACTAATTTGGTGATATGTTAGCTCATAATAGCTTGTTACATGATTGTAGCTAAATTTTATCGAATGATTCACCGATTCAGTGATTTGTAAGCTCAGAATGACTTGTTACGTGATTGTAATTGATTACCATTGAACGGTTGATTGATTCGATGATTTGTAAGCTCAGAGTGGCTTCTTACATGACTGTAGCTGATTCTCATCAAATGGTTGACCGATTCGATGATTTGAAAGATCATAATGGCTTGTTACATGATTGTTGCTGAGTCTCATCGAACAATTGATCGATTCGGTGATTTGTAAGCTTAGAATGGCTTGTTACGTGATTGTAACTAATTTTTATCAAATGGTTGATCGATTCAGTGATTTGTAAGCTCATAAAAGCTTGTTACGTGATTAGAGTTGATTCTAATCAAATGGTTGACGGTTGATCAATTCGGTGATTTATAATCTCAGAATGGCTTGTTACCTGATTGTAACTGATTCTCAAAGAATGGTTGACTAGTTTGGTGATTTGTATGCTCAGAATGACATGTTACGTGATTATAATTGATTCTCATCGAACGCTTGACCAATTCAGTGATTTGTAAGCTCAGAATGTCTTGTTACATGATTGTAGCTAATCCTCATCGAACAATTAACCTATTCAGTGATTTGTAATCTTAGAATGGCTTGTTATGTGATTATAGATGATTTTCATCCAACAATTCACCGATTCAGTGATTTGTAAGCTCAGAATGGCTTGTTACGTGATTGTAGTTGATTATCATCGAACAGTTGACCGATGCAGTGATTTGTAAGCTTAGACTAGCTTGTTACATGATTGTAGCTAATTCTCAGTGAACGATTCACTAATTCAGTGATTTCCAAGCTCAGAATGGCTTCTTACATGATTGTAGCTGATTCTCATTAAACGGTTGACCGTTTTAGTGATTTGTAAGCTTAGAATGGCTTGTTTCATGATTGTAGGTGATTTTCATCAAACGGTTGATGAAGTTCATAATTTGAAGCTCAGAATAGCTTGTCACATGATTCTCATGCAATGGTGGACTGATTTGGTGATTTCTAAGCTCAGAATGGCTTGTTACGTGATTGTAGCTGATTCTCATCGAATGGTTGACCAATTCAATGATTTGTAAGCTCAGAATAGCTTGTTACATGATCTTAATTGATTCTCATAGAATGGTTGACCGATTTAGTGATTTGTAAGCTCAGAATGGCTTGGTACATAATTGTAGCAGAGTCTCATCGAACAGTTGACCGATTCAGTGATTTGTAAATTTAGAATAGAATGTTACGTGATTGTATCTGATTCTCATCAAACGGTTAACCAATTCGGTGATTTGTAAGTACAGACTAGCTTGGTACATGATTGTAGTTGATTCTCATCGAACGGTTGCTTGATTCAGTGATTTGTAAGCTCAAAATAGCTTGCTACATGATTGTAGCTAATTCTCATCGAACGGTTGATTGATTTGATGATTTGTAAATCTAGAATGACTTTTTACATGATTATAGCTGATTCTCATCGAACGGTTAACTTATTTGATGATTTGTAAGCTCAGAGTGGCCTATTACATTATTGTAGCTGATTGTCATTGAACAGTTGACCAATTCAATGATTTATAAGCTGAGAATGGCTTGTCACAAGATTGTTTTTGATTCTCATCGAACTATTGACCAATTCGGTGATTTGTAAGCTCAGAATAGCTTGTTACGTGATTGTAATTGATTCTCATCGAACAGTTGACTGATTTGGTAA
The DNA here is from genome assembly GCA_027943335.1 of Chamaecyparis obtusa. NCBI lineage: Eukaryota > Viridiplantae > Streptophyta > Pinopsida > Cupressales > Cupressaceae > Chamaecyparis > Chamaecyparis obtusa. Next base: position 1,460,564 of record BSBK01002264.1, read on the forward strand.
TTTGTAAGCTCATAATGGCTTGTTTTGTGATTGTAACTGATTCTTACCAAACGGTTGACTAATTCAATGATTTGTAAGCTCAGAATAGCTTGTTATGTGATTGTAGTTGATTCTCATCAAACAGTTGAGTGATTCGGTGATTTGTACGCTTAAAATGGCTTGTTACGTTATTGTAGTTGATTCTCAGTTGAGTGATTCGGTGATTTGTACGCTCAGAATGGCTTGTTACATGATTATAACTAATTCTCAGCGAAAGGTTCACTGCTTTGGTGGTTTGTAAGCTTAGAATGGCTCATTTCATGATTGTAAGTGATTCTCATCAAACGGTTGACCAATTTAGTAATTTGTAAGCTCATAATGGCTTGTTACATGATTGTAGTTAATTCTCATCGAATGGTTCACCGATTCAGTGATTTGTAAGATCGGTGTTACATGATTGTAATTGATTCTCATCGAATGGTTGACCGATTCGATTATTTGTAAGCTCAGAATGGCTTGTTACATGATTGTAATTGAGTCTCCTCAAATGATTGACTGATTCGATAATTTGTAAGCTTAGAATGACTTTTTTCGTGATTGTAGCTGATTCTCCTCGAACGTTCTATTGATTCAGTGATTTGTAAGCTCAATGGCTTGTTACATGATTGTAGTTGATTTCCATCGTACGGTTGACCGATTTGGTGATTTGTAAGATCAAAATTGCATGTTACATGATTGTAGTTATTTCTCATTGAATGGTTGACAGATTTAGTGATTTTTCAGCTCAAAATGGCTTGTTACATGATTATAGCTGATTTTCATCGAACGGTTGACCGATTCAGTGATTTGTAATCTCAGAATTGCTTGTTACCTGATTGTAATTGATTCGCATTGAACGGTTGACCGATTCAGTAATTTGTAAACTCAGAATCGCTTGTTACATGTTTGTAATTGATTCTCATTGAACGGTTGACTGATTCAATGATTTGTAAGCTCAAAATTGCTTGTTATGTGATTATAATTGATTCTCATCGAACGGTTGACCGATTCGATGATTTGTAAATTCATAATGGCTTGTTTCATCGCTGTAGCTGATTGTAATTGATTCTCATCAATCGATTCGGTGATTTGTAAGCTCAGAATGACTTATTACATGATTGTAATTGATTCTCATAAAATGGTTGACTGGTTCGGTCATTTGTAAGCTCAAAATGGCTCATTACATTATTCTAATTGATTCTCATTGAATGGCTTGTTACCTCCGAATGGCTTGTTACGTCATTGTAGCTGATTCTCATCGAACGATTGACTGATTCGATGATTTGTAAACCCAAAATGGCTTGTTTCATGGCCTGTAGCTGATTCTCATCGAACATTTGATCGATATGTTGATTTGTCATCTCAAAATGGCTCGTTACGTGATTCTAACTGATTCTCATTAAACGATTGACCGATTCGATGATTTGTAAACTCAAACTAGCTTGTTATATAATTGTAGCTGATTCTCATTGAATTGTTGATCGATTCAATGAGTTGTAAGCTCAATGTTACATGATTGTAATTGATTCTTATTGAATAGTTGACTGATTTGGTGATTTGTAAGCGCATAATAGCTTGTTACGTAATTATAGATAATTCTCATCGAACTGTTGACCGATTCAGTTATTTCTAAACTCATAATGGCTTGTTACATGATTGTAGCTCATTCTCATCGAATGGTTGACCGATTTGGTCATTTGTAAGCTTAGAATGGGTTGTTACATGATTGTAGCTTACGCCTATTGAACGGTTGACCGATTCGGTGAATTGTAAGCTTAGAGTGGCTTATTACGTGATTGTAGTTGATTCTCATTGAACAGTTGACCGATTTCATGATTTGTAAGCTTAGACTTGCTTGTTACGTGATTGTAGCTGATTCTCATCAGATGGTTGATTGATTTAGTGATTTGTAAGCTCAGAATGGCTTGTTACATGATTGTAGCTGATTCTCATTCAATAGTTGATTGATTCAAAGATTTGTAAGCTCAGAATGGCTCGTTAGGTGATTGTAGCTGATTCTTATCGATAGTTGATGGATTCAGTGATTTGTAAGCTTAGAAGGGCATGTTACATGGTTGTAAAATATTCTCATCGAACGGCTGACCAATTTAGTGGTTTGTAAGCTTAGAATGGCTTGTTACATGATTGTAACTTATTCTCATCAAACAGTTTACCATGTTAGTGATTTGTAAGCTCAGAATGGCTGATTACATGATTGTAGCTGATTCTCATCGAACGATTCACCAATGCGGTGATCTAAAACCTCAGAATGGTGTGTTACGCTCTTGTATCTGATTCTCATCAAACAGTTGATCAAGTCAATGATCTGCAACCTCAGATTGACGTGTTACATGATTGTAGTTGATTCTCATTGAACATTTGACTGATTCAGTGATCTTTTATGTTATTGTAGTTGATTTTCAGCAAATGGTTGACCGATTCAGTGATTTGTAAGCTTAGAATGGCTTGTTACGTGATTGTAATTGATTCTAATCAAAAGGTTACCAATTTAGTGATTTGTAAGCTCAGAAAGGCCTGTTACGATTATAATTGATTCTCATTGAACAGTTGACCGATTTGGTGATTTGTCAGCTTTAAATAGCTTGTTACGTGATTGTAGTTGATTCTCATCAAACGGTTGACTGATTCGGTGATTTGTAATTTCAAAATGGCTTATTACATGATTGTAGTTGATTCTAAGCGAATGGTTAACCGATTCAGTGATTTGTAAAATCATAATGGCTTGTTACATGATTAGAGCTGATTCTAATCAAACGGTTGACCAATTCGATGATTTGCAACCTCAGAATGTCTTGTTACGTGATTGTAGCCAATTCTCATCAAACGGTTGTCCGATTTGGAGGATTTGTAAGCTAAAAATAGCTTGTTATATGATTGTAGCTGATTCTCATTGAATGGTTGACCGATTTGGTGATTTGTAAGCTTAGAATGGCTTGTTACATGATTTTAGCTGATTCTCATCAAATAGTGATAGATTCAATGATTTGTAAGCTCATAATGGCTTGTTATTGATTGTAGCTGATTCTAATCAAACGATTGACCAATTCAGTGATTTACAAGCTTAGAATGGCTTCTTACATTATTGTAGCTGATTCTCATCAAACGGTAGTCCAATTCAGCGATTTGTAAGCTCAGAATGACTAGTTATGTGATTGTAGTTGATTCTCATCAAATGGTTGACCGATTCGGTGATTCGTAAGCTCAGAATGGCTTGTTATGTGATTGTAGCTGATTCTCATAGAACGGTTGACCACTTTGGAGATTTGTAAGCTCAGAATGACTTGTTATGTGATTGTGGCTGATTCTCATTGAATGGTTCAATGATTTGGTGATTTGTAAGCTCAGAATGGCTCGCTACATTATTGTAGCTAATTCTCATCAAATGGTTCACTAATTCAGTGATTTGTAAACTCAGAATGACTTGTTATGAAATTGTAATTATTTCTCATCGAACGATTGACCGATTCAGTGATTTGTAAGCTCAGAATGGCTTGTTACGTGATTGTAGTTGATTATCATCGAACAGTTGACCAATTCGGTGAATTTGTAAGCTCAGAATGGATTCTTTCATGATTGTAGTTGATTCTCATCAAATAGATGACCGGTTCAGTGATTTGTCAGCTTAGAATGGCTTGTTACGTGATTGTAGTTGATTTTCATTGAACAGTTGACTGATTTGGTGATTTGTAAGCTCAGAATGGCTTGTTATGTGATAGTAGCTTATTCTCATCGAACGGTTCACCGATTTGGTGATTTGTAAGCTCATAATGGCTTCTTACCTAATTGTATCTCATTCTCACCGAACGGTTGACCGAATCGGTGATTTGTAATCTTAGAATAGCTTCTTATGTGATTGTAATTGATTCTCATCGAACGGTTGACTGATTTGGTAATTTGTAAGATTAGAATGGCTTGTTACGTGATTGTAATTGATTCTCATCGAAAGGTTAACTGATTTAGTGATTAGTAAGCTCAGAATGACTTGTTATGATTATAATTCATTCTCATCGAATGATTGATCGATTCGGTGATTTGTAAGCTCAAAATGGCTTGTTACATGCTTGTAGTTGATTCTCATCAGACGGTTGACTGATTTGGTGATTGTAGCTGATTCTTATTGATAGTTAACAGATTCAATGATTCGTAACCTCAGAATGGCTTGTTAGATGATTGTAAAATATTCTTATCGAACGGTTGACCGATTCAGTGGTTTGTAAGCTAAGAATGGCTTATTACATGTTGTAGCTTATTCTCATCAAACAGTTTACCGTTTCAGTGATTTGTAAGCTCAGACTGGCTTGTTACGTGATTGTAGCCGATTCTCATCGAATGGTTGACCGATTCACTGATTTGTAAGCTCAGAATGTCTTGTTACCTGATTGTAAATGAGTCTCATCAAATGGTTGACCTATTTAATGATTTGTAAGCTCATAATGGCTTGTTATGTGATTGTAGTTGATTCTCATCGAATGGTTGACCACTTTGGGGATTTGTAAGCTCAGAAGGACTTGTTACGTGAATGTAGCTGATTCTCATCGAATGGTTGATAGATTCAATGATTTGTAAGCTCAGAATGGCTTGCTACGTCATTGTAATTGATTCTCATCGAATGGTAGACCGATTTGGTGATTTGTTTGCATAGAATTGCTTGTTATGCGATTGTAGGTGATTCTCATCGAATGGTTGATTGATGCGGAGAATTACAACCTCAGAACAACTTGTTATGCAATTTTAAGTTATTTTCATGGAACGATTGATGGATTCAATGATCTAAAACCTCAGAATGATCTATTTTGTGATCGTAATTGATTCTCATCGAATGAACGATAGATTCACTGATTTGTAAGCTCAGAATGGCTTATTACGTGATTGTAGCTGATTCCCATCAAATGGTTCACTGATTCGATGATCTCAAACATTAGAATGGTGTGTTACACACCTATATCTGATTCTTATCGAATAGTTGATCGAGTCAGTGAACCTCAGATCGACTTGTTACAGTTGATTCTCATCAAAAATTTGACTGATTCAATGATCTACAACCTTAGAATGATCTTTTATGTTATTATAGTTGATTCTCATCGAATGGTTGACTGATTCAGTGATCTATAAGTTCAGAATGGCTTGTTACGTGATTATAGTTGATTCTCATCAAACGATAGATCAATTTAGTGATATGTTAGCTTAGAATGGGTTGTTACATGATTGTAGCTGATTCTCATTAAACGGTTCATCGATTTGATTTATTTGTAAGCTCAGAATGGCTTGTTATGTGATTAGAGTTGATTCTAATTGAACGGTTAACTGATTCGGTGATTTGGAAGCTCAGAATGACTTATTACATGATTGTAATTGATTCTCATCGAACAGTTGACCGATTTGGTGATTTGTAAGCTCAGAATGGCTTGTTACGTGAGTGTAGTTGATTCACATCGAACGGTTGACAGATACGTTGATTCGTAACCTCAGAATGTTTTGTTACGTGATTGTATTTGATTATCATCAGACATTTTATCAATTCGGTGATTTGTAAGCTCAGAACGGCTCGTTACGTGATTGTAATTGATTCTCATAGAACGGTTGATTGGTTCGGTGATTTGTAAGCTTAGAATGACTTGTTACATGATTGTAATTAATTTTCATCGAATGGTTCACCGATTTGGTGATTTGTAAGCTCGTAATGACTTGTTACGATATTGTAATTGATTCTCATAGAACGGTTGACTGGTTCAGTGATTTGTAAGCTTAGAATGGTTGGTTATGTAATTGTAATTGATTCTCATCAAATGATAGACCAATTCGGTGATTTGTAAGCTCAGAATTGCTTGTTACATGATTGTAGCTGATTCTCATTGAATAGTTGACCATTTTGGTGGTTTGTAAGTTAAGAATGGCTCTTTACGTGATTATAATTGATTCTTATCGAATAGTTGACCGATTCAGTGATTCCTAAGCTCAGAATGACTTGTTACGTGATTGTACTTGATTCTCATCGAATGATTCACCGATTCATTATTTGTAAGCTAAGAATGGCTTATTACATGATTATAGTTGATTCTCATTGAATGGTTGACCGATTGAATGATTTGTAAGCTCAAAATGGCATGTTACGTGATTGTAGCTTATTCGCATCAAACGGTTGATCGATTTCATGATTTGTAAGCTCAAAATGGCTTGTTACGTGATTTTAGGTGATTCTCATCAAATGGTTGATTGATTTGGATATTTGTAAACTCAGAGTGGCTTGTTACATGATTGTAGATCATTCTCACTAAATGGTTGATTGGTTTGGTGATTTGTAAGCTCAGAATGGCTTGTTACGTGATTGTAATTGATTCTCATCAAATTATAAAGCAATTTGGTGATTTGTAAGCTTAGAATGGCTCGTTACGTTATTGTAGTTGATTCTCATCGAACGGTTGGTCAATTCGATGATTTGTAAGCTTAGAATAGCTTGTTACGTGATTCTAGCTGATTGTCATTGAACGGTTAACCGTTTTGGTGATAAGTAAGCGCAGAATGGTTTGTTACATGATTGTAGCTAATTTTCATCGAATAGTTGACCGATTCGAAGATTTGTAAGCTCAGAATGGCTTGTTACATGATTGTAGCTAATTCTGACCGAATGGTTCAACGATTTAGTGATTTGTAAGCTCAAAATGGCTTGTTACATGATTGTAATTTATTCTCATCAAACAGTTGATTGATTCAATTATTTGCATGCTCAAAATGGATTTTTACATGATTGTAATTGATTCTCATTGAATGGTTGGCCGATCGGTGATTTGTAAGTCCAAAATAGCTTGTTGCATGATTATAATTGATTTTCATCAAACGATAGACCTATTTGGAGATTTGTAAGCTCAGAATGGATTGTTACGTGATTGTAGCTGATTCTGATCGAATTATTGACTGATTTGGTGATTTTTAAGCTCAAAATTGCTTGTTACATGATTGTAGCTGATTCTCATCAAATGGTTTACCGATTCGGTGATTTGTAAGCTCAGAATGACTTGTTAAGTAATTGTAATTCATTCTTATCAAACAGTTGACCCATTCGGTGATTTGCAAGCTCAAAATGGCTTGTTACATGATTGTAGGTGATTCTCATTGAACAATTGACCAATTCGGTGATTTGTAAGCTCATAATGACTTGTTAAATAATTGTAATTCATTCTTATCAAACAGCTGACCCATTCAGTGATTTGCAAGCTCAGAATGGCTTGTTACGTGATTGTAGGTTATTCTCATCGAACGGTTGACCAATTCTATGATTTGTTAGCTTTTTACGTGATTGTAGCTGATTCTCATCGAACAGTTGACCAATTCAGTTATTTGTAAGATCAAAATGGCTTGTTATGTGATTGTAGCTATTTCTTATTAAACGATTGACCGATTTAGTGATTTGTAAGCTCATAATGGCTTGTTACATGATTGTACCTAATTATCATCGAATGGTTGACCGATTCAGTGATTTGTAAGCTCATAATGGCTTGTTACATGATTGTAGTTGATTCTCATCGAACGGTAGACCGATTTGGTGATCTATTAGTTCAGAATGGCGTGTTATGTGATTGTAGCTGATTCTCATCTAACTGTTGACCGATTCGGTGAACTATAACCTCAGAACAACTTGTTACGTGATTTTAGTTAATTGTCATCGAACGGTTGATCGATTTGGTGATCTACAAACTCAAAAGGCCCTTTTATGCAATCATAGTTGATTCTCATCGAGTGGTTCACAGATTCAGTGATTTGTAAGTTTAGAATGGCTTATTACGTGATTGTAGCAGATTCTCATTGAATGGTTCATCGATTTGGTGATCTACAACCTCATAATGGTGTGTTACGCGCTTTTATTTGATTCTCATTGAACGGTTGATGAGTCAGTGATCTAAAACCTCAAATCGCCTTGTTGCATGACTATAGTTGATTCTCACTGAACATTTGACCGATTCAGTGATCTCTAACCTCAGAATGGCTTGTTACAAGATTGTAGTTGATTCTCTTCGAACGGTAAACTGATTCTGTGATTTGTTGGCTTTTTACATGATTGTAGCTGATTCTCATCGAACGACTGACCGATTCAGTGATTTGGGAGCTCAGAATGGCTTGTTACATGATTGTAGCTGATTCCCTTCGAACAGTAAACTGATTTGGTGATTTGTAAGCTCAAAATGGCTGGCTTGTTACGTGATTCTAGCTATTTTTATCGAATAGTTGACCGATTCTATGATTTGTTAGTTTTTTACATGATTGTAGCTAATTCTCAATGAATGGTTGGCCGATTCAGTGACTTGTAAGCTCAGAATGGCTTATTAGGTGAGTGTAGCAGATTCTCATTGAATGGTTCATCGATTTAGTGATCTACAACCTCAGAATGGTGTGTTATGTGCTGGTATTTGATTCTCATCAAACGGTTGATGATTTGGTGATCTGCAACCTCATATCAACTTGTTACATGGTTGTAGTTTATTCTCATCGAACATTTGATTGATTTGGTGATCTACAACCTTAAAATGATCTTTTATATTATTGTAATTGATTTTCATCAAATAGTTGACCGATTCAGTGATCTCTAACCTCAGAAAGGCTTGTTACATGATTGTAGTTGATTCTCATCAAACGGTAGACCGATTTGGTTACCTGTTAGCTCAGAATGGCTTGTTACATGATTGTAGCTAATTCTCATCAAACGATTGACCGATTTGGTGAACTGCAACCTTAGAACAACTTATTCTCAATTTTAGTTGATTGTCATCGAATGGTTGACCGATTTAGTGATCTACAACCTCAGAAGGATCTTTTATTGGATCATAGTTGATTCTCTTTGAATGGTTGACCGATTTAGTAATTTGTAAGCTCATAATGGCTTGTACATGATTGTAGCTAATTCTCATCAAACGATTGACCGATTCTTGATTTGTAAGCTCAGAATGACTTGTTACGTGATTGTGGCTAATTCTCATTGAACGGTTGACTGATTTGATGATATGTTAGCTCAGAATACCTTGTTACGTGATTGTAGTTGATTCTCATCAAATGATTGACTGATTTGGTGAACTACAACCTCAAAACAACAACATGTTACCCAATTTTAATTGATTGTCATTGAAAGGTGATCTACAACCTCAGAAGGATATTTTATGCCATCCTAGTTGATTATCTTCGAATGGTTGATAGATTCAGTGATTTGTAAGCTCAAAATGGCTTATTACATGATTGTAGTTGATTCTCATCGAACAATTCACCCAATCGTTGATCTACAAACTCATAATAGTGTGTTACATGCCTGTATTTGATTCTCATCAAACAGTTGATGAGTTGGTGATCTGCAACCTCAGATCAACTTGTTACATGATTGTAGTTGATTGTCATCAAACATTTGACCGATTCAGTGATCTACAACTTTAGAATGATCTCTTATGTTATTGTAGTTGAATCTCATCAAATGGTTGAGCGATCTAGTGATCTCTAAGCTTATAATAACTTGTAACGTGATTGTACTTTATTCTCATCAAACGGTAGATCGATTTGGTGATATGTTAGCTCAAAATGCCTTGTTACATGATTGTAGCTGATTCTCATTGAATGGTTCACCAATTCAATGATTTGTAAGCTCAGAGTGGCTTGTTACGTGATTGTAATTAATTCTCATCGAACGATTGATTGATTCGATGATTTGTAGGCTCGGAATGGCTTGTTACATGATTGTAGCTGATTCTTATTGAATGGTTGACCGATTCAATGATTTGAAATATTATAATGGCTTGTATATGATTATAGCTGATTCTCATCGAACGATTGACCGATTCGGTCATTTGTAAGCTCAGAATGGCTTGTTACATGATTGTAGTTGATTATCATCGAACATTTGACCGATTAGGTGATTTATAAGCTCATAATGACTTGTTACATGATTAGAGCTGATTCTAATCGAATGATTGACGGTTGATCAATTCGGTGATTTGTAATCTCATAATGGCTTCTTACGTGATTGTAATTAATTATCATAGAAGGGTTGACTAGTTCGGTGATTTGTAAGCATAGAATGACTTGTTACGTGATTGTAATTGATTCTCATCGAACGGTTGATCGATTCGGTGATTTGTATGCTCAGAATGGCTTGTTACATGATTGTAGCTGATTCTCATTGAACGATTGACTGATTCAGTGATTTGTAATCTCAAAATGACTTGTTACGTGATTGTAATTGATTCTCATCAAACGGTTCACCGATTCCATGATTTGTAAGCTTAGAATGGCTTGTTACGTGATTGTAATTGATTCTCCTCGAATAGTTGACCGATTTGATAATTTGTAAGCTCAAAATAGCTTGTTTCGTGATTGTAAGTTATTCTCATCGAACAGTTGACAAATTTGATAATTTGAAGCTTAGAATGGCTTGTTACATAATCGTAGCTGATTCTCATTGAACGGGTGACTGATTCGGTGATTTGTAAGCTCAGAATGGTTTTTTGATTCTCATCGAACGGTTGACCGATTCGGTGATTTATAAGCTTAGAATGGCTTGTTATGTGATTGTAGCTGATTCTCTCATCAAACAGTCGACCGATTCGGTGATTTGTAAGCTCAGAATGACTTGTTACATGATTGTAGCTGATTTTCATCGACCGGTTGACCAATTCAGTGATTTGTAAGCTCAAAATGGCTTCTTACATGATTGTAGCTCATTCTCACTGAACGGTTGATGATTATATGATTTGTAAGCTCATAATAGCTTATGACATCATATAGCTTATTCTCATCGAAGGGTTATCTAATTTGGTGATTTGTAAGCTCATAATGGCTTGTTATGTGAATGTAACTGATTCTCATCGAACGGTTGACTAATTCAGTGATTTCTAAGCTCAGAATGGCTTGTTATGTGATTGTAGCTGATTCTCATCAAACGATTAAATGATTCAATCATTTGTAAGTTCAGAATGGCATGTTACGTGATTGTAGCTGATTCTCACTGACCGGTTGACTGATTCCATGATTTGTAAGCTTAGAATGGCTTTTTACGTGATTGTAATTGATTCTCATCGATCGGTTGAGAGATTCGGTGATTTGTAATTTCAAAATGGCTTGCTACGTAATTGTAGCTGATTCTCATCGAACGGTTGACCGATTCATTGATTTGTAAGGTCAAAATCACTCATTACGTGATTGTAGCTTATTCTCATCGACCCATGCGGTGATTTGTAAGGTCAGAATGGCTTGTTACGTGATTGTAGCTGATTCTCATCAAATGGTTAATCGATTCTATGATTTCTAAACTTAAAATGGCTTGTTACATGATTGTAGTTGATTCTCATCAAAAGGTTGAAAGATTTAGTGATTTCTAAGCTCAAAATCGATTGTTACGTGATTGTAGCTGATTCTCATCGAATGGTTAACTGATTCGGTGATTTGTAAGCTCAGAATGGCTTTTTACGTGATTGTCATATATTCTCATCGAACGGTTGACTAATTTGGTGATTTGCAAGCTCAGGATGTCTTGTTACATGATTATATTTGATTGTAGCTGATTTTCATGAAACGGTTGACTGATTCGGTGATTTGTAAGCTTAGAATAGCTTGTTACATGATTGTAGCTAACTCTAATCGGACGGTTGACCGATTCGGTGATTTGAAAGCTCAGAATGGTTTCTTATGTGATTATAGGTGAGCCTTATCAAATGTTTCACCGATTCGGTGATTTTGTAAGCTTAGAATGGCTCGTTACATGATTGTAATTTATTCTCATCGAACGGTTGACCAATTCGATGATTCATAAAATTAGAATGGCTTGTTAAGTGATTCTAAGTGATTCTCATCGAATGGTTTGCCGATTTAGTGATTTGTAAGCTTAGAATGGTTTGTTACGTGATTGTAGTTGATTCTCATTGAACTGTTGACAGATTCAGTGATTTGTAAGCTGAGAATGGCTTGTTACATGATTGTAATTGATTCTCATCAAGCAATTGACCGATTTGGTGATTGTTAAGCTCAGAATAGCTTGTTACATGATTGTAGCTGATTCTCATCGAATGGTTGACTGATTTAGTGATTTGTTAAGTCAAAATGGCTTGCTATGTGATTGTAACTGATTATCATCAAACGGTTGACCGATTCGGTGATTTGTAAGCTCAGAATAGATTTTTACATGATTTTAATTGATTCTCATCAAACGGTTGATCGATCGGTGATTTGAAAGCTCAGAATGGCTTGTTGTGTGATTGTAGCTAATTCTCAGTGAATGGTTGACTGATTCAATGATTTGTAAACTTAGAATGGCTTGTTATGTGATTGTAGCTGATTCTCATCAAACGGTTGATCGATTCCGTGGTTTGTAAGATCAAAATGGCTTGGTACATGATTCTAGCTGATTCTCATCGAACGATGACAGATTCGATAATTTGTAAACTCAGAATAGGTTGTTATGTGATTGTAATTGATTCTCATCGAAAGGTTGACCGATTCGATGATTTGTAAGCTCAAATTGGATTATTACACGTAATTGGAGCCGATTCTCATTGAATGGTGATCGATTCAGTGATTTGTAAGCTCATAATGGCTTGATACATGATTGTAGCTGATTCTCATCAAACGGTTGATCGATTCGATGATTTGTAAGCTCATAATTGTTTGTTACGTGATTGTAGCTGATTTTAATCAAGCGGTTGACCAATTCGATGATTTGTAAGCCCAAAATGGCTTTTTACATTATTGTAGCTGATTCTCATCAAACGATAGTTCGATTCAACGATATGTAAGCTCAAAATGACTAGTTATGTGATTGTAGCTAATTCTCATTAAATGGTTGACTGATTTGGTGTTTCATCAGCTCAGAATGGCTTGTGACATTATTGTAGCTGATTCTCATCGAACGATTGACTGATTTGGTGATTTTTAAGCTCAAAATGGTTTGTTACATGATTGTTCCTGAACTCATCGAAGGGTTGATCGATTTGGTGATTTATAAGCTCATAATCATTACTTGTTACATGATTGTGCTTGATTCTCATCAAACGATTGAATGATTTTATGATTTGTAAGCTCAGAATGACTTGTTACTTGATTGTAAGTGATTCTTATCGAACGGTTGACCGATTTAGCTATTTGTAAGCTCAGAATGGCTTGTTACGTGATTTTAGCTGATTCTCATCGAATGATTGACCGATTCGGTGATTTGTAAGCTCAGAATGGCTTGTTACATGATTGTAGCTGATTCTCATCGAATGGTTCACCAATTTAGTGATTTGTAAGCTCAGAATGACTGGCTTGTTACGTGATTGTAGTTGATTGTTATTGAACAGTTGACCGATTATGGGATTTGTTGGCTATTTACGTGATTGTAGCTGATTCTCATTGAATGGTTGTTACATGATTATAGCTGATTCTCTTCGAACAGTAAATTGATTCAGTGATTTATAGTTGATTCTTATCGAACAGTTGATCGATTCTGTGACTTGTTGGCTTTTTACATGATTGTAGCTAATTCTCATTGAACGGTTGACCAATTCAGTGATTTGTAAGCTCAGAATGGCTTGTTACATGATTGTAGCTAATTCTAATTAAACGATTGACTAATTTTTTGATTTGTAAACTCAGAATGGCTTGTTACATGATTGTAGCTAATTCTCATTGAACGGTTGAATGATTCAGTGATCTGTAAGCTCATAATGGCTTTTTACATGATTATAGTTGATTCTCATCGAACGGTTGACTGATTCAGTGATCTACAACCTCAGAAAGATATTTTATGCGATACTAGTTGATTCTCATCAAATGGTTCACAGATTCAGTGATTTCTTGGCTTGTTATGTGATTGTAGTTGATTCTTATCAAACAGTTGACCGATTTTGTGATTTGTGGGCTTGTTACATGATTGTAGTTGATTCTCATCAAAGGGTAGACCGATTTGGTTATCTGTTAATTCAGAATGGCTTGTTACGTGATTATAGCTGATTCTCATCGAACAGTTGACTGATTCGGTGAATTGCAACCTCAGAACAACTTTTACGTAATTTTAGTTGATTGTCATTGAACGGTTGACCAATTTGGTGATCCTTAACATCAGAAAGATCTTTTATGCGATCCTAGTTGATTTTCATCGAATGGTTCATAGATTCAGTGATTTGTAAGCTCAAAATAGCTTATTACGTAATTGTAGCAGATTCTCATCGAATGGTTGACCGATTTGGTGATCTACAACCTCAGAATGGTGTGTTACGTGCTTTTATTTGATTCTCATTGAACGGTTGATGAGTCGGTGATCTGAAACCTCAAAATGCCTTGTTGCATGATTATAGTTGATTCTCACCGAACATTTGACCGATTCAGTGATCTCTAACCTTAGAATGGCTTGTTACATGATTGTAGTTGATTCTCATCAAATGGTAGACTGATTTGGTGATCTCTTAGCTCAGAATGACTTGTTACGTGATTGTAGCTGATTCTCATGAAACGGTTAACTGATTCGGTGATTTGGAAGCTCAGACTGGCTTGTTACATGATTGTAATTGATTCTCATCGAATGGTTGATGGATTCGATATTTTGTAAGCTTAGAATGACTTGTTACATGATTGTAGTTGATTCTCATCAAATGGTTGACTGATTCAGTAATTTGTAAGTTCATAATGGCCTGTTACATGATTGTAGCTAATTCTCATCGAAACGATTGACCGATTCGGTGATTTGTAGGCTCAGAATGGCTTGGTACGTGATCGTACCTGATTCTCATCGAACGGTTGATTGATTCGGTGATTTGTTAGCTCAGAATGACTTGTTACCCAATTTTGGTTGATTGTCATTGAACGGTTGACCGATTTGGTGATCTACAACCTCGAAAGGATCTTTTATGCGATTCTATTTGATTCTCTTTGAATGGTTGATAGATTCGGTGATTTTTAAGCCCAAAATGCATTATTACGTGATTGTAGCTGATTTTCATCGAACGGTTCACCGATTCAGTGATCCACAACCTCAAAATGGTGTGTTACGTGCTTGTATTTGATTCTCATCGAACACTTGATGAGTCGGTGATCTGCAACCTCAAATTCACTTGTTACATGATTGTAGTTGATTCTCATCGAACATTTGACCGATTCAGTGATCTACAAGTTTAGAATGATCTTTTGTGTTATTGTAGTTGATTCTCATCAAATGGTTGACCGATTCAGTGATCTCAAGCTTAGAATGGCTTGTAACATGATTGTAGTTTATTCTTATCAAACGGTAGACCGATTTGGTGATATGTTAGCTCAAAATGGCTTGTTATATGATTGTAGCTGATTCTCATATAACGGTTCACCGATTCAATAATTTGTAAGCCCAGAATGACTTGTTACATGATTGTAATTGATTCTCATCGCATGGTTGATTGATTTGATGATTCTCATCGAACGGTTGATCCATTCTGTGATTTGTAAGCTCAGAATGGCTTACATGATTGTAGCTGACTCGCATCGAATGGTTGACTGATTCGGTGATTTGTAATCTTAGAATAGCTTGTTACATCATTCTAATTGATTCTCATCAAATGGTTGATGGATTCTGTGATTTGTAAGTTCAGAATGGCTTGTTACGTGATTTTAGTTGATTCTCATCGAACAGTTGACCAATTCAGTAATTTTTAAGCTCAAAATGGCTCTTTTCATGAATGTAATTTATTCTTTTCGAACGGTTGACCGATTCGATAATTTTTAAGTTTAAAATTGGTTGTTACATGATTGTAGCTGATTGTCATCGAACAGGTTGATTGACTCGATGATTTGTAAGCTCAGAATAGCTTGTTACGTGATTGTAATTGATTTTCATGGAACAGTTGACCGATTCGGTGATTTGTAATCTCAGAATGGCTTGTTACGTTATTGTAATTTATTCTCATACAACGGATGACTAGTTTAGTCATTTGTAAGCTCAAAATGACTTGATAGATGATTGTAATTGATTCTCATCGAACGGTTGACCGATTCCATGATTTGTAAGCTCAGAATGACTTGTTACGTGATTGTAGCTGATTCTCCTCGAATGGTTGACTGATTCGATAATTTGTAAGCTCAGAATGGCTTTTTACATGATTGTAATTCATTCTCATCAAACAGTTGAGTGATTTGGTGATTTGTAAGCTTAGAATGGCCTTTTACATGATTGTAGCTGATTCTCATCGAACGGTTGACCGATTCAGTGATTTATAAATGCAAAATAGTTTGTTACGTGATTGTAGCTAATTCTCATCGAACGGTTCACTGATTTGGTGATTTGTAAACTTAGAATGACTTGTTACGTGATTGTATCTAATTCTCAGCGAACGGTTCACTAATTTGGTGGTTTGTAAGCTCAAAATGCTTTGTTATGTGATTGTAGTTGATCCTCATCGAATGGTTGACCGATTCGATGATTTCTAAGCTCAGAATGGCTTGTTACGCAATTGTAGCTGATTCTCATCAAATGGTTGATCGATTCGATAATTTGTAAGCTCAAAATGGCTTATTTCATGATTGTAAGTGAGTGTCATCGAACGATTGACCAATTCAATAATTTGAAGCTCAGAATGACTTGTTACATGATTCTAGCTAATTCTCATCCAACGGTTGACCAATTTGGTGATTTGTAACCTTAGAATGGCTTGTTACATGATTGTAGCTAATTCTCATCGAATAGTTGATCGATTCGGTGATTTGTAAGCTCAGAATGACTTGTTACGTGGTTGTAGCTGATTCTCATCAAATAATTAATCGATTCAGTGATTTGTAAGCTCAGAATGGCTTGTTACGTGATTGTAGCTGATTCTCATCAAATGATTGACCGATTTGGTGATTGGTAAGCTCAGAATGGCTTGTTATGTGATTGTAGATGATTTTCATCAAATGGTTGACCGATTCAATAATTTGTAAGCTCAGAATGGCTTGTTACATGATGATAGTTGATTCTCTATGAACAGTTGATCGATTCTGTGATTTGTAAGCTTAGAATGGTTTGTTACCTGATTGTAGCTAATTCTCATCGAATAGTTTACCGATTTGAAAATTTGTAAGCTCAAAATAGCTTGTTACTTTATTGTAGCTGATTCTCCTCCAACATTCCACTGAACAGTTTACCGATTTGAAAATTTGTAAGCACAGAATGGCTTGTTACGTTATTGTAGCTTATTCTCATCAAATAGTTGACCGATTCACTGATTGGTAAGCTCAGAATGGCTTGTTACATGATTGTAGCTGACTCTCCTCGAACTATTGACCGATACGATGATTTGTAAGCCTAGAATGGCTTGTTACATCATTGTAGCTGATTCTCATCGAACGGTAGAGTGATTCAGTGATTTATAAGCTCAGAATGGCTTGTTACATAATTGTAATTGATTCTCATCAAACAATTGACCAATTTGGGGATTTGTAAGTTCTGAATGGCCTGTTACATGATTGTAGCTGATTGTCATCGAACAGTTGATAGATTCAATGATTTGGAAGTTTAGAATGGCTTGTTATGTGATTGTATCTGATTCTCATCGAATGGTTACTTCGGTGATTTGTAAGCTCTGAATGGCTTGTTACGTGATTGTAATTGATTATCATCGAAAGGTTGACTGATTTGTTGATTTGTAAGCTCATAATGACTTGTTACACAATTTTAACTGATTCTCCTCGAATGGTCAACCAATTAGGTGACTTGTAAGCTCAGAATGGCTCGTTAAGTGCTTGTAGCTGATTCTCATCGAATGGTTGACCGATTTGGTGATTTGTAATCTCAGAATAGCTTGTGGTTGACCGATTTGATGATTTGTAAGCTCAGAATGGCTTGTTACGTGATTGTAATTGATTCTCATCAAAAGGTTGACCGATTCATTGATTTGTAAGGTCAGAATGGCCTGTTACGCGATTGCGGTTGATTCTCGTCGAACGGTTGATCGATTTGGTGATTTGTAAGTTCAGAATCACTTGTTACATGATTCTAGTTGATTCTCATCCAATGGTTGACCGATTTGGTGATTTGTAAGCTCAAAATGCCTCGTTACATGATTGTAGTTGATTCTTATCGAACGGTTGATTGATTCAGTGATTTGTAAAATCAGAATGGCTTGTTATGTGATTTAAAACCTTAGAATGGTGTGTTACTACGCCGCTTCATCTGATTCTCATTGAATAGTTGATCAAGTTGGTGATCTACAACCTCAGATCAACTTGTTACATGATTGTAGTTGAGTCTCATCAAACATTTGATCGATTTGGTGATCTACACCCTTAGAATAATTTTTTATATTATTGTAGTTGATTCTCATCAAATGGTTGATCGATTTAGTGATCTCTAAGCTTAGAATGGCTTGTTACGTGATTGTAGTTGATTCTCATCAAACATTAGCTCGATTTGGTGATATGTTAGCTCAGAATGGCTTCTTACATGATTGTAGTTGATTCTCATTGAATGGTTCACCAATTCGGTGATTTAAAAGCTCAGAATGGCTTGTTACATGATTAGAGCTAATTCTAATCAAACATTTGACCAATATGATTATTTGTAAGCTTAGAATGGCTTGTTACATGATTGTAATTGATTCTTATCGTACGATTGATTGATTCGGTGATTTGTAAGCTTAGAATGGCTTGTTACGTGATTGTAATTGATTCTGATAGAACGGTTGACTGATTTAGTGATTTGTAAGCTCAAAACAGCTTGTTATGCGATTGTCATTGATTCTCATCAAATGGTAGACCGATTCGGTGATTTGTACGCTAAGAATGGCTTGTTACGTAATTGTTATTAATTCTGGTCGAATGTTTGACTGATTCGGTGATTTGTAAGCTCAGAATGGCTTGTTACGTGATTGTAGCTGATTCGATGATTTGTGAGCTCAGAATGGCTTGTTATTGTGATTGATTCTCATCAAACGGTTGACAGATTCTATGATTTGTAATCTTAGATTGGCTTGGTACATGATTGTAGCTGATTATTATAGAAGTGTTGACTGATTCTGTAATTTGTAAGCTCAAAATGAATTGTTACATGATTGTAGCTGATTCTCATCAAATGGTTGACCAATTTAGCGATTTGTAAACTCATAATGGCTTGTTACGTGATTGTACTTGATTTTTATTGAATGGTTGACTGATTCAATGATTTGTAAGCTCAGAATGGCTTGTTATGTGATTGTAGTTGATTCTCATCAAACGGTTGACCAATTTGGTGATTTGTAAGCTCAGAATGGATTGTTACATGATTGTAGCTAATTCTCATCAAACAATTGATCGATTTGATGATTTGTAAGTTCAGAATGACTTATTATGTCATTGTAGTTGATTTTGATTAAACGGTTGACCGATTCGGTGATTTGTAATCTTAAAATAGATTGTTACGTGGTTATAGCTGATTCTAATCGAATGGTTGACCGATTTGGTTATTTGTAAGCTAAGAATGGCTTGTTACGTGATTATAATTGATTCTCATCGAATGGTTGACCATTTCGGTGATTTGTAAGATCAAAATTATTTGTCACGTGAATTTCATGATTTGTTAGCTCAGAATGGATTGTTACGTGATTGTAATTGATTCTCATCAAATTGTTAACCGATTCGGTGAATTGTAAGCTCGGAATGGCTTACCTACCAGTTGGAGACGGATTTGAGTATTCTGCCTTCTAGTGTTCTGTTCCCTCCCCCTACTATCTATTGGGCAATAAATCAAATATATTAGATAAGTACCGGGCCAACTATAGCCATAGAATAGTAGGGGGGGATTGGCTAATAGATGTTTAGAATGGCCCATAGAATAGTAGGGGAGTTGTTACATGATTATAATTTATTCTTATTGAACGGTTGACCGATTCGGTGATAGGTAAGCTCAGAATGACTTGTTATATATGATTGTATCTGATTCTCATTGAACGGTTCACTTATTAAATGATTTGTAAGCTCAGAATGGCTTGTTAAGTGATTGTAGCTGATTCTCATCAAACGGTTGACAGATTCGGTGATTAAGCTAAGAATGGTTTGTTACATAATTATAGATGATTCTCATCGAATGGTTCACTGATAGGTAAGCTCAGAATGGCTTGTTATATGATTGTATCTGATTCTCATTAAACGGTTCACTTATTGAATGATTTGTAAGCTCAGAATGGCTTGTTAAGTGATTGTAGCTGACTCTCATCAAACGGTTGACCGATTCGGTGATTAAGCTAAGAATGGTTTGTTACATGATTATAGATGATTCTCATCGAACGGTTTACTGATTTGGTGATTTGTAAGCTAAGAATGGCTTGTTACGTGATTGTAGTTGATTCTCATCAAATGGTTAACCGATTTAGTGATTTTTAAGCTCAGAATGACTTGTTACATGGTTGTAGTTGATTCTCATCAAATAATTGACCGATTCGATGATTTGTAAGCTCAAAATGGCTTGTTACTTGATTGTAGCTGATTCTCATCGAATGGTTGACCGATTTGGTGATTTATAAGCTCAGAATGGCTTGTTACAAAATTGTAGCTGCTTCTCATCGAACGGTTCACCGATTTAGTCATTGTAATTTATTCTCATCGAACGGTTGACCAATTTGGTTATTTGTAAGCTCAAAAAGGCTTGTTACATGATTGTAGCTTATTCTCATAAAATAGTTTAACATTATGGTGATTTGTAAGCTTAGAATGGCTTGTTATTAAATTGTAATTGATTCTGATCGAATGGTTTATCGATTGGGTGATTTGTAAGCTCAAAATGGCTTGTTACATTATTGTAGCTGAATCTAATCAAACGGTTCACCGATTCAATGATTTGTAAGCTCAGAATGGTTTGTCGATTATAGCTGATTCTCATCGAATGGTTAACCGTTTCAATAATTTCTAAGCTCAAAATGGCTTGTTAGGTGATTGTAATTGATTCTAATAGAATGGTTAACTGATTCGATGATTTATAAACTCAAAATGGCTTGTTACATGATTGTAGCTGATTCTCATTGAAAGTTGACCGATTCAGTAATTTGTAAGCTTTGAATGGCTTGTGACGTGATTGTAGCTGATTCTCATCGAACGGTTGACCGATTCAATGATTTGTAAGCTCAGAATGGCTTGTTACATGATTATAGCTGATTCTCATCAAATAATTGACCGATTCAATGATTTGTATGCTCAAAATGGCTTATTACGTTATTGTAGCTAATTCTCATTGAACGGTTGACCGATTTGGTTATTTGTAAGCTCAGAATGGCTTGTTACATGATTGTAAATGATTCTCATCAAACAGTTTACCTATTTGCTGATTTGTAAGCTCATAATGGCTTTTTACGTGATTGTAGCTTATTCTCATGGAACTCACTGATTCAGTGATTTGTCAGCTCATAATGCTTTGTTATGTGATTGTAGCTGATTCTCATCGAACAATTTATCGATTCGGTGTTTACTTGATTGTATTTGATTCTCACCGAACGGTTCAGCGATTCGATGATTTGTAAGTTCAAAATGGCATGTTACGTGGTTGTAATTGATTCTCATCGAACGGTTGATCGATTCAGTGATTGTAAGCTCAGAATGGCTTATTACGAGATTGTACTTGATTCTCATCTAACGGTTGAACGATTCGATGATTTTTAAGGTCAGAATGGCTTGTTACATGATTCTGATTGATTCTCATCGAATGGTTGACCGATTCAGTGATTTGTAAGCTCAAAATGGCTTGTTATGTGATTGTAGTTGATTCTCATTGAACGGTTGACCTATTTGATGATTTGTAAGCTTAGAATGGCCTGTTACATGATTGTAGATGATCCTCATCAAATGGTTGACCGATCCAATGATTTTTAAGCTCAGAATGTCTTGTTACATGATTACAGTTGATGCTCATCGAACAGTTGACCGATTCAGTGATTTGTAAGCTCAGAATAGCCTTGTACATGATTGTAATTGATTCTAATCGAACGGTTGACTAATTCGGTGATTTGTAAGCTCAGAATGACTTGTTACGTGATTGTAGCTGATTCTAATCAAATGGTACACTAAGTTTGTGATTTGTAAGCTCAAAATAGCTTGTTACATGATTTTAGCTGATTCTCATCGAATGGTTCACCGATTCGAGTATTTGTAAGGTCAGAATGGCTTGTTACATGATTGTAGCTAATTCTCACCCAACGGTTGACCAATTCAATGATTTTTAAGCTCAGAATGGCTTGTTACGTAATTACAGATGATTCTCATCAAACAGTTGACCGATTCGATGATTTGTAAGCTCAGAATAGCTTGTTATGTGATTGTAGCTAATTTTTATCAAATAGTTGACCATTTCCGTTATTGTAGCTGATTCTCATCGAACGATTGACTAATTCTGTGATTTGTAAGCTCAAAATGGCTTATTATGTGATTGTAGCTGATTCACATTAAACAGTACACTGGTTCGATAATTTGTAAACTTAAAATAGCTTTTACGTGATTGCAGCTGATTCTCATCAAATGGTTCACCGATTCGATGATTTGTAAGCTTAGAATGGCTTGTTACGTGATTGTAGCTGATTCTCACGGAATGGTTGACCAATTTAGTGATTTGTAAGCTCAGTATGGCACATGATTTTAATTGATTCTCATCTAACAGTTCCCCAAGTAGGTGATTTGTAAGCACGAAATGGTTTGTTACGTGATTGTAGTTGGTTCTCATCAAACAGTTGACCAATTCAGTGATTTGTAAGCTCAGAATGGCTTGTTATATAATTGTATCTAATTCTCATCGAATAGTTGACCAATTCAGTGATTTGTAAGCTCGGAACAGCTTGTTACATGATTGTAGCTGATTGTCATCAAACGGTTGACCATTGTGGTCATTTGTAAGCTCAGAATGGCTTGTTACCTAATTGTAATTGATTCTGATCAAACGGTTGACTGATTCAGTGATTTGTAAGCTCATAATGGCTTGTTACGTGATTGTACTTGATTCTCATCAAACGTAAGCTTAGAGTGGCTTATTTCATGATTGTAGCTAATTCTCATTTAACAGTTGACCGATTTGGTGATTTCTAAGCTCATAATGGCTTGTTACGTTATTTAATTGATTCTCTTCAAACGGTTGACTGATTCAGTGTTGTAAGCTCAGAATGGCTTGTTACATGATTGTAATTGATTTTCATCAAACGGTTGACTGATTTAGTGATTCGTAAGCTCAGAATGGCTTGTTTTATTGTAGCTAATTTTCATCGAACGGTTGATCGATTTGGTGATTTGTCAGTTTCGAATAGCTTGTTATGTGATTGTAATTGATTACCATCCAGTTGACTGATTCAATGATTTGTAAGCTAAAAGTGGCTTGTTACGTCATTGTAATTGATTTTGATCGAACGGTTGACCAATTCGGTGATTTGGAAGCTCTGAATAGCTTGTTATGTTATTGTAGTTGATTCTCATCGAACAGTTGACTGATACGATGATTTGTGAGCTTAGAATGGCTTGTTATATGATTGTAGTTGATTCTCATTGAACGGTGACCGACTCAGTGATTTCTAAGCTAGAATTGATTGTTACATGATTGTAGCTGATTCTCATCAAACGGTTGACTGATACGGTGATTCATAAGCTCAGAATGCTTTGTTAAGTGATTGTAGCTGATTCTCATTGAACAGTTGACCGATTGAGAGATTTGTAAGCTCAGAATGGCTTGTTACATTCTATCTGATTCTCATCAAACGGTTGACCGTCGGTGATTTGTAAGATCAGAATGGTTTGTCACATGATTGTAATTGATTCTCATCGATTCGATAATTTGTAAGCTGACAATGGCTTGTTTCATGATTGTAATTGATTCTCTTCAAATGGTTGATCGATTTGGTGATTTGTAAGCTCAGAATGATTGTAGCTAATTGTCATCAAACGGTTGACCGATTCGATGATTTGTAAACTTAAAATGGCTTGTTACGTGATTGTAGCTAAGTTTGATCAAACGGTTGACTGATTTGGTGATTTGTAAGCTCAAAATGATTTGTTATGTGATATTAGTTGATTTTCATCGAACAGTTGACCAATTCGGTGATTTGTAAGCTAAGAATGGCTTGTTACGTGATTGTAGTTGATTATTATCAAACAGTTGACTGATTCGATAATTTGTAAGCTCATAATGGATTGTTGCGTGATTGTAGCTTATTCTCATCAAACGGTTGACTGATTTGGCAATTTGCAAGCTCAGAATGGCTTGTTATGTGATTGTAGTTGATTTTTATTGAAGGGTTGACTGATTCGGTGATTTGTAAGCTCAGAATGGCTTGTTACGTGATTGTAGTTGATTTTTATTGAACGGTTATCAATTCGGTAATCTCAAAATGGCTTGTTCTGTGATTGTAGTTGATTCTGATCGAACTGTTGACCGATTCGGTGATTTGTAATCTCAGAATAGAGTTTTACGTGATTGTAGCTAATTCTCATCAAATGGTTGACCGATTTGGTGATTTGTAAGCTTAGAATGGGTTGTTATGTGATTGTAGTTGATTTTTATTGAACGGTTGACCAATTCGGTGATTTGTAAGCTCAAAATGGCTTGTTACGTGCTTGTAGCTGATTCTCATTGAACAGTTGACCGATTTGATTATTTGTAAGCTCAAAATGACTTGTTATGTGATTATAATTGATTATCATCGAACGGTTGATCATTTCGGTGATTTGTAAGATCACAATGGTTTGTCACGTGAATTTCCCAATTTGTTAGCTCAGAATGGATTGTTACGTGATTGTAATTGATTCTCATCAAATAGTTGACCGATTTGGTGATTAGAAAGCTCAAAATGGCTTGTTACGTGATTGTAGCAGATTCTCATCAAACGGTTCACCGATTCAGTGATTTGTAAGCTCAAAATAGCTTGTTATGTAATTGTAATTTATTCTCATCGAACGATTGACCCACTCATTGATTTGTAAGGTCAGAATGACTTGTTACGTGATTGTAGTTAATTCTAATCGAATGGTTGACTAATTCAGTGTTTTGTAAGCTCATAATGGCTTGTTACATGATTGTAATTGATTGTCATCGGACGGTTGACTGATTCGATGATTTGTAAGTTCATGATGGCTTGTTACGTGATTGTAATTAATTCTCATCAAACGGTTGACCGATTCATTGATTTGTAAGTTCAGTATGGCTTGTTATGTGATTGTAGCTGATTCTCATCGAATAGTTGAATGATTTGGTGATTCGTAAGCTCAGAATGGCTTGTTACATGATTGTAGCTGATTCTCATCGGATGATTTACCAATTCGGTGATTTGTAAGCACATAATTGCTTGTTACATGATTTTAATTGATTCTCATCAAACAGTTCACTGATTCGGTGATTTGTAAGATCATAATGGCTTTTTACGTGATTGTAATTGATTCTAATTGAACGGTTGATCGATTCGGTGATTTGTAATCTCATAATGTTGTTTTACATGATTGTAGCTGATTCTCATCGAACGGTTGACTGATTCGATGATTTGTAAGATGAGAATGGATTGTAATTGATTCTCATCGAACAGATTACCAATTTGGTGATTCCTTAGCTTAGAAGGGCTTGTTACATGATTGTAGCTAATTCTCATCGAATGGTTGACTGATTCGGTGATTTGTAAATTCTAGAAATGGCTTGTTACCTGATTGTAGCTGATTCTCATTAAATTGTTGACTGATTCGGTGATTTGTAAGCTCATAATGGTTTGTTATATGATTATAGCTGATTCTCATCGAATAGTTGACCGCTTCAGTGATTTGTAAACTTAGAATAGCTTGTTACGAGATTGTAGCTGATTCTCATCAAATTGTTGACTGATTCGGTGATTTTTAAGCTCATAATGGCTTGTTACATTATTGTAATTGATTCTCATCAAACGATTGACTGATTCAGTAATTTGTAAGCTGAGAATGGCTTGTTACATGATTGTAATTTATTCTCATCGAACAGTTGACCGATTCGTTGATTTGTAAGCTTAGAAAGGGTGTTTACATAATTGTATCTGATTCTCACCGAATGGCTAACCAATTCGGTGATTTCTAAGCTCAAAATGGATTGTTATGTGATTGTACGTGATTCTCATCAAACGGTTGAACGATTCAATGATTTATAAGCTCAGAATCACTTGTTACGTGATTATACCTGATTCTCATGAAATAGTTGACCAATTCAGTGATTCGTAAGCTGAGAATGACTTGTTACATGATTGTGATTGATTCTCATCGATCGGTTGATAGATTCGATGATTTGTAAGCTCAAAATGGCTTGTTACATGATTGTGTCTGATTCTTATCAAATGGTTGACTGACTCAATGATTTGTAAGCTTAGAATGGCTTGTTACGTGATTGTAGCTGATTCTCATCGATCGATTGATCGATTCGGTGATTTGTAAGCTTAGAATGGCTTGTTCAATGATTGTAATTGCTTATCATTGAATGGTTGACTGATTCAGTGATTTGAAAGCTCAGTATGGCTTGTTACATGATTGCTATTGATTCTCATCGAATGGTTGATCGATTCAGTAATTTGTAAGCTCATAATGGCTTTTTATGTGATTATAGTTGATTCTCATCAAACAGTTGACCTATTCAGTGATTTGTAAACTCATAATCACTTGTTACATGATTGTAGTTGATTCTAATCAAACGGTTGACCGATTCAGAGATTTGTAAGCTCAGAATGGATTGTTACATGATTGTAGCTGATTCTCATCGAACGGTTGACTGATTC
Source organism: Chamaecyparis obtusa (assembly GCA_027943335.1). Classification (NCBI taxonomy): domain Eukaryota; kingdom Viridiplantae; phylum Streptophyta; class Pinopsida; order Cupressales; family Cupressaceae; genus Chamaecyparis; species Chamaecyparis obtusa. The sequence continues at coordinate 1,487,266 of BSBK01002264.1, forward strand.
GGTGATTTGTAAGCTCAATATGACTTGTTACATGACTGTAGTTGATTCTCATCGAATGGTCGACCCATTCGATGATTTATAAGCTCAGAATGCCTTGTTATGTGATTGTAGTTGAGTCTCATCGAACAATTAACCTATTTGGTGATTTGTAAGCTTAGAATGGCTTGTTACATGATTATATTTGATTTTCATCGAACAGTTGACCAATTCAGTGATTTGTAACTTGAGAATGACTTGTCACATTATTGTAGCTAATTCTCATTGAATGGTTGACCGATTCAGATTTGTAAGCCCAAAATTGCTTGTTACGTGATTATAATTGATTGTCATCGAACGGTTGACCGATTTGATGATTTGTATGCTCGAAATGGCTTGTTACATGATTATAATTGATTCTCATCGAACGGTTGACCAATTCGATAATTTATAAGCTCAAAATAGCTCTTTACATGATTGTAGCTGATTCTAATGGAACCGTTGACCATATCGATTAGATTAGTTGAGTTGGGAAACATAATATTGTATCTTCCCACCCAACTCTTCCACCCACCCTTGCATTCTTCCCCAATGCCCCTTAGAATAATAGGGGTGGCTTAGTATAGTAGGGCCCCCTTAGAATAGTAGGGCCTACCCTAATGCAGAGCAGTATTTAAAGCTCAGAATGGCTTGTTACATGATTCTAACTAATTCTCATCAAACGATTGATCGATTCGGTCATTTATAAGCTCAAAATGGCTTGTTACGAGATTGAAGCTGATTCTAATTGAACTGTTGACTGATTCAGTGATTTGTAAGCTCAGAATGGCTTGTTACGTGATTGTAGCTAATTCTCATCAAACGGTTGACCGATTCGATGATTTGTAAGCTCAGAATAGTTTGTGGTATTGTAGCTGATTCTCATTGAACGGTTGATCGATTCGGTGATTTATAAGTTAAACATGGCTTGTTACCTAATTGTAATTGATTCTCATTGAATAGTTGACCGATTTGGTGATTCGTAAGCTCAGAATGGCTTGTTACGTGATTGTACATGATTCTCATCGAACAGTTGACCGATTCAGTGATTTGAAAGCTGAGAAGGGCTTGTTATGTGATTATAGTTGATTCTGATTGAACGGTTGACTGATTCCATGATTTGTAAAGTCAAAATGGCTTGTTACGTGATTGTAGCTAATTCTCTTCAAACGGTTCACCAATTTTATGATTTATAAGCTCAGAATAGCTTGTTACATTATTGTACCTAATTCTCATCGAATGATTGTTCGATTCAATGATTTGTAAGCTCAAAATGGCTTGTTACGTGATTATCATTGATTCTTATTGAACGGATGATCGATTCAGTGATTTGTAAGCTAAAAATAGCTTATTGTACCTGAGTCTCATCGAATGGTTGATTGATTATGTGATATGTAAGGTTAGAATGGCTTGTTACGTGAATGTAGCTAATTCTCATCAAACGCTTGACTGATTTGATGATTCGTAAGCTTAGAATTGCTTGTTACGTGATTGTAGCTGATTCTCATCAAATGGTTGACTGATTCGATGATTTGTAAGCTCAGAATGGCTTGTTACGTGATTATAGCTGATTCTCATCAAATGGTTGATCATTTCGGTAATTTTTAAGATCAGAATGGTTTGTGACATGATTGTAATTTATTCTCATGTAAAGGTTGATCGATTCGGTAATTTGTAAGCTCAGAATAGCTTGTTACATGATTGTAGCTGATTCTAATCGAATGGTTGACCGATTCGGTGATTTGTAAGCTGAGAATGGCTTGTTACATGATTGTAATTGATTCTCATCGAACAATTGATCGATTCTCTGATTCGTAATCTCATAATGGCTTGTTGTATGATTGTAGCTCATTCTCATCAAACGATAGACCGATTTGTTTATTTGTAAGCTCAGAATAGATTGTTACATTATTGTAATTGATTCTAATCGAACGATTGACTGATTCGGTGATTTGTAAGCTTAGAATGGATTATTACATGATTGTAATTGATTTTTCTCAAATGGTTGACCGATTCAATGATTATAGCTGATTCTCATCAAACGGTTGAATGATTCAATGAGTTGTAAGCTGAGAATGGCTTGTTACGTGATAGTAGCCAATTCTCATCAAACGGTTGACCGATTCAGTGATTTGTAAGCTCAAAATAACTTTTTATGTGATTGTAGCTGATTCTCATCGAATGGTTGACCGATTCCATGATTTGTAAGCTCAAAATGGCTTGTTACATGATTGTAATTGATTTTCATTAAACGATTAACCGATTCGGTGATTTGTAAGCTCGTAATTGCTTGTTACATGATTATAATTGATTCTCATCGAACGGTTGATTGATTCGGTGATTTCTATACTTAGAATGGCTTATTTCATTGCTATAGCTGATTCTCATTGAACGGTTGACCGATTTGGTGATTTGTAAGCTCAGAATGGCTTGTTACGTGATTGTAGCTTATTCTCATCAAACGATTGACCGATTCATTGATTTTTAAGATCAGAACGGCTTGTTACGTGATTGTAGCTTATTGTAATTGAACAGTTGACCGATTCGGTGATTTGTAATCTTAGAATGGCTTGTTACGTCATTGTAGTTGATTCTCATCAAACTGTTGATCGATTTGGTGATTTATATAAGCTTAGAATGGTTTGTTAGGTTATTGTAACTAATTCTCATCGAACGGTTGACCGATTCGGTGATTTGTAATCTCAAGGTGGCTTCTTACGTGATTGTAGCTGATTGTCATTGAACGGTTGACGGATTCATTGATTTGTAACTTATAATGGCATGTTACGTTATTCTAGTTGATTCTCATCGAAAGGTTGATTGATTCGGTAATTTGTAAGCTCATAATAGCTTGTTACGTGATTATAGTTCATTCTCATCAAACGGTTGACCGATTTGGTAATTTGTAAACTCAGAATAAACTTGTTACGTGATTGTTATTGATTTTCATCAAATGGTTGACCGATTTGGTGATTTGTATGCTCAGGATGGCTTGCTACATGATTGTAAGCTCATAATGGCTTGTTACATAATTGTAGTTGATTCTCATCAAACCATTGACCGATTCGGTGATTTGTAAGCTCAAAATAGATTGTTACGTAATTGTAGTTGATTTTCATCAAACAGTTGACCGATTCAGTGATTTGTAAGCTCAGAATAGCTTGTTATGTGATTGTAGTTGATTTTGATTGAACAGTTGACCGAGTCAGTGCTTTCTAAGCTCAGAATGGCTTGTTACGTGGTTGCAGCTGATTCTCATCAAAAGGTTGACCAATTCGGTGATTTGTAAGCTTAGAATGGTTTGTTACATGATTGTAGCTGATTCTCATCGAACGGTTGACCGTTTCAATGATTTGTACGATCAGAATCATTTGTCATGTGATTGTAATTGATTCTCATGGAAACATTGACCGATCCGATGATTTTTTAGCTCAGAATGGATTTTTACTTGATTGTAATTGATTCTCACAAACCGTTCACCGATTTGGTGATTTCTTAGCTCAGAATGGGTTGCTACATGATTGTAGCTGATTCTAATCGAAAGGTTGATTGATTCAATGATTTGTAAGCTCATAATGGTTTGTTATGTGATTGTTATTGATTCTCTTGAACGGTTGACCGGTTCAATGATTTGTAAGCTCAGAATGGCTTGTTACGTGATTGTAATTGATTTTTATTGAACGATTGACCGATTCAGTGATTTGTAAGCTTAGAATTGCTTGTTACGTGATTGTAATTGATTCTCATCAAACGGTTGACCGATTCGATGATTTGTAAACTCAAAATGGCTTATTTCATGGCTGTAGCTGATTCTCATCGAACGATTGTCTGATTCATTGATTTATAAGCTCAGAATGGCTTGTTATGTGATTGTAGCTGATTCTCATCAAACGGCTGACCACTTCAAGGATTTGTAAGCTTGGAATCACTTGTTACGTGATTGTAGCATATTCTCATCGAACGATTGACAGCTTCAATGATTTTTAAGCTCAGAATGGCTTGTTAAATCATTGTTTTTGATTCTCATCGAATGGTAGACCGATTTGGTGATCTATTAGCATAGAATGGCTTGTTATGTGATTGTAGCTAATTCTCATCTAACGGTTGACTGATGCGGTGAATTGCAACCTTAGAACAACTTGTTATGCCATTTTAGCTTATTGTCATCGAATGGTTGACCAATTCGATGATCTAAAACTTCAGAAGGATATTTTTTGCGATCTTAGTTGATTCTATCGAATGAATGATAGATTTGCTAATTTGTAAGCTCAGAATGGCTTATTACATGATTGTAGCTGATTTTCATCGAACCCTTCACCAATTCAGTGATCTTAAATCTCAAAATGGTGTGTTACGTGCCTGTATTTGAGTCTCATCGAACAGTTGATCGAGTCGGTGATCTACAACCTTAGATCAACCTCAGATCAATGATTATAGTTGATTCTCATCGAACATTTGATTGATTCAGTGATCTACAACTTTAAAATGATTTTTTATGTTATTGTAGTTGATTCTCATCGAATGGTTAACCGATTTAATGATTTGTAAGCTCAGAAAGGCTTGTTACATGATTGTACTTGATTCTCATCAAACGATAGACTGATTTGGTGATTGTTAGCTTGCAATAGTTTGTTATGTGATTGTAGCTGATTCTCATCGAACGGTTCACCGATTCGGTGATTTGTAAGCTTAGAATGACTTGTTACGTGATTAGAGCTGGTTCTAATCAAACGATTGACTGATTCAGTGATTTGGAAGCTTAGAATGGCTTATTACATGATTGTAATTGATTCTCATCGAACGGTTGATCAATTTGATGATTTTTAAGCTCAAAATGGCTTGTTACGTGATCGTACTTGATTCTCATTGAACGATTGACCGATACGGTGATTTGTAAGCTGAGAATGGCTTGTTAGGTGATTGTATTTGATTCTCATCAGATGGTTGATCGATTCAGTGATTTGTAAGCTCATAATGGCTTGTTACGTGATTGTAATCAATTCTCATAGACCTGTTGATTGGTTCCATGATTTGTAAGCTCATAATGACTTGTTACATGATTGTAATTAATTCTCATCGAAGAGTTGACAGATTTGGTGATTTGTAAGTTCAAAATGGCTTGTTACATGATTGTAGCTGATTCTCATCGAACGGTTGACCGATTCAGTGAATTGTAAGCTCATCATGGCTTGTTACATGATTACAGTTGATTCTAATCGAATGATTGACCGATTCGGTGATTTGTAAGCTTGAAATGACTTGTTACGTGATTGTAGCTTATTTTCATTGAACAGTGACAGATTTGGTGCTTTGTAAGCTCAGAATGGCTTGTTATATTATTGTAGCTGATTCTCATCAAACGGTACACCGATTCAATGATTTGTAAGCTCAGAATGGCTTGTTACATGATTGTAGCTGATTCTCATCAAACGGTTGATTGATTCGGTGATTTGTAAGCTTAGAATGGCTTGTTAAGTATTTTTGTTGATTCTCATTTAAGGGTTGACCGATTCGGTGATTTGTAAGCTCAGAATGAATTGTTACTTGATTGTGGCTGATTCTCATCGAACAGTTGACCAATTTGCTCATTTGTAAACTCAAGACGGCTTGTTACATTATTGTAGCTGATTCTCATTGAATGGCTCACCAATTCAGTGATTTGCAAGCTCAGAATGGGTTGTTATTAAATTGTAATTGATTCTAATTGGACGGTTGACTGATTTGGTGATTTGTAAGCTTAAAATCCCTTTTTACGTGATTGTAATTGATTCTCATCAAATGGTTGACCGATTGGGTGATTTGTAAGCTCAGAATGGCTTGTTACATGATTGTAGCTGATTCTAATTGAAGGGTTGACCAATTCGGTAATTTGTAAGCTCAGAATGGCTTGTTACATGATTGTAGTTGATTCTCATCGAACGGTTGACCGATTTGGTGATTTGTTAGCTCAGAATGTCTTGTTACGTTATAGTAGCTCATTCTCACTAAACGGTTGACTGATACGATGATTTGTAAGTTCATAATGGCTTGTTACGTGATTGTCTTTGATTCTCATTAGATGGTTGATCGATTCAGTGAATTGTAAGCTCAAAATGACTTGTTATGTGATTGTAATTGATTCTCATAGAATAGTTGATTGGTTCAATGATTAGTAAGCTCAAAATGACTTGTTACATGATTGTAATTAATTCTAATCGAATACTTGATAGATTCAGTAATTTGTAAACTCATAATGATTTGTTACGAGATTGTAATTGATTCTTAGAGAACAGTCAACTGGTTCGGTGATTTGTAATGTCAAAATGGCTTGTTACGTAATTGTAATTGATTCTCATCAAATGATAGACTGATTTAGTGATTTGTAAGCTTAGAATGACTTGTTATGTGCTTGTAATTGATTATCATTGAACGTTTGACTCATTCAGTGATTTGTAAGCTCAGAATGGCTTGTTACGTGATTGTAATTGATTCTCATTGAACGGTTGACCTATTTGGTGATTTGAAAGTTTAGAATAGCTTGTTACATGATTGTAGTTGATTCTCATCGAACGGTTTACTGATTTGGTGATTCGTATGCTCAAAATGGCTTGTTACATGATAGTAGCTAATTTTCATCTAATGGTTGACCGATTTGGTGATTTGTAAACTCAGAATGACTTGTTACATGATTGTAGGTGATTTTCATCAAATGGTTGACTGATACGGTGATTTGTAAGCTCAGAATGACTTGTTACATGATTGTAGGTGATTTGCAAACTCAGAATGGCTTGTTATGAAATTGTAATTGATTCTAATCGAACGGTTGACCAATTCGATGATTTGTAAGCTCAGAATGGCTTGCTCCATGATTGTAGCTGATTCTCATCAACAGTTGATCCATTTTATGATTTGTAAGCTCAAAATGGCTTGTTACATGATTGTACCTGATTCTGATCAAACAATTGACCGATTCATTGTTTGTAAGCTTAGAATGGCTTGTTACTTGATTGTAATTGAGTCTCATTGAACAGTTGATCGATTCGGTGATTTTTAAGCACAGAATGGCTTGTGACGTGATTGTAACTGATTCTCATCAATCGGTTGATCGATTTTCTGATTTATAATCTTAGAATGGCTTTTTACATGATTGTAGTTGATTCTTATCGAACGGTTGACCGATTCAATAATTTGTAAGCTGAGAATGGCTTGTTACATGAGTGTAGTTGATTCTCATCGAACGATTGACTGATTTGATGATTTGTAAGCTCATAATGGCTTCTAACAAGATTGTAGCTAAATCTCATCGATCGGTTGACAAATTTGATTATTTCTAAGCTCAGAATGGCTTGTTACGTTATTTAATTGATTCTCATTAAATGATTGACCGTTTCAGTGATTTGTAAGCTTAGAATGGATTGTTACGTGATTTTAATTGATTGTAATCGAATGGTTGACTGATTCAGTGTTGTAAGCTCATAATGGCTTGTTACGTGATTGTAATTGATTCTCATCGAACGGTTGACCAATTTAGAGATTCGTAAGCTTAGAATGGGTTGTTACATTATTGTAGCTAATTCTCATCGAACGGTTGACCGATTCAATGATTTATAATTTTAGAATGTCATGTTACGTGATTGTAGCTGATTCCCATCGAACGGTTGACCAATTCGGTGATTTGTAAGCTTAGAATGACTTGTTACATGATTGTAATTGATTCTCATCAAATGTTTGACTCATTCGATGACTGTAATTGATTCTCATCGAATGGTTGACTGATTGGGTGATTTTTAAGCTCCAAATAGCTTGTTATGGGATTGTAGCTGATTCTCATCAAACTATTGACTAATTCGGTGATTTGTAAATTCAGAATGGCTTGTTACATTATTGTAATGGATTCTCATCAATCGGTTGACTAATTCAGTAATTTGTAAGCTCAGAATGGCTTGTTACGTTATTGTAGCTAATTCTCATCGAACAGTTGACCGATTTGGTGATTTGTAAGCTGAGAATAACTTGTTACATGATTGTAATTGATTCTCATCAAATGGTTGACAAATTTGGTGATTTTTAAGGTCAAAATCGATTGTTACATGATTGTAGCTGATTTTCATCAAACCGTTTACCGATGCGGTGATTTGTAAGTTCAAAATGGCTTGTTACATGGTTGTAGTTGATTTTGATTGAACGGTTGACCAATTCAGTTATTTATAAGCTCAGAATAGCTTGTTACATGATTGTAGCTGATTCTCATTAAACAGTTGACTGATTCAGGGATTTGCAAGCTCAGAATGGCTTGTTACGTGATTGTAGCCTATTCTCATTGAACGGTTGACCATTTTGGTGATTTGTAAGATAAGAATGGTTTGTCACATAATTGTAATTGATTCTCATTGAAAGGTTGATTGATTTAGTCATTTGTTAGCTTAGAATGGATTGTTACGTGATTGTAATTAATTCTCATCGAACGGTTGACCGATTCAGTGATTATTAAGCTCAAAATGGCTTCTTACATTATTGTAGCTTATTCTTATCAAACAATTGACCAATTCGGTGATTTGTAATCTCAGAATAGCTTGTTACATGATTGTAGCTGATTCTCATCAAATGGTTGACCGATTCGGTGATTTGTAATCTCAAAATAGCTTTTTACGTGATTGTAGCTGATACTCATCAAACGATTGACCGATTTGGTGATTTGTAAGCTCAAAATAGCTTGCTATGTGATCGTAATTGATTCTCATCGAATAGTTGACTAATTTGGTGATTCCTCAGCTTAGAAGGGCTTGTTACGTGATTGTAGCTGATTCTCATTGAATGGTTATCCGATTTGGTGATTTGTAAGTTCAGAATGTTTTGTTACGTGATTGTAGCTGGTACTCATCGAACGATTGATCGATTCGGTGATTTGTAAGGTCATAATTGCTTCTTATGTGATTATAGTTGATTCTCATCAAATGGTTGAATGATTCGGTAATTTGTGAGCTCAGAATGGCTTGTTACATGATTGTAGCTGATTCTCATCGAATAGTTGACCGATACGATGATTTGTAAGCTCAAAATAGCTTGTTACATGATTGTAGCTGATTGTCATCGAACGGTTGACCGATTCGGTGATTTCTAATTGCAAAATGGATTGTTACATGATTGTAGTTGATTCTCATTAAACGGTTGACCGATTCGGTGATTTGTAAGCTCAGAATTGCCTGTTACGTGATTGTAGCAGATTCTCATTGAACAATTGACTGATTCAGTGATTTGTAGGTGTTGTCACTAAGGATTGCACCCTATTTTGCTAAGTATTGAACCCAACAATCCTGTGAAACATGAGACTATTCTCAAGCTGTGAGTAACCTATCTGAGAATAGACCTCCAGATTATGGGCCGGCTTCCATTTGGATGACTTGAAACTTATCTAAACTTGGGAGGAAAAGGGAGAGAAAAAGCATGAAAATGAACAACTACAACTGAAATGAAACAAAGGTGATCCACCAATTTTGAAGAGAAATTACAACTGAAGATATGTTTACTTCAACAACAAGACGAACTAACTCACAACTCAATCCCACTTTCTTAACTCTTAGTGAAACAAGGCACTTAGAATTCAAAAAAGGAAGAACAGTTCACAAATCTGATATTCTTGATTGCACATAAACCACACTACTGAATTAGGACAGATTCCTGGATACCAACTTGGATTCAATATGCGGATTAAGGATACAAGAACATCACAATAATCTTGCACATGAATTCAAAAGCAAACCCAAAATTGTAGGGAAACAAGAAGGATCAATTTTATTGTTGAAAAGAAACAAGTACAAGATGTGTCTCTCAGAGCTACAACACTCCTATTAGAGAGAAAGAAATGAAGAGCTAACCTCAATCACCAAAAGTGAGAGGTATAAAAGCAAAAAATTAAGAATCTGCATTCAAACTCCACTACCTCCTAAGAATAGAAAAGTCAAATATGGACCCATGAGGTAGCATCATGGTTTGAATGCCAGATTCCCGGATTCCTAGGGGTGAGAAAAGTGGGACCCTAAAAATAAACAGTCCAAGGTGACCATTACATCCACTAAGTCATGCCTCTAACTGATAATCTGACAATGGTTTATAGAAAATACCACTTCTCGATATCTTATAATAAGGAATGGGCCATGACTTAACATTAAAAAACCTGTCCCACTATGGCATCAAATAGATATAATTATATTTTAAAAAAAGCCTCTACCAAAAGGGAGACACATTCTTAAAGATAATAATATTGAAAATAAAAAATCCCCTAAGCCCTAGAAACAACTATAGGTTACATACATATTTCAAATATCCACAACCCACAAAATGGGAGGATATTCATATAACAGATATATCACATATAATCGAAGGTCTAGAGATGACGTGGCATACAACACTCAACCCTAAAAGAAAGGGGATAAAGGAATAACATTATTGTCAAAATCATTGCTTGAAGATGAAGAACTCTCGGTATCAAATCCCTTGAACTCAGCACCTGGCAACTTTCCAATCTTACTGACAGTTTCAAATGGCAACCTTCCAATCTTATTCAGAAACAACAAATTTCATCCTGGAAATACGCTATTGAGGTAGGGATTTGCAGTCTTATTTTCATTTTCTTCACATATTGAAAGCACTGTTATTGGTTCTCATAGCATCTGCTAGGGCACGACTTTGTCTTTGATGTATATACTAGTTTTTTCATTTCATGTGCCCATTAGGGCACTCTTTTATTTGTATTACTTCTCTGCATTGGAATGAATGGCACTGTATCTCATTCGATTTCATCTATTGATATGATTGTTATTGTCTATGATATTGATTTCTTCCTTAGGACACTACGCTTGCGGGACAATATGCCACAATGTCCTGGCTCATGCTTTCTTGATACTGTTCATGGCATCGTTGTTATGTTTGATCACTATCATATTGAGCATGGCCCGAGAGCTCATTAGGGCATTACTCACTATTTTTTCTATCCTTATTGACCTGTGAGCCAGGTCAGGGCACGACATTGGTGCTCCACACATTTGTGATGGCTCAAAACTGTTGCTATGAGTGCTCGGGTTTACCTAACCTGTATACTATTATGATCATTGTGCTTGGCTTGTTCAAGGGTTTTGTGAACAATGTGAAGTGTTTGCCTCTGTATTTGATCTGAATAGCCCATGAATTAGCTTATGAACTAGGGTACTCTTTTATTTGTAATGATTGTAATGGCATAGTATTGTCACTGGTGTTGTTATTGGTGTTTCTTAGCATAAAGCCCTATGTATTGATCACTGTTACTACATTTGAGTATGGCCCGAGAGCATCTTAGGGTGGTGCCATTTGCTGTTACATACCATCCTCGATGACCCGAGAGGAAAGCCAAGGCACGACACATGCATGGCATCATTGTTTTCATTTGTTACTGTCACCTCTTCATGCATAGCTTCAAGCACTTGACAGGGCATTATTCTGTTTGATATTCATGCTGACCCGTGAATGTCATATCCTATCAATTTTAACAGTGTTCATGGAACTAGATTGGATTGAGGCATGCTTATTGCTTGATGCTTGAGAGCTATGACATCATGTTACCACATTTGGTTTTATGCTACCCCTTTTTATATATGGCCTAAGAGCATACTGTTAGTGTATTGAATTGGTCGAGGCTCATGTTCATTGTATAGTTCATGGTACTATTACTTACATGCACAATGCTGGCCTGAAAATTTAGCATTTACTATTTATTGCCTTGCTCTTTGTCATTGTCGATGCTTTGCCCGGTTACACCATGAAGGCATTGTACTACTGATGCATAGGCCCGAGCTTGTTATTAGTGTATTGCTACGTTGTTGATGGTTGGGCTCGACTGTATACTATATTTCCATTATAAACTGATGGCCTCATTGATACTTTGAGCTCACTTGTATTATTGAAGTATTGTGAATGGATCCAAGGCTTGTTATGATTTGTATTGTTGTTTTATATCATGCTACTTGAGAGGCCCGAGGACATGAACACCATATGTTGATTGTTCCATACTTGGTATTACTCTTATTGCTATCAGAGGGGTCATTTTGATACTGGTTGTTGATACATAAAAGCTAGATTTAAACCATGCTTGAGCTTCATTGTATCTCTTTTGTTCACTGTTTCTACATATGGCATTGTGCTACTATGCTCAATTGCAATGATTCATTCCCATGTTTTGCTTGAATTGATGTCTCCTTGATCTTTATAGTATATGTATCAATAATGTTATCATTGAGTTGAGATTTGCTTCATGCCCATCACATATATGATATGCCCTATTGGAATATTAATGCAGATCAGAAATACATTCATGTTTCAGTGTGCCTTATCTAGTACATAGATTTGTGTGCCTTGATCCTAGTTCTGTTCTCCTTTGATGCCATGGTGCCCCTGTTGGCTTATCATAATATCATGCCCATGTTACAACACATACATCTATGTTTGCACCTTGATACCAGTATTTGTTTTATCATGCTGCTTGATTGCTCCTCATCTGTACATACTGTGTGTGCTCTTGGCCCTTGATGCGATCATTTGATATAGGAAACTTGGATTTTTCCTGTCATGATCTGCATCAAGGGCCCAGGTCATTCATTGAAATCATTGTTGGATCAGCTTCCCCTGTATCTGCACATGAAACAAACACGTCAATGAAAATATGGTGCTTTGGAGCCTTGATACACATGCCCTGAGCCCTGTTAGAGGTGCATGGCTAAGGTGCATTCTATGAATATTGTGATACTAGTCATTGCTTAGACCCATTGGATCTAACCCAAATTCCCTCTTCTCTTCTTGGAGGTTCTGGATTTTAGGAGCTTCTGGATAGGACCGGACTTCGGACATCAATACCAGGCAATGTCTGGTACCCCAGTATTTTAACTATTTCTTTATGTATAGACTCATCCATTCAATTTTGATAATGGCTATGCTCACGGCCTGTGTGAGCTCAAATAAATGCTTTCCTTTCAGTTCTTTGATTTTTTGAACAATATATATGCCACTGATACATGCATGTGTAGATGTAGATGCAATTCATTTCCTTTTATTTCATGTAATTTGCAATGAAATGAACACAAATATTAACCAAGAACACCTAATAACACAAACTAGGGTACTATAGCATCATTTAGTAATTAGGCCTCCAATCTAAGGATGAGTAAAAATATGACAACAGTAAGCTCAGAATGGCTTCTTACGTGATTGTAGCTGATTCTGATCAAACAGTTGACCAATTCGGTGATTTGTAAGCTCAACATGGCTTGCTACGTGATTGTAGTTGATTCTCATCGATCGGTTAATCGATTCACCGATTTGTAAGCACAGAATAGCTTGTTTTGTTATTGTAGCTGATTCTCATCAAACGGTTGACCGATTCAGGGACATATAAGCTTGAAATCACTTGTTATGTGATTATAGCTGATTCTCATCGTTTGGTTGACCGATTCGGTGATTTGTAAGCTCAGAATGGCTTGTTACGTGATTGTAGGTGATTCTCATCGAATGGTTGACTGATTCGGTGATTTGAAAACTTAGAATAGCTTTTTACGTAATTGTAATTGATTCTCATCGAATGGTTGACCGATCCGATAACTTGTAAGCTCAGAATGGCTTGTTGCCTGATTGTAGTTGATTCTCATCGAATGGTTGACCGATCCGATAACTTGTAAGCTCAGAATGGCTTGTTGCCTGATTGTAGTTGATTCTCATCGAACGGTTGACCGATTTGATGATTTGTAAGCTCAAAATGGCTTGTTAGGTGATCTTAATTGATTCTCATTAAATGGTTGGCTGATTCAGTGACTTGTAAGCTTGGAATGGCTTGTTATCTAATTTGTAAGCTAAAATGGATTTTTACGTGATCGTTATTGATTCTCATACGGTTGACCGATTCGATGATTTGTGAGCTCAAAATGGCTTGTTAGGTGATCTTAATTGATTCTCATTGAATGGTTGGCCAATTCAGTGACTTGTAAGCTCGGAATGGCTTGTTATCTAATTTGTAAGCTAAAATGGATTTTTACGTGATCATTATTGATTCTCATACGGTTGACCGATTCGATGATTTGTAAGCTCAAAATGGCTTGTTATGTGATTGTAGCTGATTCTCATCGAACGGTTGACCGATTTGGTAATTTGTAAGCTCAGAATGACTTGTTACGTGATTGTAGCTGATTCTCATTGAAGAATTGATCAATTCGATGATTTGTAAGCTCAGAATGGTTTGTTACATAATTGTAGCTCATTCTCATCGAACTGTTGACTGATTCACTAATCTCTAAGCTCAGAATAGCTTGTTACATGATTGTAATTGATTCTCATCGAATGGTTGACCGATTCAGTGATTTGTAAGCTCAGAATCATTTATTACATTATTGTAGCTGATTCTCATCTAACGGTTGACTGATTTCATGATTTGTTTACTCAGAATGGCTTGTTACATGATTGTAGCTGATTCTCATCGAACGGTTGACTAATTCGATCATTTGTAAGCTCATAATGACATTTTACATGATGTAGCTGATTCTCACTAATAGGATGCCTGATTCCATGATTTGTAAGCTCAAAATGGCTTTTTAAATGATTGTAATTGATTCTCATCGACCGATTGAGTGATTCAGTGATTTGTAAGTTTAGAATAACTTGTTACCTGATTGTAGCTGATTCTCATCAAACGGTTGATCGATTCGATGATTTGTATGCTCAAAATGGCTTGTTACATGATTGTTCCTGATTCTCATCAACCGATGTGGTGATTTGTAAGCTCAAAATGGCTTGCTACATCATTGCAGCTAATGCTCATCGAACCGTTGAACGATTTGGTGATTTCTAAGCTTAGAATGGCTTTTTAAATAATTCTAATCAATTCTCATCGAAAGGTTGACCGATAAGGTGATTTGTAAGCTCAGAATGGCTTGTTACGTGATTGTAGCTAATTATCATCGAATACTTTACCAATTAGGTGATTTGTAAGCTCAGAATGGATTTTTATGTGATTGTAGTTGATTCTCACCGAAAGGTTGACCGATTCGGTGATTTGTAAGCTCAGAATGGCTTGCTATGTGATTGTACATGATTCTCATCAAAAGGTTGACCGATTCAGGGATTTGTAAGGTTAGAATTGCTTGTTACGTGATTGTAGATTATTCTCATCAAAAGGTTGACCAATTCAGTGATTTCTAAGCTCAAAATGGCTTGTTATGTTATTGTAGCTAATTCTCATCATATGGTTAACGGATTCGGTGATTTGTAACCTCATAATGGCTTGTTACGTGATTGTAATTGATTCTCATCAAACGTTTGACTCATTCAATGAGTTTTAAGCTCAGAATGGCTTGTTACGTGATTGTAATTGATTTTCATTGAATGGTTGACCGATTTGGTGATTTAAAAGTTTAGAATGGCTTGTTACATATTTTTATCTGATTCTCATTGAATGGTTGACCGATTCAATGATTTGTATGCTCAAAATGGCTTGTTACGTGATAGTAGCTTATTTTCATCTAATGATTGACCAATTCGGTGATTTGTAAACTCAGAATAGCTTGTTACGTGATTGCAGTTGATTCTCATCGAACGATTGACTGATTAAATATTTTGTAAGTTCATAATGGCTTCTTAAATTATTGTAGTTGATTCTCATTGAACGGTTCATTGATTCGGTGATTTGTAAGCTCAAAATGGCTTGTTATAAGATTGTAATTGATTCTTATTGAACGGTTGATCGATTCGGTGATTTGTAAGCTCAGAATAGATTGTTATGTGATTATAATCGATTCTCATCAAACAGTTGACCGATTCATTGATTTATAAGCTCAGAATGGCTTGTTACGTGAGTGTAGCTGATTCTCACCGAACGGTTGACCGATTCAGTGATTTGTAAACTCAAAATGGATTGTTACGTGATTGTAATTGATTCTCATCGAATGGTTGACCGATTTGATGTTGTAAGCTCAGAATGGCTTGTTACATGATTGTAATTCATTCTCATCAAACAGTTGACCGATTCAGTGATTCGTAAGCTCAGAATGCCTTGTTACATTATTGTAGCTGATTCTCCTCGAACAGTTGACCGACTCAGTGATTCGTAAGCTTAAAATGCCTTGTTACATTATTGTAGCTTATTCTCATCAAACGGTTGACCGATTCGGTGATTTGAAAGCTCGTAATAGTTTGTTACGTGATTGTAGTTGATTTTGATCGAACGGTTGACCGATTCGGTGATTTGTAATCTTAGAATGAATGGCTTGTTACATTATTGTACCTGATTCTCATCGAACGTTTGACCGATTCAGTGATTTGTAAGCTCAGAATGGCTTGTTACGTGATTGTAGCTGATTCTCATTGAACGGTTGACCGATTCGGTGATTTGTAAGCTCAGAATGGGTTGCTACGTGATCGTAGCGTATTGTCATTGAGCGATTGAATGATTCAATGATTTGTATGCTCAGAATGCATTGTTATGTCATTATAGGTGATTCTCATCGAACGGTTGACCGATTCCATGATTTGTAAGCTCAAAATAGCTTTTTACATGATTGTAGCTGAGACTCAACGAACGATTGATTGATTCGGTGATTTGTAAGCTCAGAATATCTTGTCAAGTTATTGTAATTTATTCTCATCGAACGGTTGACTGATTCGATGATTTGTAAGCTCAAAATGGCTTGTTATGTGATTGTAAGCTCAGAATGGCTCGTTACATTATTCGTAAGCTCAAAATGGCTTGTTACATGATTGTAATTGATTCTCATTGAATAGTTGACTGATTCAGTGATTTGTAAGCTCAGAATGGCTTGCTACGTGATTGTAGTTGATTTTCATTGAACGGTTGACCGATTCGATGATTTGTAAACTTAGAATAGCTTGTTACGTGATTGTAAATGATTCTCATCGAACGGTTGACCGATTCGGTGATTTCTAAGCTTAGAAAGGCTTTTTACGTGATTGTAGCTCATTCTCATTGAATGGTTGACCAATTTGGTGATTTGTAAGCTCAGAATGGATTGTTACGTGATTGTAGCTGATTCTCATCAAATGGTTAACCAATTCAATGATTTATAAGCTCAGAATCATTTGTTACATGATTATAGCTGATTCTCATCGAACGGTTGACCGATTTAGTGATTTGTAAGCTGAGAATGACTTGTTACATGATTGTAAATGATTCTCATCAAATGGTTGATAGATTTGGTGATTTGTAAGCTCAAAATGGCTTGTTACGTGATTGTAGCTGATTCTTATCAAATGGTTGATCAATTCAGTGATTTGTACTCTCAAAATGACTTGTTACATGATTGTAGCTGATTCTAATTGATCGGTTGATCGATTAAGTGATTTGTAAGCTCAAAATAGCTTGTTACATGATTGTAATTGATTATCATCGAATGGTTGACTAATTCAGTGATTTCTAATCACAAAATGGCTTGTTATGTGATTGCTATTAATTCTCATCAAATGGTTGACTGATTCGGTGATTTGTAAGCTTAGAATATCTTGCTACGTGATTGTAGCTGATTCTGATCAAACGGTTAACTGATTCAGTCATTTGTAAGCTCAGAATGGCTTGCTATGTTATTATAGTTGATTCTCATCGAATAGCTGACCTATTCGGTAATTTGTAAGCTTAGAATGGCTTGTTACATGATTGTAGTTGATTCTCATCAAATGATTGACCGATTCGGTGATTTGTAAGCTCAGAATATCTTGTTACATGATTGTAGCTGATTCTCATTGAATGATGGACCAATTTGGTGATTTGTAAGGTCAGAATGGCTTTTTACATGATTGTAGCTGATTCTCATCAAATGGTCGATCGATTCGGTGATTTGTAAGCTTAGAATGGATTGTTATGTGATTGTAATTGATTCTCATTGAACAGTTGATCTTTTTAGTGATTTGTAATCTTAGAATGACTTTTTACATGATTATAGTTGATTCTCATCAAACGGTTGACTGATTTGGTGATTTGTAACCTCAGAATGGCTTGTCACATTATTGTAGCTGATTCTCATCGAATGGTTGACCGATTCGGTGATTTGTAAGCTCTGAATGACTTGTTATGTGATTATAATTGATTCTGATCGAACGGTTGACCGATTCAGTGATTTATAAGCTCAGAATATCTTGTGATGTGATTGTAATTGATTCTCATCGAACAGTTCACCAATTCGATGATTTGTAAGCTCAGAATGGCTCTTTACATGATTTTAGTTGATTCTAATCAAACGGTTGACTAATTCAATGATTTGGGGCCCAACCCAATCTATAGCCTCCCACACTGCATTAGGGGGTTATACTGCCCTCCCACCATATCGATTGGATCGGTTGGGTTGAGAAGCATAATATGGTATCTTCCCACCCAACTCTTCCACCCACCCCTGCATTCTTCCCCAATGCACCTTAGAATAGTAGGGGTGCCTTAGTATAGTAGGGTCCCCTTAGAATAGTAGTATCTACCCAAATGCGGGCATTGAAAGCTCAGAATGGCTTGTTACATGATTCTAGCTGATTCTCATCAAATGATTGATCAATTCAATCATTTATAAGCTCAGAATGATTTGTTATAAGATTGTAGCTGATTCTCATCAAAATGTTAACTAATTGAGTTATTTGTAAGCTCATAATGGCTTGTTACGTGATTGTAATTGATTCTCCTTGAACAGTTGACTGATTTAGTAATTTGTAAGATCATAATGACTTGTTACGTGATTGTAATAGATTCTCATTGAACAGTTGACCGATTCAGTAATTTCTTAGCTCAGAATAGCTTGTTATGTGATTGTAACTGAACTCATCAAACTATTGAGCAATTTGGTGATTTGTAAGCTCAGAATGGCTTGTTACGTGATTGTAGCCGATTCTCATCAAACGGTTGACCGATTCGATGATTTGTAAGCTCAGAATGGCTTGTTACATGATTGTAGTTGATTCTCATCGAACGGTTGACCAATTCGGTGATTTGTAAGTTAAGAATGGCTTGTTACATGATTGTAATTGATTCTCATTGAATAGTTGACCGATTCGGTGATTTGTTAGCTCAGAATAGCTTGTTACATGATTGTACCTTATTCTCATCGAACGGTTGACCAATTCAGTGATTTGAAAGCTGAGAATGGCTTGTTATGTGATTGTATCTGATTTTCATCAAACGATTGACCAATTAGGTGGTTTGTAAGCTCAGAATGGATTATTTCATGATTGTAGCTGATTCTCATCGAACGGTTCACTGATTCAGTGATTTATAAGCTCAAAATGGCTTGTTACATGATTGGAGCTAACTCTCATCGAACGGTGACCAATTCAGTGATATGTAAGCTTAGAATTGTTACGTGATTCTATTTGATTCTCATCGAATGGATAACTGATTCGATGATTTATAAGCTCAGAATGGCTTGTTACGGGATTGTAATTGATTCTCATCGAACGATTGACCGACTCTGTGATTTGTAAGCTCAAAATAGCTTGTTACATGATTGTAGCTGATTCTCATCGAACGGTTGACAAATTCAGTGATTTGTAAGCTTAGAATGGCTTATTTTATTATTGTAGCTGATTCTCATCAAATGGTACACTGATTTAGTGATTTGTAAGCTCAAAATGACTAGTTATATGATTGTAGCCGATTCTCATCGAATGGTTGACCGATTCGGTGATTGATAAGCTCAAAATGGCTTGTTTGATTGTAATTTATTCTCATCAAACGGTTGATTGATTCAGTGATTTGTAAGCTCAAATTGGCTTGTTAAGTGATTTTTGCTGATTCTCATTGACCGATACGGTGAATTGTAAGCTCAGAATGGCTTGTCACGTGATTGTAATTGATTCTCATAGAACACTTGATTGGTTCGGTGATTTGTAATCTCAAAATGAGTTGTTACATGATTGTAATTAATTCTCATCGAATAGTTGACAGATTCATTGATTCGTAAGTGCATAATGGTTTGTTACGAGATTGTAATTGATTCTGAGAGAACAGTTGACTGGTTCAGTGATTTGTCAGCTCATAATGGCTTGTTACGTAATTGAAATTGGTTCTCGTCAAATGATAGACCGATTCGGTGATTTGTAAGCTCAAAATGGCTTGTTACGTGATTGTAATTGATTATCATCGAATGTTTGACTCATTCAGTGATTTAAAAGTTTAGAATGGTTTGTTACATGATTCTAGCTGATTCTGATTGAAAAGTGGATTGATTCGATGATTTGTATGCTCAGAATGGCTTGTTACATGATAGTAGCTGATTTTCATCTAACGATTGACCGATTCGATGATTTGTAAACTCATAATGGCTTATTACATGATTGTAGGTGATTCTCATCGAATGGTTGACTGATTCGGTCATTTGTAAGCTTAAAATGACTTGTTACATGATTGTAGGTGGTTTGCAAGCTCATAATGGCTTGTTATGAAATTATATTTTATTCTAATCGAACGGTTGACCGATTCAGTGATTTGTAAGCTCAGAATGGCTTGCTACATGATTGTAGCTGATTCTCATCGAACGGTTGATCGATCCTATGATTTGTAAGCTTAGAATGGCTTGTTATATGATTGTACCTGATTCTGATTTAATTGTCTGATTCATTGATTTGTAAGCCCAAAATGGCTTGTTACATGATTCTACCTCATTCTGATCGAACAATTGATCGATTCAGTGATTTCTAAACTCAAAATGGCTTGTTACATGATTGTAGTTGATTCTCATGAACAGTTGTCTGATTCGGTGATTTTGAAGCTCAGAATGGTTTTTTATGTGATTCTAGCTGATTCTCATCAAATAGTTGATTGATTTGGTGATTTATAAGCTCTCAAATGGCTTGTTAGGTGATTGTAGGTGATTATCATTGAACGGTTGACCGATTCGGTGATTTGTAAGCTCAGAATGGGTTGTTACTTGATTGTAATAGATTCTCATTGAATGGTTGATCAATTCGGTGATTTGTAAGCTCATAATGGCTTGTTACATGATTGTAATTGATTCTCATTGAACGGTTGACCGATTCATTGATTTATAATCCCACAATGGCTTTTTACGTGATTGTAGCCGATTCGATGATTTGTAAGCTCAGAATGGCTTATTACGTGAGTGTAGTTGATTCTCATCGAACGGTTGACCGATTAGATGATTTGTTAGCTAAGAATGGCTTGTTACGATATTGTAACTTATTCTCATCGAACTATTAATAGATTTAATTATTTTTAAGCTCAAAATAGCTTGTTATGTTATTTAATTGATTCTCATCAAACGGTTGACCGATTCGATGATTTTTAAGCTCAAAATAGATTGTTACATGATTGTAATTGATTATAATCGAATGGTTGACCAATTCGGTGTTGTAAGCTCAGAATGGCATGTTACATGATTGTAATTGATTCTCACCGAATGGTTGATCGAGTCAGAGATTCTTCAGCTCAGATGGCTTGTTACATTATTGTAGCTGTTTCTCATCAAATAGTTGACCGATTCGGTGATTTGTAATCTCCAAATGTCATGTTACGTGATTGTAGTTGATTCTCATCAAACGGTTAATAGATTCAGTGATTTGTAAGGTTAGAATGGCTTGTTACATGATTGTAGCTAATTCTCATCAAACGCTTGACCGATTCGGTGATTCATAAGCTCAGAATGGCTTGTTACATAATTGTAGCTAATTCTCATCAAACGGTTGACTGATTCGATGATTTGTAAGCTCAAAATAGCTTGTTACGTGATTATAGCTGATTCTCATCGAATGGTTGATCCTTTCGATCATTTTTAGGATCAAAATGGTTTGTCACATGATTGTAATTTATTCTCATGTAAAGGTTGATCGATTCAGTGATTTGTAAGCTCAGACTAGCTTGTTACGAGATTGTAGCTAATTCTCATTGAACTGTTGATTGATTCTGTGATTTGTAAGCTCAAAATAGCTTGTTACGCAATTGTAGCTAATTCTCATCGAACGGTTGACCGATTCGGTGATTTGTAAGCTGAGAATGACTTGTTACGTGATTGTAATTGATTATCATCCAACGGTTGACAAATTTGGTGATTTGTAAGGTCAGAATGGATTGTTACGTGATTGTAGCAAATTTTCATCAAACTCTTGAACGATTTGGTTATTTGTAAGCTCCGAATGGCTTGTTACGTGGTTGTAGTTGATTTTGATCGAACGGTTGACCGATTCGATAATTTATAAGTGTAGAATAGCTTGTTACATGATTGTAACTGATTCTCATCGAATAGTTGACCGATTCAAAGATTTGTAAGCTCAGAATGACTTGTTACGTGATTGTAATTGATTCTCATCAAACGGTTGAAAGATTCAGTGATTTGTAAGCTCAAAATGGCTTGTTATGTTATTTTAGCTGATTCTTATCAAATGGTTGACTTATTCGGTGATTTGTAAGTTCAGAATGACTTGTAACGTGATTCCTATTGATTCTCAGTGAAGGGTTGATCGATTCGGAGATTTGTAAGCTCAGAATGGCTTGTTACATGATTGTAGCCAATTCTCATCAAACGGTTGACCGATTCGGTGATTTGTAAGCTCAGAATGGCTTATTACATGATTGTAGTTGATTCTCATCAAACAGTTGACCAATTCGGTGATTTGTAAGTTAAGAATGGCTTGTTACATGATTGTAATTGATTCTCATCGAATAGTTGACTGATTCGGTGATTCGTCAGCTCAGAATAGCTTGTTACATGATTGTACCTTATTCTCATCGAACGGTTGACCAATTCAGTGATTTGAAAGCTGAGAATGGCTTGTTATGTGATTGTAGCTGATTTTCATTAAACGATTGATCGATTTGATGGTTTGTAAGCTCAGAATGGATTATTTCATGATTGTAGCTGATTCTCATCGAACGGTTCATCGATTCAGTGATTTATAAGCTCAAAATGGCTTGTTACATGATTGGAGCTAACTCTCATCGAACGGTGACCGATTCAGTGATATGTAAGCTTAGAATTGTTACGTGATTCTATTTGATTCTCATCGAATGGATAACTGATTCGATGATTTGTAAGCTCAGAATCGCTTGTTACGGGATTGTAATTGATTCTCATCGAACGGTTGACCGACTCTGTGATTTGTAAGCTCAAAATAGCTTGTTACATGATTGTAGCTGATTCTTATCCAACGGTTGACAAATTCGGTGATTTGTAAGCTCAGAATGGCTTGTTTTATTATTGTAGCTGATTCTCATCAAATGGTACACTGATTTAGTGATTTGTAAGCTCAAAATGACTAGTTATATGATTGTAGCTGATTCTCATCGAATGGTTGACCGATTCGGTGATTGATAAGCTCAAAATGGCTTGTTACATGATTGTAGTTTATTCTCATCAAACAGTTGACTAATTCAGTGATTTGTAAGCTCAAATTGGCTTGTTAAGTGATTTTTGCTGATTCTCATTGACCGATACGGTGAATTGTAAGCTCAGAATGGCTTGTCACGTGATTGTAATTGATTCTCATAGAACACTTGATTGGTTCGGTGATTTGTAATCTCAAAATGAGTTGTTACATGATTGTAATTAATTCTCATCGAATAGTTGACAGATTCATTGATTCGTAAGTGCATAATGGTTTGTTACGAGATTGTAATTGATTCTGAGAGAACAGTTGACTGGTTCAATGATTTGTCAGCTCATAATGGCTTGTTACGTAATTGAAATTGGTTCTCATCAAATGATAGACCGATTCGGTGATTTGTAAGCTCAAAATGGCTTGTTACGTGATTGTAATTGATTATCATCGAATGTTTGACTCATTCAGTGATTTAAAAGTTCAGAATGGTTTGTTACATGATTCTAGCTGATTCTGATTGAAAAGTGGATTGATTCGATGATTTGTATGCTCAGAATGGCTTGTTATGTGATAGTAGCTGATTTTTATCTAACGATTGACCGATTCGATGATTTGTAAACTCGTAATAGCTTATTACATGATTGTAAGTGATTCTCATCGAATGGTTGACTGATTCGGTCATTTGTAAGCTTAGAATGACTTGTTACATGATTGTAGGTGGTTTGCAAGCTCATAATGGCTTGTTATGAAATTATATTTTATTCTAATCGAACAGTTGACTGATTTAGTGATTTGTAAGCTCAAAATGGCTTGCTACATGATTGTAGCTGATTCTCATCCAACGGTTGATCGATTCTATGATTTGTAAGCTCAGAATGGCTTGTTACATGATTGTACCTGATTCTAATTTAATTGTCTGATTCATTGATTTGTAAGCCCAAAATGGCTTGTTACATGATTCTACCTCATTCTGATCGAACAATTGATTGATTCAATGATTTCTAAACTCAAAATGGCTTGTTACATGATTGTAGTTGATTCTCATGAACAGTTGTCCAATTCAGTGATTTTGAAGCTCAGAATGGTTTTTTATGTGATTCTAGCTGATTCTCATCGAACAGTTGATTGATTTGGTGATTTATAAGCTCTGGAATGGCTTGTTAGGTGATTGTAGGTGATTATCATTGAACGGTTGACCGATTCAGTGATTTGTAAGCTCAGAATGGGTTGTTACTTGATTGTAATAGATTCTCATTGAATGGTTGATCAATTCGGTGATTTGTAAGCTCAAAATGGCTTGTTACATGATTGTAATTGATTCTCATTGAACGGTTGACTGATTCACTGATTCATAATCTCAGAATGGCTTTTTACGTGATTGTAGCCAATTCTCATCGAACGGTTGACCGATTCGATGATTTGTAAGCTCAGAATGGCTTATTATGTGAGTGTAGTTGATTCTCACCGAACGGTTGACCAATTAGATGATTTGTTAGCTAAGAATGGCTTGTTACGAGATTGTAGCTTATTCTCATCGAACTATTGACAGATTCAATTATTTTTAAGCTCAGAATAGCTTGTTATGTTATTTAATTGATTCTCATCAAACGGTTGACTGATTCGATGATTTTTAAGCTCAAAATGGATTGTTACGTGATTGTAATTAATTCTAATCGAATGGTTGACCAATTCGGTGTTGTAAGCTCAGAATGGCATGTTACATGATTGTAATTGATTCTCACCGAATGGTTGACCGAGTCAGAGATTCTTCAGCTCAGATGGCTTGTTATATTATTGTAGCTGTTTCTCATCAAACAGTTGACCGATTCGGTGATTTGTAATCTCCAAATGTCATGTTATGTGATTGTAGTTGATTCTCATCAAACAGTTAATAGAATCAGTGATTTGTAAGGTCAGAATGGCTTGTTACATGATTGTAGCTAATTCTCATCAAACGCTTGACCAATTCGGTGATTTGTAAGCTCAGAATGGTTTGTTACGTGATTGTAGCTGATTCTCATCAAACAGTTGACTGATTCGATGATTTGTAAGCTCAAAATAGCTTGTTACGTGATTATAGCTGATTCTCATCGAATGGTTGATCCTTTCGATCATTTTTAGGATCAGAATGGTTTGTCACATGATTGTAATTTATTCTCATGTAAAGGTTGATTGATTCAGTGATTTGTAAGCTCAGACTAGCTTGTTACGAGATTGTAGCTAATTCTCATTGAACTGTTGATTGATTCAGTGATTTGTAAGCTCAAAATAGCTTGTTACGTAATTGTAGCTAATTCTCATCGAACGGTTGACCGATTCAGTGATTTGTAAGTTGAGAATGACTTGTTACGTGATTGTAATTGATTATCATCCAACGGTTGACAAATTTGGTGATTTGTAAAGTCAAAATGGATTGTTACGTGATTGTAGCTAATTTTCATCAAACTCTTGACCGATTCGATTATTTGTAAGCTCTGAATGGCTTGTTACGTGGTTGTAGTTGATTTTGATCGAACGGTTGACCGATTCGGTGATTTATAAGTTTAGAATGGCTTGTTACATGATTGTAATTGATTCTCATCGAATAGTTGACCGATTCAAGGATTTGTAAGCTCAGAATGACTTGTTACGTGATTGTAATTTATTCTCATCAAACGGTTGAAAGATTTAGTGATTTGTAAGCTCAAAATGGCTTGTTATGTTATTTTAACTGATTCTTATCAAATGGTTGACTTATTCGGTGATTTGTAAGTTCAGAATGACTTGTTACGTGATTCCTATTGATTCTCAATGAAGGGTTGATAGATTTGGTGATTTGTAAGCTCAGAATGGCTTGTTACGTGATTGTAGCTGATTCTGATTGAAAGTTTGACCAATTCGGTGATTGGTAAGAAAAGAATGGCTTGTGATGTGATTGTAGTTGATTCTCATCAAACAGTTGACCTATTTGGTGATTTGTAAGCTCAGAATGACTTGTTACGTGATTGTTGTTGATTCTCATTGATTGGATCAATCGGGTTGAGAAGGAGAATATGGTATCTTCCCACCCAACTCTTCCACCCACCCCTACATTCTTCCCCAATGCCCCATGGAATAGTAGGGGTACCTTAGTATAGTAGTTACCCCTTAGAATAGTAGGCCCTACACGAATCCAGAGCAGCATTGAAAGCTCAAAATGGCTTCTTATGTGATTATAGATAATTCTCATCGAATGATTGATCGATTCAATAATTTATAAGCTCATAATGGCTTGTTATGAGATTGTAGTTGATTCTCATCGAACTGTTGACTGACTTGGTGATTGTTACATAATTGTAATTGATTCTCCTCAAATGGTTGACTGATTCAATAATTTGTAAGCTCAGAATGACTTGTTATGTGATTGCAATTGATTCTCATTGAACGGTTCACCGGTTCAGTGATTTGTAAGCTCATAATGGCTTTTTACTTGATTGTAGTTGATTCTCATTGAACGATTGACCGATTCCATGATGTGTAAGCTCAGAATAGCTTGTTACGTGATTGTAGCTGATTCTGATTAAACGGTTGATGGATTCGGTGATTTGTAAGCTCAGAATGGCTTGTTACATGATTGTAGTTGATTCTCATCGAACGGTTGGCCGATTCGGTGATTTGTAACCTTAGAATGGCTTGTCACATTATTGTACCTGATTCTCATCAAATGGTTGACCAATTCGGTGATTTTTAAGCTCAAAATAGCTTGTTATGTGATTATAATTGATTCTCATCGAACAGTTGACCGATTAGATGATTTGTAAGCTTAAAATGGCTTTTAATGTGATTGTAGTTGATTCTCATCAAACGGTTGACCGATTCGGTGATATGTAAGCTCAGAATGGCTTGTTATGTGATTGTAGTTGATTCTCATGAAACAATTGACTGATTTAGTGATTAGTAAGCTCTGGATGACTTGTTACATGATTGTAACTAAGACTCATTGAACAGTTGACCGATTCGGTGATTTGTAAGCTCAGAATGGCTTGTTGCGTGATTGTAGCTGATTTTCATTGAACAGTTGACCAATTCGGTGATTTGTAAACTCAAAATGTCTTGTTACATGATTGTAGCTAATTCTCGCCGAATAGTTGACCGATTCGGTGATTTGTAAGTTAAGAATGACTTTTACCTGATTGTAATTGATACTCATTGAATAGTTGACCAATTCGGTGATTCTTAAGGTCAGAATGGCTTGTTATGTGATTGTACTTGATTCTCATTAAACGATTGACCGATTCATTGATTTGTAAGCTCAGAATGGCTTGTTATGTGATTGTAGCTGATTCTCATCGAACGGTTGACCGATTCAGTGATTTGTAAGCTAAAAATGGCCTCTTATGTGATTGTAGCTGATTCTCATCGAACGGTTGACCAATTCCATGATTTGTAAGCTCAGAATAACTTGTTACATGATTGTAGCTGATTCTCTTCGAACGGTTGATTTATTCTATGATTTATTAGCTCAAAATGGCTTGTTACATGATTGTAGTGGATTTTCATCGAACGGTTGACCGATTCAATGATTTGTAAGCTCAGAATGGCTTGTTACGTGATTGTAGCTGATTCTTATCAAACGGATGATCGATTCAGTGATTTGTAATCTCAAAATGGCTTGTTATGTGATTGTAGCTGACTCTCATCGAACGGTTGACCGATTCAATGATATGTAAGGTTAGAATGTCTTATAACGTGATTGTAGCTAATTCTCATCGAATGGTTGACAGATTCAGTAATTTGTAAGCTCAGAATAGATTGTTACGTGATTATAACTAATTCTCATCAAACGCTTGAATAATTCGATGAGGTGTAAGCTGAGAATGGCTTGTTACATGATAGTAGCCGATTCTCATTGAACGATTGACCGATTCGGTGATTTGTAAACTAAGAATGGCTTGTTACATTATTGTAATTGATTTTCATCTAACAGTTGACTGATTCATTAGTTTGTAAGCTCAGAATGGCTTGTTCCATGATTGTAGCTGATTCTCTTTGAACGGTTGACCAATTTGGTGATTTGTAAGCTCAGATGGCTTGTTACGTGATTGTAATTGATTCTCATTGAATGGTTGACTGTTTTGGTGATTTGTAAGCTCAAAATGGCTTGTTATGATTGTAGTTGATTCTCATTGAACGCTTGATCGATTAATTTATTTGTAAGCTCAGAATGGCTTATTACGTGATTGTAGCTGATTCTCATTGAACGATTCACCGATTCGATGATTTGTAAGCTTAGAATGGCTTGTTACGTGATAGTAATTGATTTTGATTGAATGGTTGACCGATTAGATTATTTGTAAGCTCAGAATAGCTTGTTACATGATTGTAGTTGAGTCTCATTAAACGGTTGATTGATTCAATGATTTGTAAGCTCAGAATGGCTTGTTATATGATTTTAATTCATTCTCATCCACCGGTTGACCGATTTAATGATTTGTAAGCTCAGAATCTCTTTCTACGTTATTATAGTTGATTCTCATTGAACGGTTGACCGACTCAATGATTTCTAAGCTCAAAATGGCTTGTTACATGATTGAAGTTGATTCTCATCGAACAATTAACCGATTCGGTGATTCGTAAGCTCAGAATGACTTGTTATGTGGTTGTAACCTATTGTCATTGAATGATCGACCATTTCGGTGATTTGTAAGCTCAGAATGACTTGTTACATGATTTTAGTTGCTTCTCATCAAACTGTTGACCGATTTGGTGATTTATATAAGCTCAGAATGACTTGTTAGGTGATTGTAATTGATTCTCATTGAACGGTTGACCGATTCGATTATTTGTAAGTTTAGAATGGCTTGTTACATGATTGTAGCTAATTCTCATCGAATGGTTGCCCAATTCGGTGATTTTTACCTTAAAATACATTTTTTACGTGATTCTTACTGATTCTCATCGAACGGTTGACTAATTTGATGATTTGTATGCTCAGAATGGCTTGCTACCTATTGATCGATTTGGTGATTTGTAAGCTTAGAATGGCCTGTTATGTGATTGTAATTGATTCTCATCGAATGGATGACTGATTCGGTGATTTGTAACCTCAGAATGACATGTTACATGATTATAGCTAATTCTCATCGAACGGTTGACCGATTTGATTATTTATAAGCTCAAAATGGCTTGTTACATGATTGTAGTTGATTCTCATCAAACGGTTGACTGATTCGGTGATTTGTAAGCTTAGAAAAAGGCTTGTTATGTGATTATAGTTGATTTTCATCGAACAATTGACCGATTCAGTGATTTGTAAGCTAAGAATGGCTTGTTACGTGATTGTAGTTGAATATCATAGAACAGTTGACCGATTCGGTGATTTTTAAGTTCAGAATAGATTGTTACGTGATTGTAGCTGATTCTCATCAAACAGATGACCAGTTCGGTGATTTGTCAGCTCAAAAAGGCTTGTTATGTGATTATAGTTGATTTTCATCAAACAATTCACCAATTCAGTATTTGTAAGCTTAGAATGGCTTGTTACGTGATTCTAGTTGATTATCATCGAATAGTTGACCGATTTGGTGATTTGTAAGCTTAGAATGGATTGTTACGTGATTGTAGTTGATTGTCATCAAACAGATGACCGGTTCCATGATTTGTCAGCTTACAATGACTTGTTACGTGATTGTAGTTGATTTTTATTGAACGGTTGACCGATTTGGTGATTTTTAAGCTCAAAATGGCTTGTTACATGATTGTAGTTGATTTTCATCGAACGGTTGACCAATTCGGTGATTTGTAAGCTCAAAATGGATTCTTACATGATTATAGTTGATTCTCATCAAATGGTTGACCGATTCAATGAATTGTAAGCTCAAAATGGCTTGTTACATGATTGTAGCTGATTCTAATCAAACAGTTCACCAATTTAGTGATTTGTAAGCTCAAAATAGCTAGCTTATTACATGATTGTAGCTGATTCTTATCAAACAGTTGACCGATTCTATGATTTGTTAGCTTTTTCCAAGATTGTAGCTGATTCTCAGCGAACGGCTGATTGATTCAGTGATTTGAGAGCTCAGAATGGCTTGTTACATGATTGTAGCTGATTGTCTTCGAACGGTAAACCGATTTGGTGATTTGTAAACTCAGAATGGCTGGCTTGTTATGTGATTCTAGCTGATTTTTATCAAACAGTTGACTGATTCTATGATTTGTTAGCTTTTTACATGATTGTAGTTGATTCTCATCGAATGGTTGGCCGATTCGGTGATTTGTAAGCTCAGAATGGCTTATTAGGTGATTGAAGTAGATTCTCATTGAATGGTTCATTGATTTAGTGATCTACAACCTCAGAATGGTGTGTTATGTGCTTGTATTTGATTCTCATCCAATGGTTGATGTGTCAGTGATCTGCAACCTTAGATCAACTCGTTACATGATTGTAGTTGATTCTCATCGAACATTTGACCGATTTGGTGATCTACAACCTTAGAATGATCTTTTATATTATTGTAGTTGATTCTCATCGAATTGTTGACCGCTTCAGTGATCTCTAACCTTAGAATGGCTTGTTACATGATTGTAGTTGATTCTCATCAAACGATAGACCGATTTGGTGATCTGTTAGCTCAGAATGGCTTGTTAGGTGATTGTAGCTGATTCTCATCAAATGGTTGACCGATTTTCAAACGGTTGACTGATTTGGTAAATTGTAACCTCATAACAACTTGTTACCCAATTTTAGTTGATTATCATCAAATGGTTGACCAATACAGTGATCTAGAACCTCAGAAGGATCTTTTATGCGATCCTAGTTGATTCTCTTCGAATGGTTGATAGATTCGATGATTTGTGAGATTAGAATGAATTATTATGTGATTGTAGCTGATTCTCATCGAACGGTTCACCGATTCATTGACCTACAACCTTAGAATGGTGTGTTACATGCTTGTATTTGATTCTAATCAAACAATTGATGAGTTGGTGATCTACAACCTCAAATGGACTTGTTACGTGATTGTAGTTGATTCTCATTGAACATTTGATAGATTTGGTGATCTAAAACTTTAGAATGATCTTTTATGTTATTGTAGTTGATTCTCATGAAATGGTTGATCAATTCAGTGATCTCTAAGCTCAGAGTGGCTTATAACATTATTATAATTTATTCTCATCAAACGGTAGACCGATTTGGTGATATGTTATCTCATAATAGCTTGTTACATGATTGTAGCTAAATTTCATCGAACGATTCACCAATTCAGTGATTTGTAAGCTTAGAATGACTTGTTACATGATTGTAATTGATTATCATCGAATGGTTGATCGATTCGATAATTTGTAAGTTCAAAATGGCTTCTTACATGACTATAGCCGATTCTCATCAAATGGTTGACCGATTCGACGATTTGAAAGATCATAATGGCTTGTTACATGATTGTAGCTGAGTCTCATCGAATGATTGACCGATTCAATGATTTGTAAGCTTAGAATGTCTTGTTACGTGATTGTAACTAATTCTTATCGAATGGTTGATCGATTCAGTGATTTGTAAGCTCATAAAGGCTTGTTACCTAATTAGAGCTGATTCTAATCAAACGGTTGACAGTTGATCAATTCGGTGATTTTTAATCTCAAAATGGCTTGTTACGTGATTGTAATTGATTCTCAAAGAATGGTTGACTAGTTCGGTGATTTGTAAGCTCAGAATGACATGTTACATGATTATAATTGATTCTTATCAAAAAGTTGACCGATTCAATGATTTGTAAGCTCAGAATGGCTTGTTACGTGATTGTAGCTGATTCTTATCGAACAGTTGACTGATTCAGTGATTTGTAATCTTAGAATGGCTTGTTACATGATTGTAGCTTCTCATCGAACAGTTGTCCAATTCGGTGATTTGTAAGCTAAAAATAGCTTGTTACGTGATTATAGCTGATTCTCATTGAACAGTTGATTGATGCGGTGATTTGTAAGCTCAGAATGGCTTGTTACGTGATTGTAGCTAATTCTCAGTGAACGATTCACTGATTCAGTGATTTCTAAGCTCAGAATGGCTAGTTACGTGATTGTAGCTGATTCTCATTAAACAGTTGACCATTTCGATGATTTGTAAGGTCAGAATGGCTTGTTTCATGATTCTCATCAAACGGTTGACCAATTTCATAATTTGAAACTCAGAATGGCTTGTCACATGATTCATAATTTGAAGCTCAGATTGACTTGTTACATGATCTTAATTGATTCTCATAGAATGGTTGACCGATTTAGTGATTTGTAAGCTCAGAGTGGCTTGGTACGTGATTATAGCACAATTTCATTGAACATTTGACTGATTCAGTGATTTGTAAATTTAGAATAGATTGTTACATGATTGTATCTGATTCTCATCAAACGGTTGACTAATTCAGTGATTTGTAAGTACAGAATAGCTTGGTACATGATTGTAGCTGATTCTCATCGAACGGTTCCCTGATTCAGTGATTTGTAAGCTCAGAATGGCTTGTTACATGATTGTAGCTAATTCTCATCAAACAGTTGATTGATTCAATGATTTGTAAGCCTAGAATGACTTTTTACTTGATTGTAGCTGATTCTCATCGAACGGTTAACTGATTTGATGATTTGTAAGCTCAGAATGGCCTGTTACGTGATTGTAGCTGATTCTCATTGAACAGTTGACCTATTTGGTGATTTATAAGCTGAGAATGGTTTGTCACAGGATTGTATTTAATTCTTATCAAACTATTGACCAATTTGGTGATTTGTAAGCTCATAATGGCTTGTTACGTGATTGTAATTGATTCTCACCGAGCAATTGACTGATTCGGTAATTTGTAAGCTCATAATGGCTTGTTTCATGATTGTAACTGATTCTTATCGAACGGTTGACTAATTCAGTCATTTATAAGCTCAAAATGGCTTGTTACGTGATTGTACTTGATTCTCATTGAACAGTTGAGTGATTCGATGATTTGTACCCTTAGAATGGCTTGTTACGTTATTGTAACTGATTCTCATTGAACGGTTGATCGATTCAGTGATTTGAAAGCTCAAAATGGTTTGTTACATGATTATAACTAATTCTCAGCAGTTAACTGATTCGGTGGTTTGTAAGCTTAGAATGGCTCGTTTCATGATTGTAAGTGATTCTCATCAAACGGTTGACCAATTTAGTAATTTGTAAGCTCATAATGGCTTGTTACATGATTGTAGTTAATTCTCATCGAACGGTTGACCGATTCAGTGATTTGTAAGATTAGTGTTACATGATTGTAATTGATTCTCATCAAACAGTTGCCGATTCAATGATTTGTAAGCTCAAAATGCCTTGTTACGTGATTGTAATTGAGTCTCCTTGAACAGTTGACCAATTCGATAATTTGTAAGCTTAGAATGGCTTTTTTTGTGATTGTAGCTGATTCTCCTCGAACGTTCTACTGATTCAGTGATTTGTAAACTCAATGGCTTGTTACATGATTGTAATTGATTTCCATCGTACGGTTGACCGATTTGGTGATTTGTAAGCTCAAAATTGCTTGTTACGTGATTGTAGCTATTTCTCATTGAACGGTTGATAGATTTAGTGATTTGTAAGCTCAAAATGGCACATAATTATAGCTGATTCTCATTGAACGGTTGACTGATTCGATGATTTGTAATCACAGAATTGCTTGTTACCTGATTGTAATTGATTCGCATTGAACGGTTGACCGATTTAGTGATTTGTAAACTTAGAATGGCTTGTTACATGATTGTAATTGATTCTCATTGAACGGTTGACCGATTCGATGATTTGTAAGCTCAGAATTGCTTGCTACATGATTGTAATTGATTCTTATCGAACGGTTGACCGATTCGATGATTTGTAAACTCATAATGGCTTGTTTCATGGCTGTAGCTGATTATAATTGATTCTCATCAACCCATTCAGTGATTTGTAAGCTCACAATAACTTATTACATGATTGTAATTGATTCTCACAGAATGGTTGACTAGTTTGGTCATTTGTAAGCTCAGAATGGCTCGTTACATTATTGTAATTGATTCTCATTGAATGGCTTGTTACCTCTGAATGGCTTGTTACGTCATTGTAGCTGATTCTCATTGAACAGTTGACTGATTCGATGATTTGTAAGCTCATACTGGCTTGCTATATAATTGTAGTTGATTCTCATCAAACGGTTGACCGATTCAGTCATTTGTAAGCTCAGTGTTACATGATTGTAATTGATTCTCATTGAATGGTTGACCGATTCAGTGATTTGTAAGCTCATAATGGCTTGTTACGTAATTATAGCTAATTCTCATCAAACTGGTTACTGATTCATTGATTTCTAAGCTCAGAATGGCTTGTTACATGATTGTAGCTCATTCTCATCAAACGGTTGACCGATTTGGTCATTTCTAAGCTCAGAATGACTTGTTACATGATTGTAGCTTACGTCCATTAAATGATTGACCGATTCGATGAATTGTAAGCCATTATTACGTGATTGTAGTTGATTCTCATCAAACAGTTGACCGATTTAGTGATTTGTAAGCTTAGACTAGCTTGTTACGTGATTGTAGCTGATTCTCATCAAACAATTGATCGATTCAGTGATTTGTAAGCTCAGAATGGCTTGTTACATGATTGTAGCTGATTCTCATTCAATGGTTGACCGATTCGATGATTTCTAAGCTCAGAATGGCTCATTAGGTGATTGTAGCTGATTCTTATCTATAGTTGATGGATTCAGTGATTTGTAAGTTTAGAAGGGCATGTTACATGGTTGTAAAGTATTCTCATCGAACGGTTGACCAATTCAGTGGTTTGTAAGCTTAGAATGGCTTGTTACACGATTGTAACTTATTCATCAAACGGTTTACCATTTCAATGATTTGTAAACTCAGAATGGCTTATTACGTGATTGTAGCTGATTCTCATCAAACATTTCACCGATGCGGTGATCTAAAACCTCAAAATGGTGTGTTACGCACTTGTATCTTATTCTCATCAAACAGTTGATCAAGTCAGTGATCTGCAACCTCAAATTGATGTGTTACATCATTGTAGTTGATTCTCATTGAACATTTGATTGATTCAGTGATCTGTAACCTTAGAATGATCTTTTATGTTATTGTAGTTGATTCTCAGTGAATGGTTGACCGATTTAGTGATCTGTAAGCTCAGAATGGCTTGTTACATAATTGTAGTTGATTCTCATCAAATGCTAGACCGATTTGGTAATATGTTAGCTTAGAATGACTTGTTACGTGATTGTAGCTGATTTTCATCGAACGGTTCATCGATTCAGTGATTTGTAAGCTCAGAATGGCTTGTTACATGATTAGAGCTGATTCTTATCAAATGGTTGACCGATTCGATGATTTGGAAGCTCAGAATGGCTTGTTATATGATTGTAATTAATTCTCATCAAACGGTTGACCGATTTGGTGATTTGTAAGCTCAGAATGGCTTGATACGTGATTATAGTTGATTCTCACAAACGGTTGACCGATACGGTGATTTGTAAGCTCAAAATGGCTTGTTAGCTAATTGTATTTGATTCTAATCGAACGGTTGATCGATTAAGTGATTTGTAAGCTCAGAATAGCTTGTTACGTGATTGTAATTGATTCTCATAAAAAGATTGATTGGTTCGGTGATTTGTAAGCTCAGAATGACTTGTTACATTATTGTAATTAATTCTAATCCAACGGTTGACCGATTTGGTGATTTGTAAGCTCATAATGGCTTGTTA
This sequence comes from Chamaecyparis obtusa, assembly GCA_027943335.1. Lineage (NCBI taxonomy): Eukaryota > Viridiplantae > Streptophyta > Pinopsida > Cupressales > Cupressaceae > Chamaecyparis > Chamaecyparis obtusa. The sequence goes on from BSBK01002264.1 coordinate 1,523,304, forward strand.
CGAGATTGTAATAATTTATAGAATGGTTGACTGGTTTGGTGATTTGTAAGCTTAGAATGGCTTGTTACATGATTGTAATTGATTCTCATCAAATGATAGACCGAATCAGTGATTTGTCAGCTCTGAATGGCTTGTTATGTGATTGTAGTTGATTCTCATTGAATGGTTGACCGATTCGGTGATTTGTAATTTTAAAATGGCTTATTACATCATTGTAGTTGATTCTAAGCGAATGGTTGACCGATTCGGTGATTTGTAAGCTCATAATGGCTTGTTACATGATTAGAGTTGATTATAATCAAATAGTTGACCAATTCGATGATTTGTAACCTTAGAATGGCTTGTTACGTGATTGTAGCTAATTCTCATTGAACGGTTGTCCGATTTGGAGGGTTTGTAAGCTAAAAATAGCTTGTTATGTGATTGTAGCTGATTTTCATTGAACGGTTGACCGATTTGGTGATTTGTAAGCTCAGAATGGCTTGTTACATAATTTTAGCTGATTCTCATCGAATGGTGATAGATTCAATGATTTGTAAGCTCATAATGGCTTGTTACTGATTGTAGCTGATTCTAATCGAACGGTTGACCGATTCGGTGATTTGTAAGCTCAGAATGGCTTCTTACATTATTGTAGCTGATTCTCATCAAATGGTAGTCTGATTCAATGATTTGTAAGCTCAGAATGACTAGTTATGTAATTGTAGTTGATTATCATCAAATGGTTGACTGATTCGATGATTCGTAAACTCAGAATGGCTTGTTATGTCATTGTAGCTGATTCTCATAGAACGGTTGACCACTTTGGAGATTTGTAAGCTCAGAATGACTTGTTACGTGATTGTGGCTGATTCTCATCTAATGGTTCAACGATTTGGTGATTTGTAAGCTCAGAATAGCTTTTTATGTGATTGTAATTGATTCTCATAGAACAGTTGACCAATTTGGTGATTTGTAAGCTCAAAATGGCTTCTTATGTGATTGTAGCTTATTCTCATCGAACAGTTCACCGATTTGGTGATTTGTAAAGTCATAATGGCTTCTTACCTAATTGTAGTTCATCCGCACCAAACGGTTGACCGATTCGATGATTTGTAATCTTAGAATGGCTTCTTATGTGATTGTAATTGATTCTCATCGAACGATTGACTGATTTGGTGATTTGTAAGATTAGAATGGTTTGTTACGTGATTGTAATTGATTCTCATCGAAAGGTTAACCGATTCAATGATTAGTAAGCTCAGAATGACTTGTTATGATTATAATTGATTCTCATTGAACGGTTGACTGATTCTATGATTTGTAAGCTCAAAATGACTTGTTACATGCTTATAGTTGATTTTTATTAGACGGTTGACTGATTTGGTGATTGTAGTTGATTATTATTGATAGTTAACAGATTCAATGATTCGTAAGCTCATAATGGCTTGTTAGATGATTGTAAAATATTCTCATCGAACAGTTGACCGATTGGGTGGTTTGTAAGCTAAGAATGGCTTGTTACATGTTGTAGCTTATTCTCGTCAAACAGTTTACCGTTTCAGTGATTTGTAAGCTTAGACTGGCTTGTTACGAGATTGTAGCCGATTCTCATCGAATGGTTGACCGATTCACTGATTTGAAAGCTCAGAATATCTTGTTACCTGATTGTAATTGATTCTCATCAAACGATTAACCGATTCAATGATTTGTAAGTTCAGAATGGCTTGTTATGTGATTGTAGGTGATTTTCATCGAATGGTTGATCGCTTTGGGGATTTATAAGCTTAGAATGGCTTGTATTATAGCTGATTCTCATCGAATGGTATATAGATTGAATGATTTGTAAGCTTAGAATGGCTTGTTACGTCATTGTAGTTGATTCTCATCAAATGGTAGACCGATTTGGTGATTTGTTAACGTAGAATGGCTTGTTATGTGATTGTAGCTGATTCTCATCAAATGGTTGATTGATGTAGGGAATTACAACCTTAGAACAACTTGTTATGCAATTTTAAGTTATTTTCATGGAACGATTGATGGATTCAATGATCTAAAACCTCAGAAGGATCTATTTTGCGATCGTAGTTGATTCTCATCAAATGAATGACAGATTCACTGATTTGTAAGCTCAGAATGGCTTATTACGTGATTGTAGCTAATTTCTATTGAACGATTCACTGATTCGATGATCTCAAACATTAGAATGGTGTGTTACGCGCCTGTATCTGATTCTTATTGAATAGTTGATCGAGTCAGTGATGGCAACCTCAGATCGACTTGTTACATGATTGTACTTGATTCTCATCGAACATTTGACTGATTCAATGATCTACAACCTTAGAATAATCTTTTATGTTATTGTAGTTGATTCTTATCGAATGGTTGACTGATTCAGTGATCTATAAGTTCAGAATGGCTTGTTACATGATTGTAGTTGATTCTCATCAAAGGTAGATCGATTTGATGATATGTTAGCTCAGAATGGGTTGTTACATGATTGTAGCTGATTCTCATCGAACCGTTCGTCGATTCAATTTATTTGTAAGCTCAGAATGGCTTGTTATGTGATTAGAGTTGATTCTAAATGAACGGTTGATCGATTTGGTGATTTGAAAGCTTAGAATGGCTTATTACATGATTGTAATTGATTCTCATTGAACAGTTGACCGATTTGGTGATTTGTAAGCTCAGAATGGCTTGTTACGTGATTGTAGTTGATTCACATCGAAAAGTTGACAAATACGTTGATTCGTAACCTCAGAATGTTTTGTTACGTGAATTGTATTTGATTATCATTAGATAGTTGATCGATTCGATAATTTGTAAGCTTAGAATGACTTGTTACGTGATTGTATTTGATTCTCATAGAACAGTTGATTGGTTTGGTGATTTGTAAGCTTAGAATGACTTGTTACATGATTGTAATTAATTTTCATCGAACAGTTCACCGATTTGGTGATTTGTAAGCTCATAATGGCTTGTTACAATATTGTAATTGATTCTCATAGAACGGTTGACTGGTTCTATGATTTGTAAGGTTAGAATGGTTTGTTACGTGATTGTAATTGATTCTCATCAAATGATAGACTGATTCAGTGATTTGTAAGCTCAGAATTGCTTGTTACGTGATTGTAGCTGATTCTCATCGAACAGTTGACCGTTTTGGTGGTTTGTAAGTTAAGAATGACTCTTTACATGATTGTAATTGATTCTTGTCGAATAGTTGACCGATTCGGTGATTCGTAAGCTTAGAATGGCTTGTTACGTGATTGTACCTGATTCTCGTCGAACGATTCACCGATTTGTTATTTGTAAGCTAAGAATGGCTTGTTACGTGATTTTAGCTGATTCTCATTAAATTGTTAACCGATTCAATGATTTGTAAGCTCAGAATGGCATGTTACGTGATTGTAGCTGATTCGCATCGAACGGTTGACTGATTCTGAGATTTGTAAGCTCAAAATGGCTTGTTACATGATTTTAGGTGATTCTCATCGAATGGTTGACTGATTTGGTTATTTGTAAACTCAGAATCGCTTGTTACGTGATTGTAGATCATTCTCACCGAATGGTTGACTAGTTTGGTGATTTGTAAGCTCAGAATGGCTTGTTACGTGATTGTAATTGATTCTCATCAAATTATAAAGTGATTCGGTGATTTGTAAGCTCAGAATGGCTTGTTACGTGATTGTAGGTGATTCTCATCAAACGGTTGACCGATTCAGTGATTTGTAAATTTAGAATGGCTTGTTACATGATTGTTACTGATTCTCCTTGAATAATTAACTAATTCAGTGATTTATAAACTCAAAATGGCTTGTTACATGATTGTAGCTAATTCTCATTGAACAGTTCACTGATTCGGTGATTTGTAAGCTTAGAATGGCTTGTTACATGATTGTAGTTGATTTTTATCTAACGATTGACCGATTCGGTGATTTATAAGATCAGAAGGGCTCGTTACATGATTACAATTTATTCTTAGCGAAGGGTTGACCAATTCGGTGATTTGTAAGCTTAGAATAGTTTTTTATGTAATTGCAATTGATTCTCATCGAATGGTTGAGCGATTCGATGATTTGTAAGCTCAAAATGGCTTGTTACGTGATCTTAATTAATTCTCATAGAATGGTTGGCCGATTCACTGATTTGTAAGCTCAGAATGGCTTGTTATCTGATTTGTAAGCTTAAAATGGATTTTTATGTCATCGTTATTGATTCTCATACGGTTGACCGATTCAGTGATTTGTAAACTCAGAATGACTTGTTATGTGATTGTAGCTGATTCTCATCGAACAGTTGACCGATTTGGTGATTTGTAAGCTCAAAATGACTTGTTACATGATTATACCTGATTGTCATCGAATGATTGATCGATTCAATGATTTGTAAGCTCAGAATGGCTTGTTACATGATTGCAGTTCATTCTCACTGAATTGTTGACTGATTCGTTGATCTCTAAGCTTAGAATAGCTTGTTACGTGATTGTAATTGATTCTCATCAAACGGTTGACTGATTCAGCGATTTGTAAGCTCAGAATCATTTATTACGTGATTTAGCTAATTCTCATCGAATGGTTGACTGATTTCGTGATTTGTTTTCTCAGAATGGCTGGTTGCGTGATTGTAGTTGATTCTCATTAAATAGTTGATCGATTCGGTGATTTGTTAGCTCATAATGGCTTGTTACGTGATTGTAGTTGATTCTCATCAAACAGTTGATTGATTCGATGATTTGTAAGTTCAAAATTGCTTGTTACCTGATTGTAGCTGATTCTCATCGAACGGTTTATTAATTCGATCATTTGTAACCTCAGAATGACATTTTACATGATGTAGCTGATTCTCAATAACAGGTTGACTGATTCCGTGATTTGTAAGCTCAAAATGACTTTTTAAATGATTGTAATTGATTTTCATTGACTGATTTAGCGATTCGGTGATTTGTAATCTTAGAAGGGCTTGTTACGTGATTGTAGCTGATTCTCATCGAACGGTTGACTGATTTGGTGATTTGTAAGCTCAAAATGACTTGTTCCATGATTGTAGCTAATTCTCATCAAACGGTCAACCGATTCGGTGATTTATAAGCTCAGAATGGCTTGGTATGTGATTGTACCTTCTCATTGAATGGTTGACCAATTTGGTTCTTTGTAAACTCACAATGGCTTGTTACGTAATTGTAATTGATTCTTATCGAACAGTTGATCGATTCGATGATTTGTATGCTCAAAATGGCTTGCTACGTGATTGTAATTCATTCTCATCAAATGTTTGACTCATTCAATGAGTTTTAAGGTCAAAATGGCTTGCTACATCATTGTAGCTGATGCTCATCGAATCGTTGAATGATTTGGTGATTTGTAAGCTCAGAATGACCTTTAACGTGATTCTAATCAATTCTCATCGAAAGGTTGACCGATAAGGTGATTTGTAAGTTCAGAATGGCTTGTTACATGATTGTAGCTGATTATGATTTGTAAGCTCAGAATGGATTCTTATGTGATTGTAGTTGATTCTCACCGAAAGGTTGACCAGTTCGATAATTTGTAGGCTCAGAATGGCTTGCTATGTGATTCTCATCAAATGGTTGACTGATTCAAAGATTTGTACGGTTAGCTTGTTACGTGATTGTAGCTGATTCTCATCAAAAAGTTGACCGATTTAGTAATTTCTAAGCTCAAAATGGCTTGTTACATTATTGTAGCTGATTCTCATCATATGGTTAACCGATTCAATGATTTGTAAGCTCAGAATGACTTGTTACATGATTGTAATTTATTCTTATCAAATGTTTGACTCATTCAATGAGTTTTAAGATTAGAATGGCTTGTTACATGATTCTAATTGATTCTCATTGAACGGTTGACCGATTTGGTGATTGAAAGTTCAAAATGGCTTGTTACATGATTGTAGCTGATTCTCATCGAATGGTTGACCGATTCGATGATTTGTATGCTCAAAATGGCTTGTTACGTGATAGTAGCTTATTTTCATCTAACGATTGACCAATTTGGTGATTGTTAAACTCAGAATAGCTTGTTACATGATTGTAGTGATTCTCATCAAACGATTGACTGATTCAGTATTTTGTAAGTTCATAATGGCTTCTTAGATTATTGTAGTTGATTCTCATTGAACGGTTCATTGATTCGGTGATTTGTAAACTCAAAATAGCTTGTTACTGGATTGTAATTGATTCTTATCTAACGGTTGATCGATTTGGTGATTTGTAAGCTCAGAATAGATTGTTATGTGATTGTAATTCATTCTCATCGAACGGTTGACCGATTCGGTGATTTATAAGCTCATAATAGCTTGTTACGTGAGTGTAGCTGATTCTACCCAAACAGTTGACCGATTTAGTGATTTGTAAACTCAGAATGGATTGTTACATGATTGTAATTGATTCTCATTGAATGGTTAACGATTCGGTGTTGTAAGCTCAGAATGGCTTGTTACATGATTGTAATTCATTCTCATCGAATGGTTGACTGATTTAGTGATTCGTAAGCTAAGAATGCCTTGTTACATTAATGTAGCTGATTCTCATCTAACAATTGACCAATTTGGTGATTTGTAAGTTTGTAATGGCTTGTTACATGATTGTAGTTGATTTTGATCGAATGGTTGACCGATTCGATGATTTGTAATCTTAGAATGAATGGCTTGTTACATTATTGTAGTTGATTCTCATTGAACGGTTGACCGATTCAGTGATTTGTAAGCTCAGAATGGCTTGTTACATGATTGTAGATGATTCTCATCGAAAGGTTGACCGATTCGGTGATTTGTAAGCTCAGAATGGCTTGCTACGTGATTATAGCGTATTCTCATTGAGCGATTGACCAATTCAATTATTTGTATTCTCAGAATGGCTTGTTACGTCATTATAGGTGATTCTCACCGAATAGTTGACCGATTCCATGATTTGTATGCTCAGAATGTCTTGTCAAGTTATTGTAGTTTATTCTCATCGAACGGTTGACTGATTCAGTGATTTGTAAGCTCAAAATGGCTTGTTATGTGATTGTAAGCTCAAAATGGCTCGTTACGTTATTCGTAAGCTCAAAATGGCTTGTTACATGATTGTAATTGATTCTCATCAAACAGTTGACCGAGTCAATGATTTGTAAGCTCATAATGGCTTGCTACATGATTGTAGTTGATTCTCATCAAATGTTTGACCGATTCGGTGATTTGTAAACTCAGAATAGCTTGTTATGGGATTGTAGGTGATTCTCATCAAACTGTTGATTGATTTGGTGATTTGTAAGCTCAGAATGGCTTGTTACATTATTGTAATTGATTCTCATCGAACGGTTGACTGATTTGATAATTTGTAAACTCAGAATGACTTGTTACGTGATTGTAAATGATTCTCATCGAACGGTTGACCGATTCGATGATTTCTAAGCTCAGAAAGGATTTTTACGTGATTGTAGCTAATTCTCATTGAATGGTTGACCAATTTGGTGATTTGTAAGCTCAGAATGGATTGTTACGTGATTGTAGCTGATTCTCATCAAATGATTGACCAATTCGATGATTTATAAGCTTAGAATCACTTGTTACGTGATTATAGCTAATTCTCATTGAACGATTGATCGATTCGGTGATTTGTAAGCTCAAAATGGGTTGTTACTTGATTGTAATAAATTCTCATTGAACGGTTGATCAATTTAGTGAGTTTTAAGCTCATAATGACTTGTTACATGATTGTAACTGATTCTCATTGAACAGTTGACCAATTTGCTAATTTATAATCTAAGAATGGCTTTTTACATTATTGTAGCTGATTCTCATCGAACGGTTGACCGATTCGATGATTTGTAAGCTCAGAATGGCTTGTTACGTGAGTGTAGTTGATTCTCACCGGACGGTTGACTGATTACATGATTTGTTAGCTCAGAATGGCTTGTTACAAGATTGTAGCTAGTTCTCATCGAACTGTTGATAGATTCAGTTATTTCTGAGCTCAGAATGGCTTGTTATGTTATTTAATTGATTCTCATCAAACGGTTGACCGATTTGGTGATTTTTAAGCTCAAAATGAATTGTTACATGATTGGAATTAATTTTAATCGAATGGTTGACCAATTCAGTGTTGTAAGCTCAGAATGGCATGTTACGTGATTGTAATTGATTCTCACATTCTGGTTGACTGATTCAGAGATTCGTTAGCTCATAATGGCTTGTTACGTTATTGTAGCTGATTTTCATCGAACAGTTGACCGATTCGGTGATTTGTAATCTCTGAATGTCATGTTACGTGATTGTAGTTGATTCTCATCGAATGATTACTAGATTCAGTGATTTGTAAGGTCAGAATGACTTGTTACGTGATTGTAGCTAATTCTCATCAAACAATTGATCGATTCGGTGATTCGTAAGCTCAGAATGGCTTGTTACGTGATTGTAGCTGATTCTCATCAAACAGTTGACTGATTCGATGAGTTGTAAGCTCAGAATACCTTGTTACGTGATTATAGCTGATTCTCATTGAATGGTTGATAATTTTGGTCAATTTTAAGATCAGAATAGTTTGTGACATGATTGTAATTTATTCTCATGTAAAGGTTGATTGATTCGGTGATTTGTAAGCTCAGAATAGCTTGTTACGTGATTGTAGCTGATTCTCATCAAATGGTTGACCGTTTCGATGATTTTTAAGATCAGAATGGTTTGTCACATGATTGTAATTAATTCTCATGTAAAGGTTGACCGATTCGGTGATTTGTTAGCTCAGAATAGATTGTTACATGAGTGTAATTGATTCTCATCGAATGGTTGACTGATTCAGAGATTTTTAAGCTCAGACTTGCTTGTTACGAGATTGTAGTTGATTCTCATTGAACTCTTGACTGATTCAGTGATTTGTAAGCTCAGAATAGCTTGTTACAGGATTGTAGCTAATTTTCATCAAACGGTTGACCAATTCGGTGATTTGTAAGATGAGAATGGCTTGTTATGTGGTTGTAGTTGATTTTGATCGAACGGTTGACCGATTTGGTGATTTATTCAAAATGGCTTGTTACATGATTGTAGCTGATTCTCATCGAACAGTTGACCGATTCAGGGATTTGTAAGCTCAGAATGACTTGTTACGTAATTGTAATTGATTCTTATCAAATGATTGAAAGATTCAGTGATTTGTAAGCTTAGAATGACATGTTACGTGATTGTAATTGATTCTCATTGAACGGTTGACCGATTCGGTGATTTGTAAGCTCATAATGGCTTTTTACTTGATTGTAATTGATTCTCATCGAATGATTGACCAATTTGGTGATGTGTAAGCTCAGAATGGCTTGTTACGTGATTGTAGTTGATTCTCATCGAACGGTTGATCCATTCAGTGATTTATAAGGTCAGAATGGGTTGTTATGTGATTGTAGTTGATTTTCATCAAATAGTTGACCTATTCGGTGATTTGTAAGTTCAAAATGGCTTGTTACGTGATTGTAGTTGATTCTCATCAAATGGTTGACCGATTCGGTGATTTGTAACCTGAGAATTGCTTGTCACACATTATTGTAGCTGATTCTCATCAAATGGTTGACCAATTCAGTGATTTTTAAGCTGATAATGGCTTATTACATGATTATAATTGATTCTCATCAAACGGTTGGCCGATTCGGTGATTTGTAAGCTCAGAATGGCTTTTAATGTGATTGTAGTTGATTCTCATCGAACGGTTGACCGATTCGGTGATATACAAGCTCAGAATGGCTTGTTATGTGATTGTAGTTGATTTTCATCAAACAGTTGACCGATTTAGTGATTTGTAAGCTTTGAATGGCTTGTTACGGGATTGTAACTGAGACTCATCGAACGGTTGACCGATTCAGTGATTTGTAAGCTCATAATGGCTTGTTACGTGATTGTAGCTGATTCTTATCGAACGGTTGACCAATTCGGTAATTTTTAAGCTCAAAATGTCTTGTTACATGATTGTAGCTAATTCTCAGCGAACAGTTGACAAATTCAGTGATTTGTAAGTTAAGAATGACTTGTTACCTGATTGTAATTGATACTCATCAAACAGTTGACCAATTCGGTGATTCCTAAGATCAGAATGGTTTGTTATGTGATTGTACCTGATTCTCATCGAACGATTGACCAATTCATTGATTTGTAAGCTCAGAATGGCTTGTTATGTGATTATAGCTGATTCTTATCGAATGGTTGACCGATTCATTGATTTGTAAGCTTAGAATGGCTTGTTATGTGATTGTAGCTGATTCTCATCGAACGGTTGACCGATTCAGTGATTTGTAAGCTGAGAATGGACTCTTATGTGATTGTAGCTGATTCTCATCGAACAGTTGATCGATTCTGTGATTTGTAAGCTCATAATAGCTTGTTACGTGATTGTAGCTAATTCTCGTCGAACGGTTGATTGATTCTATGATTTATAAGCTCAAAATGGCTTGTTACATGATTGTAGCTGATTCTCATCGAACAGTTGACCGATTCGATGATTTGTAAGCTTAGAATGGCTTGTTACGTGATTGTAGCTGATTCTTATCGAGCGGATGATCGATTCAGTGATTTGTAATCTAAAAATGGCTTGTTATGTGATTGTAGCTGACTCTCATCGAATGGTTGACCGATTCAATGATATGTAAGGTTAGAATGTCTTGTAACGTGGTTGTAGCTAATTCTCATCAAATGGTTGACAGATTCAGTAATTTTGTAAGCTCAAAATAGCTTGTTACATGATTATAGCTAATTCTCATCAAACAGTTGAACGATTCGATGAGGTGTAAGCTGAGAATGGCTTGTTACATGATAGTAGCCGATTCTCATTGAACAGTTGACCGATTCGATGATTTAAAACTGAGAATGACTTGTTACATTATTGTAATTGATTTTTATCTAACAGTGACTGATTCAGTGATTTGTAAGCTTAGAGTGGCTTGTTACATTATTGTACCTAATTCTCATCGAGCGATTGACCGATTCAGTTATTTATAAGCTTAGTATGGCTTGTTAGGTGATTGTAGCTGATTTGGTGTTTTGTAAGCACAATATGGCTAGTTTAATGATTGTAGATGACTCTCATCGAACGGTCGACTGATTCATTGGTTTGTAAGTTCAAAATGGCTTGTTCCGTGATTATAGCTTATTTTCTTTGAATGGTTGACTGATTCGGTGATTTGTAAGCTCAGATGGCTTGTTACGTGATTGTAATTGATTCTCATTGAACGCTTGATCGATTAATTTATTTGTAAGCTCAGAATGACTTATTACATGATTGTAGCTGATTCTCATCGAACGATTCACCGATTCGATGATTTGTAAGCTTAAAAAGGCTTGTTACATGATAGTAATTGATTTTCATTGAACGGTTGACTGATTCGATGATTTGTAAGCTTAGAATAGCTTGTTACATGATTGTCGTTGAGTCTCATCAAACGGTTAACTGATTCAATGATTTGTAAGCTCATAATGGCTTGTTACGTGATTCTAATTCATTCTCATCGATCGGTTGACCGATTCAGTGAATTGTAAGCTCAAAATGTCTTTCTACGTTATTATAGTTGATTCTCATCAAACGGTTGACCGACTCGATGATTTTTAAGCTCAAAATGGCTTGTTACGTGATTGAAGCTGATTCTCATCGAACAATTAACCGATTTAGTGATTCGTAAGCTTAGAATGACTTGTTATGTGATTGTAACCTATTCTCATCGAACGGTCGACCGATTCGATGATTTGTAAGCTCAGAATGGCTTGTTACGTGATTTTAGTTATTTCTCATCAAATTGTTTACCGATTTGGTCATTTATATAAGCTCAGAATGGCTTGTTAGGTGATTGTAATTGATTCTCATTGAATGGTTGACTGATTCAATTATTTGTAAGTTTAGAATGGCTTGTTACATAATTGTAGCTAATTCTCATTGAACGGTTGACCGATTCGGTGATTTGTAACTTAAAATGCCTTGTTACGTCATTCTTACTGATTCTCATCAAAAGGTTGACTAATCCGGTGATTTGTATGCCCAAAATGGCTTGCTACCTGTTGATCGATTTGGTGATTTGTAAGCTTAGAATGGCCTGTTACGTGATTGTAATTGATTCTCATCGAACGGTTGACCAATTTAATAATTTGCAAGCTCAGAATGGCATGTTACATGATTGTAGCTAATTCTCATCGAACGGTTGACTGATTTGGTGATTTGTAAGCTCAGAAAGGCTTGTTATGTGATTATAGTTGATTTTCATTAAACAATTGACTGATTCAGTGATTTGTATGCTCAGAATGGCTTGTTACATGATTGTACTTGATTATCATCGAATAGTTGACCGATTCGATGATTTGTAAGCTCAAAATGATTGTTACGTGATTGTAGCTGATTCTCATCAAACAGATGACCAGTTCGGTGATTTGTCAGCCCAAAATGGCTTGTTACATGATTGTAGTTGATTTTTATCCAACGATTGACTGATTCGGTGATTTGTAAGCTCATAATGGATTCTTACGTGATTATAGCTGATTCTCATCAAACAGTTGACCGATTTAATGAATCGTAAGCTCAAAATTGCTTGTTACGTGATTGTAGCTGATTTTGATCGAACGGTTCACCAATTTAGTGATTTGTAAGCTCAGAATGGCTGGCTTATTACATGATTGATGCTGATTCTTATCGAACAGTTGACTGATTCTATGATTTGTTGGCTTTTTACGTGATTGTAGCTGATTCTCATCGAACGGTTGACCGATTCAGTGATTTGGGAGCTCAGAATGGCTTATTACATGATTGTAGTTGATTGTCTTCAAACGGTAAACTGATTTGGTGATTTGTAAGCTCAGAATGGCTGGCTTCTACGTGATTCTAGCTAATTTTTATCGAACAGTTGACTGATTCTATGATTTGTTGGCTTTTTACATGATTGTAGCTGAGTCTCATCGAATGGTTGGCTGATTCAGTGATTTGTAAGCTCAGAATGGCTTATTAGGTGATTGTAGTAGATTCTCATTGTATGGTTCATCGATTTAGTGATCTACAACCTCAGAATGGTGTGTTATGTGCTTGTATTTGATTCTCATCCAATGGTTGATGAGTCGGTGATCTGCAACCTCAGATCGACTTGTTAAATTATTGTAGTTGATTCTCATTGAACATTTGACCGAGTTGGTGATCTACAACCTTAGAATGATCTTTTATATTATTGTAGTTGATTCTCATCGAGTTGTTGACCGATTCAGTGATCTCTAACTTCAGAATGGCTTGTAACATGATTGTAGTTTATTCTCATCAAACGATAGACCAATTTGGTGATATGTTATCTCATAATAGCTTGTTACATGATTGTAGCTGAATTTCATCGAATGATTCACCGATTCAGTATTTGTAACTTTAGAATGACTTGTTATATGATTGTAATTGATTCTCATCGAACGGTTGATTGATTCGATGATTTGTAAGTTCAGAATGGCTTCTTACATGACTGTAGCTGATTCTCATCAAATGGTTGACCGATTCAATGATTTGAAAGATCATAATGGCTTGTCACATGATTGTAGCTGAGTCTCATCAACTGATTTAGTGATTTGTAAGGTCAGAATGACTTATTACATGATTGTAATTGATTCTCACATAATGGTTGACTGGTTCGGTCATTTGTAAGCTCAGAATGGCTCGTTGCATTATTGTAATTGATTCTCATTGAATGGCTTGTTACCTCCGAATGGCTTGTTACATCATTGTAGCTGATTCTCATTGAACGGTTGACTGATTCGGTGATTTGTAAACCCAAAATGGCTTGTTTCATGGCTTGTAGCTGATTCTCATCGAATGTTTGATCGATATGGTGATTTGTAGTCTCAAAATGGCTTGTTACATGATTAAGGTGATTCTCATTAAACGATTGACCGATTCGGTGATTTGTAAGCTCAGACTGGCTTGTTATTTAATTGTAACTGATTCTCATTGAATTGTTGACCGATTCAATGATTTGTAAGCTCAGTGTTACATGATTGTAATTGATTCTCATTGAATGGTTGACCGATTTGGTGATTTGTAAGCGCATAATGGCTTGTTATGTAATTATAGCTAATTCTCATCAAACTGTTGACCGATTCAGTGATTTTTAAGCTCAGAATGGCTTGTTACATGATTGTAGCTCATTCTCATCAAACAGTTGACCGATTTGGTCATTTCTAAGCTCAGAATGGCTTGTTACGAGATTGTAGCTTACACCCATTAAACGGTTGACCGATTCAGTGAATTGTAAGCTTAGAATGACTTGTTATGTGATTGTAGTTGATTCTCATTGAACAGTTGACCGATTTAGTGATTTGTAAGTTCAGATTGGCTTGTTACGTGATTGTAGCTGATTCTCATCGAACGGTTGACCGATTCAGTGATTTGTAAGCTCAGAATAGTTTGTTACATGATTGTAGCTGATTCTCATTCAATGGTTGACTGATTCAATGATTTGTAAGCTCAAAATGGCTCGTTAGGTGATTGTAGCTGATTATTATCGGTAATTGATGGATTCAGTGATTTGTAAGCTTAGAAGGGCATGTTACATGGTTGTAAAATATTTTCATCGAACGGTTGACCAATTCAGTGGTTTGTAAGCTCAGAATGGCTTGTTACATGATTGTAGCTTATTTTCATCAAACGATTTACCATTTCAGTGATTTGTAAGCTCAGAATGGCTTATTACATGATTGTAGTTGATTCTCATTGAACGGTTCACCGATGCAGTGATCTAAAACCTCAGAATGGTGTGTTACACACCTGTATCTGATTCTCATCAAACAGTTGATCAAGTTGGTGATCTGCAACCTCAGATTGACGTGTTACATGATTATAGTTGATTCTCATTGAACATTTGATTGATTCAGTGATCTACAACCTTAGAATGATCTTTTATGTTATTGTAGTTGATTCTCAGTGAATGGTTGACCGATTCAGTGATCTGTAAGCTCAAAATGGCTTGTTACGTGATTGTAGTTGATTCTCATCAAATGCTAGACCGATTTGGTGATATGTTAGCTCAAAATGTCTTGTTACGTGATTGTAGCTGATTCTCATCGAACGGTTCATCGATTCAGTGATTTGTAAGCTCAGAATGGCTTGTTACGTGATTAGAGCTGATTCTGATCGAATGGTTGGCCGATTCAGTGATTGAGAAGCTCAGAATGGCTTATTACATGATTGTAATTGATTCTCATCTAACAGTTGACCGATTTAGTTATTTGTAAGCTAATTCCTTTTTATGGGTAATTAGCTAAAGAGGGTAGATTTTAATTTAATTAGAAAGCACTTAGGACTTTATAATTAAATTAATGTCTTGATACATGATTGTAGTGTATTCTCACAAACGGTTGACCGATACGGTGATTTGTAAGGTCAGAATGGCTTGTTATGTGATTATATTTGATTCTCATCGAACGGTTGATCGATTCAGTGATTTGTAAACTCAGAATGGCTTGCTACATGATTGTAATTGATTCTCATAGAAAGGTTGATTGGTTCCGTGATTTGTAATCTCAAAATGACTTGTTACATTGTTGTAATTAATTCTCATCCAACGGTTGACCGATTTGGTGATTTGTAAGCTCATAATGGCTTGTTACGAGATTGTAATAATTCATAGAATGGTTGACTGATTCGATGATTTGTAAGCTCAGAATGGCTTGTTACGTGATTGCAATTTATTCTCATCAAATGATAGACTGATTCAGTGATTTGTCAGCTCTGAATGGCTTGTTACGTGATTGTAGTTGATTCTCATCGAATAGTTGACCAATTCGGTGATTTGTAAGCTCAGAATGGCTTGTTACGTGATTGTAGTTGATTTTGATCAAACCATTGACCAATTTGGTGATTTATAAGCTCAAAATGGTTTGTTACGTGATTATAGCTGATTCTTATCGAACATTTGACTGATTTAGGGATTTGTAAGCTCAGAATGCGTTGTTACATGATTGTAACCGATTCTCATTGAATAGTTGACCGATTCGGTGATTTGTAAGATCAAAATTGTTTGTCATGTGATTGTAGTTGACTATCATCGAAAGGTTGACTGATTTAGAGATTTGTTAGCTCAGAATGGATTGTTATATGATTGTAATTGATTCTCATCGAATGATTGAATGATTCAGTGATTAGTAAGCTCAGAATGGCTTCTTATGTTAATGTAGGTTATTCTTATCGAACGGATCGATCCAGTGATTTGTAATCTCAAAATGGTGTTACATGATTGTAGCTAATTCTCATTGAACGGTTGATTGATTCGGTGATTTGCAAGCTCAGAATGGCTTGTTACGTGATTATAGCTAATTCTCATCGAATGGTTGACTCATTCAATGATTTGTAAACTCAGAATGGCTTTCTACGTGATTCTACTGATTCTCATTGAATGGTCTACCAATTCGGTGATTTGTAAGCTCAGAATGGTTGGTTACGTGATTGTAGTTGATTCTCATCGAACTGTTCACCGATTCAGTGATTTTTATGCTTAGAATGGCTTTTAGCTGATTCTAATCGAATGATTTATCAATTCTGTGGTTTGTAAGCTTAGAATGGCTTGTTACATGATTGTAATTGATTCTCATCGAACGGCTGACCGATTCAGTGATTTGTAAGCTCAGAATGGCTTGTTACATGATTGTATCTGATTCTAATTGAATGGTTGACCGATTCAGTGATTTAGGGCCCAACCCAATCTATAGCCTCCCACTGTGCATTGGGGGGTTATATTGCCCTCCCACCATATCGATTGGATTGGTCGGGTTGAGAAGCAGAATATGGTATCTTCCCATCCAACTCTTCCACCCACCCTTGCATTCTTCCCCAATGCCCCTTAGAATAGTAGGGCCTATCTGAATGCAGAGCAACATTGAAAGCTCAGAATGGCTTGTTACGTGATTCCAGCTAATTCTTATCGAACGGTTGATCGATTTGGTATGTTATAAGCTCAGAATGGTTTGTTACGGGATTGTAGCTGATTCTTATTGAACTGTTGACTTATTCGATGATTTGTAAGCTCAGAATGACTTGTTATGTGATTGTAATTGATTCTCCTCGAACGGTTGACCGATTTAATAATTTGTAAGCTCACAATGGCTTGCTACGTGATTGTAATTGATTCACATTGAACGGTTGATTGATTCAGTAATTTGTAAGCTAAGAATGACTTTTTACATGATTATAGTTGATTCTCATTTAATGGTTGACTGATTCAGTGATGTGTATGCTCAGAATGGATTGTTACGTGATTGTAGCTGATTCTCATCGAACAGTTGATCGATTCAGTGATTTGTAACCTCAGAATGGCTTGTTACGTGATTGTAGATGATTCTCATCGAATGATTGACCGATTCAGTGATTTGTAAGTTAAGAATGGCTTGTTACGTGATTGTATTTAATTCTCATTGAATAGTTGACCGATTCAGTGATTTGTAAGCTCAAAATGACTTGTTACGTAATTGTACCTGATTTTCATCGAACGATTGACCGATTCGGTGATTTGTAAACTTAGAATAGCTTGTTATGTGATTATAGCTGATTCTCATTGAACCATTGACTGATTCAGTGATTTGTAAGCTGAGAATGGCTTGTACATATTGTAGCTGAGACTCATCAAACGGTTGACCGATTAGATGATTTGTAAGCTTAGAATGTCTTGTTACGTGATTGTAGCTAATTCTCATCAAACGGTTGACCAATTTTATAATTTGTAAGCTTAGAATGGCTTGTCACGTGATTGTAGCTGATTCCTTCGAACGGTTGATTGATTCTATGATTTATAAGCTTAGAATGGCTTGTTACATGATTGTAGCTGATTCTAATCAAACGGTTGTTCAATTCGGTGCTTTGTAAGCTCAGAATGGCTTGTTACATGATTATAGCTGATTCTCATTGAACGGATGACTGATTGAGTGATTTGTAAACTCAAAATGGTTTGTTACGTGATTGTAGCTGAGTCTCATTGAATGGTTGACCGATTCAGTGATATGTAAGCTTAGAATGGCTTGTTACGTGATTATAGCTGATTCTCATCGAATGGTTGACAGATTCAATGATTTGTAAACTTAGAATAGCTTGTTACGCAATTGTAGCTGATTCTAATCGAACGGTTGACCGATTCGGTTATTTATGAGATGAGAATGGCTTGTTACGTGATTGTAATTAATTCTCATCGAACAGTTGACTGATTCAGTGATTTGTAAGCTCAGAATGGCTTGTTACATGATTGTAACTGAGACTCACCAAATGATTGACCAATTTGATGATTTGTAAGTACAAAGTAGCTTGTTATGTGATTGTAGTTGATTCTTATCGAACGGTAGACTAATTGGGTGATTTGTAAGGCCAGAATGGCTTGTTATGTGATCGTAGCTTATTCTCATCGAACAATTGAATAATTTGATGATTTTTAAGCTCATAATGGCTTGCATGATAGTAGCCGATTCTCATCAAACGGTTGACCGATTCGGTGATTTGTAAACTGAGAATGGTTTGTTATATTATTGTAATTGATTTTCATTTAACGATGACCGATTCAGTGATTTGTAACCTTAGAATGGCTTGTTACGTGATTGTAATTGATTTTCATCGAATGGTTGACCAAGTCGATGATTTGTAAGGTCAGAATGACTTGTTACGTGATTGTAGCTGATTCTCACAGAATGATTGACTAATTCAGTGATTTGTAAACTAAGAATGGCTTATTACATGATTGTAGTTGATTATCATCGAACGATTTACCGATTCATTGATTTATAAGCTCATAATCTCTTGTTACATGATTGTAACTGATTCTCACCAAACAGTTGACCGATTCCATGATTTGTAAGCTCAGAATGGCTTGTTACGTGATTGTAGTTGTTTCTCATCGAACGGTTGACCGATTCGGTGATTTGTTTTCTTAGAATAGCTTGTTACATGATTGTAGCTGATTCTCAGTGAACGGTTGACCAATTCATTGATTTGTAAGCTCAGAATGGCTTGTTACATGATTGTATTTGATTCTCATTGAACGGTTCATTGATTTAGTGATTTGTAAGCTTAGAATGTTTACGTGATTGTAATTGATTCTCATCGAATGGTTGACCGATTCGATAATTTGTAAGCTCAGAATGGCTTGTTACATGATTGAAGCTAAGTCTCATCGAACAGTTGACCGATTCGATGATTCGTAAGCTCATAATGGCTTGGTATGTGATTGTAGCCTATTGTTATCGAACCGTTGATCGATTCAGTGATTTGTAAACTTATAATGACTTGTTACATCATTGTAGTTGATTCTCATCAAATTGTTGACCGATTTGGTGATTTATAAAGCTCAGAATGGCTTATTAGGTGATTCTAACTGATTTTTATCGAACGGTTGACCGATTCGATTATTTGTAAGCTTATAATGGCTTGTTACATGATTGTAGCTGATTCTCATCGAACGGCTGACCGATTTAGTGATTTGGAAGCTTAGATTGGCTTGTTATGACTGATTCAGTGATTTGGAAGCTTACATGATTGTAGCTGATCCTCATCGAACAATTGATTGATTCGATGATTTCTAAGCTCAGAATGGCTTGTTATGTCATTGTAGCTGATTCTCATCGAACAGTTGACCAATTTGGTGATTTGTAAGCTCAGAATGGCTTTTTACATTATTGTAGCTAATTCTTACCGAACAGTTGACCAATTCAGTGATTCGTAAGCTCAGAATGGCTTGTTACATGATTGTCAATGATTCGCATCGAACGATTGATTGATTTAGTGATTTGCAAGCTTAGAATGGCTTGTTACATGATTGTAGCTGATTCTCATCAAATAGTTGACCGATTTGGTGATTTACAAGCTCAGAATAGCTTTTTAAAGGATTTGTAATCTCAGAATGGCTTGTTACGTGATTGTAGCTGATTCTCATCGAACAATTAACCAATTTGGTGATTTGTAAGCTCAAAATGGCTTGTCATGTGATTGTAGCTAATTCTCATTGAATGGTTGACCGATTTGGTGCTTTGTAAGCTCAGAATGACTTCTTACATGATTGTAGCTAATTTTCATCAAACGGTTGACCTATTTAGTGATTTGTAAGCTCAGAATGATTTGTTACATGATTGTAGCTAATTCTCATCAAAAGGTTGATCGATTCGATGATTTGTAAGCTCAGAATAGCTTGTTACGTGATTGTAGCTGATTCTCATCGAACAGTTAACCAATTCATTGATTTGTAAGCTTGGAATGGCTTGTTACAAGATTATAACTCATTCTCAGTGAACGGTTCACTTATTTGATGGTTTGTAAGCTTAGAATGGCTTGTTTCATGATTGTAAGTGATTCTTATTGAACGGTTGACCAATTCAGTAATTTGTAACATCAAAATGGCTTGTTACATGATTGTAGCTAATTCTCATCCAACGGTTGACAAATTTGATGATTTGTAAGCTCAGAATGGCTTGTTACATGATTGTAGCTGATTCTCATCGAATGGTTGACCGATTCGATGATTTGTAAGCACAAAATAGCTTGTTACATGATTGTAGCTGATTTTCATCAAATGGTTGACTGATTCGATGATTTGTAAGGTCAGAATGGCTTGTTACATGATTGTAGCTTATTCACATCGAACAATTGAGCGATTCGGCGATTGGTAAGCTCAAAATGACTTGTTACATGATTGTAGCTGATTCTCCTTGAACTGTTGACCGATTCAGTGATTTATAACCTCTAAATTGCTTGTTACGTAATTGTAATTGATTCTCATCAAACGGTTGACCGATTCAATGATTTGTAAACTCAGAATGGCTTGTTTCATGGATGTAGCTTATTCTAATCAAATGGTTGACCGATTGGTGATTTATAAGCTCAAAATGGCTTGTTATGTGATTGTAGCTGATTATCATCGAACGGTTGACCGATCTGGTGATTTGTAAGTTTAGAATAGCTTGTTACGTGATTGTAATTGATTCTCATCGAATGGTTAACTGATTCAATGATTTGTAAGCTCAGAATGACTTGTTACATGATTGTAATTGATTCTCATAGAATGGTTGACTAGTTCGGTCATTTGTAAGCTCAGAATGGTTTGTTACTTTATTGTAATTGATTATGATCGAATGGCTTGTTACCTCAGAATCACTTGTTACGTCATTGTAGCTGATTTTCATCGAACGGATGACCGATTCTGTGATTATAAACTCAAAATGGCTTGTTTCATGGCTGTAACTGATTCTTATCAAATTTTTTACCGATTTGATGATTTGTAAGCTAAGAATAGCCTATTACGTGATTGTAATTGATTCTCGTCGAAAGGTTGACTAATTCAGTGATTTGTAACCTCTTAATGGCTTCTTACGTGATTGTAATTGATTCTCATCGAACGGTTGACTGATTCACTGATTTGTAAGCTCGAAATGGCTTATTACATGCTTGTAGCTGATTCTCATCAAACGGTTGACCGATTTGGTGATTTGTAATCTTAGAATAGCTTGTTACGTAATTGTAGCTAATTCTCATCGAACGGTTTATCGATTCGGTGATTTGTAAGCTCAGAATGGCTTGTTACATGATTGTAGTCAATTCTTATCAAACGGTGGACCGATTTGGTGATTTGTAAACTTAGTGTTACATGATTGTTATTGATTATTGATTGTTATTGAATGGTTGACTGATTACGTGATTTGTAAGCTGAGAATGACTTGTTATGTAATTGTAGCTAATTCTCATCGAAATGTTGACCAATTTGGTGATTTCTAAGCTCAGAATGGCTTGTTACATGATTTTAGATCATCTTTATTGAACGGTTGACCGATTCAGTGATTTGTAAGCTTAGAATGGCTTTTTACGTGATTGTAGTGTATGCCCATCGAATGGTTGACCAATTCAGTGAATTGTAAGCTCAGAATGGCTTGTTACATGATTGTAGTTGATTCTCACCGAACGGTTGATCGATTCAGTTATCTGTAAGCTCATAATAGCTTATTACGTGATTGTAGCTGATTCTCATCAAACAATTGATCGATTTGATGATTTGTAAGCTCAGACTGGCTTGTTACATGATTGTACTGATTCTCATTGAATGGTTGACCGATTCGGTGATTTGTAAGCTCAGAATGGCTTATTACCTGATTGTAATTGATTCTCATCGAACGGTTCCTTGATTCGGTGATTTGTAAGTTCAGAATGACTTGTTATGTGATTGTAGCTGATTCTCATCGAACAGTTAACCTCTTCAGAAATTTGTAAGCTCATAATAGCTTGTTATGTGATTGTAGTTGATTCTCATCAAATGATTGACAAATTCAGTGATTTTTAAGCTCAAAATAGCTTGTTACATCATTGTAGTTGATTCTCATCGGTAGACTGATTTGGTGATCTGTTAGCTCAGAATGGCTTGTTACGTGATTATAGTTGATTCTCATCGAACGGTTGATTGATGCGGTGAATTGCAACTTCATAACAACTTGTTATGCAATTTTAGCTTATTGTCATCAAATGGTTGACTGATTTGATGATCTAAAACCTCATAAGGATCTTTTTTGTGATCGTAGTTGATTCTCATCGAATGTTTGACAGATTTGCATAGTTGTAAGCTCAGAACGGCTTATTACATGGTTGTAGCTGATTCTCATCGAATGGTTCACCGATTCGATGATCTGAAACCTCAGAATGGTGTTTTACACACCTATATGTGATTCTCATTGAATAATTGATCGAGTTGGTGATCTGTAACCTCAGATCGACTTGTTACATTACAGTAGTCGATTCTCATTGAACGTTTGACTGATTCAATGATCTGTAAACTCAGAATGGCTTGTTACATGATTGTAGTTGATTCTCATCAAACGGTATATTGATTTGGTCATATGTTAGCTCATAATAGCTTGTTACGTGGTGGTAGCTGATTCTTATCGAATGGTTCACCGAGTCGGTGATTTGTAAGCTTAGAATGGCTTTTTACATGATTAGAGCTGATTCTAATCAAACAGTTGACCAATTTGATGATTTGTAAGCTCATAATAGCTTGTTACATGATTGTAGTTGATTCTCATCGAACGGTTGACCAATACGATGATTTGTAAGCTCAGAATGGCTTGTTATGTGATTGTATTTGATTCTTATTGGATGGTTGATCGATTCAGTAATTTGTAAGCTTAGAATGGCTTGTTACGTGATTGTAATTTATTCTCATAGAATAGTTGATTGGTTCGGTGATTTGTAAGCTCAGAATAACTTGTTACATGATTATAATTAATTCTCATTGAACAGTTGACAAATTTGATGATTTGTAAGCTCATGATGGCTTGTTACGAGATTGTAATTGATTCTCAGAGAACAATTGACTGGTTCGGTGATTTGTGAGCTCAAAATGGCTTGTTACTTGATTATAGTTGATTTTCATCGAACGGTTCACCGATTCAGTAATTTGTAAAATAAAAATGGCTTGTTACATGATTATAATTTATTGTGATCGAACGTTTGACTGATTCAGTGATTTGTAAGCTCAAAATAGATTTTTACGTGATTGTGTAATTGATTCTCATCGAACAGTTGACCGATCGGTAATTTGTAAGCCTAGAATGGCTTGTTGCATGATTGTAATTGATTCTCATCAAATGATAGACAAATTTGATGATTTGTAAGCTCAGAATGACTTGTTACGTGATTGTAGCTGCACCTTCTCACACTTTGTTCCACCATCTCCATTAATGGAGCACAACTCTCCTCTTATGCGAGAGCATCATGTGTGTGGGACAGTCAGGTTACTTGAACCTCTATGTTGTTCCTGAGACCACTTTTGTGACTACCTCACCTCATCTTGTTGGGGTTTCTTCTCTTTAGCAGGACTCTTCTTCAGCACTGCCAGACTCTCTAGCTCCATTCATTGAGCCTCCAGGTGCAGTTATTGAGGATTCTATAAAGGACACTCATCTCCTCTCTCCTGATAGTGTCAGCACACCTGTCATACCACCTACATTGGGGATTCCCTTTCAGGATCCTCGTGTCTACTCCTTTGAGCATCAGCTTGCCCTTCCAGTGACACCTCATCTTTCGAGGTTCCCTCTTCATTGCTCACTACCTTTCACTTCTTTGTATTGGTGTCATGGTGGTTTGTTCATTGATCCAGAGGTTCTTTCATTCAGGGGGGGCTTTGGAGCTTTGACCCTCTCTCACGGGGGGGTTGGCAGCATGCATTGCACTTATGGCTTTGAGAGAGTCTCTTGAAGTCATTTTTTGTCTTTTGCTTGCTTTTATATCTCTTTTTGGAGAGGAGTTTTTCCCACTGGGTTTTCTCCTTTGTCTCCAGTTTATAGAGATTTCCTTGTATTGGGTACCAGATTAAGCCTTGTTACCATGACCCATTTCTTGCTTTCATAGCTATGCTAGGTTAGCTTACCTCCTGAGCTTCGCTTAAGTTAGAGTAATTACTTAGTTTTATTACTCTTTTTTACTTAACCTATCTCTTAAAGATATTAATTATAATATGCAACCTAGCTTTTCTAGTTTTAGGGTTTTGTTCACCTTTATAGGTTGAACCTTGTAATTCTTTTTTCATTATCTTGGAATACAATTTTCTCTCACTCCGCTGAGATTTTTCAAGCTTTTATTTTTTGTCTCTTTGGTTTCTTTTTGGCAATAGGTTATTTGCATGTAGGTGTTCTTAGCATTCTGTGAAGTTGGATTTCTCAACTTCTACAAACTGTTCGATGAGAATCAGCTAAAATCACGTAACATGCCATTCTGAGCTTACAAATCACCGAATCATTCAACCATTCGATGAGAATCAATTACAATTATGTAACAAGCCATTCTAAGCTTACAAATCACTGAATCAGTCAACTGTTTGACGAGAATCAATTACAATCATGCAACAAGCCATTCTGAGATTACAAATCACTAGATCGATCAACCGTTCGATCAGAATCAACAAGCCATTCTAAGCTTATAAATCACCGAATCAGTTACAATCATGTAACAAGCCATTCTGAGCTTACAAATCACTGAATCAGTCAAACATTTGATGAGAATCAGCTACAATTATGTAACGAACCATTCTAAAATTACAAATCACCGAATTGGTCAATAGTTTGATGAGAAGCAATTACAATCATGTAGCAAGCCATTTTGAGCTTAAAAATCACCGAATTGACAAACCGTATGATGAGAATCAATTATAGTCATGTAATAAGTTATTTTGAGTTTACAAATTACCGAATCGGTCAACCGTTCGATGAGAATGAACTACAATCATGTAACAAGCCATTTTGAGATTACAAATCACCGAATCGGTCAACCTTTCGATGAGAATCTGGTAGAATCATGTAACAAACCATTTTGAGCTTACAAATCACTGAATGGGACCTTTCAATGAAAATTACCTACAATCAGGTAAGAAGCCATTCTAAGCTTACAAATCACCAAATTGGTTAACCGTTCAATGAGAATTAGCTACAATCACATAACAAGCTATTTTGAGCTTACAAATCACCGAATTGGTCAACTATTTGATGAGAATCAGCTACAATCATGTAACAAGCCATTCTAAGATTACAAATCACGTAAAAACTAATTTTGAGTTTGTAAATCACCAAATCGATCAACTTTTGATGAGTATCAGCTACAATCATGTAACAAGCCATTCTAAGCTTACAAATCATGGAATTGAACAATCATTTGATGTGAATCAATGACAATTATGTAACAAGCCATTTTGAGCTAACAAATCACTGAATTGGTCAACTATTCAGTTAGAATCAGCTACAATCACGTAAAAAGCCATTCTGAGCTTATGAATCATCGACTCAGTGAACCATTCGATGAGAATCAACTATAATCACGTAACAAGCCATTTTAAGCTTACAAATCACTGAATTGGTCAACCATTCAATGAGAATCAACTACAATCATGTAACAAGCCATTCTAAGCTTACGAATCACCAAATTGGTCAACCATTCAATGAGAATTAGCTACAATCACTTAACAAGCCATTATAAACCTTACAAATCATCGAATCGGTCAACTATTCAATGAGAATCAGCTACAATCACGTAAGAAGCCACTCTAAGATTAAAAATCATCGAATCGGTCAACCGTTCGATGAGAATCAGCTACAATCAATTAACAAGCCATTCTGAGCTTACAAATCACTAAATCAATCGACCGTTCAATGAAAATTAGCTACAATCAAATGTAATCACGTAACAAGGCATCTTGAGCTTACATATCACCAAATAAGTCAACCGTTCAATGAGAATAAATTACAATCACGTAACAAGCTATTTTGAGCTTACAAATCACTGAATCAGTCAATCATTTGATGAGAATTAGCTACAATAATGTAACAAGCCATTCTGAGCTTACAAATCACCGAATCAGTCAACTGTTCGATGAGAATTAGCTACAATCATGTAACAAGCCATTATGAGCTTACAAATCAAAGAGTCGGTTAACCATTCGATGAGAATCAATTACAATCATGTAACAAGCCATTCTAAGATTACAAATCACCAAATTGGTCAACCGTTCGATGAGAATCAATTAGAATCATGTAACAAGCTTGCAAATCATCGAATTGGTCACCATTCGATGAGAATCACCTCCAATCACGTAACAAGCCATTGTGAGCTTACAAATCACCAAATTGGTGAACCGTTTGATGAGAATCAATTAGAGTCACGTAACAAGCCATTCTGAGCTTACAAACCCTTTGAATCGATCAACCATTTGATGAGAATTAGCTACAATCATGTAACAAGCTATTCTGAGCTTACAAATCACCGAATCGCTCAACTGATCGATTAGATTCAGCTCTAATCATGTAACAACCCATTATGAGCAAACAAATCACTGAATTAGTCAATCGTTCGATGAGAATCAGCTATAATCATGTAACAAGCCATTTTGACTCCTCTTTGTAAGACCTGCATAAAAATAAGCTACTGATGTGAGCAAAGCTAGAGCTACTGTAGTATTAATATCATTTGTAGGTGCGGCTAATTCCCCATGAGGTAATTGAAAAATTCCCCAGGGAAAAAGAGCACCTGCCCAGTTAGAAACAAAGATAAATAGAAAGATGGTCCCTATAAAAGAAACCCAAGGACCATATTCTTCTTTGCCAATCTGAGTTCTAGCCAAGTCCCGAACAAATTTGAGAACATATTCCACAAAATTTTGAGCTCCGTTTGGAACGATTTGTGGGTCTCGAACAGCTAGAGTAGCTGAACTTAATAAGACAACAATTACAATCCAGGAAGTTATAAGTACCTGTGCATGAACTTGGAACCCACCTATTTGCCAATAAAAATGCTGACCTACTTCCACACCGGATATCTCGTAGAAAAAATTCAGCGTGTTAATAGGAAATTGTAGAATATCCATATTACCCTTTTTATATAAAGATGAATTTCAAAAAGAAATTATTTTGGTTCAATGACCGATTCCTCAATTATTTCACTATCATCAGTCAGGCTACGAAATAAAATAATGGAATGATTATTTGATTGATTAAGAAGATTTCTTTATTTCTATACAAATATTTTATCTTAATCTATTCTATAAGATTTGGGAATAGTAACCAACTTAGTTTTAGCTTCTCTTTTTAATTTTTTAATTCATTTTTTATAGAATTACAATGCTCTACCCGTGCGAATTACTAAAATTAATTTATTTAGGATCAGTCGGATTGGTCCTCTCCCATCATCATTGGCTGGGATTGGGATATCTACGAAATCTGGGTCACAATCTGTATCAACTAAGCAAATTGTTGGAATACCCAAAGTTCTACATTCCCGAATAGCAGTATATTCTCCATTTTGATCGAGAATTATTACAATATCGGGCAATTTTGTCATGTATCTAATACCTCCTAGATCTTCTTGCAATTTGTTCAATTCTCTCTTGAGTATTGCTGCTTCTTTCTTCGTAAATTGATTGAATCCTCCCGTTTTTTCATTTTTTCATTAAATTTTTGAATTTTTCAAGTCTTGCTTCTGTAGTAAACCAATTAGTTAACATACCCGCGAACCATTTTTTATTTACATAATGACATCGAGCTGCTAAAGTAGCTAATTTAGCTGCATCAGCTGTTTGATGTTTTGTACCAACTATCATAAATTGTTTTCCTCTTTTTGCTCCATCAAACACAAAATCACAGGCTTCTGATAAAAAATGAGCGGTATAAGTCAAATTTATAATATGACTATCTTTACGTTCTTTAAAAATGTAAGGTGCCATTTTAGGATTCCATTTTCTGGTACTTACAAATCAACAAATCAGTCAACCGTTCGATGAAAATCAACTACAATCACGTAACAAGTCATTCTGAGCTTACAAATCATCGAATTGGTCTATCATTTGATGAGAATCAATTACAATCACATAACAAGCCATTCTGAGCTTACCAATTATCGAACTAGTCAACCGTTTTATGAAAATCAATTACAATCTTGTAACAAGCATTATGAGTTTACAAATCAATGAATCGGTCAACCGTTCGATGAGAATTAATTACAATCATGTAACAAGTTATTCTGAGCTTACAAATCACCGAACCAATCAACCATTCTATGAGAATCAATTACAATCATGTAACAAGCTATTAGGAGCTTACAAATCACTGAATCAATTAGCCGTCTGATGAGAATCAAATACAATCATGTAACAAGCCATTTTGAGCTTACAAATCACCAATCGGTCAACTGTTCGATGAGAATCAACTACAATCATGTAACAAACCATTCTGAGCTTCCAAATCACAAAATTGGTGAACCATTCGATAAGAATCAGTTACAATCATGTAATAAGCCATTATGAGCTTACAGATCATTGAATCGGTCAACC
This sequence comes from Chamaecyparis obtusa, assembly GCA_027943335.1. NCBI lineage: Eukaryota > Viridiplantae > Streptophyta > Pinopsida > Cupressales > Cupressaceae > Chamaecyparis > Chamaecyparis obtusa. The sequence goes on from BSBK01002264.1 coordinate 1,552,100, forward strand.
ATTCCATGAGAATCAACTATAATAACACAAAAGATCATTCTAAAGTTGTAGATCACTGAATCAGTCAAATGTTTGATGAGAATCAACTACAATCATGTAACAAGTCGATCTGAGGTTGCAGATCACCGACTCGATCAACTATGTAACACACCATTCTAAGGTTTTAGATCATCAAATTGGTGAACCGTTCGAATAGAATCAGTTACAATCATGTAATAAGCTATTCTGAGCTTACAAATCAGCGAATCTATCATTCATTCGATGATAATCAACTACGATCACAAAAAAGATCCTTCTGAGGTTTTAGATCATCAAATCGGTCAATCATTCGATGACAATAACCTAAAATCGCATAACAAGTTGTTCTGAGGTTGTAATTCACCGCATCAGTCAACCGTTCGATGAGAATCAGCTACAATCCCGTAACAAGGCATTCTGTGCTAACAGATCACCAAATGGGTCTACCATTCGATGAGAATCAACTACAATGACACAACAAGCCATTTTGATCTTACAAATCACTAAATCTATAAACCGTTCGATGAGAATCAGTTACAATCACTTAACAAGCTATTCTAAGCTTAAAAATCCCTGAAGCGGTCAATCGTTTGATGAGAATCAGCTACAATCACATAACAAGCCATTCTGAGGTTACAAATCATTGAATCGGTCAACCGTTCGATGAGAATCAATAACAATCAGCTAACAAGCCATTTTGAGCTTAGAAATCACTAAATCAGTCAACCATTCGATGAGAATTAGCTATAATCATGTAACAAGCCATTCTGAACTTACAAATCACTAAAACAATAAACCGTTCGATGAGAATCAATTACAATCATGTAACACTGAGCTTACAAATCATCGAATCGGTCAACCGTTTGATGAGAATCAACTATAATCATGTAATAAGCTATTCTGAGCTTACAAATCACCGAATCGGTCAACCATTTGATGAGAATCAGCTACAATCACGTAACAATATTGCCATTCTGAGCTTACAAATCACTGAATCGATCAACCGTTCGATGAGAATTAGCTACAATCACGTAACAAGCCATTCTGAGCTTACAAATCACTGAATCAGTAAACTGTTCCATGAAAATCAATTACAATGTCGTAACAAGCCATTCTGAGCTTAGAAATCATTGAATCGGGCAACCGTTCAATTAGAAACAGCTACAATCCCGTAACAAGCCATTTTGAGCTTATAAATCATCAAATCGGTCAACCGTTAAATGAGAATCAGCTACAATCATGTGACAAGCCATTCTAAGCTTACAAATCACTGAATTAGTCAAAGGTTTGATGAGAATCAGCTACAATCATGTAACAAGCCATTATGACCTTACAAATCATCGAATTGGTCAACCGTATGATGAGAATTAATTACAGTCACGTAATGAGTTATTCTAAGTTTACAAATTACTAAATTGGTCAACCGTTCGATGAGAATGAACTACAATCATGTTAGAAGCCATTGTGAGCTTACAAATCACTAAATCAGTCAACCTTTCGATGAGAATCAGCTACAATCACGTAACAAGCCATTCTAAGCTTACAAATCACTAAACGGGTCAACCGTTCGATGAAAATCAACTACAATCATGTAACAAGCTATTTTGAGCTTACAAATCATTGAATCGGTCAATAGTTCATTGAGAATCAACTAGAATCACATAACAAGCCATTTTGACCTTACAAATCACCAAATCGGTTAACTGTTCGATGAGAATCAACTACAATCACGTAACAAGCCATTCTGAGATTACAAATCACATAAAAATCTATTCTGAGCTTGTAAATCACCAAATTGGTCAACCGTTTGGTGAGAATACGCTACAATTATGTAACAAGCCATTCGAAGCTTACAAATCACTGAATCGGTCAACCATTAATTGTGACTTAATGACAATCATGTAACAAGCCATTCTGAGCTAACAAATCACTGAATCGGTCAACTGTTCAATTAGAATCAGCTGCAATCACATAAAAAAGCTATTCTAAGCTTACAAATCACCAAATCAGTGAACTGTTCAATGAGAATTAGCTACAATCATGTAACAGGCCATTCTAAGCTTATAAATCACCGAATTGGTCAACCATTCCATGAGAATCAGCTACAATCATGTAACAAGCCATTCTAAGCTTACAAATAATCGAATCGATCAACCATTCGATGAGAATTAGTTACAATCACCTAACAAGCCATTCTGAGCTTATAAATCACCAAATCATTCAATAATTTGATGACAATCAACTAGAATCATGTAACAAGTCATTTTGAGCTTACAAATCATTGAATCGGTCAACTGTTCGATGACAATAGGTTACAATCACATAACAAGCCATTTTGAGCTGATGAATCATTGAATCGATCAACTGTTCGATGAGAATCAACTTCAATCACGTAACAGGCATTCTGAGCTTATAAATCACCAAATCGGTCAACTGTTTGATGCGAATCAATTACAATCATGTAACAAGCCATTATCAGCTTACAAATTATCGAATCAGTCAACCATTCGATGAGAATCAATTATAATAACATAACCATCCATTCCGAGCTTACAAATCATGGAATCAGTTAAGAGTTTGATGAGAATCAACTACAATCTCGTAACAAGCCATTCTGAGCTTGCAAATCTAGTAACAAGCCATTCTTAACTTACAAATCACATAATCGGTCAACCGTTTGATGAGAATCAACTACAATCATGTAGCAAGCCATTCTAAGATTACAAATCACCAAATCGGTTAACAGTTTGATAATAATAAGCTACAATAACGTAAGAAGCCATTTTGGGCTTACTAATCACCAAATCTGTCAACCATTCGATGAGAATGAATTACAATCACGTAACAATCCAGTCTGAACTAACAAGTCACTGAATCAGTCAACATTTCGATAAGAATTGAATACAATCACGTAGCAAGCGATTATGGGCTTACAAATCCCTGAATCGGTCAACTATTCGATGAGAATCAGCTACAATCATGTAACAGGCCATTATGAGCTTATAAATCACTGAATCGGTCAACTGTTCAATCAAAATCAACTACAATCACCTAACAAGCCATTCTGAGCTTACAAATCATCGAATCGGTCAACTATTTGATGAGAATCAGCTATAATCATGTAAGAATCTATTGTGAGCTTACCAATCACCGAATCGGTCAACCGTTCGATGAGAATCAACTATAATCACGTAACAAGCCATTCTAAGCTAACAAATCCCTGAATCGGTCAACTGTTGTTTCAGAATCAACTACAATCACATAACAAGTCATTCTGAGCATCCAAATGATCGAATTAGTCAACCGTTCTATTAGAATCAGCTACAATCATGTAACAACCCATTCTGAACTTACCAATTACCGAATCGATCAACCGTTTGATGAGAATCAATCACAATGACATAACAAGCCATTTTGAGCTTACAAATAACCACATTAGTCAACTGTTCAATGAGAATCAATTACAATCACGTAACAAGCCATTCTGAGCTTAGAAATTATCGAATCAGTCAACCGTTCGATGAGAATCAATTACAATAACGTAACAAGCCATTCTGAGTTTACAAATCACCGAATCAGTCAACAGTTCGATTAGAATTAGCTACAATCTCGAAACAAGCCATTCAGAGCTTACAAATCACCGAATCAGTCAACCATTCGATAAGAATCAATTACAGTCACATAACAATCCATTTTGAGCTAACAAATCACTGAATCGATCAACCTTTTCACAAGAATCAATTACAATCACGTGAAAAACCATTTTGATTTTAAAAATCACCAAAATGGTCAATCGTTCGATGAGAATAAATTACAATCACGTAACAAGCCATTTTGAGCTTACAACACTGAATCAGTCAACTGTTCGATTAGAATCAATTACAATCACGTAACAATCCATTCTGAGCTTACAAATCACCGAATCGGTCAACCGTTTCATGAGAATCAATTAAATAACGTAACAAGCCATTCTGAGCTTAGAAATCACCAAATCGGAGCGTAGCGAAACCCTGGTCCTATCGCCATATAGTATCCATCTATCTATCTATAGTAGGCTAGCATATAATCCCGTATATGGATAGGGGGCGCCCCTATGTCTATAAACTGGGTGTTCCCCGGCCAAACCGAGATAGGGAAGGACTGGCCCTCCTCGTATCCGTCTCTCCTTGGGTTAGAGCCCTATATATCTTATCTCCACCGCGCACCATCATTTGATGACAATCAGCTACAATCATGTAACAAGCTATTACGAGCTTACAAATCACTAAATGCATCAATCATTCAATGAGAATAAGGTACAATCATGTAGCAAGCCATTCTGAGCTTATGAATCACCGAATGGATCAAGTGTTCGATGAGAATCAATTACAATAACATAACAAGTCATTCTTAACTTACAAATCACTAAATTGATCAACCGTTTGATGAGAATCAACTACAATCACGTAACAAGCCACTCTGAGCGTACAAATCCCTGAATTGGTCAACTGTTTGATGAGTCTCAGCCACAATCATGTAACAAACCATTCTGAGCTTACAAATCACAGAATCGATCAACCGTTCAATGAGAATCAGCTACAATCACGTAACAATCCATTCTGAGTGTACAAATGATTGAATCCATCAACTGTTCGATGAGAATCAACTACAATCATGTAACAAGCCATTTTGAGCTTACAAATCACCGAATCGGTCAATCGTTCGATGAGAATCAGGTATCATCACGTAACAAGTCATTCTGAGCTTACAAATCACCGAATCAGTCAACTATTCAATGACAATCAATTACAATCACGTAACAAGCTATTCTTAATTTACAAATCAGTGCATCAGTCAACCGTTCAATGAGAATCAGCAACAATCCCATAACAAGCCATTCTAAGCTTACAAATCACTGAATCGGTCAACCATTCAATGAGAATCAGCTACAATCACGTAACAAGCTATTATGAGCTTACAAATCACATAATCTATCAACCATTTGATGAGTCTCGGCTACAATCACGTAACAAGCTATTATAAGCTTACAAATCATGAAATTGATCAACTGTTTGATGAGAATTAGCTACAATCACTTAGCAAGCTATTCTGAGCTTACAAATCACCGAATCAGTCAACTATTCCATGAGAATAACCTACAATCACGTAACAATCCATTCTGAGCTTATAAATCACCGAATGGGTCAACTATTCGATAAGAATGAATTGCAATCATGTAATAAGTCATTCTGAGCTTACAAATCACCGAATCGATAAACTATTAAATTAGAATCAGCTACAAACATATGAGATGCCATTTTGAGTTTACGAATCACCGAATCGGTCAATAGAAACAATTACAATCATGTAACAATCAATTCTAATCTTACAAATCACCAAATAGGTCAACTATTTGTTGAGAATGATCTATAATCATTTAACAAGCCATTCTGAGGTTACAAAATATTGAATCGGTCAATCGTTCGATGAGAATTAGCTACAATCATGTAACAAGCCATTCTAAGATTACAAATCATAGAATCGGTCAACCATTAAATGAGAATTAGCTACAAACATGTAAGAAGCCACTCTGAGCTTACGAATCACCGAATCGATCAACCGTTTGATGAGAATCAATTACAATCATGTAACAATCGATTCTAATGTTACAAATCACCGAATAGGTCAACCGTTCATTAAGAATCATCTATAATCATGTAACAAACCATTCTGAGCTTAGAAATCACCGAATCAGTTAACCATATGATGAGAATCAGATCCAATCACGTAAAAAGCCATTTTGAGCTTAGAAATCAATGAATCGGTCAACCATTTGATGAGAATCAACTAAAATCATGTAACAAGCCATTCTAACCTTACAAATCACCAAATCAGTCAACCGTTCGATGAGAATCAACTACAATCAAATAACAAGCCATTCTGAGCTTACAAATCACCGAATCGGTCAACCGTTCAATGAGAATCAATTACAATCACGTAACAAGCCATTCTGAGCTTACAAATTACATAATTCGTCAACCATTCGATGAGTCTTAGCTACAATCATGTAACAAACTATTCTGAGCTTACAAATCACTGCATCGGTCAACCATTCGATGAGAATAAGCTACAATCATGTAACAAGCTATTCTAAGATTACGCATTACCGAATTGGTCAACCGTTCGATAAGATTAAATTACAATCACATAACATGTCGTTCTGAACTTACAAATCACCGCGTCGGTTAACATTTCAATGAGAATCAGCAAATATCGCGTAACAATCCATTTTGAGCTTACAAATCACCAAATCGGTCAACCATTCGATGAGAATCAGCTACAATCACATAACAAGCCATTCTGAACTTACAAATAACCAAATCGGTCAACCATTCGATGAGAATCAGCTACAATCATGTAGCAAGCCATTCGGAGCTTACAAATCACCGAATCGCTCAACCGATCGATGAGAATCAATTAAAATCATGTAGAAAGCCATTCTGAGCTTACAAATCATGGAATCATTCAACATGTGAGTGAGAATCAGCTACAATCATGTAACATGCCATTCTGAGCTTACAAATGATCGAATCAGTCAACCGTTTGATGAGAATCAGCTACAATCACATAACAAACTATTCTAAACTTACAAATCACCGAATCAGTTGATCGTTCAATGAGAATCAACTCAAATCATCGAATCAAAAATCCGTTCAATGAGAATCAGCTATAATCATGTCATAAGCTATTCTAAGCTTACAAATCACTGAATCTATCAATCATTTGATAAGATTCAGCTACAATCACGTAACAAGTCATTATGAGCTTACAAATCACCAAATCGGTCAACCGTTCGATGAGAATCAGGGACAATCACGTAATAAGCCATTCTAAGCTTACAAATCACCGAATCGATCAACTGTTCGATGACAAATCACCTAACAAGCCATTTTTAGCTTACAAATCATCAAATCGGTCAACCATTCAATGAGAATCAGTTACAATCAGGTAACAAGCCATTCTGAGCTTACAAATCACCGAATCGGTCACTATTCAATGAGAATTAGCTCCAATCACGTAACAAGCCATTCATACTTACAAATCACCAAATCGGTGAACCATTCGATGAGAATCAATTAAAATCATGTAACAAGCTATTTTGAGTTTACAAATCACCGAATCTATCAACGTTCGATGAGAATCAACTAGAATCACATAACAAGACATTTCAAGCTTAGAAATCACCAAATCGGTCCTGCGTATGATGAGAATCAGCTACAATCATGTACAAGCCATTCTGAGCTTACAAACCACCTAATCGGTCAACCATTTGATGAGAATCAACTATAATCACGTAACAAGCCATTTTGTGCCTACAAATCACCGAATTGCTCAACTGTTCACTGAGAATCAGCTACAATCACGTAACAAGCCGTTTTGAGCTTACAAATCACGGATCAATCAACCGTTCAATGAGAATCAATTACAATCACATAAAAATCTATTCTGAGCTTATAAATCACCGAATCAATCAACCGTTCGATGAAATAAATTACAATCATGTAACAAGTCATTCTGAGCTTACAAATCACCGAATCGGTCAACCGTTCAATGAGAATCAACCACAATCACATAACAAGCCATTCTGCACTTACTTATCACCGAATCAGTTCACCGTTCAATGACAATCAGCTAGATTCACGTAACAAGCTATTCTAAACTTACAAATCACCAAATCGTTCAATCGTTTGATGAGAATCAGCTACAATCACGTAACAAGCCATTTTGAGCTTACAAATCACTGAATCGGTCTATCGTTTGATGAGAATCAATTACAATGATGCAAATAAGCTATTTTGGGCTTACAAATCACCAATCGATCAACCGTTCGATGAGAATCAATTACAATCATGTAAAAATCCATTCTGAGCTTACAAATCACTCAATCGATCAACTGTTCGATGAGAATAAATTACAATCATGTAAGAAGCCATTCTGAGCTTACAAATCACTAAACCAATCAACTGTTCTATGAGAATCAATTACATTCATGTAACAAGACATTCTGAGCTTACAAATCATTGAATCGATCAACCGTCTGATGAGAATCAAATAGAATCACGTAACAAGCAATTCTGAGCTTACAAATCAATGTATCGGTCAATTGTTCGATGTGAATCAACTACAATCATGTAACAAGCCATTCTGAGCTTACAAATCACCAAATCGATCAACTGTTTGATGAGAATAAATTACAATCATGTAATAAGCCATTCTAAGTTTTCAAATCATCGAATCGGTCAACTTTTCGATTAGAATCATCTCTAATCATGTAACAAGCCATTCTGAGATGACAAATAAATCGAATGGATTAATCATTTGATGAGAATTAGCTATAGTCACGTAACAACCCATTCTGAGCTAACATATCACCAAATCAATCTACCATTTGATGAGTATCAACTATAATCACATAACAAGCCATTCTGAACTTACTGATCACTGAATCAGTCAACCATTCGATGAGAATCAACTACAATAACATAAAAGATCATTCTAAGGTTCTAGATCATTGACTCAGTCAAATGTTCGATGAGAATCAGATACGGGCACGTAACACACCATTCTGAGGATTTAGATCACTGAATCGGTGAACCGTTCAATGAGAATTAGCTACAATCACATAATAAGACATTCTGGGCTTACAAATCAATGAATCTATCATTCATTCGATGAGAATCAACTACGATCACAAAACAGATCCTTCTGAGGTTTTAGATCATCGAATCCATCAATCGTTCCATGAGAATTATCTAAAATTGCATAACAAGTTGTTCTGAGGTTGTAATTCATCGCATCAGTCAACCGTTCGATGAGAATCAGCTATAATCATGTAACAAGCCATTATGTGCTAACAAATCACCAAATTGGTCTACCATTCAATGAGAATCAGCTACAATGATGTAACAAGCCATTCTGAGCTTACAAATCACTGAATCTGTCAACCATTCGATGAGAATCAGCTACAATCATGTAACAAGCAATTCTGAGCTTACAAATCTCAGAAGCGGTCAACCGTTCAATGAGAATCAGCTACAATAAAAAAACAAGCCATTCTGAGCTTACAAATCACTGAATCAGTCAACCATTCAATGAGAATCAATTAAAATCAGGTAACAAGACATTCTGAGCTTACAATCAGTGAATGGGTCAACCATTCGATGAGAATTGGCTACAATCACGTAACAAGCCATTCTGAGCTTACAAATCACTGAAACAGTAAATCATTTGATGAGAATAAGCTACAACCATGTAACAAGCAATTGTTAGCTTACAAACCATCGAATTGGTCAACCGTTCGATGAGAATATTTTAAAATTATGTAACAAGCCATTCTGAGCTTACGAATCACCGAATCTGTCAACTATCGATAAGAATCAGCTACAATCACGTAACAAGCCATTCTGAGCGTACAAATGATCTTACAATCATGTATAGCTTACAAATCAGTGAATCGGTCAACCGTTTGATAAGAATCAACTACAATCATGTAACAAGCCATTCTGAGCTTACAAATCATTGAATCGGTAAACCGTTCGATGACAATCAACTACAATCATGTAACAAGCTATTTTGAGATTACAAATCACCAAATCGATCAACCATTCGATGAAAATCAGCTACAAGTACGTAACAAGCCATTCTAAGCTTACAAATGACCGAATCGGTCAATCGTTCGATGAGAATCAATTATAATCGTAACAAGCCTTTCTGAGCTGACAAATCACTAAACCGGTAACCTTTTGATTAGAATCAATTACAATCACGTAACAAGCTATTCTAAGCTTACAAATCACCAAATCGGTCAACCGTTCGATAAGAATCAAATTACAATCACACAAGAAGCCATTCTAAGATTACAAATCATTGAATCAGTCAACCGTTTGGTGAGAATGAGCTACAATTAGGTAAGAAGTCATTATGAGCTTACAAATCACTAAATCGGTCAACCGTTCGATGAGAATCAACTACAATCATGTAACAAACCATTTTGAGCTTATAAATCATCAAATCGGTCAACCGTTCTATGAGAATCAATTACAATCACGTAAAAAATCATTCTGAGCTTACAAATCACCGAATCGGTCAACTATTCAATGAGAAACAATTACAATTTCATAACAAACCATTCTAAGCTTACAAATCAATAAATTAGTGAATTGTTTGATGAGAATCACCTACAATAATATAGCAAGCCATTCTGAGCTTACAAATCACCAAATCGGTCAAACATTCGATGAGAATTAGCCACAATCACGTAACAAGTCATTTTGAGCTTACAAATCTCCGAAGCGGTCAACCGTTCGATGAGAATCCAGCTACAATCACATAACAAGCTATTCTAAGCTTACAAATCACTAAATCAGTCAACCATTCAATGAGAATCAGCTACAACCACGTAACAAGCCATTCTGAGCTTACGAATCACCAAATCAATCAACCATTCAATGAGAATCAGCGACAATCACATAACTAGTCATTCCGAGCTTACAAATTGTTGAATCGGACTACCGTTTGATGAGAATCAGCTACAATCATGTAACAAGTTATTCTGAGCTTACAAATCACCGAATCGGTCAACTGTTTGATGAGACTTAGCTACAATCATGTAACAAGCCATTCTGAGCTTACAAATCATTGAATCGGTCACCGTTCGATAAGAATTAGCTCCAATCACTCAACAAGCCATTCTAAGCTTACAAATCACCGAATCGGTGAATCGTTCGATGAAAATCAATTACAATTACTTAACAAGCTATTCTAAGCTTACAAATTATCGAATTTGTCACCATTTGATGAGAATCAACTAAAATCATGTAACAAGCCATTCTAAGCTTACAAATCACCAAATGAGTCAACCTCATGAGAATCAGCTAAAATCACATAAGAGGCCATTCTGAGCTTACACACCCTCTGAATCGGCCAACCGTTCCATGAGAATCAGCTACAATCACGTAACAAGCCATTCTGATGTTACAAATCATCGAATCAGTCAACCGTTCAATTAGAATAAGCTCTTATCATGTAACAAGCCATTATGAGCTTACAAATTACCGAATCGGTCAACTGTTTGATGAGACTCAGCTACAATCATGTAACAAGCTATTTTGAACTTACAAATCACCAAATCGATCAACTGATCCATGAGAATCAACTACAATCACGTAACAAGCCATTATGAGCTTACGTGATTGTAGTTGATTCACATCGAACAGTTGACAGATACGTTGATTTGTAACCTCAGAATGGCTTGTTACATGATTGTATTTGATTCTCATTAGACAATTGATCGATTCAGTGATTTTTAAGCTCAAAATGGCTCGTTACGTGATTGTAATTGATTCTCATAGAACGGTTGATTGGTTCGATGATTTGTAAGCTTAGAATGAGTTGTTACATGATTGTAATTAATTTTCATCGAACAGTTGACCAATTCGGTGATTTGTAAGCTCATAATGGCTTGTTACGACATTGTAATTGATTCTCATAGAACGGTTGACTAGTTCAGTGATTTGTAAGCTTAGAATGGTTTGTTATGTGATTGTAATTGATTCTCATCAAAAGATAGACTGATTTGGTGATTTGTAAGCTCAAAATTCCTTGTTACATGATTGTAGCTGAATGTCATCGAACAGTTGACATATTCAATAATTTGTAAGCTCATTGAATAATTGACCGATTCGGTAATCTCGGAATGGCTTGTTATGTGATTGTAGCTGATTGTCATCGAACAATTGACATATTCAATGATTTGTACGCTTAAAATGGCTTGTTACCTGATTGTAGCTGATTCTCATCAAACGGTTGACTGATTCTATGATTTGTAAGCTAAGAATAGATTGTTACATGATTGTAGTTGAGAATTATCGAACAGTTGACAAATTCGGTGATTTGTCATCTCAAAGTGGCTTTTTACATGATTATAGCCGATTCTCATCAAACGGTTGACCGATTTGGTTATTTGTAAGCTTAGAATGACTTTTAATGTGATTGTAGGTGATTCTCATGGAACGGTTCACAGATTCGGTGATTTGTTAGTTAAGAATGGCTTGTTAAGTGATTGTTATTGATTGTCATCGAACAGTTGACCGATTCGCTGATTCGTAAGCTCGGAATGGCTTGTTACGTGATTGTACTTGATTCTCATCGAACAGTTGACCAATTCAATGATTTGAAAGTTGAGAATGACTTTTTATGTGATTGTAGCTGATTCTCATCAAACGGTTGACCTATTCTGTGATTTGTAATTTCAAAATGGCTTGTTACGGGATTGTAGCTAATTCTCATCGAACGGTTGACTGATTCGGTGATTTCTAATTTGAGAATGGCTTGTTATATTCCTTAATTGATGCTAAGCATCGAACCATTGACCGATTCCGTGATTTGTAAGCTCAAAATGGCTTGTTACGTGATTTTAGGTGATTCTCATCGAATGGTTGACCAATTTGGTTATTTGTAAACTCAGAATGGCTTGTTACGTGATCATAGATCATTCTCACCAAATGGTTGACTGGTTTGGTGATTTGTAAGCTTAGAATGGCTTGTTACGTGATTGTAATTGATTCTTATTAAATTATAAACCGATTTGGTGATTTGTAAGCTCAGAATGACTTGTTACGTGATTGTAGCTGATTCTCATCAAACGGTTGGCCAATTCGGTGATTTGTAAGCTTAGAATAGTTTGTTATGTGATTCTAGTTGATTGTCATTGAACGGTTAACCGATTCGGTGATAAGTAAGCACATAATGGTTTTTTACATGATTGTAGCTGATTCTGATTGAACGGTTCAACAATTCGGTGATTTTTAAGCTCAGAATGGCTTGTTACATGATTGTAATTTATTCTCATTGAACGATTAATTGATTCGGTGATTTGTAAGCTCAAAATAGCTTTATACGTGATTGTAGTTGATTCTCATCATATGGTTAACCGATTCGGTGATTTGTAAGCTCAGAATAGCTTGTTACGTGTTGTAGCTGATTCTCATCGAACGGTTGATCGATTCAATATTTTGTAAACTCAGAATGGTTTGTTACGTGATTATAGATTATTCTCAATGAACGGTTGACCTATTTGGTGATTTGTAAGATCAAAATCGATTATTACGTGATTGTAATTGATTCTCATCAAATGGTTGACCGATTCGGTGATTCGTAAGCTCAGAATGGCTTCTTACATGTTTGTGGTTGATTCTAATTTAATTGTTGACCGATTCTGTGATTTGTAATCTTAGAATGGCTTGTTACATGATTGTAGCTGATTCTCATCAAATGGTTGACCGATTCGGTAATTTGTAAGCTCAGAATGGCTTGTTACATGATTGTAGATGATTCTCATCGAACAGTTGACCGATTTGATGATTTGTAAGCTCAAAATGGCTTGTTACGTGATCGTAGTTGATTCTAATCGAACAGTTGACCGATACAGTGATTTGTAAGCTGAGAATGGCTTGTTAGGTGATTGTATTTGATTCTCATTGGACAATTGATCGATTCGGTGATTTGTAAGCTCATAATGGCTTGTTACGTGATTGTAATTGATTCTCATGGAACGGTTGATTGGTTCTATGATTTGTAAGCTAATAATGACTTATTACATGATTGTAATTAATTCTCATTGAAGAGTTGATAGATTTGGTGATTTGTAAGTTCAAAATGGCTTGTTACATGATTGTAGCTAATTCTCATCAAATGGTTGACCAATTCAGTGAATTGTAAGCTCATAATGACTTGTTACATGATTATAGCTGATTCTAATCAAACGGTTGACCGATTTGGTGATTTGTAACCTTGAAATGGCTTGTTACGTGATTGTACCTGATTTTCATCAAACGGTTGACTGATTCGGTGGTTTGTAAGCTCAAATGGCTTGTTACGTGATTGTAGTTGATTCTCATCGAACAGTTGACCGATTTGGTGATTTGTAAGTTCATAATGGTTTGTTACGTGATTTTAGTTGATTCTCATCTAACAGTGACAAATTCAGTGCTTTGTAAGCTCAGAATAGCATGTTACGTGATTGTAATTGAGTCTCATCAAACGGTTCACCGATTTAGTGATTTATCAGCTCAAAATGGCTTGTTACATGATTGTAATTGATTCTCATCAAACGGTTGACTGACTCTATGATTTGTAAGCTTAGAATGGCTTGCTACATGATTGTAACTAATTTTCATTGAACGATTGACAAATTCGGTGATTTGTAAGCTCAGAATGGATTGTTACATTATTGTAGCTGATTCTCATCAAACGGTGCACTGATTCAGCAATTTGTAAGCTCAGAATGGCTTGTTACATGATTGTAGCTGATTCTCATTAAACAGTTGACTGATTCGGTGATTTGTAAGCTTAGACTGGCTTGTTAAGTGATTTTTGCTGATTCTCGTTGAAGGGTTGACCGATTCGGTGATTTGTAAGCTCAGAATGACTTGTTAGATGATTGTGGCTGATTCTCATCGAATGGTTGACCGATTTGCTCATTTGTAAGCTCAGGTTGACTTGTTACATTATTGTAGCTGATTCTCATCGAATGACTAACCAATTTAGTGATTTGCAAACTCAGAATGGGTTGTTATGAAATTGTAATTGATTCTAGTCGAACGGTTGACTGATTTGGTGATTTGTAAGCTCAAAATGGCTTTTTACATGATTGTAATTGATTCTCATCGAACAGTTGACCGATTGGGTGATTTGTAAGCTCAAAATGGCTTGTTAAATTATTGTAGTAGATTCTCATCGAACGGTTGACTGATTAGGTGATTTGTAAGCTCAAAATGGCTTGTTACGTGATTGTAGCTGATTCTCATCGAACGGTTGACCGATTTGGTGATTTGTTAGCTTAGAATGGCTTGTTACATATGATAGGAGCTCATTCACACCAAACGGTTGACCAATACAGTGATTTGTAAGCTCATAATGTCTTGTTACGTGATTGTATTTGATTCTCATCAGACGGTTGATCGATTCGGTGAATTGTAAGCTTAGAATGGCTTGTTACGTGATTGTAATTGATTCTCATAGAGTAGTTGATTGGTTCAGTGATTCGTAAGCTCAAAATGACTTGTTATATGATTGTAATTAATTCTGATCAAACAGTTGATAGATTCGGTAATTTGTAAGCTCATAATGGTTTGTTACGAGATTGTAATTGATTCTTAGAGAACAGTTAATAGGTTCGGTGATTTGTAATGTCAGAATGGCTTGTTACATACTTGTAATTGATTATCATTGAATGTTTGACTCATTTAGTGATTTGTAAGCTCAGAATGGCTTGTTACATGATTGTAATTGATTCTCATCGAACGGTTGACCCATTTGGTGATTTGAAAGTTTAGAATAGCTTGTTACATGATTGTAGCTGATTCTCATCGAACGGTTGACCGATTTGGTGATTTGTATGCTCAAAATGGCTTGTTACATGATAGTAGCTATTTTCATTTAACGGTTGACCGATTTGGTGATTTGTAAACTCAGAATGACTTGTTACATGATTGCAGGTAATTCTCATCGAATGGTTTGTAAGCTCAAAATGACTTGTTACATGATTGTAGGTGATTTGCAAGCTCAGAATGGCTTGTTATGAAATTGTAATTGATTCTAATCGAACGGTTGACTGATTTGGTGATTTGTAAGCTCAGAATGACTTGCTCCATGATTGTAGCTGATTCTCATCAAACGGTTGATCCATTCTATGATTTATAGGTTCAAAATGACTTGTTACATGATTGTACCTGATTCTGATTGAACAATTGACTGATTCATTATTTGTAAGCTCAGAATGGCTTGTTACTTGATTGTAATTGAGTCTCATTGAAGAGTTGATCGATTCGGTGATTTTTAAGCTCAAAATGGCTTGTTACTTGATTGTAACTAATTCTCATCGATCGGTTGACCGATTCTCTGATTTATAATCTCAGAATGACTTTTTACGTGATTGTATCTGATTCTCATCAAACGGTTGAGCGATTCAGTGATTTGTAAGCTGAGAATGGCTTGTTACGTAAGTGTAGTTGATTCTCACTGAACGGTTGACCGATTCAATGATTCGCAAGCTCATAATGGCTTCTAACGAGATTGTAGCTGAATCTCATCGATCGGTTGACAAATTCGATTATTTCTAAGCTCAGAATGGCTTGTTATGTTATTTAATTGATTCTCATTAAATGATTGACCGTTTCGGTGATTTGTAAGCTTAGAATGGATTGTTACGTGATTGTAATTGATTCTAATCAAATGGTTGACCGATTCGGTGTTGTAAGCTCAGAATAGCTTGTTACGTGATTGTAATTGATTTTCATCAAACGATTGACCAATTCAGAGATTCGTAAGCTCAAAATGGGTTTTTACATTTATTGTAGTTGATTCTCATCGAACAATTGACCGATTCGGTGATTTGTAATTTCAGAATGTCATGTTACATGATTGTAGCTAATTCTCATCGAATGGTTGACCGATTCGGTGATTTGTAAGCTCCGAATGGCTTGTTACGTGATTGTAATTGATTCTCATCAAATGTTTGACTTATTCGATGATTGTAATTGATTCTCATCAAACAGTTGATTGATTCGGTGATTTTTAAGCTCCAAATGACTTGTTATGGGATTGTAGCTGATTCTCATCGAACTATTGACTAATTCGATGATTTTTAAATTAAGAATGACTTGTTACATTATTGTAATAGATTTCCATCAATCGGTTGACTGATTCAGTAATTTGTAAGCTCAGAATGGCTTGTTACATTATTGTAGCTAATTCTCATTGAATAGTTGATCGATTCAGTGATTTGTAAGTTGAGAATGACAAGAACATGATTGTAATTGATTCTCATCAAATGGTTGACAAATTCAATGATTTTTAAGGTCAAAATCGATTGTTACGTGATTGTAGCTGATTTTCATCAAACGATTTACCGATGCAGTGATTTGTAAGTTCAGAATGGCTTGTTACATGGTTGTAGTTGATTTTGATCGAATGGTTGAATGATTCGGTGATTTGTGAGCGCAGAATGGCTTGTTACATGATTGTAGCTGATTCTCATTGAATAGTTGACCGATACGATGATTTGTAATCTCAGAATAGCTTGTTACATGATTGTAGCTGATTGTCATCGAACGGTTGACTGATTCGGTGATTTGTAATTGAAAAATGGATTGTTACGTGATTATAGCTAATTCTCATTGAATGGTTGACCGATTCGGTGATATGTAAGCTTAGAATTGCCTGTTATGTGATTGTAGTGGATTCTCATCGAACGATTGACTGATTCGGTGATTTGTAGGTGTTGTCACTAAGGATTGCACCTTATTTTGCTAAGTATTGAACCCAGCAATCCTTTGAAACATGGGACTATTCTCAGGTTGTGGGTAACCTATCTGAGAATATACGTCTGGATTATGGGCCGGCTTCCCTTTGGATGACTTGAAACTTATCTAAACTTGGGAGGAAAAGGGAGAGAAAAAGCATGAAAATGAACAACTACAACTGAAATGAAACAAAGGTGATCCACCAATTTTGAAGAGAAATCACAATTGAAGATATGTTTACTTCAACAGCAAGACGAACTAACTCACAACTCAATCCCACTTTCTTAACTCTTAGTGAAACAAGGCACTTAGAATTCAGAAAAGGAAGAATAGTTCACAAATCTGATATTCTTGATTGCACATAAACCACACTACTGAATTAGGACAGATTCTTGGATTCAATATGTGGATTAAGGATACAAGAACATCACAATAATCCTACACATGAATTCAAAAACAAACCGGAAATTGTAGGGAAACAAGAAGGATCAATTTTATTGCTGAAAAGAAACAAGTACAAGATGTGTCTCTCAGAGCTACAACACTCCTATCAGAGAGAAAGAAATGAAGAGCTAACCTCAATCACCAAAAGTGAGAGGTATAAAAGCAAAAAACTAAGAATCTGCATTCAAACTCCACTACCTCCTAAGAATAGAAAAGTCAAATATGGACCCATGAGGCAGCATCATGGTTTGAATGCCAGATTCTCAGATTCCTAGGGGTGAGAAAAGTGGGACCCTAAAAATAAACAGTCCAAGGTGACCATTACATCCACTAAGTCATGCCTCTAACTGATAATTTGACAATGGTTTATAGAAAATACCACTTGTTAATATCTTACAATAAGGAATGGGCCACTTAACATTAAAAAACTTGTCCCACTATGGCATCAAATAGATATAATTATATTTTAAAAAAAGGCCTCAACCAAAAGGGAGACACATTCTTAAAAATAAAAATATTGAAAATTAAAAAAATCCCCTAAGCCCTAGAAACAACTATAGGTTACATACATATTTCAAATATCCTTATTGACCCGTGAGCTAGGTCAGGGCACAACATTGGCACTCCACACATTTGTGATGGCTCAAAATTGTTGCTATGAGTGCTCGGGTTTACCTAACCCGTATACTGTTATGATCATTGTGCTCAGCTTGTTCAAGGGTTTTGTGAACAATGTGAAGTGTTTGCCTCTGTATTTGATCTGAATAGCCCATGAATTAGCTTATGAACTAGGGCACTCTTTTATTTGTAATGATTGTAATGGCATAGTATTGTCACTGGTGTTGCTATTGGTGTTTCTTAGCATAAAGCTCGATGTATTGATCACTGTTACTGCATTTGAGTATGGCCCGAGAGCATCATTTGCTGTTACATACCATCCTCGATGACCCGAGAGGAAAGCCAGGGCACGACACATGCATGGCATCATTGTTTCATTGTTTTCATTTGTTACTGTGGCCTCTTCATGCACAGCTTTGAGCACTCGACAGGGCATTATTCTGTTTGATATTCATGCTGACCCGTGAATGTCATATCCTATCAATTTTAACAGTGTTCATGGAACTAGATTGGATTGAGGCATGCTTATTGCTTGATGCTTGAGAGCTATGACATCATGTTACTAGTAGCATTTGGTTTTATGCTACCCCTTTCTATATATGGCCCGAGAGCATACTGTTAGTGTATTGAATTGCTCGAGGCTCATGTTCATTGTATAGTTCATGGTACTGTTACTTACATGCACAATGCTGGCCTGAAAATTTAGCATTTACTATTTATTGCCTTGCTCTCTCTGTCATTGTCGATGCTTTGCCCGGTTACACCATGAAGGCATTGTACTACTGATGCATAGGCCCAAGCTTTTTATTAGTGTATTGCTACGCTGTTGATGCTTGGGCTCGACTGTATACTATATTTCCATTATAAACTAATGGCCTCATTGATACTTTGAGCTCACTTGTATTATTGAAGTATTGTGAGTGGATCCAAGGCTTGTTATGATTGAGGCCTGAGGACATGAACACCATATGTTGATTGTTCCATGGTATTACTCTTATTGCTATCAGAGGGGCCATTTTGATACTGGTTGTTGATACATAAAAGTCAGATTTAAACCATGCTTGAGCTTCATTGTATCTCTTTTGTTCACTATTTCTACATATGGCATTGTGCTACTATGCTCAGTCGCAATGATTCATTCCCATGTTTTGTTTGAATTGATGTCTCCTTGATCTTTATGGTATATGTATCAATAATGTTATCATTGAGTTGACATTTGCTTCATGCCCATCACATATATGATATGCCTTGTTGGAATATTAATGCAGATCAGAAATACATTCATGTTTCAGTGTGCCTTATCTAGTACATAGATTTGTGTGCCCTGATCCTAGTTTCGTTCTCCTTTGATGCCATGGTGCCCCTGTTGGCTTATCATAATATCATGCCCATGTTACAACACATACATCTATGTTTGTACCTTGATACCAGTATTTGTTTTATCATGCTATGCTGCTTGATTGATCCTCATTGATGTTGAATCATCTGGATGCTCCTCATCTATACATACTGTGTGTGCTCTTGGCCCTTGATGCGATCTTTTGATAGGAAACTTGGATTTTTCCTATCATGATCTGCATCAAGGGCCCAAGTCATTCATTGAAATCACTGTTGGATCAGCTTCCCCTGTATTTGCACATGAAACAAACACGTCAATTTTTGAAAACATGGTGCCTTATTGTTTTGGAGCCTTGATACACATGCCCTGAGCACAGCCCTGTTAGAGGTGCATGGTTGAGGTGCATTCTATGAATATTGTGATACCAGTCATTACTTAGATCCAATGGATCTGACCCATAATTCTCTTCTTGTAGGTTCTGGATTTTAGGAGCTTTTGGACAGGACCGGACTTCGGACATCAATACCAGGCAATGTCTAGTACCCCAATATTTTAACTATTTCTTTATGTATACTCATCCATTCAATTCTGATAACGGCTATGCTCACGGCCTATGTGACTCAAATAAATGCTTTCCTTTCAGTTCTTTGCTTTTCTAAACAGTATATATGATGTAGATGCAATTCATTTCCTTTTATTTTCATGTACTTTGCAATGAAATGAACACAAATATTAACCAAGACCAATAACACAAACTAGGGTACTATAGCATCATTTAGTAATTAGGCCTCCAATCTAAAGATGACTTTTTGACAACAGTAAGCTCAAAATGGCTTCTTACGTGATTGTAGCTGATTCTCATCAAACACTTGACCAATTCGATGATTTGTAAGCTCAACATGGCTTGTTACATGATTGTAGTTGATTCTCATTGACCGATTGACGGATTTGGTGATTTGTAAGCGTAGAATAGCTTGTTTCATGATTGTAACTAATTCTCATCAAACAGTTGACTGATTCAGGGACATATAAGTTTGAAATCACTTGTTATGTGATTATAGTTGATTCTCATCATTTGGTTGACCGATTCGGTGATTTGTAAGCTTAGAATGGCTTGTTATGTGATTGTAGGTGATTCTCATCGAACGGTTGACCGATTCGGTGATTTGTAAACTTAGAATAGTTTTTTATGTAATTGTAATTGATTCTCATTGAATGGTTGAGCGATTCAATGACTTGTAAGCTTAGAATGGCTTGTTGCCTGATTGTAGTTGATTCTCATTGAACGACCGATTCGATGATTTGTAAGCTAAGAATGGCTTGTTACATCACTTAATTGATTCTCATAGAATGATTGGCCGATTCAGTGATTTGTAAACTCGAAATGGCTTGTTATCTGATTTGTAAGCTTAGAATGAATTTTTACGTGATCGTTATTGATTCTCATACGGTTGACCAATTCAGTGATTTGTAAGCTCAGAATGGCTTGTTATGTGATTGTAGCTGATTCTCATCGAACAGTTGACCGATTTGGTGATTTGTAAGCTCAGAATGACTTGTTACGTGATTGTAGCTGATTCTCATCGAATGATTGATCGATTCGATGATTTGTAATTTCATAATGGCTTGTTACATAATTGTATCTCATTCTCACTGAACTGTTGACTAATTCGCTAATCTCTAAGCTCAGAATAGCTTGTTACATGATTGTAATTGATTCTCATCGAACAGTTGACCGATTTAGCGATTTGTGAGCTCAGAATCATTTATTACGTAATTGTAGCTGATTCTCATCGAACGGTTGACTGATTTCCTGATTTGTTTACTTAAAATGGCTTGTTACGTGATTGTAGTTGATTCTCATTGAACGGTTGATTGATTTGGTGATTTGTTAGCTCATAATGGCTTGTTACGTGATTGTACTATTCTCATCAAACAGTTGACCGATTCGGTGATTTGTAAGCTCAAAATACCTTGTTACGTGATTGTAGCTGATTCTCATCGAACAGTTGATCGATTCAGTGATTTGTAAGCTCAGAATGCCTTGTTACGTGATTGTAGCTGATTCTCATCGAACGGTTGACTAATTTGATCATTTGTAAGCTCAAAATGATATTTTACATGATGTAGCTGATTCTCACTAACAGGTTGACTGATTCCATGATTTGTAAGCTCAAAATGGCTTTTTAAATGATTGTAATTAATTCTCATCGACCGATTGAGCGATTTGGTGATTTGCAAGCTTAGAATGACTTGTTACATGATTGTAGCTGATTCTCATCGAATGGTTGACCGATTTGGTGATTTGTAAGCTCAAAATGGCTTGTTCCATTATTTTAGCTAATTCTCATCAAACGGTCGATCGATTCGGTGATTTATAAGCTCAGAATGACTTGGTACGTGATTGTAGCTTTTCATCAAATGGTTGACCGATTTGGTTCTTTGTAAGCTCACAATGGCTTGTTACGTAATTGTAATTGATTCTTATCAAATAGTTGATCGATTCAGTGATTTGTATGCTCAAAATGGCTTGTTACGTGATTGAACCTGATTCTCATCGACTGATGTGGTGATTTGTAAGCTCATAATGGATTGCTACATCATTGTAGCTGATGCTCATCGAACCGTTGAATGATTTGGTGATTTGTAAGCTCAGAATGGCTTTTTACATGATTCTAATCAATTCTCATCGAAAAGTTGACCGATAAGGTGATTTGTAAGCTCAGAATGGCTTGTTACGTGATTGTAGCTAATTATCATCGAATGGTTTACCAATTAGATGATTTGTAAGCTCAGAATGGATTCTTATGTGATTGTAGCTGATTTTCAGCAAAAGGTTGACCGGTTCGATGATTTGTAAGCTCAGAATGGCTTGCTATGTGATTGTACATGATTCTCATCAAACAATTGATCGATTCAGGGATTTGTAAGGTTAGAATGGCTTGTTACATGATTGTAGATGATTCTCATCAAAAAGTTGACCGATTCAGTGATTTCTAAGCTCAAAATGGCTTGTTACATTATTGTAGCTGATTCTCATCATATGGTTAACCAATTCGGTGATTTGTAAGCTCAGAATGGCTTGTTACGTGATTGTAATTGATTCTCATCAAATGTTTGACTCATTCGATCAGTTTTAAGCTCAGAATGGCTTGTTACGTGATTGTAATTGATTCGGTGATTTGAAAGTTCAGAATGGCTTGTTACATGATTGTAGCTGATTCTCATCGAATGGTTGATCGATTCGATGATTTGTATGCTCAAAATAGCTTGTTACGTGATAGTAGCTCATTTTCATCTAACGATTGACCAATTCGGTGATTTGTAAACTCAGAATAGCTTGTTACGTGATTGTAGCTGATTCTCATCGAACGATTGACTGATTCAGTATTTTGTAAGTTCATAATGGCTTCTTAGATTATTGTAGCTGATTCTCATTGAATGGTTCATTGATTCGGTGATTTGTAAGCTCAAAATGGCTTGTTACGGGATTGTAATTGATTCTTATCAAACGGTTGATCAATTCGATCATTTGTAAGTTCAAAATAGATTGTTATGTGATTGTAATTGATTCTCATTGAACAGTTGACCCATTTAGTGATTTATAAACTCAGAATGGCTTGTTACGTGAGTGTAGTTGATTCTCACCGAATGGTTGACCGATTCGGTGATTTGTAAACTCAAAATGGATTGTTACATGATTGTAATTGATTCTCATCGAATGCTTGACCGATTCGGTGTTGTAAGCTCAAAATGGCTTGTTACATGATTGTAATTCATTCTCATCAAACAGTTGACCGATTCAGTGATTCGTAAGCTCAGAATGCCTTGTTACATTATTGTAGTTGATTCTCATCAAACAGTTGACCGATTTAATGATTCGTAAGCTCATAATGCCTTGTTACATTATTGTAGCTGATTCTCATCGAATGGTTGACCGATTCGGTGATTTGTAATCTTAGAATGAATGGCTTGTTACATTATTGTAGCTGATTCTCATTGAATGGTTGACCTATTCAGTGATTTGTAAGCTCAGAATGGCTTGTTACATGATTGTAGCTGATTCTCATCAAATGGTTGATTGATTCAGTTATTTGTAAGCTCAAAATGGCTTGCTATATGATTGTAGCGTATTCTCATTGAGCGATTGACCGATTCAATGATTTGTATGCTCAGAATGGCTTGTTACGTCATTATAGGTGATTCTCATCGAACGGTTGACCGATTCCATGATTTGTAAGCTCAAAATGGCTTTTTACATGATTGTAGCTAAGACTCAATAAATGATTCATCGATTCGATGATTTGTAAGCTCATAATGTCTTGTCAAGTTATTGTAGTTTATTCTCATCAAACGGTTGACTGATTCAGTGATTTGTAAGCTCAAAATGACTTGTTATGTGATTGTAAGCTCAGAATGGCTCGTTACATTATTCGTAAGCTAATAGTAGGGCCTACCCGAATGTAGGCATTGAAAGCTCATAATGGCTTGTTACATGATTCTAGCTAATTTTCATCAAACGATTGATTGATTCAATAATTTATAAGCTCAGAATGACTTGTTACGGGATTGTAGCTCATTCTCATCAAAATGTTGACTGATTCAGTTATTTGTAAGCTTAGAATGGTTTGTTACATGATTGTAATTGATTCTCCTCGAACGGTTGACTGATTTAGTAATTTGTAAGATCATAATGGCTTGTTACGTGATTGTAATAGATTCTCATTGAACAGTTGACCGATTCGGTGATTTCTTAGCTCAGAATGGCTTGTGATTGTAACTGAACTCATCAAACTATTGACCGATTTAGTAATTTGTAAGCTCAGAATGGCTTGTTACATGATTGTAGCTGATTCTCATCAAACGGTTGACCAATTTGGTGATTTGTAAGCTCAGAATGGCTTGTTACATGATTGTAGCTAATTCTCATCGAATGGTTGACCAATTCGGTGATTTGTAAGTTAAGAATGACTTGTTTCATGATTGTAATTGATTCTATTGAATAATTGACTGATTCGACGATTCGTAAGCTCAGAATAACTTGTTACGTGATTGTACCTTATTCTCATCGAACAGTTGACCAATTCAGTGATTTGAAAGCTAAGAATGGCTTGTTATGTGATTGTAGTTGATTCTCATCGAATGGTTGACTGATTCGTTGATTTGTAAGCTCAGAATGGCTTGTTATGTGATTGTAGCTGATTTTCATCGAACGGTTGACCGACTCGATGGTTTGTAAGCTCAAAATGGATTATTATGTCATTGTAGCTGATTCTCATCGAACGGTTCACCGATTCAGTGATTTATAAGCTCAAAATGGCTTGTTACATGATTGGAGCTAACTCTCATCGAACGGTGACCGATTCAGTGATATGTAAGCTTAGAATTGTTACGTGATTCTATTTGATTTTCATCGAATGGATAATCGATTTGGTGATTTGTAAGCTCAGAATGGCTTGTTACGGGATTGTAATTGATTCTCATCGAACGGTTGACCGACTTTGTGATTTGTAAGCTCAAAATGGCTTGTTACATGATTGTAGCTGATTCTCATCGAACGGTTGATAGATTCGATGATTTGTAAGCTCAGAATAACTTGTTTTATTATTGTCATTGATTCTCATCAAATGGTACACTGATTTAGTGATTTGTAAGCTTAAAATGACTAGTTATATGATTGTAGCTGACTCTCATCAAATGGTTGACCGATTCAGTGATTGATAAGCTCAAAATGGCTTGTTACATGATTGTAATTTATTCTCATCAAATGGTTGACTGATTCGGTAATTTGTAAGCTCAAATTGGCTTGTTAAGTGATTTTTACTGATTCTCATCGAACGGCTGACCGATTCAGTGATTTGCAAGCTCAGAATGGCTTGTTATGAAATTGTAATTGATTCTAATCAAACGGTTGACTGATTCGGTGATTTGTAAGCTTAGAATGACTTTTTACGTAATTGTAATTGATTCTCATCGAATGGTTTACCGATTTGGTGATTTGTAAGCTCAAAATGGCTTTTACATGATTGTAGCTCATTATGACCAAACGATTGACCGATACATTGATTTGTAAGTTGAGAATGGCTTGTTACATGATTGTATTTGATTCTCATCAGACGGTTGATCGATTCGGTGAATTGTAAGCTCAGAATGGCTTGTCATGTGATTGTAATTGATTCTCATAGAATGCTTGATTGGTTCGGTGATTTGTAATCTCAAAATGAGTTGTTACATGATTGTAATTAATTCTCATTGTACAGTTGACAGATTCATTGATTCGTAAGTGCATAATGGTTTGTTACGAGATTGTAATTGATTCTGAGAGAATAGTTGAGTGGTTCGGTGATTTGTCAGCTCAGAATGACTTGTTACGTAATTGAAATTGATTCTCATGAAATGATAGACTGATTCGATGATTTGTAAGCTCAAAATGGCTTGTTACGTGATTATAATTGATTATCATTGAATATTTGACTCATTCGGTGATTTGTAAGCTCAGAATGGCTTGTTACGTGATTGTAATTGGTTCTCATCAAACGGTTGACCAATTCGGTGATTTGAAATTTCAGAATGGCTTGTTACATGATTCTAGCTGATTCTGATTGAAAAGTTGACTGTTTCGATGATTTGTATGCTCAGAATGGCTTGTTACATGATAGTAGATGATTTTCATCTAACGGTTGACCGATTCGGTGATTTGTAAACTCAGAATAGCTTGTTACATGATTGTAGGTGATTCTCATCGAATGGTTGACTGATTCGGTCATTTGTAAGCTCAGAATGACTTGTTACATGATTGTAGGTGATTTGTAAGCTCAAAATAGCTTGTTATAAAATTATATTTGATTCTAATTGAACAGTTGACCGATTTGGTGATTTGTAAGCTCAGAGTGGCTTGCTACATGATTGTAACTGATTCTCATCGAATGGTTGATCGATTCTATGATTCCTAAGCTTAGAATGACTTGTTACGTGATTGTACCTGATTCTGATAGAACAATTGTCTAATTCAGTGATTTGTAAGCTCGAAATGGCTTGTTATAGGATTTTACCTCATTCTCATCGAACAATTGATCGATTCGGTGATTTTTAAACTCAAAATGGCTTGTTACATGATTGTAGTTGATTCTCATCGAATAGTTGTCTGATTCAGTGATTTTGAAGCTTACAATGGTTTTTTATGTGATTCTAGCTGATTCTCATCAAACAGTTGACTGATTTGGTGATTTATAAGCTCTGGAATGGCTTGTTATTCGATTGTAGGTGATTATCATTGAACAGTTGACCGATTCGGTGATTTGTAAGCTCAAAATGGGTTGTTACTTGATTGTAATAGATTCTCATTGAATGGCTGATCAATTCGGTGATTTGTAAGCTTAGAATGACTTGTTACATGATTGTAACTGATTCTCATCGAACGGTTGACCGATTCGCTAATTTATAATTCCAGAATGGATTTTACGTGATTGTAGCTAATTCTCATCAAACAATTAACCGATTCGATGATTTGTAAGCTCAAAATGGCTTGTTGCGTGAGTGTAGTTGATTCTCACAGAACGGTTGACCGATTAGGTGATTTGTTAGCTCAGAATGGCTTGTTATGTTATTTAATTGATTCTCATCAAACGATTGACCGATTCAATGATTTTTAAGCTCAAAATGGATTGTTACATGATTGTAATTGATTCTAATCGAATGGTTGACCAATTCGGTGTTGTAAGCTCAGAATGACATGTTACATGATTGTAATTCATTCTCACCGAATGGTTGACCGATTCAAAGATTCATCAGCTCAGAATGGCTTGTTACATTATTGTAGCTGATTCTCATCAAACAATTGACCGATTCGGTGATTTGTAATCTCCGAATGTCATGTTACGTGATTGTAGTTGATTCTCATCGAACGGTTAATAGATTCAGTGATTTGTAAGGTCAAAATGGCTTGTTACATGATTGTAACTAATTCTCATCAAACGCTTGACCGATTCGGTGATTCGTAAGTTCAGAATAGCTTGTTACATGATTGTAGCTGATTCTCATCAAACAGTTGACTGATTCGGTGATTTGTAAGCTCAGAATAGCTTGTTACGTTATTATAGCTGATTCTCATCGAACGGTTGATCGTTTCGATCATTTTTAAGATCAGAATCATTTGTCACATGATTGTAATTTATTCTCATGTAAAGGTTGATCAATTTGGTGATTTGTTAGCTCAGAATGGATTGTTACGTGAGTGTAATTGATTCTCATCGAATGGTTGACTGATTTAGAAATTTTTAAACTCAGACTGGCTTGTTACGAGATTGTAGCTGATTCTCATCGAACTATTGACTGATTCGGTGATTTGTAAGCTCAGAATAGCTTGTTACATGATTGTAGCTAATTCTCATCTAATGGTTGACCAATTCGGTGATTTGTAAGCTGAGAATGACTTGTTACGTGATTATAATTGGTTCTCATCCAACGGTTGATAAATTTGATGATTTGTAAGGTCATAATGGATTGTTACGTGATTGTAGCTAATTTTCATCAAACTCTTGACCGATTCAATGATTTGTAAGCTCAAAATGGCTTGTTACGTGGTTGTAGTTGATTTTAATCAAACGGTTGACCGATTCGGTGATTTGTAAGTTCAGAATGGCTTGTTACATGATTGTAGCTGATTCTCATTGAACAGTTGACCGATTCAGGGATTTGTAAGCTCAGAATGACTTGTTACGTGATTGTAATTGATTCTCATCGAACGGTTGAAAGATTCAGTGATTTGTAAGCGCATAATGGCTTGTTACGTGATTGCTATTGATTCTCAGTGAAGGGTTGATTGATTCGGTGATTTGTAAGTTCAGAATGGCTTGTTACATGATTGTAGTTGATTTTGATGGAACGGTTGACCAATTCGATGATTTGTAAGAATGGAATGGCTTGTGATGTGATTGTAGTTGATTCTCATCAAACAGTTGACCTATTGGGTGATTTGTAAGCTCAGAATGACTTGTTACGTGATTGTTGTTGATTCTCATCAAACGGTTGACAGATTCAATGATTTGTAACCTCAGAATGGCTTGTCACATTATTGTAGCTGATTCTCATCGAATGCTTGACCGATTTGGTGATTTGTAAGCTCAAAATGACTTGTTACATGATTATAATTGATTCTCATCAATTGGATCTATCGGTTTGAGAAGGAGAATATGGTATCTTCCCACCCAACTCTTCCACCCACCCTTGCATTCTTCCCTAATGCCCCATGGAATAGTAGGGGTGCCTTAGTATATAGTAGGTAGCCCTTAGAATAGTAGGGCCTACATGAATCCAGAGCAGCATTGAAAGCTCAGAATGGCTTGTTACGTGATTATAGCTAATTCTCATCGAATGATTGACCGATTCGATAATTTATAAGGTCATAATGGCTTGTTATGAGATTGTAGTTGATTCTCATCGAATTGTTGACTGACTTGGTGATTTGTAAGCTCATAATGGCTTGTTACATGATTGTAATTGATTCTCCTCAAACGGTTGACTGAATCAGTAATTTGTAAGCTCAGAATGGCTTGTTATGTGATTGTAATTGATTTTCATTGAACAGTTGACTGATTCGATGATTTGTAAGCTCATAATGGATTTTTACCTGATTGTAGTTGATTCTCATCGAATGATTGACCGATTCGGTGATGTGTAAACTCAGAATGGCTTGTTACGTGATTGTAGCTGATTCTCATTGAACGGTTGATCCATTCGGTGATTTGTAAGGTCAGAATGGGTTGTTATGTGATTGCAGTTGATTTTCATCGAACAGTTGACCTATTTGGTGATTTGTAAGCTCAAAATAGCTTGTTACGTGATTATAGTTGATTCTCATCGAACGGTTGACCGATTCGATGATTTGTAACCTAAGAATGGCTTGTCACATTATTGTAGCTGATTCTCATCAAATGGTCGACCAATTTAGTGATTTTTAAGCTCAAAATGGCTTGTTACATGATTATAATTGATTCTCATCAAATAGTTGACCGATTCGGTGATTTGTAAGCTTAGAATGACTTTTAATGTGATTGTAGTTGATTCTCATCAAACGGTTGACCGATTTGGTGATATGTAAGCTCAAAATGGCTTGTTATGTGATTGTAGTTGATTCTTATCAAACAATTGACTGATTTAGTGATTTGTAAGCTCTGAATGGCTTGTTACGTGATTGTAACTAAGACTCATCGAACGGTTGACCGATTCAGTGATTTGTAAGCTCAGAATGGCTTGTTACATGATTGTAGTTGATTCTCATTGAACGGTTGACCAATTCAGTGATTTGTAAGCTCAAAATATCTTGTTACATGATTGTAGCTAATTCTCACTGAACAATTGACCGATTCAGTGATTTGTAAGTTAAGAATGGCTTGTTACCTTATTGTAATTGATACTCATCAAATAGTTGACAAATTTGGTGATTTCTAACCTCAAAATGGCTTGTTATGTGATTGTACCTGATTGTCATCGAACGATTGACTGATTCATTGATTTGTAAGCTCAGAATGGCTTGTTATGTGATTGTAGCTGATTCTCATCAAACGGTTGACTGATTCAGTGATTTGTAAGCTGAGAATGGCCTCTTATGTGATTGTAGCTGAGTCTCCTCGAACAGTTGACCAATTTCATGATTTGTACGCTCAGAATGACTTGTTACATGATTGTAGCTGATTCTCTTCGAACGGTTTATTGATTCTATGATTTATAAGCTCAAAATGGCTTGTTACATGATTGTAGCTGATTCTAATCAAACAGTTGACCGATTCAGTGATTTGTAAGCTTGGAATAGCTTTTTATGTGATTGTAGCTAATTCTTATCAAACCGATGATCGATTCAGTGATTTGTAATCTCAAAATAGCTTGTTATGTGATTGTAGCTGACTCTCATCGAATGGTTGACCAATTCAGTGATATGTAAGGTTAGAATGTCTTGTAACGTGATTGTAGCTGAGTCTCATCAAATAGTTGACATATTCAGTAACTAGTAAGCTCAGAATAGCTTGTTACATGATTATAGCTAATTCTCATCAAACGGTTGAATGATTCGATGAGGTGTAAGCTGAGAATGGCTTGTTATACATGATAGTAGCCGATTCTCATCGAACGATTGACCGATTCGGTGATTTGTAAACTAAGAATGACTTGTTACATTATTGTAATTGATTTTCATCTAACGGTTGACTGATTCATTGGTTTGTAAGCTCAGAATGGCTTGTTCCGTGATTGTAGCTAATTCTCTTTGAATGGTTGACCGATTTGATGATTTGTAAGCTCAGATGGCTTGTTATGTGATTGTAATTGATTCTTATTGAAAGGTTGACTATTTTGGTGATTTGTAAGCTCAAAATGGGCTTGTTACGTGATTGTACTTGATTCTCATTGAACGCTTGATCGATTAATTTATTTGTAAGATCAGAATGGCTTATTACATGATTGTAGCCAATTCTCATCGAATGATTCATCGATTCAGTGATTTGTAAGCATAGAATGGCTTGTTACATGATAGTAATTGATTTTCATCGAATGGTTGACCGATTCGGTGATTTGTAAGCTCAGAATAGCTTGTTACATGATTGTAGTTGAGTCTCATCAAACGGTTGACTGATTCAATGATTTGTAAGCTCAGAATGGCTTGTTATGTGATTCTAATTCATTCTCATCGATTGGTTGACCGATTTAGTGATTTGTAAGCTCAAAATGTTTTTCTATGTTATTATAGTTGATTCTCATCGAACGATTGACCGAGTCGATGATTTCTAAGCTCAAAATGGCTTGTTATGTGATTGAAGTTGATTCTCATCAAACAATTAACTGATTCGTAAGCTTAGAATGTCTTGTTATATTATTGTAAGCTCAAAATGGAATCTTACGTGATTATAGCTGATTCTCATCAAACGGTTGACCGATTCAATGAATTGTAAGCTCAAAATGGCTTGTTACATGATTGTAGTGTTGGAATCATTTACCGTTGCACCAAAAGCTTGAACTGTCAATGCTCGATACAAATGCTAGATTTAACCTGATCCACAGGAGTCGGTTAAGCCATGTCATAAATCTCCAAGGAGGTGCTGACCACCAAGTCAACAATCTCCCCCATAGCACTGACTGAGCCTTCAGCACCCACTGAAGGGAGACTCTAACCCGTGACCCAAGGCTCTGATACCAATTGTTGGAATCATTTGCCGTTGCACCAAAAGCTCAAACTGTCAATGCCCAATATAAACGCCAGATTTAACCCGATCCACGGGAGGCAGTTAAGCCATGTCATGAATCTCCAAGGAGGTGTTGACCACCAAGTCAACATGTAGCTGATTCTGATCAAATGGTTCACCAATTTAGTGATTTGTAAGCTCAAAATGGCTGGCTTATTACATGATTGTAGTTGATTCTTATCGAACAGTTGACCGATTCTATGATTTGTTGGCTTTTTACATGATTGTAGTTGATTCTCATCTAACGGCTGACCGATTCAGTGATTTGGGAGCTCAGAATGGCTTGTTACATGATTGTAGCTGATTCTCTTCGAACGATAAACTGATTTGGTGATTTGTAAGCTCAGAATGGCTGGCTTGTTACGTGATTCTAGCTAATTTTTATCGAATAGTTGACCGATTCTATGATTTGTTGGCTTTTTACATGATTGTAGCTGATTCTCATCGAATGGTTGGCCGATTAGGTGATTTGTAATCTCAGAATGACTTATCAGGTGATTGTAGCAGATTCTCATTGAATGGCTCATCGATTTAGTGATCTACAACCTCAGAATGGTATGTTATGTGCTTGTATTTGATTCTCATCTAATGGTTGATGAGTCGGTGATCTGCAACCTCAGATCAACTTGTTACATGATTGTAGTTGATTCTCATCGAACATTTGACCGATTTGGTGATCTACAACCTTAGAATGATCTTTTATATTATTGTAGTTGATTCTCATCAAATTGTTGACCGATTCAGTGATCTCTAACCTCAGAATGGCTTGTTACATGATTGTAGTTGATTCTCATCAAACGATAGACCGATTTGGTGATCTGTTAGCTCAGAATGGCTTGTTAGGTGATTGTAGCTGATTCTCATCAAACAATTGACTAATTTGGTGAACTGCAACCTTAGAACAACTTGTTACCCAATTTTAGTTGATTGTCATCGAACGGTTGACCAATACAGTGATCTAGAACCTCAGAAGGATCTTTTATGCGATCCTAGTTGATTCTCTTAGAATGGTTGACAGATTCGGTGATTTGTGAGCTTAGATTGGATTATTACGTAATTGTAGTTGATTCTCATCGAACGGTTCACCGATTCGTTGATCTACAACCTTAGAATGGCACATGCTTGTATTTGATTCTTATCAAACAGTTGATGAGTTGGTGATTTGCAACCTCAAATCGACTTGTTCCATGATTGTAGTTGATTCTCATCGAACATTTGACCAATTCGGTGATCTAGAACTTTAGAATGATCTTTTATGTTATTGTACTTGATTCTCATGAAATGGTTGACCGATTCAATGATCTCTAAGATTAGAATGGCTTGTAACATGATTGTAGTTTATTCTCATCAAACGGTAGACCGATTTGGTGATATGTTAGCTCATAATAGCTTGTTACATGATTGTAGTTGAATTTCATCGAATGATTCACCGATTCAGTGATTTGTAAGCTCAGAATGACTTGTTACGTGATTGTAATTGATTATCATCGAATGGTTGATTGATTCGATGATTTGTAAGCTCAGAATGGCTTCTTACATGACTGTAGCTGATTTTCATCAAATGGTTGATCGATTTGATGATTTGAAAGATCATAATGGCTTGTTACATGATTGTAGCTGAGTCTCATCAAACGATTGACCGATTCAGTGATTTGTAAACTTAGAATGGCTTGTTACGTGATTGTAACTGATTCTTATCGAACGGTTGATTGATTCAGTGATTTGTAAGCTCATAAAGGCTTGTTACGTGATTAGAGTTGATTCTAATCAAATGGTTGATGGTTGATCAATTCGGTGATTTGTAATCTCAAAATGGCTTGTTATGTGATTGTAATTGATTCTCAAAGAATGGTTGACTAGTTCGGTGATTTGTAAGCTCAGAATGACATGTTATGTGATTGTAACTGATTCTCATCGAACGGTTGACCAATTCGATGATTTGTAAGCTCAAAATGTCTTGTCATGTGATTGTAGCTGATTCTCATCAAACAATTGAGTGATTCAGTGATTTGTAATCTTAGAATGGCTTGTTACATGATTGTAGCTGATTCTCATCGAACAGTTGACCGATTCAGTGATTTGTAATCTTAGAATGGCTTGTTACATGATTGTAGCTGATTCTCATCAAACAGTTGACCAATTCGGTGATTTGTAAGCTCAAAATAGCTTGTTACATGATTGTAGTTGATTTTCATCGAACGGTTGATTGATGCAGTGATTTGTAAGCTCAGAATGGCTTGTTACATGATTGTAGCTAATTTTTAGTGAACGATTCACTGATTCAGTGATTTATAAGCTCATAATGGCTTGTTACATGATTGTAGCTGATTCTCATTAAACGGTTGACCGTTTTGGTGATTTATAAGTTTTCATGATTGTAAGTGATTCTCATCAAACGGTTGATCAATTTCATAACTTGAAGCTCAGAATGGCTTGTCATATGATTCTCATGCAATGGTTGACTGATTTGGTGATTTGTAAGCTCAAAATGGCTTGTTACGTGATTGTAGCTGATTCTCATCGAATGGTTGACCAATTCGATGATTTGTAAGCTCAGAATGGCTTGTTACATGATCTTAATTGATTCTCATAGAATGGTTGATTGATTTAGTAATTTGTAAGCTCAGAATGGCTTGGTACATGATTGTAGCAGAGTGTCATCGAACAGTTGACCGATTCGGTGATTTGTAAATTTAGAATAGATTGTTACGTGATTGTATCTGATTCTCATCAAACGGTTGACCAATTCAGTGATTTGTAAGTACAAAATAGCTTGGTACATGATTGTAGCTGATTCTCATCGAACGGTTGCCTGATTCAGTGATTTGTAAGCTCAAAATAGCTTGTTACATGATTGTAGCTAATTCTCATCAAACGATTGATTGATTCGATGATTTGTAAGCCTAGAATGACTTTTTACATGATTATAGCTAATTCTCATCAAATGGTTAACTAATTTGATGATTTGTAAGCTTAGAATGGCCTATTACGTTATTGTAGCAGATTCTCATTGAACAGTTGACCAATTTGGTGATTTATAAGCTGAGAATGGCTTGTCACAGGATTGTATTTTATTGTCATCGAACTATTGATCGATTCGATGATTTGTAAACTCAGAATGGCTTGTTACGTGATTGTAATTGATTCTCATCGAATAGTTGACTGATTCGATAATTTGTAAGCTCATAATGGCTTGTTCTATGATTGTAACTGATTCTTACCGAACGGTTGACTAATTCAATGATTTGTAAGCTCAGAATGGCTTGTTACATGATTGTAGTTGATTCTCATCAAACAGTTGAGCGATTTGGTGATTTGTACGCTTAGAATGGCTTGTTACGTTATTGTAGTTGATTCTCATCGAACGATTGATCGATTCAGTGATTTGAAAGATCAGAATGGCTTGTTACATGATTATAACTAATTCTCAGTGAATAGTTCATTGATTCGGTGGTTTGTAAGCTCAGAATGGCTCGTTTCATGATTGTAAGTGATTCTCATCAAACGATTGACCAATTTAGTAATTTGTAAGCTCATAATTGCTTGTTGTTACATGATTGTAGTTAATCCTCCTCGAACGGTTGACCGATTCAGTGATTTGTAAGATCAGTGTTACATGATTGTAATTGATTCTCATCGAATGGTTGACTGATTCGATGATTTGTAAGGTCAGAATGGCTTGTTACATGATTGTAATTGAGTCTCTTCAAACGATTGTCCGATTTGATAATTTGTAAGCTTAGAATGGCTTTTTTCATGATTGTAGCTGATTCTCCTCGAACGTTCTACTAATTCAGTGATTTGTAAGCTCAATGACTTGTTACGTGATTGTAATTGATTTCCATCGTACGGTTGACTGATTTGGTGATTTATAAGCTCAAAATTGCTTGTTACATGATTGTAGCTGTTTCTCATTGAACGGTTGATAGATTTAGTAATTTTTAAGCTCAAAATGGCTTGTTACATGATTATAGCTGATTCTCACCGAACGGTTAACCGATTCAATGATTTGTAATCTCAGAATTACTTGTTACCTGATTGTAATTGATTCGCATTGAATGGTTGACCGATTCAGTGATTTGTAAACTCAGAATCGCTTGTTACATGTTTGTATTTGATTCTTATTGAATGGTTGACCGATTCGATGATTTGTAAGCTCAAAATTGCTTGTTACGTGATTGTAATTGATTCTCATTGAACGGTTGACCGATTCGATGATTTGTAAACTCATAATGGCTTGTTTCATGGTTGTAGCTGATTGTAATTGATTCTCATCAACTGATTCGGTGATTTGTAAGCTTAGAATGACTTATTACATGATTGTAATTGATTCTCATAGAATGGTTGACTGGTTCGGTCATTTGTAAGCTCAGACTGGCTTGTTACATTATTGTAATTGATTATCATTGAATGGCTTGTTACGTCATTGTAGCTGATTCTCATCGAATGGTTAAATGATTTAGTGATTTGTAAACCCAAAATAGTTTGTTTCATGACTTGTAGCTGATTCTCATCGAACGTTTGATCGATATGGTGATTTGTAGCCTCAAAATGGCTCGTTACATGATTGTAACTGATTCTCATTAAATGATTGACCAATTTGGTGATTTGTAAGCTCAAACTAGCTTGTTATATAATTGTAGCTGATTCTCATCGAACTGTTGACCGATTTAGTGATTTGTAAGCTTAGTGTTATATGATTGTAATTGATTCTCATTGAATGGTCGACCGATTCGGTGATTTGTAAGCGCATAATAGCTTGTTACGTAATTATAGATAATTCTCATCGAATTGTTGACTGATTCAGTGATTTCTAAGCTTAGAATGGCTTGTTACATGATTGTAGCTCATTCTCATCGAACGGTTGACCGATTTGGTCATTTCTAAACTCAGAATGGCTTGTACGTGATTGTAGCTTACGTCCATTGAACGGTTGACCGATTCGGTGAATTGTAAGCTTAGAATGGCTTATTACATGATTGTAGTTGATTCTCATCAAACAGTTGACCTATTTCATGATTTGTAAGCTTAGACTAGCTCGTTACGTGATTGTAGCTGATTCTCATCGAACGGTTGATCGATTTAGTGATTTGTAAGCTCAGAATGGCTTGTTACATGATTGTAGCTGATTCCCATTCAGTGGTTGACCGGTTCGATGATTTGTAAGCTCAAAATGGCTCGTTAAATGATTGCAGCTGATTCTTATTGATAGTTGATGGATTCAGTGATTTGTAAGCTTAGAAGGGCATGTTACATGGTTGTAAAATATTCTCATCGAACGGTTGACCAATTCATTGGTTTGTAAGCTTAGAATGACTTGTTACACAATTGTAACTTATTCTCATCAAACGGTTTACCATTTTAGTGATTTTTAAGTTCAGAATGGCTGATTACGTGATTGTAGCTGATTCTCATCAAACGGTTCACCGATGCGGTGATCTAAAACTTTAGAATGGTGTGTTACGCACCTGTATCTGATTCTTATCAAATAGTTGATCAAGTCGGTGATCTGCAACCTCAGATTGACGTGTTACATGATTGTAGTTGATTCTCATTGAACAGTGATCTTTTATGTTATTGTAGTTGATTCTCAACGAATGGTTGATCGATTCAATGATTTGTAAGCTTAGAATAGCTTGTTACGTGATTGTAATTGATTCTAATCAAGAGGTTACCAATTTAGTGATTTGTAAGCTCAGAAAGGCTTGTTACAATTATAATTGATTCTCATTGAACGGTTGACCGATTTGGTGATTTGTAAGCTCAGAATGGCTTGATACATGATTGTAGTTGATTCTCACAAACGGTTGACTGATACGGTGATTTGTAAGCTCAGAATGGCTTGTTATGTGATTGTATTTGATTCTCATCGAACGGTTGTTCGATTCAGTCATTTGTAAGCTCAAAATAGCTTGTTACGTGATTGTAATTGATTCTCATAGAAAGGTTGATTGGTTCGATGATTTGTAAGCTCAAGATGACTTATATTATTGTAATTAATTCTCATCCAACGGTTGATCGATTTGGTGATTTGTAAGCTCATAATGGCTTGTTACAAGATTGTAATAATTCATAGAATGGTTGATTGGTTCGGTGATTTGTAAGTTCAGAATGACTTGTTACATGATTGCAATTGCTTCTCATCAAATGATAGACCGATTCAGTGATTTGTCAACTCTGAATGGCTTGTTACGTGATTGTAGTTGATTCTCATCAAACGGTTGATCGATTCGGTGATTTGTAATTTCAAAATGGCTTATTACATGATTGTAGTTGATTCTAAGCGAATGGTTGACCGATTCGGTGATTTGTAAACTCAAAATGGCTTGTTACATGCTTGTAGTTGATTCTCATCAGACGGTTGACTGATTTGGTGATTGTAGCTGATTCTTATTGATAGTTAATAGATTCAATGATTCGTAAGCTCAGAATGGCTTGTTAGATGATTGTAAAATATTCTCATCGAACGGTTGACCGATTCGGTGGTTTGTAAGCTAAGAATGGCTTGTTACATGTTGTAGCTTATTCTCATCAAATAGTTTACCGTTTTAGTGATTTGTAAGCTCAGATTGGCTTGTTACGTGATTGTAGCTGATTCTCATCGAATGGTTGACCGATTCACTGATTTGTAAGCTCAGAATGTCTTGTTACCTGATTGTAATTGATTCTCATCAACCGGTTGACCGATTCGATCATTTGTAAGCTCAGAATGGCTTGTTACGTGATTGTAGCTGATTCTCATCGAATGGTTGATAGATTCAATGATTTGTAAGCTCAACATGGCTTGTTACGTCATTGTAGTTGATTCTCATCGAATGGTAGACCGATTTGGTGATTTGTTAGCATAGAATGGCTTGTTATGTGATTGTAGCTGATTCTCATCGAACGGTTGATTGATGCGGGGAATTACAACATCAGAACAACTTGTTATGCAATTTTAAGTTATTTTCATGGAACGATTGATGGATTCAATGATCTAAAACTTCAGAAGGATCTATTTTGCGATCGTAGTTGATTCTCATCGAATGAATGATAGATTCACTGATTTGTAAGCTCAGAATGGCTTATTACGTGATTGTAGCTAATTCCCATCGAATGGTTCACT
Organism: Chamaecyparis obtusa; assembly: GCA_027943335.1. Taxonomy (NCBI): domain Eukaryota; kingdom Viridiplantae; phylum Streptophyta; class Pinopsida; order Cupressales; family Cupressaceae; genus Chamaecyparis; species Chamaecyparis obtusa. The sequence continues at coordinate 1,591,199 of BSBK01002264.1, forward strand.
GATTCAATGATCTCAAACATTAGAATGGTGTGTTACGCACCTGTATCTGATTCTTATCGACTAGTTGATCAAGTTAGTGAACCTCAGATCGACTTGTTACATGATTGTAGTTGATTCTCATCAAACATTTGACTGATTCAATAATCTACAACCTTAGAATAATCTTTTATGTTATTGTAGTTGATTCTCATCGAATGGTTGACTGAGTCAGTGATCTATAAGTTTAGAATGGCTTGTTACGTGATTATAGTTGATTCTCATCAAACGGTAGATTGATTTGGTGATATGTTAGCTCAGAATGGGTTGTTACATGATTATAGCTGATTCTCATCGAACGGTTCATCGATTCGATTTATTTGTAAAGCTCAGATTGGCTTGTTACATGATTAGAGTTGATTCTAATTGAACGGTTGACCGATTCGGTGATTTGGAAGCTCAGAATGGCTTATTACATGATTGTAATTGATTCTCATCAAACAGTTGACCGATTTGGTGATTTGTAAGCTCAGAATGGCTTGTTACGTGATTGTAGTTGATTCACATCGAATGGTTGACAGATACATTGATTCGTAACCTTAGAATGTTTTGTTACGTAAGTATTTGATTATCATCAGACAGTTGATCGATTCGATGATTTGTAAGCTTAAAATGGCTCGTTACGTGATTGTAATTGATTCTCATAGAACTATTGATTGGTTCAGTGATTTGTAAGCTTAGAATGACTTGTTACATGATTGTAATTAATTTTCATCGAACGGTTCATCGATTTGGTGATTTGTAAGCTCATAATGGCTTGTTACGACATTGTAATTGATTCTCATAGAACGGTTGACTGGTTTGGTGATTTGTAAGCTTAGAATAGTTTGTTACGTGATTGTAATTGATTCTCATCAAATGATAGACCGATTCGGTGATTTGTAAGCTCAGAATTGCTTGTTACCTGATTGTAGTTGATTCTCATTAAACAGTTGACCATTTTGGTGGTTTGTAAGTTAAGAATGGCTCTTTACGTGATTGTAATTGATTCATATCGAATAGTTGATCGATTCGACAATTCGTAAGCTTAGAATGGCTTGTTACATGATTGTACCTGATTCTCATCGAATGATTCACCGATTCGTTACATGATTATAGTTGATTCTCATTGAATGGTTGACCGATTCAATGATTTGTAAGCTCAGAATGACATGTTACGTGATTGTAGCTTATTTGCATTGAATGGTTGACCGATTCCATGATTTGTAAGCTCAAAATGGCTTGTTACGTGATTTTAGGTGATTCTCATCGAATGGTTGATTGATTTGGTTATTTGTAAACTCAGAATGGCTTGTTACGTGATTGTAGATCATTATCATCGAATGGTTGATTGGTTTGGTGATTTGTAAGCTCAAAATGGCTTGTTATGTGATTGTAATTGATTCTCATCAAATTATAAAGCGATTCAGTGATTTGTAAGCTTAGAATGGCTCATTACGTTATTGTAGCTGATTCTCATCGAACGGTTGGTCAATTCGGTGATTTGTAAGCTTAGAATAGCTTGTTACGTGATTCTAGCTATTGTCATTGAACGGTTAACTATTTTAGCAATAAGTAAGCGCAGAATGGTTTGTTACATGATTGTAGCTAATTCTCATCGAATAGTTGACCGATTCAGGGATTTGTAAGTTCAGAATGGCTTGTTACATGATTGTAGTTGATTCTGATCGAATGGTTCAATGATTTAGTGATTTGTAAGCTCAAAATGGCTTGTTACATGATTGTCATTTATTCTCATCGAATGGTTGACTGATTCAATTATTTGCATGCTCAAAATAGATTTTTAAATGATTGCAATTGATTCTCATTGAACGGTTGGCCGATCAGTGATTTGTAAGCCCAAAATAGCTTGTTGCGTGATTATAATTGATTTTCATCAAACGATAGACCTATTTGGAGATTTGTAAGCTCAGAATGGATTGTTACGTGATTGTAGCTGATTCTCATCGAACGGTTGACCGATTCGGTGATTTTTAAGCTCAAAATTGCTTGTTACATGATTGTAGCTGATTCTTATCAAATGGTTTATCGATTCGGTGATTTGTAAGCTCAGAATGGCTTGTAACATGATTGTAGGTGATTCTCATCGAATGGTTGATTGATTCGGTGATTTGTAAGCTCAAAATGACTTGTTAAGTAATTGTAATTCATTCTTATCGAACAATTGACCCATTCAGTGATTTGCAAGCTCAGAATGGCTTGTTACGTGATTGTAGGTTATTCTCATCAAACAGTTGACCAATTCTATGAGTTGTTAGCTTTTTACGTGATTCTAGTTGATTCTCATCGAATGGTTGACCAATTCATTTATTTGTAAGATCAGAATGGCTTGTTATGTGATTGTAGCTATTTTTTATTAAACGATTGACCGATTTAGTGATTTGTAAGCTCATAATGGCTTGTTACATGATTGTAGCTAATTCTCATCGAACAGTTGACCGATTCAATGATTTGTAAGCTCATAATAGCTTGTTACGTGATTGTAGTTGATTCTCATCGAACGGTAGACCAATTTGGTGATCTGTTAGTTCAAAATGGCGTGTTATATGATTGTAGCTGATTCTCATCTAACGGTTGACCGATTCGGTGAACTGTAACCTCAGAACAACTTGTTACGTGATTTTAGTTGATTGTCATCGAACGGTTGACTGATTTGGTGATCTACAAACTTAGAAGACCCTTTTATGCAATCATAGTTGATTCTCATCAAATGGTTCACAGATTCGGTGATTTGTAAGTTCAGAATGGCTTATTACGTGATTGTAGCAGATTCTCATTGAATGGTTCATCAATTTGGTGATCTACAACCTTAGAATGGTGTGTTATGTGCTTTTATTTGATTCTCATTGAATGGTTGATGAGTCAGTCATCTAAAACCTCAGATCACCTTGTTGCATGATTATAGTTGATTCTCACCGAACATTTGACCGATTCAGTGATCTCTAACCTCAGAATGGCTTGTTACATGATTGTAGCTAATTCTCTTCGAAAGGTAAACTGATTCTATGCTTTGTTGGCTTTTTACATGATTGTAGCTGATTCTCATCTAATAGCTAACTGATTCAGTGATTTAGGAGCTCAGAATGGCTTGTTACATGATTGTAGCTGATTCTCTTCAAATGGTAAATAGATTTGGTGATTTGTAAGCTCAGAATGGCTGGCTTGTTACGTGATTCTAGCTGATTTTTATCGAATAGTTGACCAATTCTATGATTTGTTGGCTTTTTACATGATTGTAGCTGATTCTCAACGAATGGTTGGTCGATTCGGTGATTTGTAAGCTCAGAATAGCTTATTAGGTGATTGTAGCAGATTCTCATTGAGTTGTTCATCGATTTAGTGATCTACAACCTCAGAATGGTGTGTTATGTGCTTGTATTTGATTCTCATTGAACGGTTGATGATTTGGTGATTTGCAACCTCATATCAACTTGTTACATGATTGTAGTTGATTCTCATCGAACATTTGACCGATTTGGTGATCTACAACCTTAGAATGATGTTTTATATTATTGTAGTTGATTCTCATTGAATGGTTGACTGATTCAGTGATCTCTAACCTCAGAAAGGCTTGTTACATGATTGTAGTTGATTCTCATCAAACGGTAGACCAATTTGGTTACCTGTTAGCTCAGAATGGCTTGTTATGTGATTGTAGTTGATTCTCATCAAATGATTGACCAATTTAGTGAATTGCAACCTCAGAACAACTTATTACCCAATTTTAGTTGATTGTCATCGAACGATTGACCGATTCAATGATCTACAACCTCAGAAGGATCTTTTATGCGATCATAGTTGATTCTCTTTGAATGGTTGACCGATTCAGTAATTTGTAAGTTTATAATGGCTTGTTACATGATTGTAGCTAATTCTCATCAAAAGATTGACCGATTCCTTGATTTGTAAGCTCAAAATGGCTTGTTACGTGATTGTAGCTAATTCTCATTGAATGGTTGACTGATTTGATGATTTGTTAGCTCAGAATGCTTTGTTACGTGATTGTAGCTGATTCTCATCAAATGGTTGACCGATTTGGTGAACTACAACCTCAGAACAACAACTTGTTACCCAATTTTAATTGATTGTCATCGAAAGGTTGACCGATTTGGTGATCTACAACCTCAGAAAGATCTTTTATGCGATCCTAGTTGATTCTCTTCGAATGGTTGATAGATTCGGTGATTTGTAAGCTCAGAATGGCTTATTACATGATTGTAGCTGATTCTCATGGAACAGTTCACCGAATAATTGATCTACAAACTCATAATGGTGTGTTACGTGCCTGTATTTGATTTTCATCGAACAGTTGATGAATTGGTGATCTGCAACCTCAGATCGACTTGTTACATGATTGTAGTTGATTGTCATCAAATATTTGACCGATTCGGTGATCTACAATTTTAGAATGATCTCTTATGTTATTGTAGTTGAATCTCATCAAATGGTTGAGCGATCCAGTGATCTCTAAGCTCAGAATAACTTGTAATGTGATTGTACTTTATTTTCATCAAACGATAGACCGATTTGGTGATATGTTAGCTCAAAATACCTTGTTACATGATTGTAGCTGATTCTCATTGAACGGTTCACCAATTTAGTGATTTGTAAGCTCAGAGAGTCTTGTTACGTGATTGTAATTGATTCTTTTCGAACGATTGATCGATTCGATGATTTGTAGGCTCAGAATGGCTTGTTACGTGATTGTAGTTGATTCTTATCGAATGCTTGACCGATTCGATGATTTGAAAGATTATAATGGCTTGTACATGATTGTAGCTGATTCTCATCGAATGATTGATCGATTTGGTCATTTGTAAGCTCAGAATGGCTTGTTACATGATTGTAGTTGATTCTCATCAAACATTTGACCGATTAGGTGATTTATACGATTGACGATTAATCGATTTGGTGATTTGTAATCTCATAATGGCTTCTTACGTGATTGTAATTGATTATCATAGAAAGGTTGACTAGTTCGGTGATTTGTAAGCATAGAATGACTTGTTACGTGATTGAAATTGATTCTCATCGAACGGTTGACCGATTCAGTAATTTGTATGCTCAAAATTACATGATTGTAGCTGATTCTCATTGAACGGTTGACCGATTCAATGATTTGTAATCTCAGAATGGCTTGCTACGTGATTGTAATTGATTCTCATTAAACGGTTCACCGATTCCATGATTTGTAAGCTTAGAATGACTTGTTACGTGATTGTAGCTGATTCTCCTCAAATGGTTGACTGATTTGGTAATTTGTAAGCTCAGAATGACTTGTTTCATGATTGTAAGTTATTCTCATCGAACGGTTAACCAATTTGATAATTTGAAGCTCAGAATGGCTTGTTACATAATTGTAGCTGATTCTCATTGAATGGGTGACCGATTCGGTGATTTGTAAGCTCAAAATAGTTTTTTGATTCTCATAGAACGGTTGACCGATTCGGTGATTTGTAAGCTTAGAATGGCTTGTTATGTGATTGTAGCTGATTCTCATCGAACGGTCGATCAATTCGGTGATTTGTAAGCTCAGAATGACTTGTTACATGATTGTAGCTAATTCTCATCAATCGGTTAACCAATTCGGTGATTTGTAAACTCAAAATGGTTTGTTACATGATTGTAGCTCATTCTCACCGAACGGTTGATTGATTATGTGATTTGTAAGCTCATAATAGCTTATGACATGATTATAGCTTATTCTCATTGAAGGGTTGCCTGATTTGGTGATTTGTAAGCTCATAATGGCTTGTGACATGAATGTAACTGATTCTTATCAAACGGTTAACTAATTCAATGATTTGTAAGCTCAGAATGGCTTGTTATGTGATTGTAGCTAATTCTCATCGAACAATTGACTGATTCAATCATTTGTAAGTTTAGAATGACATGTTACGTGATTGTAGTTGATTCTCACTGATCGGTTGACTAATTCCATGATTTGTAAGCTTAGAATGGCTTTTTACGTGATTGTAATTGATTCTCATTGATCTGTTGAGAGATTCAGTGATTTGTAATTTCAAAATGGCTTGCTACGTAATTGTAGCTGATTCTCATCAAATGGTTGACCGATTCGTTGATTTGTAAGGTCAAAATTGCTTGTTACGTGATTGTAGCTTATTCTCATCGACCCATGCGGTGATTTGTAAGGTCAGAATGACTTGTTACATGATTGTAGCTGATTCTCATCGAATAGTTGACCGATTCTGTGATTTGTAAACTTAAAATGGCTTGTTACGTGATTGTAGTTGATTCTCATCAAAAGGTTGAATGATTTAGTGATTTCTAAGCTCAAAATGGCTTGTTACGCGATTGTAGCTGATTCTCATCGAATGGTTAACCAATTCGGTGATTTGTAAGCTCAGAATGGCTTATTATGTGATTGTAATTTATTCTCATCGAATGGTTGACTAATTTGGTGATTTGCAAGCTCAGGATGGCTTGTTATGTGATTATATTTGATTGTAGCTGATTTTCATCAAACGGTTGACTGATTTAGTGATTTGTAAGCTTAGAATGGCTTGTTACATGATTGTAGTTGACTCTAATCGGACGGTTGACCGATTCAGTGATTTGAAAGCTCAGAATGGCTTGTGATTAAGGTGAGCCTTATCGAATGTTTCACCGATTCGGTGATTTTGTAAGCCTAGAATGGCTCGTTACGTGATTGTAATTTATTCTCATTGAACGGTTGACCAATTCGGTGATTCATAAAATTAGAATGGCTTGTTAAGTGATTCTAGCTGATTCTCATCGAATGGTTTGCCGATTTAGTGATTTGTAAGCTCAGAATGGTTTGTTATGTGATTTTAGTTGATTCTCATCGAACTGTTGACAGATTTAGTGATTTGTAAGCTAAGAATGGCTTGTTAGGTGATTGTAATTGATTCTCATTAAGCAGTTACCGATTTGGTGATTGTTAAGCTCATAATAGCTTGTTACGTGATTGTAGCTAATTCTCATCGAATGGTTGACTGATTTGGTGATTTGTTAGGTTAGAATGGCTTGCTATGTGATTGTAGCTGATTATCATCGAATGGTTGACCGATTTGGTGATTTGTAAGCTCAGAATAGATTTTTACGTGATTATAATTGATTCTCATCGAACAGTTGATCGATCGGTGATTTGTAAGCTCAGAATAGTTTGTTATGTGATTGTAGCTGATTCTCAGCGAATGGTTGACCGATTCAATGATTTGTAAACTTAGAATGGCTTGTTATGTGATTGTAGCTGATTCTTATCGAACGGTTGATTGATTCGGTAGTTTGTAAGCTCAAAATAGCTTGTTACGTGATTCTAGCTGATTCTCATCGAACGATGATAGATTCAGTGATTTGTAAACTTAGAATATGTCGTTATGTGATTGTAATTGATTTTCATTGAAAGGTTGACCGATTCGATGATTTGTAAGCTCAAAATGGCTTATTATGTAATTGGAGCCGATTCTCATTGAACGATGATCGATTCAGTGATTTGTAAGCTCATAATAGCTTGGTACATGATTGTAGTTGATTCTCATCAAACAGTTGATCGATTCGGTGATTTGTAAGCTCATAATGGCTTGTTACGTGATTGTAGCTGATTCTAATCAAACGATTGACCGATTCGGTGATTTGTAAGCTCAAAATGGCTTGTTACATTATTATAGATGATTCTCATTAAACGATAGTTTGATTCAATGATATGTAAGCTCAAAATGACTAGTTATGTGATTGTAGCTAATTCTCATTGAATGGTTGACCGATTCATTGATTCATAAGCTCAGAATGGCTTGTGACATGATTGTAGTTGATTCTCATCGAATGGTTGACTGATTCAGTGATTTTTAAGCTCAAAATAGCTTGTTACATGATTGTTCCTGAACTCATCGAAGGGTTGACCGATTCGGTGATTTATAAGCTCATATCATTACTTGTTACATGATTGTGCCTGATTCTCATCGAATGGTTGAACGATTCTATGATTTGTAAGCTCAGAATGGCTTGATACTTGATTGTAAGTGATTCTTATCGAACGGTTGACCGATTCAGCCTTGTTGCATGATTTTAGCTGATTCTCATCAAATGATTGACCGATTCGGTGATTTGTAAGCTCAGAATAGCTTGTTACGTGATTGTAGTTGATTATCATCAAATGGTTCACCAGTTTAGTGATTTGTAAGCTCAGAATGACTGGCTTATTACGTGATTGTAGTTGATTCTTATTGAACAGTTGACCAATTATTTGATTTGTTGGCTATTTACGTGATTGTAGTTGATTCTCATTGAATGGTTGTTACATGATTGTAGCTGATTCTCTTCGAATGGTAAACTGATTCAGTGATTTGTAGTTGATTCTTATCGAACAGTTGATTGGTTCTGTGACTTGTTGGCTTTTTACATGATTGTAGCTAATTCTCATTGAACGGTTGACCAATTCAGTGATTTGTAAGCTCAGAATGGCTTGCTACATGATTGTAGCTAATTCTAATTAAATGATTGACTAATTTATTGATTTGTAAGCTCAGAATGGCTTGTTACATGATTGTAGCTAATTCTCATCAAACGGTTGAATGATTCGGTGATCTATAAGCTCAAAATGACTTTTTACGTGATTATAGTTGATTCTCATCAAACGGTTGACCGATTCGGTGATCTACAACCTCAGAAGGATATTTTATGTGATCCTAGTTGATTCTCATCAAATGGTTCACCGATTCTGTGATTTGTTGGCTTGTTACGTGATTGTAGTTGATTCTCATCAAACGGTAGACCGATTTGGTTATCTGTTAATTCAGAATGGCTTGTTACTTGATTGTAGCTGATTCTCATCGAACAGTTGACTCATTTGGTGAACTGCAACCTCAGAACAACTTTTACACAATTTTAGTTGATTGTCATTGAACGGTTGACCAATTCGGTGATCTACAACATCAGAAAGATCTTTTATGCGATCTTAGTTGATTCTCATCGAATGGTTCATAGATTCGATGATTTGTAAGCTCAGAATGGCTTATTACGTAATTGTAGTAGATTCTCATCAAATGGTTGACCGATTTGGTGATCTACAACCTCAGAATGGTGTGTTACGCACTTTTATTTGATTCTCATTAAACGGTTGATGAGTCGGTGATCTGAAACCTCAGATCACCTTTTTGCATGATTATAGTTGATTCTTACCGAACATTTGACCGATTCAGTGATCTCTAACCTCAGAATGGCTTGTTAGATGATTGTAGTTGATTCTCATCAAATGGTAGACTGATTTGGTGATCTGTTACATGATTGTAACTGATTCTCATCGAATGGTTGACTGATTCAGTAATTTGTAAGTTCATAATGGCCTGTTACATGATTGTAACTAATTCTCATCGAAATGATTGATCGATTCGATGATTTGTAGGCTCAGAATGGCTTGGTACGTGATTCTAGCTGATTCTCATTGAATGATTGACCGATTCAATGATTTGTTAGCTCAGAATGGCTTGTTACATGATTGTAGCTGATTCTCATCAAACGATTGACCGATTTGGTGAACTGCAACCTCAGAACAACTTGTTACCCAATTTTGGTTGATTGTCATTGAACGGTTGACCGATTTGGTGATCTACAACCTCAAAAGGATCTTTTATGCGATCCTATTTGATTCTCTTCGAATGGTTGATAGATTTAGTGATTTTTAAGCCCAAAATGGCTTATTACGTGATTGTAGCTGATTTTCATCGAACGGTTCACCGATTCAGTGATCCACAACCTCAGAATGGTGTGTTATGTGCTTGTATTTGATTCTCATTGAACACTTGATGAGTCGGTGATCTGCAACCTCAGATTCACTTGTTACATGATTGTAGTTGATTCTCATTAAACATATGACCGATTCGGTGATATGTTAGCTCAGAATGGCTTGTTACATGATTGTAGCTGATTCTCATTGAACGATTCACCGATTCAATAATATGTAAGCCCAGAATGGCTTGTTATGTGATTGTAATTGATTCTCATCGCACGGTTGATCGATTCGATGATTCTCATCGAACGGTTGATCCATTCGGTAATTTGTAAGCTCAGAATGGCTTACATGATTGTAGCTGATTCGCATCGAATGGTTGACTGATTCTGTGATTTGTAATCTTAGAATAGCTTGTTACATCATTCTAATTGATTCTCATCGAATGGTTGACGGATTCTATGATTTGTAAGTTCAAAATGGCTTGTTACGTGATTTTAGCTAATTCTCATCGGACAGTTGACCGATTCGATAATTTTTAAGCTCAGAATGGCTCTTTTCATGAATGTAATTGATTCTCTTTGAACAGTTGACCGATTCGATAATTTGTAAGTTCAAAATTGGTTGTTAGATGATTGTAGTTGATTGTCATCGAACAGGTTGATTGACTCGATGATTTGTAAGCTCAGAATAGCTTGTTACGTGATTGTAATTGATTTTCATGGAACGGTTGACCGATTCAGTGATTTGTAATTTTAGAATGGCTTGTTACGTTATTGTAATTGATTCTCATACAACAGATGACTAGTTTAATCATTTGTAAGCTCAGAATGACTTGATAGATGATTGTAATTGATTCTCATCGAACGGTTGACCGATTCCATGATTTGTAAGCTTAGAATGACTTGTTACGTGATTGTAGCTGATTCTCCTCGAATGGTTGATCGATTTGATAATTTGTAAGCTCATAATGGCTTTTTATGTGATTGTAATTCATTCTCATTGAACAATTGAGCGATTTGGTGATTTGTAAGCTTAGAAAGACTTTTTACATGATTGTAGCTGATTCTCATCGAACGGTTGGCCAATTCAGTGATTTGTAAGCTCAAAATAGTTTGTTACATGATTGTAGCTAATTCTCATCGAACAGTTCACTGATTTGGTGATTTGTAAACTTAGAATGGCTTGTTACGTGATTTTATCTAATTCTCAGCGAATGATTCACTAATTCAGTGGTTTGTAACCTCAGAATGCCTTGTTATGTGATTGTAGCTGATCCTCATCGAATGGTTGATCGATTTGATAATTTTTAAACTCAGAATGGCTTGTTATGTGATTATAGCTGATTCTCATCAAACGGTTGCCTGATTCGATGATTTGTAAGCTCAAAATGGCTTGTTTCATGATTGTAAGTGAGTGTCATCGAACGATTGACCAATTCAATAATTTGAAGCTCGAAATGGCTTGTTACATGATTTTAGCTAATTCTCATCCAACGGTTGACCAATTTGGTGATCTGTAACCTCAGAATGGCTTGTTACGTGATTGTAGCTGATTCTCATCGAATAGTTGATCGATTCAGTGATTTGTAAGCTCAGAATGACTTGTTACATGGTTGTAGCTAATTTTCATCAAATGATTGACTGATTCGGTGATTTGTAAGCTCAGAATGGCTTGTTACGTGATTGTAGCTGATTCTCATTGAACGGTTTACCGATTTGGTGATTGGTAAGCTCAGAATGGCTTGTTACGTGATTGTAGATGATTCTCATCAAACGGTTGACCGATTCAGTAATTTGTAAGCTCAGAATGGCCTGTTACATGATGGTAGTTGATTCTCTGTGAACGGTTGACTGATTCTATGATTTGTAAGCTTAGAATGGCTTGTTACCTGATTGTAGCTAATTCTCATCGAACGGTTTACTGATTTGAAAATTTGTAAGCTCAAAATGGCTTGTTACTTTATTGTAGCTAATTCTCCTCCAACATTCTATTGATTCAGTGATTTGTAAGCTTAGAATGGTTTGTTGCGTTATTGTAGCTTATTCTTATTGAATAGTTGACCGATTCGCTTATTGGTAAGCTCAGAATGGCTTGTTACATGATTGTAGTTGATTCTCCTCGAACTGTTGACTGATACGATGATTTGTAAGCCTAGAATGGCTTGTTACATCATTGTAGTTGATTCTCATCGAACGGTAGAGTGATTCGGTGATTTATAAGCTCAGAATGGCTTGTTACATGATTGTAATTGATTCTCATCAAACAATTGACCAATTTGGAGATTTGTAAGGTTAGAATGGCCTGTTACGTGATTGTAGCTGATTGTCATCGAGCAGTTGACAGATTCAATAATTATAAGCTTAGAATGACTTGTTATGTGATTGTAGCTGATTCTCATTGAATGGTTAATTTGGTGATTTGTAAGCTCCGAATGGCTTGTTACGTGATTGTAATTGATTATCATCGAAAGGTTGACCAATTTGTTGATTTGTAAGCTCATAATGGCTTGTTACGCAATTGTAACTGATTCTCCTCGAATGGTCAACCAATTAGGTGACTTGTAAGCTCAGAATGGCTCATTAAGTGCTTGTAGCTGATTCTCATCGAACGGTTGACTGACTTGGTGATTTGTAATCTCAGAATGGCTTATGATTGGCCGATTCGATGATTTGTAAGCTTAGAATGGCTTGTTACATGATTGTAATTGATTCTTATCAAAAGGTTGACCGATTCATTGATTTGTAAGCTTAGAATGACCTGTTATGTGATTACAGTTGATTCTCATCGGACAGTTAACCGATTTGGTGATTTGTAAGCTCAAAATCGCTTGTTACATGATTCTAGTTGATTCTCATCCAACGGTTAACCGATTTGGTGATTTGTAAGCTCAAAATGCCTCGTTAGATGATTGTAGTTGATTCTCATCGAACGGTTGACTGATTCGGTGATTGTAAAATCAAAATGGCTTGTTACATGATTGTAGCTGATTCTCATCTAATGGTTGACCGATTTAGTGATCTCTAAGCTTAGAATGGCTTGTTACGTGATTGTAGTTGATTTTCATAAAACATTAGCCTGATTTGGTGATATGTTAGCTCAGAATGGCTTCTTACATGATTGTATTTGATTCTCATCGAATGGTTCACCAATTCGGTGATTTAAAAGCTCAGAATAGCTTGTTACATGATTAGAGCTAATTCTAATCGAACATTTGACCAATACAATGATTTGTAAGCTTAGAATGGCTTGTTACGTGATTGTAATAGATTTTCATCATACGATTGATTGATTCGGTGATTTGTAAGCTCAAAATGGCTTGTTACATGATTGTAATTGATTCTGATAGAACGGTTGACTGATTCAGTGATTTGTAAGCTTAGAATAGCTTGTTATGTGATTGTCATTGATTCTCATCAAATGGTAGACCAATTCAGTGATTTGTAAGTTTAGAATGGCTTGTTACGTGATTGTAGCTAATTCTGATCAAATGGTTGACCAATTCAGTGATTTGTTAGCTCAAAATAGCTTGTTACGTGATTGTACCAGATTCTCATCAATCAGTTGACCAACTCGGTATTTGTAAGCAAAGAATGGCTTTTTATGTGATTGTAGCTAAGTCTCATCGAATGGTTGACTGATTCAGTGATTTGTGAGCTTAGAATGGCTTGTTATTGTGATTGATTCTCATCGAACAGTTGACAGATTCTGTGATTTGTAAGCTTAGATTGGCTTGGTACGTGATTGTAGATGATTGTTATAGAAGTGTTGACCAATTCTATAATTTGTAAGCTCAGAATGGATTGTTACATGATTGTAGCTGATTCTCATCAAATGGTTGACCGATTCAGCGATTTGTAAACTCATAATGGCTTGTTACGTGATTGTACTTGATTTTTATTGAATGGTTGACCGATTCAGTGATTTGTAAGCTCATAATGGTTGTTATGTGATTGTAGTTGATTCTCATCAAACGGTTGACCGATTCTGTAATTTGTAAGCTCAGAATAGATTGTTACATGATTGTAGCTAATTCTCATCAAATGATTGACCGATTCAGTGATTTGTAAGCTCAGAATAGCTTGTTACGTCATTGTAGTTGATTTTGATTAAACAGTTGACTGATTCGGTGATTTGTAATCTTAAAATAGATTGTTATGTGGTTGTAGCTGATTCTAACCGAATGGTTGACCGATTTGGTTATTTGTAAGCTCAGAATGGCTTGTTAAGTGATTATAATTGATTCTCATCGAATGGTTGACCGTTTCGGTGATTTGTAAGATCAAAATCATTTGTCACATGAATTTCATGATTTGTTAGCTCAGAATGGATTGTTACGTGATTGTAATTGATTCTCATCGAACGGTTGACCGATTCTGTGATTAGTAAGCTCAGAATGGCTTGTTATGAGATTGTAATTGATTCTAATCGAACGGTTGACCGATTCAGTGATTTTTAATCTCAGAAAGGCTTGTTGACAGATTCAATGATTTGTAAGCTTAGAATGGCTTAATATGTGATTTTATTGATCCTCATCGAACTTTTGACCGATTCACTGATTTGTAAGCTCAAAATGGCTTGTTACGTGATTGTAGCTTATTCTCATCGAACGATTCACCGATTTAGTGATTTGTAAGCTCAAAATGGCTTGTTATGTGATTGTAATTGATTCTCATCGAACAGTTGACCCACTCCTTGATTTGTAAGGTCAGAATAGCTTGTTACATGATTATAGCTGATTCTCATCACATGGTTAACCGATTTAGTGATTTGTAAGATCAGAATGACTTTTTACATGATTGTAATTGATTCTTATTGAACGGTTGACTGATTCAATGATTTGTATGCTCATAATATCTTTTTACATGATTGTAATTGATTCTCATCGAACGGTTGACCGATTCAGTGATTTGTAAGATCATAATGACTTGTTACGTGATTGTAATTGATTCTCATCGAACAGTTGACCAATTTGGTGATTCCTCAGCTTAGAAGGGGTTGTTACATGATTGAAGCTGATTCTCATCGAATGGTTGATTGATTCGATGATTTGTAAGTTCAGAATGGCTTATTATGTGCTTTTAGCTGGTACTCATTGAACAGTTGACTGATTCAGTGATTTGTAAGGTCAGAATGGCTTTTATGTGATTATAGTTGATTCTCATCGAACGGTTAAATGATTTGTGAGCTCAGAATGGCTTGTTACATGATTGTAACTCATTCTCATAGAACAATTCACCGATTCGGTGATTTGTAAGCACAGAATGGTTTGTTACATGATTGTAACAGATTCTCATTGAACAGTTGACCGATACGATGATTTGTACGCTAAGAATAGCTTGTTACGTGATTGTAGCTAATTATCATCTAACGGTTGACCGATTCAGTGATTTGTAAGCTCAAAATAGCTTGTTACATGATTGTAGTTGATTCTCATCAACTGGTTGATCAATTTAGTTATTTGTAAGCGCAGAATGGTTTGTTACGTGATTGTAGCTGATTCTCATCAAACGGTTGACCGATTCAGTGATTTGTAAGCTCAAAATGGCTAGTTACGTGATTGTAGTTGATTCTCATTGAACAGTTGACCAATTCAATGATTGGTCAGCTCAGAATGGCTTGTTACGTGATTGTAGCTGATTCTCATCAAATGGTTGACTGATTCATGAATTTATATGTTGGAAATCGCTTGTTACATGAATATAGCTGATTCTGATCATTTGATTGACCGATTTGGTGATTTGTAAGCTCAGAATAGCTTGTTATGTGATTATAGGTGATTCTTATCGAACAGTTGACTGATTCAGTAATTTGTAAACTTAGAATGGCTTGTTACATGATTGTTGTTGATTCTCCTTGAATAGTTGACTGATTCAGTGATTTGTAAGCTCAGAATGGCTTGTAGCATGATTGTAGTTGATTCTCATCGAACGATTGACTGATTTGATGATTTATAAGATCAGAAGGGCTTGTTACGTGATTGTAGCTGATTCTCACCAAGCAGTTGACCGATTCGGTGATTTGTAAGCTCAGAATGGCTTGTTACATGATTGTAATTCATTCTAACCGAACAGTTGATTGATTCGATAATTTGTAAGCTTAGAATGGCTTGTTACATGATTGTAGCTGATTCTTATCGAATAGTTGACCGATTCAGTGATTTATAAGATCAAAAGGGCTTGTTACGTGATTGGAATTGATTCTCAGCGAACGGTTGACTGATTCGGTGATTTGTAAGCTCAAAATGGCTTTTTACATGATTGTAATTGATTCTCATTGAATTGTTGAGCAATTCGATGATCTGTAAGCTCAAAATTGCTTGTTACGTGATCTTAATTGATTCTCATAGAATGGTTGGCCTATTTAATGATTTTTAAGCTCAGAATGGCTTGTTATCTAATTTGTAAACTCAATATGAATTTTTACTTGATTGTTATTGATTCTCATACGGTTGACTGATTTGATGATTTGTAAGCTCAGAATGGCTTGTTATGTGATTGTAGCTGATTCTCATCGAAGTGTTGACCGATTTGGTGATTTGTAAGCTCTGAATGACTCGCTACATGATTGTTGCTAATTCTCATTGAACGATTGATCGATTCGGTGATTTGTAAGCTCAAAATGGGTTTTTACATGATTGTAGCTCATTCTCACCGAACCATTGACTGATTTAGTGATCTATGAGCTCAGAATAGCTTGTTACATTATTGTAATCAATTCTCATCGAACGGTTGACTAATTCGGTGATTTGTAAGCTCAGAATGGTTTATTACATGATTGTAGCTAATTCTCAGCGAACGGTTGACTGATTTGGTGATTTGTTTACTTAGAATCGCTTGTTACGTGATTGTAGTTGATTCATATCAAATGGTTGATCAATTTGGTGATTTGTTAGCACATAATAGTTTGTTACGTAATTGTAGCTGATCTCATCGAACAGTTGACCGATTCGGTGATCTGTAAGCTTAGAATGGCTTGTTATGTGATTGTAGCTAATTCTCATCGAACGGTTGACTGATTCGATCATTTGTAAGCTCAGAATGGCATGTTACGTGATTGTAGCTGATTCTCACTGACAGGTTGACTGATTCTGTGATTTGTAAACTCAGAATAGCTTTTTAAATGATTGTAATTGATTCTCATTGACCGATTGAGCAATTCGGTGATTTGTAAACTCATAATGGCTTGTTACATGATTGTAGTTGATTCTAATCAAACGGTTGACCAATTCGGTGATTTATAAGCTCAGAATGGCTTGGTACGTGATTGTAGCTGATTCTCATCGAACGGTTGACCGATTTGGTTCTTTGTTAGCTGACAATGGCTTGTTACGTAATTGTAATTGATTCTTATCAAATAGTTGATCAATTCAGTGATTTGTAAGCTCAAAATAGCTTGTTAGGTGATTGTAGCTGATTCCCATCGACTGATACAGTGATTTGTAAGCTCAGAATGACTTGCTACTTGATTGTAGCTGATGCTCATTGAACGGTTGAACGATTCCATGATTTGTAAGTACAAAATGACTTTTTACATGATTCTAATTGATTCTCATCGAACGGTTGACCGATTCAGTGATTTGTAAGCTTAGAATGGCTTGTTACGTGATTGTAGTTGATTCTCATCGAATGTTTGACTGATTCGGTGATTCATAAGTTAAGAATGGCTTGTAACGTGATTGTAATTGAGTCTTATCAAGCAATTGATTGATTCGATGATTCGTAAGCTCAAAATGGCTTGTAACGTGATTGTAGTTGATTCTCATCGAATGGTTGATCGATTTTATGATTTGTACGTTCAAAATGACTTGTTACGTGATTGTAATTTATTCTCATCGAACGGTTGACCAATTCGGTGATTTGTAAGCTAATAATGGCTCGTTACATGATTGTAGCTGGTTCTCATCGAACGGTTGACTAATTACATTATTTGTAAGATCAAAATGTTTTGTTATATGATTGTAGCTAATTGTCATCAAACGGTTGATCGATTCGGTGATTTGTAAGCTTAGAATGGCTTGTTAAGTGATTGTAATTGATTCTCATCAAGTAGTTGACCGATTCGGTAATTTTTTAGCTCAAAATGGCTTGTTGCATGATTGTAGTTGATTCTCATCGAACATTTTACCAATTTGGTGATTTGTAAGCTCAGAATGGATTCTTACGTGATTGTAGCTGATTCTCACTAAAAGGTTGACTAGTTTAGTGATTTGTAAGCTTAAAATGGCTTGTTATGTGATTGTACCTAATTCTCATTGAACAGTTGACTGATTTAGGGATTTGTAAGGTTAAAATGGCTTGTTACGTGATTGTAGCTGATTCTCATGAAAAGGTTGACTGATTTGATGATTTCTAAGCTCAAAATGGCTTGATACATGATTGTACTTGATTCTCATCATATGGTTAACTGATTCGGTGATTTGTAAGCTTAGAATGGCTTGTTATGTGATTGTAATTGATTCTCATCAAACATTTAGCTCATTCGGTGCTTTGTAAGCTCAGAATGACTTGTTACATGATTGTAATTGATTCTCATCGAATGGTTGACCGGTTTGGTGATTTGAAAGTTCATAATAGCTTGTTACATGATTGTAGTTGATTCTCATCGAACGGTTAACCGATTCAGTGACTTGTATACTCAGAATGGCTTGTTACGTGGTAGTAGCTTATTTTCATCTCAGGGTTGACAGATTCAATGATTTGTAAACTCAGAATGACTTGTTACATGCTTGTAGCTGATTCTCATTGAATGGTTGACTGATTCAATATTTTGTAAGTTCATAATGGCTTGTTACGTGATTATAGATGATTCTCAATGAACGGTTGACCGATTCGATGATTTGTAAGATCGGAATCGATTGTTACGTGATTGTAATTGATTCTCATCGAATGGTTGACTAATTTGGTAATTCGTAAGCTCAGAATAGCTTCTTACATGATTGTTACATGGTTGTATGTGAATTCTCATCAAATGGTTGTCCGATTCGGTGATCTGTAAGCTCAGAATGACTTGTTATGTGATAGTAATTCATTCTTATCGAACGGTTGACCCATTCGGTGATTTGTAATCTTAGAATGGCTTGTTACGTGATTGTAGCTGATTCTCATCAAACGGTTGATCGATTTAGTGATTTGTAAGCTCAGAATGACTTGCCACGTGATTGTACTTGAGAGTCATCAAACGGTTGATGGATTCTATGATTTTTAAGCTCAAATGGCTTGTTACATGATTGTAGCTGATTTTGATCGAATAATTCATCGATTCGGTAATTTGTAAGCTCAAAATAGATTTTACGTGATTGTAGCTGATTCTCATCATACGGTTGACCGATTCGGTGATTTGGAATCTCATAATGGTTTATCATGTGATTGTAGCTGATTCTCTTCGAACAATTGACTGATTTGGTGATTTATAAGCTCAAAATGGCTTGTTAGATGATTGTAGCTGATTCTCATTGAACCGTTCACTGATTCGGTGATTTGTAAACTCAGAATGGCTTGTTACATTATTGTAATTGATTCTCATCGAACGGTTGATCGATTTAGTGATTTAGCTCATAATAGATTGTTACGTGATTATAACTGATTCTCAATGAACGGTTGACTGATTTGGTGATTTATAAGCTCAGAATGGCTTGTTACGCGAGTCTAGTGAATTCTCGCCAAACGGTTGACTGATTCGGTGATTTATAAACTTAGAATGGATTGTTACATGATTGTAATTGATTATCATTGAATGGTTGACCGATTCAGTGCTGTCAACTCAAAATGGCTTCTTACATGATTGTAAATGATTCTCATCAAACGGTTGACCGATTCAATGATTAGTAAGCTTAGAATGTAGTGTTACGTGATTGTAGCTGATTCTCACTAAACGGTTGACTGATTCAGTGATTTGTAAGGTCAGAATTAGTTGTTACGTGATTGTAGCTGATTCACATCAAATGGTTGAATGATTCAGTGATTTTTAAGCTCATAATGGCTTGTTACGTGATTGTTGTTGGTTTTGATCGAACGGTTGACTATTTCAGTGATTTGTAAGCTTAGAATGGCTTGTTACATTATTGTAATTGATTTTCTTCTAACGGTGATTGATTCGGTGATTTGTAAGCTTAGAGTGGCTTGTTACGTTATTGTACCTGATTCTCATCAAATGGTTGACCGATTCAATCATTTATAAGCTCAGAATGGATTGTTACATGATTATAGCTGATTTGGTGTTTTGTAAGCACACTATGGCTAGTCACATGATTGTAGATGATTCTCATCGAATGGTTGATTGATTTATTTCTAAGCTCAGAATGGCTTGTTACGTGATTGTAGCTGATTCTCTCCAAACGGTTGACCTATTCGGTGATTTGTAAGCTCAGATGGCTTGTTATGTGACTGTAATTGATTCTCATCGAATGGTTGACCGTTTCGATGATTTGTATGCTCAAAATGGCTTGTTATGTGATTATAGCTGATTCTCATTGAACGTTTGATCGATTCAGTTATTTGTAAGCTCAGAATGACTTATTAGGTGATTGTAGTTGATTCTCAACGAACGGTTCACCCATTTGATGATTTGTAAGCTCACAATGGCTTGTTATGTGATTGTAATTGATTCTCATCGAATGGTTGACCGATTCGGTGATTTGTAAGCTCAAAATGGCTTGTCAAGTGATTGTAGCTGATTCTCATCAAATAGTTGACCGATTCGGTGATTTGTAAGCTCAGAATGACTTGTTACATGATTGTAATTGATTCTCATCGAACGGTTGACCGATTCAGTGATTTATAAGCTCATAATGACTTGTTTCATGATTGTAGCTGATTCTCATTGAACGGTTGACTAATTCGAGGATTTGTAAGGTTAGAATGCATGTTACATGAGTGTAGTTGATTCTCATCAAACGGTTGACCGATTCAATGATTTGTAAGCTTAGAATGACTTGTTACGTGATTGTAACTGATTCGATGATTTGTAAGCTCAAAATGACTTGTTATGTGATGGTAGCTGATTCTCATCGAACGGTTGACTGATTGAGTGATTTGTAAGCTCAGAATGACTTGTTACATGATTGTAGCTAATTTTCATCGAACGGTTGACGGATTATGTGATTTGTAAGTTAAGAATGCTTGTTACATGATTGCAATTGATTCTAATCGAACAGTTGACCGATTCGATGATTAGTAATCTCATAATGGCTTGTTATGTGATTGTAACTTATTTTCATCGAATGATTGACATATTCGGTGATTTTTAAACTCAGAATGGCTTGTTACATAATTGTAGCTTATTCTCATTGAACGGTTGACCGATTCAGTGATTTATAAGTTCAGAATGGCTTGTTACGTGATTGAAGTTGATTCTCATCG
Source organism: Chamaecyparis obtusa (assembly GCA_027943335.1). NCBI lineage: Eukaryota > Viridiplantae > Streptophyta > Pinopsida > Cupressales > Cupressaceae > Chamaecyparis > Chamaecyparis obtusa. The sequence goes on from BSBK01002264.1 coordinate 1,612,304, forward strand.
AACGGTTGACTGATTCGGTGATTTATAATCTCAGAATAACTTTTTACATGAGTGTAGCTGATTCTCATGAAATAGTTGACCGATTCAGTGATTTGTAAACTCAGAATAGATTGTTACATGATTGTAATTAATTCTCATTGAATGGTTGACCGATTCGGTGTTGTAAGCTCATAATGGCTTCTTACATGATTATAAATGATTCTCATCAAACGGTTCACCGATTGAGTGATTCGTCAGCTCAGAATGGCTTGTTACATTATTGTAGCTGATTCTCATCAAACAGTTGACCGATTCGGTGATTTATAATCTAAGAATGTAGTGTTACGTCATATAGCTGATTCTCATCAAACGGTTGACCGATTCAGTGATTTGTAAGGTCAGAATTGCTTGTTACATGATTGTAGGTGATTCTCATCAAACAGTTGACTGAGTCAGTGATTTGTAAGCTCATAATGGCTTGTTACATTATTGTAATTGATTTTCATCTAACAGTGACCGATTCGGTGATTTGTAAGCTTAGAGTGGCTTGTTACGTTATTGTAAACTCAGAATAGATTGTTACATGATTGTAATTAATTCTCATTGAATGGTTGACCGATTCGGTGTTGTAAGCTCATAATGGCTTCTTACATGATTATAAATGATTCTCATCAAACGGTTCACCGATTGAGTGATTAGTCAGCTCAGAATGGCTTGTTACATTATTGTAGCTGATTCTCATCAAACAGTTGACCGATTCATTGATTTATAATCTAAGAATGTAGTGTTACGTCATGTAGCTAATTCTCATCAAACGGTTGGCCGATTCAGTGATTTGTAAGGTCAGAATTGCTTGTTACATGATTGTTGTTGGTTTTGATCAAACGGTTGACTGATTCAGTGATTTGTAAGCTCATAATGGCTTGTTACATTATTGTAATTGATTTTCATCTAACAGTGACCGATTCACTGATTTGTAAGCTTAGAGTGGCTTGTTACGTTAATGTACCTGATTCTCATTGAACGGTTGACCAAGTCAGTCATTTATAAGCTCAGAATGGCTTGTTACATGATTATAGTTGATTTGGTGTTTTGTAAGCACAATATGGCTAGTTACGTGATTGTAGATGATTCTCATTGAAAGGTTGACTGATTCGTTTGTTTATAAGCTCAGAATGGCTTGTTAGGTGATTGTAGCTGATTCTCTTCGAACAGTTGACTGATTCGATGATTTGTAAGCTTAGATGGCTTGTTACGTGATTGTAATTGATTCTCATCGAATGGTGGACCGTTTCAGTGATTTGTAAGCTCAGAATGGCTTGTTATGTGATTATAGCTCATTCTAATTGAACATTTGATCGATTCAATTATTTATAAGCTCAGAATGACTTATTACATGATTGTAGCTGATTCTTATCGAACGGTTCACCGATTCGGTGATTTGTAAGCTCAAAATAGCTTGTTATGTGATAGTAATTGATTTTCATCGAACAGTTGACCGAGTCGGTGATTTGTAACTTTAGAATGACTTGTTACATGATCGTTGCTAATTTTCATCGAATGGTTGACTGATTTGATGATTTGTAAGCTCAGAATGGCTTGTTACATGATTGTAGCTGATTCTCACTGAACGGTTGATTGATTCCATGATTTGAAAGCTCAAAATGGCTTGTTACATGATTGTAATGTTTTCTCATCGAATGGTTGACCGATTCGGTGATTTATTGGCACATAGTAGCTTGTTACGTGATTGTAGTTGATTCTCAGTGAACGGTTGACCGATTAGTTGATTTGTAAGCTCGGAATGGCTTGTTCCATGATTGTAGCTGATTCTCATTGAACGGTTCATTGATTCAGTGATTTGTAATCTCAATATGGCTTGTTACGTGATTGTAGCTGACTCTCATCAAATAGTTGACCAACTTGGTGATTTGTAAGCTCAAAATAGCTTGTTACGTGATTATAGTTGAGTCTCACTGAACGGTTGACCCGTTCAGTGATTTGTAAGCTCAAAATGGTTTGTTACATGATTGTAGCTGATTCACATCGAATGGTTCACCGATTTGGTGATTTGTAAGCTCAAAATGGCTTGTCACGTGATTGTAGCTGATTCTCATCGAACGGTTGACCGATTCAGTGATTTGTAAGCTCACAATGGCTTGTTACATGATTGTAATTTATTCTCATCGAATGGTTGACCGCTTTAGTGATTTGTAAGCTCAGAATGGCTTCTTACATGATTGTAGCTGATTCTCATTGAACAGTTGACTAATTCGATGATTTTTAAGGTTAGAATGCGTGTTACATGATTGTAGTTGATTCTCATCGAATGGTTGACCGATTTAGTGATTTGTAAGTTTATAATGACTTGTTACGTGATTGTAGCTGATTCGATGATTTATAAGCTCAAAATAACTTGTTGCATGATGGTAGCTGATTCTCATCCAACAATTGACCGATTCAGTGATTTTTAAGCTTAGAATAGCTTGTTACGTGATTGTAGCTGATTTTCATCGAACGGTTGACCAATTATGTGATTTGTAAGTTAAGAATGGCTTGTTACATGATTGCAATTGATTCTCATCGAACAGTTGACCGATTCGATGATTCATAATTTTAGAATGGCTTGTTATGTGATTGCAGCTTATTTTCATCGAATGATTGACCGATTCGATGATTTGTAAACTCAGAATGGCTTGTTACGTGATTCTAACTTATTCTCATCGAATGGTTGACCGATTCGGTGATTTGTAAATTTAGAATGACTTGTTACATGATTGAAGTTGATTCTCATCAAACAGTTGACCAATTCGATCATTCGTAAGCTTAGAATGGCTTGTTATGTGTTTTTAACCTATTATCATCGAACTGTCGATCGATTCGGTGATTTGTAAACTCAGAATGGCTTGTTACATTATTGTAGTTGATTCTCATCAAACTGTTGACCAATTTGGTGATTCATATAAGCTTAGAATGGCTTGTTACAGGATTTTAGTTCATTCTCATCGAACGGTTGACCGATCAAGTGATTTGTAAGCTTAGAATGGCCTGTTACATGATTGTAGCTGATTCTCATCGAACGGTTGACTAATTTAATGATTTGTAAGCTCAAAATGGCTTGTTACGTGATTGTAGCTGATTCTCGTTAAACGGTTGACCGATTTGGTGATTTGTAAGCTTGTTACATGATTGTAGTTCATTCTCATCGAACGGTTGACTGATTCGGTGATTTGTAAGTTCAGAGTGACTTGTTACATGATTGTAGTTGATTCTCATCAAACATTTGACGGATTCAGTGATTTATAATCTCAGAATGGCTTGTTACATGATTGTAGCTGATTCTCATCGAACAGTTGACCGATTCGGTGATTTGTAAGCTTATAATGGATTGTTACATAATTGTAGCTGATTCTCATCAAACGGTTGACCAATCCAGTGATTTGTAAGCTCAGAAATAGCTTGTTACATGATTGTAGCTAATTCTGATCGAACAATTGACCGATTTGATGATTTATAAGCTTAGAAAGGCTTGTTATGTGATTATAGCTGATTTTCATGGAACAATTGACCGATTTGATGATTTGTAAGCTCAGAATGGTTTGTTACATGATTTAGTTGATTATCATTGAACGGTTGACCAATTCAATGATTTGTAAGTTCAAAATAGATTGTTATGTGATTGTAGCTGATTCCCATCAAACAGTTGACCGATTCGGTGATTTGTAAGCTCAGAATGACTTTTTACATAATTCTAGTTAATTTTCATTGAACGGTTAACCGATTCAGTGAATTGTAAGCTTAGAATGGCTTGTTACATGATTGTTGTTCATTCTCATTGAACCGTTGGCCGATTCGATGATTTGTAAGCTCAGAATGGCTTATTATGTGATTGTAGTTGATTTTGATTGATCAGTTGATTGATTCGGTGATTTGTAAGCTTAGAATGACTTGTTACGTGATTGTTGCTAATTCTGATCGAAAGGTTGACCAATTCAGTGATTTGTAAGCTCATAATGCTTACAAATTAGCTATGTGATTGTAGCTGATTCTCATCGAAAGATTGATCGATTCGGTGATTTGTTATGTGTGTTATACACTAAATTTGTGCCTCTGATCTCAAGCTCTCGTAGTCTTGATAATCTAGTATAACATGGGACTCATCTCAAGGTTGTGGGACCCTTTGCTAACCGAGATGAGACCTCTAGATTGTAGGCTAGTTCCACTTGGATAATCACCCTGATTTGCTCTTAAAATGAAAGTAAACTTTGAGGGGAAAGGGATAGAAGGAGTGCATGGAAAGGGAAATAACAGAAAGCAGATCTACCTACTAGGTGATACACTGAAACTAGGGTTTGGATCTCAGTATAGAGGGATGAGATCAATAGAGAAATCAGGTTTAATAAGTCACCACTCACTGGATAGGTTTGCATAAGTAATTCATAGGAAGGCTTGAACAAAGGACTCAACCTATGACCTGCAAACAAACATCCTTTTCTACAACTAGGTGTAGGAATGAGACAAGGCTACTAGGGGATGTAGTATACCCACAAAATATCTAAATCAGATCGGACACAGGAAACACACAAAATTGCAAAAAGTAAGAGTAACTAGGAACCCCAATTTCTATTGACAACATTCATAACCTTCAATCCAATAAGAGACAAACTCAAACAAGAAGGCATGAGGATAACAAGAGTGCCACAGAATGCTTTGCAATATTTGAATTCATCAATAAAAACTTACAAGATGTGGGAAACTAGAGAGTAGGAAGGAATGCTATAGATAGTTTTCCAAGAAAAGAGCCTTTTTTATTTTTTACAAAATGTCAATTCTAAGCACTACAAGCTCCAAAAAAAAGAATATATATATCCCCTGCACGTAGGCAGGAATCAAAATATCTCTGAATTAGGGCTACATAGATATGCATTATAATAATCACCCCTAAACTCGGTCACTTCTGATCATAAATGTGTTTCTGTAAATATCTCAACCGATCAGACATTTCTTTGCGTGTCCATCCCTGAACCGCAATCAACATGCAAACAAAAGACCTCATCCATCTACCTCTCTGCAAGCTGGACTCTGTCATGACTGTTCAAATCCAATCCCAGATCCTGGAAAGGACCCAAAACGACAGTCTAGATAACTCTGCACATTCTTCCAACTGCAACCGCCCCTGAAATCATCAATTCTAGCTACCCGCAAAAATCTCCCTCAGAAGAAAGCTCATAAAAAAAACAAAAGGCCGCTCTGCTTTGAAATGAACTTGGTCGCAAGATCGCATGAAGCTAGGAAGCCACATGCTTCCTTGAAAACTGCCATTGCTTGACAAAGCAATGGTCGCATGATCGCATGAGGCCGAAAGGCTTCATGTGATCATGCGACAAGCTTTTTTTTTAAATCTGTCACACAAAATGCCTCGGACCTGCAAGGAAAGCCACCTCAGCATCCCTACAAAAAGGTCATCGGTCGCATGATCGCATGAGCGCAAAAGGCTTCATGCGATCATGCAACAAGCTTTTTTAAATCTACCTCCGCTTGCCACAAATATTTGGGCCCAAGATGCACTGCAAACTTAACCCCGGTTTCACCCCAGGTCACCTTTCTCCTCTAGTCGCCAAGTCGTGCTATCTTTCTTAACCTCGGGCACCTCTTAGCGACCACGTGAAACATGTTCCACTTGCGCAACTGCGCAGAGCCTACCAACCCCAGGCCCACAAGATTCGCCACCTGTCAAACTTGCCACGTGGCCCAACAAGAGCCGACCACACGGCTAGACCCACAACCACACCACAGGAAAGCACCAAAAAATCCAATGGTGGTCGCATGATCGCATGAGATTGAAAGATCCCATGTGAACATGCGACAGCCATTGGATTTCACATTTGCGGAGCTAGATGCTACTGCCGGCCCACTGCAGACTCTGCCGATCGCCATCAAAACCACTGACGGTTTGTTGCATGGTCGCATGGGCTCGGAAGAGCCCATGTGATCATGCGACCAACTGGGAAATGCTAACCACTAACCACCACTAAAGTCCACAGATCTTTGCTTGACTGCTTACCGCTTGTCGCATGATCGCATGCGGCCAGGAAGGCCTATGCGATCATGCGACCAACTGCATGGTGCCAACCAATGACCGCCAGACATTGGAGTTGACCACCGAATCTACATCAACGATTATCATATGATCTCATGGGATCAGAAGATCCCATGCAATCATGTGACAACCATCGGATCTTCTCTGCACTGAACTGGGACCTGCCTATCAGAGTTGCGCGCTTAGGGTCGAAAACACAGAAGGGGTGTCGAAAACACACTAAGTTTTTGGGCCAAAGGCAGAAAACACACTGGACTCTCAACACTAAAAGACAGAAAACACAGAGGGTTTCGACACTTGAGCACTTCTTCTAAAAAAAAGACTGCGGCCAAAAAATGAATGACGGGGAATTTTTGGGCAACAATGTGATTGTAGCCAATTCTCATCAAACGGTTGACCGTTTCGATGATTTGTAAGATCAGAATGGTTTGTCACGTGATTGTAATTGATTCTCATCGAAAGGTTGATTGATTTGGTTATTTGTTAGCTCAAAATGGATTGTTACATGATTGTAATTAATTTTCAACAAACCATTCACCGATTTGGTGATTTGTTAGCTTAGAATGGCTTGTTACGTGATTTTAATTGAATCTAATGGAACGGTTGCCCGATTCGGTGCTTTGTAAACTTAGAATGGCTTATTTCATGGCTATAGCTGATTCTCATCAAATGGTTGGACCAATTCGGTGATTTGTAAACTTAGAATGGCTTATTTCATGGTTGTAGCCGATTCTTATCAAACGGTTGACCGATTTGGTGATTTGTAAGCTCAGAATGGCTTGTTACGTGATTGTAGCTGATTCTCATCAAACGGTTGACCGATTCATTGACTTGTAAGATCATAATTGCTCCTTACATGATTGTAATTAATTCTCATCGAATGGTTGACCGATTCAATAATTTGTAAGCTCAGAATGACTTATTACGTCATTGTAATTGATTCTCATAGAACGGTTGACTGGTTCGGTCATTTGTAAGCTCAAAATGGCTTGTTACATTATTGTAATTGATTCTCATTGAATGGCTTGTTAGCTCAAAATGGCTTGTTACGTGCTTGTAGCTGATTCTCATCGAACGCTTAACTGATTTGGTGATTTGTAATCCCGAATGGCTTGTTACGTGATTGTAGCTGATTCTCATCAAATGGTTGACTGATTCCGTGATTTGTAAGCTCAGAATGGTTTGGTACATGATTGTAGTTGATTCTCATCGAACGGTTGACCGATTCGATGATTTGTAAGCTCAGTGTTACATGATTGTAATTCATTCTTATTGAACGGTTGATCGATTCGGTGATTTATAAGCTTAGAAACACTTGTTACGTAATTGTAGCTAATTCTCATCGAATTGTTGACCAATTCGGTGATTTCTAAGCTCAAAATGGCTTGTAATGTGATTATAGCTCATTCTCATCCAACGGTTGAATGATTTAGTCATTGGTAAGCTCAGAATGGCTTCTTACATGATTGTAGGTTATGCCCATTGAACGGTTGACCGACTCGGTGAATTGTAAGCTCAGAATGCCGTGTTATATGATTGTATTTGATTCTCACCGAATGGTTGACCGATTCAATGATTTGTAAGCTCAGAATGACTTGTTACGTGATTGTAGCTAATTCTCATTGAATGGTTGAATGATTTGGTGATTTGTAAGCTCAGACTGGCTTGTTACGTGATCGTAGTTGATTCTCATTGAATGGTTGACCGATTCAGTGATTTGTAGGCTCAAAATTGCTTGTTAGGTGATTGTACCTGATTCTTATTGATAGTTGATGGATTCAATGATTTGTAAGCTGAGAATGGCTTGTTATGTGATTGTAATTGATTCTCATCGAATGATTGACCGATTTGGTGATTTGTAAGCTCAGAATGGCTTGTTACATGATTGTAATTCATTCTCATCGAACAGTTGACCGATTCGGTGATTGGTAAGCTCAGAATGGCTTGCTACATGATTGTAGCTAATTCTCCTTGAACTATTGATTGATTCAGCGATTTATAAGCTCAGAATGGCTTGTTACGTGATTTTAACTATTTCTCACCAAACGGTTGACCGATTTCATGATTTGTCAGCTCAGAATGGCCTATTACATGATTGTAATTGATTATCATCGAATGATTAACCGATTTGGTGATTTGTAAGATTAGAATTGTTTGTTACGTGATTGTAATTGATTCTCATCGAACGGTTAACCGATTCGGTGATTTGTAAACTCAGAATGGCTTATTTCATGGTTGTAGCTGATTTTCATCGAATGGTTGACTGATTTGGTGATTTGTAAGCTCAGAATGGCTTGTTACGTGATTGTAGCTGATTCTTATCGAACGGTTGACCAATTCGGTGATTTGTAAGCTCAGAATGGCTCGTTAGAGATTGTAATTAATTCTCATCGAATGGTTGACCGATTCAGTGATTTGTAAGCTCAGAATGACTTATTATGTCATTGTAATTGATTTTCATAGAATGTCTTGTTAGCTGATTATAATTAATTCTCATTGAACGGTTGACATCATTGATTTATAAACTTCGAATGGCTTGTTATGTGATTGTAGCTAATTCTCATCGAACGGTTGACTGCTTTGAGGATTTGTAAGCTTAGAATGGCTTGTTACGTGATTATAGCTCATTCTCATTGAACAGTTGACAACTTCAATGATTTGTAAGCTCAGAATGGCTTGTTACATCATTCTAGTTGATTCTTATTGAATGGTAGACCGATTAGGTGAATTGTTAGCACAGAATGGCTTGTTAAGTGATTGTAGCTGATTCTCATGGAACAGTTGACTGATGCAGCGAAGTGCAACCTCAGAACAATTTGTTATATGATTTTAGCTTATTGTCATCGAATGGTTGATTGATTCGATGATCTAAAACCTCAGAATGATCTTTTTTGCGATCTTAGTTGATTCTCATCGAATGAATGATAGATTCGCTAATTTTTAAGCTCATAATGGCTTATTACGTGATTGTAGCTGATTTTCATCAAACACTTCATCGATTCAGTGATCTAAAACCTCAGAATGGTGTGTTACGCGCCTATATCTTATTCTCATCGAACAGTTGATTGAGTAGGTGATCTGCAACCTCAGATCAACTTGTTAAATGATTGAAGTTGATTCTCATCAAACATTTGATTGATTCAGTGATTTGAACCTTAGAATGATCTTTTATGTTATTGTAGTTGATTCTCATCGAATGGTTGACTAATTCAGTGATTTGTAAGCTTAGAATAGCTTGTTATGTGATTTCACTTGATTCTCATCAAACGCTAGACCGATTTGGTGATATGTTAGCTCGCAATGGTTTGTTACGTGATTGTAGCTGATTCTCATCGAACGGTTCACCGATTCGATGATTTGTAAGCTTAGAATGGCTTGTTACATGAGTAGGGCTGATTCTAATCAAACGGTTGACCGATTCGGTGATTTGGAAGCTCAAAATGCCTTATTACATGATTGTAATTAATTCTCATTGAACGGTTGACTGATTTGGTGATTTGTAAGCTCAAAATGGTTTGTTACGTGATTGTAGCTGATTATCATTGAACGATTAACCGATACGGTGATTTGTAAGCTCAGAATGGCTTGTTAGGTGATTGTAATTAATTCTCATTGAATGGCTGACCGATATGGTGATTGTATTTCATTCTCATCCGACGGTTGATCGATTTGATGATTTGTAAGCTCATAATGGCTTGTTACGTGATTGTAATTGATTTTCATGGAACGGTTGATTGGTTCAGTGATTTGTTACTTGATTGTAGTTGATTCTCATTGAACGGTTGATCGATTCACTGATTTATAATCTCAAAATGGTTTTTTATGTGATTGTAGCTGATTCTCATCGAACGGTTGATAGATTCGGTTATTTCTAAGCTCAGAATGGCTTGTTACATTATTTAATTGATTCTCATCAAATGCTTGACCGATTCAGTGATTTATAAGCTCAGAATGGATTGTTATGTGATTGTAATTGATTCTAATCGAATGGTTGACCGATTCGGTGTTGTAAGCTCAGAATGGCTTATTACGTGATTGTAATTGATTCTCATCGAACGGTTGACCGATTCAGATATTCGTATGCTCAAAATGGCTTGTTACGTTATTGTAGCTAGTTCTCATCAAACGATTGACCGATTCGGTGATTTGTAAGCTCAGAATAGCTTGTTCCGTGATGGTAGTTGATTCTCATCGAACGGTTGACCGTTTCACTAATTTTTAAGATGAGAATGGTTTGTCAAATGATTGTAATTTATTCTCATGTAAAGGTTGACCGTTCGGTGATTTGTTAGCTCAGAATGGATTGTTACATGACTGTAATTGATTCTCATTGAACGGTTGATCGATTCGGTGATTTTTAAGCTTAGAATGGCTTGTTACGGGATTGTAACTGATTCTCATCGAACTGTTGATTGATTCATTGATTTGTAAGCTAAGAATGGCTTGTTACAGTATTGTAACAGATTCTAATCAAACGGTTGACTGATTCGGTAATTTGTAAGCTCAAAATGGCTTGTTACGTGATTGTAGCTAATTCTCATCGAACAGTTGACAAACTCAGTGATTTGCAAGGTCAGAATGGATTGTTACATGATTGTAACTGATTTTCATCAAATGGTTGACCGATTTGGTGATTTGTAAGCTCAGAATGGCTTGTAACGTGGTTGTAGTTGATTTTAATCAAACAGTTGACCAATTCAGTGATTTATAAGCTTAGAATTGCTTGTTACATGATTGTAGCTGATTCTTATCAAACAGTTGACCGATTCAGGGATTTGTAAGCTCAGAATAGCTTTTTACCTGATTGTAGCCCATTCTCATCGAACGATTGACCATTTCAGTGATTTGTAAGATTAGAATGATTTGTAATTGATTCTCATCGAAAGGTTGATCGATTCGATGGTTTGTTAGCTCAAAATGGATTGTTACGTGATTGTAAGTGATTCTCATCAAACGGTTGATTGATTTAGTGATTCGTATACTTAGAATGGCTTGTTACATGATTGTAAGTGAGACTCATCGAACAATTGACCGATTAAGTGATTTGTAAGCTCAGAATGTCTTGTTACGTGATTGTAGTTGATTCTCGTCGAACACTTGACCGATTCGGTAATTTGTAAGCTCAGAATGGCTTGGTACATGATTGTAGCTGATTCACATCAAATGGTTCTCTGATTCAATGATTTGTAAGGTCAGAATGGCTTGTCACGTGATTATATCTGATTCTCATGAAATAGTTGATCGATTTGATGATTTGTAAGCTCACAATGGATTGTTACGTGATTGTAATTGATTCTCCTCAAACGATTGATCAATTCGATGATTTGTAAGCTTAGAATGGCTTGTTACATGATTGTAGTTGATTCTAATCAAATGGTTGACTGATTCGGTGATTTGTAAGCTTAAAATGCTTGTTATATGATTGTAATGATTCTCATTGAACGGTTGACCGATTCAGTGATTTGTAAGCTTAGAATGGCTTGTGACGTGATTGTAGCTAAGTCTTGTCAAACGATTGACCAATTCAGTTATTTGTAAGCTCAGAGTGACTTGTTACATGATTTTAGCTGATTCTCATCGAACAGTTGACCGATTGGTGATTTGTAAGCTCAGAAAGGATTGTTACATGATTGTAACTAATTCTCATCGAACAATTGATCGATTATGTGATTTGTAAGTGAAGAATGGCTTGTTACGTGATTGCAATTAATTTTCATCGAATAATTGACTGATTCGGTGATCCGTAAGCTTAGAAAGGTTGTTATGTGATTGTAGCTTATTTTAATCAAATGATTGACCAATTCGGTGATTTGTAAGCTCAGAATGGCTTGTTACATGATTGTAGCTTATTCTCATCGAACGATTGACCGATTCAGTGATTTGTAAGCTCAGATTGGTTTGTTACGTGATTGAAGCTAATTCTCATTGAACAGTTAACCGATTCGGTGATCCGTAAGCTCAAAATGGCTTGTTATGTGATTGTAACCTATTGTCATCAAACAGTCAACCGATTCAGTGATTTGTAGCTTATAATGGCTTGTTAAATGATTCTAGCTGATTCTCATCGAAAGGTTGACCGATTCGATGATTTGTATGCTCAAAATGGCTACTCAGAATAACTTGTTACGTGACTATAATTGATTTTCATCAAACGGTTGATCGATTCGATGATTTGTAAGCTCAGAATGGCTTGGTACATGATTGTAATTGATTCTCATTGAACGATTGACCAATTTGGTGATTTGTAAGTTTAGAATGGCTTGTTACATGATTGTAGCTGATTCTCATCAAAGATTTGACTGATCCGGTGATTTGTAAGCTTAGAATGGCTTGCTACATGATTGTAGCTGATTCTCATCTAACGGTTGACAAATTTGGTGATTTATAAGCTTAGAATGACTTGTTACATGATTGTAGCCAATTTTAATTGCACGGTTGATCAATTCATTGATTTGTAAGCTCATAATGGCTTGTTACGTGATTGTAAATAATTCTCATCGAATGGTTGACTAGTTTGGTGATTTATAAGCTCAGAATGGCACGTTACATGATTGTAGTTGATTCTCATCGAAGAGTTGACCAATTCGATGAAAGCTCAAAATGGCTTGTTACCTGATTGTAGCTGATTCTCATTGAACGGTTGACCGATTCGATGATTTGTAAGCTCAGAATGGATTGGCAGGTTATTGTAACTGATTCTCATCAAACGGTTGACCGATTCGATGATTTGTAAGTTGAAAATGGCTTATTATGTGATTGTGGCTAATTTTGATCGAACGGTTGACCGATTCTGTGATTGGTAAGCTCAAAAAGTCTTGTTATGTGATTATAGTTGATTTTCATCAAACAATTGACCGATTCAGTGATTTGTAAGTTCAGAATGGCTTGTTACAAGATTGTATTTGATTATCATCGAATGGTTGACCGATTCATTGATTTGCAAGCTTAGAATGGATTGTTACATGATTGTAGCTGATTCTCATCAAATGGTTGACGATTTAGTGATTTGTCAGCTCAGAATGGCTTGTTACATGATTGTAGTTGAGTTTGATTGAATGGTTGACCGATTCAATGATTTGTACGCTCATAATGACTTATAAGATCAGAATGGTTTGTCACATTATTGTAATTGATTCTCATCAAAAGGTTGACCGATTCAGTAATTTGTTAGCTCATAATGGATTCTTACATGATTGTAATTGATTCTCATCAAACGGTTGACCAATTCGGTGATTAGTAAGTTCATAATAGCTTGTTACGTTACTGTAGCTTATTCTCATCAAATGGTTGACCGATTCGGTGTTTTTTAATCTCAGAATGGCTTGTTCATGATTGTAGCTGATTCTCATCGAATGGTTGACCGATTCAGTATTTTCTAAGGTCAAAATGGCTTGTTACGTCATTGTAAATTATTGTCATCAAATCGTTCCCCAATTTGGTGATTTGTTAGCTCATAATGGCTTGTTACATGATTGTAGCTGATTTTAATCAAATGGTTGATCGATTCGATGATTTGTAAGCTCATAATGGCTTGTTACGTGATTGTAATTGATTCTCATTAAATGGTTGACTGATTCAGTGATTTTTAAGCGCAGAATGGTTTGTTACATGATTGTAGCTAATTCTCATCAAACGGTTGACCGATTCAGTGATTTGTAAGCTCAGTGTTACATGATTGTAATTGATTTTCATCGAACGGTTGTTCGATTTAGTGATTTGTAAGCTCAGAATGGCTTGTTACATAATTGTAGCTAATTCTCATCAAACAGTTGACCGATTTGGTGATTTCTAAGCTCAAAATAGCTTGTCATGTGATTGTAGCTCATTCTCATCAAACGGTTGACCGATTCGGTCATTTACAAGCTCAGAATGGCTTCTTACATGATTGTAGCTTATGCCCATTGAACTGTTGACCGATTCGGTGAATTGTAAGCTCATAATGGCTTGTTATGTGATTGTATTTGATTCTCACTAAACGGTTAACTGATTTAGTGATTTGTAAGCTCTGAATGGCTTGTTACGTGATTGTAGCTGATTCTCATCGAACGGTTGATTGATTCGATGATTTGTAAGCTCAGAATGACTTGTTACGTGATTGTAGCTATTTCTCAATGAATGGTCAACCGATTCGGTGATTTGTAAGCTCAGAATGGCTTTTTAGGTGATTGTACCTGATTCTTATCGATAGTTGATGGATTTGATGATTTGTAAACTCAAAATGGCTTGTTACATGATTGTAAAATATTCTCATCGAACAGTTGACCAATTCGATGGTTTTTAAGCTCAAAATGGCTTGTTACATGATTGTAGCTTATTGTCATCAAATGATTTATCATTTCAGTGATTTGAAAGCTCAGAATGGCTTGTTACGTGATTATACCTGATTCTCATCGAATGGTTGACCAATTCTCTGATTTGTTAGCTCAAAATGTCTTGTTACCTGATTCTCGTATAACGGTTGACCGATTCAGTGATTTGTAAGCTCAAAATATCTTTTTATGTGATTGCAGTGGATTCTCAACAAATTGTTGACAGATCCGGAGACTTGTAAGCTTAGAATGGCTTATTACGTGATTGTAGCTGATTCTCATCAAACGGTTGACCGATTTGGTTAACTGCAACCTCAGAACAACTTTTTACCCAATTTTAGTTGATTGTCATCGAATGGTAGACCGATTTGGTGATCTATTAGCACAGAATGGCATGTTATGTTATTGTAGCTGATTCTCATTGAACGGTTGACTGATGTGGTGAATTGCAACCTTAGAATAACTTGTTATGTGATTTTAGCTGATTGTCATTGAACGGTTGACTGATTCGATGATCTAAAACCTCAGAAGGATCTTTTTTGCGATCGTAGTTGATTCTCATCTAATGAATGACAGATTCATAGATTTGTAAGCTTAGAATGGCTTATTACGTGATTGTAGCTGATTTTTATCGAACACTTCACCGATTCGGTGATCAAAAACCTCAGAATGGTGTGTTACGCCCCTGTATCTGATTCTCATCAAATAGTTGATCAAGTCGGTGATCTGCAACCTCAAATTGACTTGTTACATGATTGTAGTTGATTCTCATCGAACATTTGACTGATTTAGTGATCTACAGCCTTAGATTAATCTTTTATGTTATTGTAGTTGATTCTCATCGAATGGTTGACCGATTCAATGATTTATAATTTTAAAATAGCTCGTTACGTGATTGTAGTTGATTCTCATCAAATAGTAGACTGATTTGTAAGCTTAGAATGGCTTGTTACGTGATTAGAGTTCAGAATGGTTTGTCCGAATGTATTACATAATTGTAATTGAGTCTCATCGAACGGTTGACTAATTTGGTGATTTGTAAGCTCTTAATGGCTTGTTACGTGATTGTATTTGATTCTCATTGGACGGTTGATCAATTTGGTGATTTTTATGCTTAGAATGGCTTATTACGTGATTGTAATTGATTCTCATAGAATGGTTGATTGGTTCAGTGATTTGTAAGCTCATAATGACTTGTTACATGATTGTAATTAATTCTCATCAGACGGTTGATCGATTTGGTTATTTGTAAACTCATAATGGCTTGTTACATGATTAGAGCTGATTCTAATCGAACGGTTGACTGATTTAATGATTTGTAAGCTCAGAATGGCTTTTTAGAATAGTAGGGGCACTGCTCGACTCGATTCTAGCAGGCCCCTTCAATTCTATAGGTGCCCTCAAATTCTATGGGGCAGTGGGATCTATCTGAGCACGATGTGGTGGGTTGAATAGTGACGGCTGGAGTCGTATCCCGGTCCTCTGATAAATCATAGCTCCAAGGGAGAGAAATAAAGTCCGATCGACGTTTGATGCGTGCTTTGATATGACATCCATAGCTGAGCAGTGATCTATAGCTGGGATATCCGGATGTTAGCACTGTTCCGTTATGATTGGCGAATCGAACGAACAGTGATGAACCACATGCATCTTTTGCGGAGACCCATATAGAGTTCAATTAACCAACTATCCTTATTCCCAGTGTGCTTCCTCATTGTTCCGGCCGACATCTCATTCAGAATCTGGTATCCAATTACGCGAATGATTGTAGCTGATTTTCATTGAACGGTTACCAATTCGATGGTTTGTAAGCTCAGAATGGCTTGTTATGTGATTGTAGTTGATTCTCATCGAATGGTTGACCAATTTGGTGATTTGTAAGGTCAGAATGGCTTGTTACATGATTTTAGCGGATTCTTATCGGACGGTGATAGATTTGGTGATTTGTAAGGTTATAATAGCTTATTACGTGATTGTAATTAATTCTCATCGAATGGTTCACTGATTCGGTGATTTGTAAACTCAGAATAGCTTGTTACGTGGTTGGAGCTGATTCTCATCGAATGGTGACCGATTCGACGATTTGTAAGCTTAGAATAGCTTGTTACGTGATTCTAATTGATTCTCATCGAACGGATGACCGATTCGGTGATTTGTAAGCTCAGAGTGGCTTGGTACGTGATTGTAATTTAGTCTCATTGAACAATTGACCGACTTTTTGATTTGTAAGCTCAGAATGGCTTGTTAGATGATTGTAGCTGATTCTCATCGAACGGTTGACCGATTCGATGATTTGTAAGCTCAGAATGGCTTGTTACATTATTGTAGCTGATTCTCATCAAACGGTACACTGATTCAAAAATTTGTAAGCTCAAAATGACTAGTTATGTGATTGTAGTTGATTCTTATCGAATTGTTGACCGATTCAGTGATTCATGAGCTCAGAATGGCTTGTTACATGATTGTAGCTAATTTTCATCAAACAGTTGACTGATTCAAAGATTTGTCAGCTTATAATGGTTTTTTACGTGATTGTAATTGATTCTCATCGAATAATTACTTGATTGGGTGATTTGTAAGCTTAGAATGGTTTGTTACATTATTGTAGCTGATTCTCATTGAACGGTTGACTGATTTGGTGATTTGTAAGCTCAAAATGGCTTGTTACATGATTGTAGCTCATTCTCACCAAACGGTTGACCAATATGGTGATTTGTAAGCTCAGAATGGCTTGTTACGTGATTGTATTTGATTCTCATCAGACGGTTGATCGATTCGGTGATTTATAAGCTTAGAATAGCTTGTTACATGATTGTAAATAAATCTCATAGAACGGTTGATTTGTTCAGTGATTTGTAAGCTCAAAATGACTTGTTACATGATTGTAATTAATTCTCATGGAATATTTGACAGATTCGGTGATTTGTAAGCTCATAATGTCTTGTTACGAGATTGTAATTGATTCTCAGAAAACGGTTGACTGGTTCGATGATTTGTAAGCTCATAATGGCTTGTTACGTAATTGTAATTGATTCTAATCAAATGATAGAGCGATTCGATGTTTTGTAAGGTCATAATGGCTTGTTATGTGATTGTAACTAATTCTCATTGAACCGTTGGCCAATTCAGTCATTTTTAAGCTTATAATAGCTTGTTACGTGATTTTAGCTAATTATCATTGAACGGTTAACCAATCCGGTGATAAGTAAGTGCAAAATGGTTTGTTACATGATTGTAGCTAATTCTCATGGAACAGTTGATCGATTCGGTTATTTGTAAGCTCAAAATAGCTTGTTACATGATTGTAGCTGATTCTCATCGAACGGTTCATCAATTAAGTGATTTGTAAGATTAGAATGACTTGTTACATGATTGTAATTTATTCTCATCGAACGGTTGACCGATTCGGTGATTTGTAAGCTCAGAATAGATTTTTACGTGATTGTAATTGATTCTCATCGAACGGTTGACTGATCGATGATCGGTAAGCCCAAAATGGCTTGTTGCATGATTGTAATTGATTCTGATCAAATGATAGACCGATTCGATGATTCATAAGCTCAGAATGGTGTGTTACATGATTCTAATTTATTCTCATCGAACGGTTGACCGATTCAGTGATTTGTAAACTGAGAATAGATTTTTATGTGATTGTAATTGATTTTCATCGAACGGTTGACTAATCAGTGATTTTTAAGCTCAGAATGGCTTGTTGCGTGATTGTAGCTAACTCTCAACAAATAGTAGCTTATTCTAATCGAACAGTTGATAGATTTAAGGATTTGTAAACTCAGAATAGCTTGTTATGTGATTATAATTGATCCTCATTGAATGGTTCACCGATTCAATATTTTGTAGGCTCAGAATGGCTTGTTATGTGATTCTAGCTTATTCCCATCGAACGTTTATAGATTCAGTGATTTGTAAACTTAGAATAGTTTGTTACATGATTATAATTGATTCTCATTGAACAGTTCACCGATTCGATGATTTGTAAGCTCAGAATGACTTGTTACGTGATTGGAGCTGATTCTCACCGAACGGTGACTGATTCAGTGATTTGTAAGCTCAGAATGGCTTGTTATATGATTGTAGCTGATTCTCATCGAACAGTTCACCGATTCGGTGATTTATAAACTCATAATGGCTTGTTACATGATTGTAGCTTATTCTAAGTGAACGGTTAACCGATTCAATGATTTGTAAGCTCACAATAGCTTGTTACATTATTGTAGCTGATTCTCATCAAACGGTAGATCGATTCAGTGATTTGTAAACTCAAAATGACTAGTTATGTAATTGTAGCAGATTCTCATCGAAAGGTTGACCAATTCGGTGATTCGTAAGCTTAGAATGGTTTTTACGTGATCATAGATGATTCTCATCGAACAGTTGACTGATTCGGTGATTTGTAAGCTGAGAATAGCTTGTTACATAATTTTTGCTGAATCTCATCAAAGGGTTGACTGATTTGGTGATTTGTAAGCTCAGAATGACTTGTTACATGATTTTGGCTAATTCTCATCAAATGGTTGACTGATTTGGTGATTTGTAAGTTCATAATGGCTTGTTGATTCTCATCAAATGGTTTATTAATTCAGTGATTTGTAAGTTCATAATGGCTTGTTATGAAATTGTAATTATTTCTCATCAAACGGTTGACCGATTCAGTGATTTGTAAGCTCAGAAAGATTTTTTACGTTATTCTAATTGATTCTCATCAAACGGTTCACTGATTTCATGATTTGCAAGCTCAGCATAGCTTGTTATGTGATTATAGCTGATTATCATCGAACGGTTGACCGATTTGCTAATTTGTAAGCTTAGAATGGGTTGTTACGTGATTGTAATTGATTCTCATCTAACGGTTGATCGATTCAGTGATTTGTAAGCTCAGAATGGCTTGTTACATGATTGTAATTGATTCTCATTGAACGTTTGATCGATTCGATGATTTGTAAGCTCAGAATGACTTGTTACGTGATTGTAGCTGATTCTGATCGAATGGTTGACCGATTTGATGATTTGTAAGATCATAATGGCTTGTTACATGATTGTAGCTGAGTTTCATTAAGTGATTGATCGATTCGATGATTTTTAAGCTTAGAATGACCTCTTACGTGATTGTAGCTAATTCTCATCAAACGGTTGACCGATTCAGTGATTTGTAAGCTCATAATGGCTTGTTACATGATTGTAGCTGATTCTCATTAAAAGGTTGACCGATTCGGTAATTTGAAAGCTTAGAATGGCTTGTTTTGTGATTGTAAGTGATTTTCATCGAACGGTTGACCAATTTGATAATTTGAAGCTCAGAATGGCTTGTTACATGGTTCTCATCCAACGGTTGATTGATTTGGTGATTTGTAAGCTCAGAATGGCTTGTGACATGATTGTAGCGGATTCTCATCGAATGGTTGACTGATTTGATGATTTGTAAGCTCAAAATGGCTTGTTACGTGATCTTAATTTGTAAGCTCAGAATGACTTGTTACGTGATTGTAGCTGATTCTCATCGAATGGTTGATCGATTCGATGATTTGTAAGCTCAGAATGGTTTTTTGATTCTCATTGAACGGTTGACCAATTCAGTGATTTGTAAGCTCAGAATGGATTTTTACGTGATTGTAATTGATTCTCCTACGGTTGACCGATTCGATGATTTGTAAGCTTATAATGGCTTGTTACATTATTGTAGTTGATTCTCATTGAACGGTTGACCGATTTAGTGTTTTGTAAGCTCAGAATGGCATGTTCGATGATCGAGCTTATTCTCATCGAACGGTTGACCAATTTCATGATTTGTAAGCTCAGAATGATTTGTTACGTGATTGTAGCTGAGACTCATCGAACGTTGACTGATTTGGTGATCTATAAACTCAGAATGGCTTGTTTCATGATTGTAGCTGATTCTCATCGAACGGTTGACCGATTAGGTGATTTGTGTGCTCAAAATGGTTTGTTACGTGATTATAATAAATTCTCATAGAACGGTTGACCGATTTGGTGATTTGTAAGCTCATAATAGTTTGTTACGTGATTGTAATTGATTCTCATCGAAAGGTTGACCGATTCAGTGATTTGTAGCCTCAGAATGGTTTCTTACATGATTGTAGATGATTCTCTACAAACGGTTGACCGATTCAATGATTTGAAAGATCAGAATGGATTGTTACATGACTATAGCTGATTCTCAACGAACAGTTGATCGATTCGGTGATTTATTAGCTCAAAATAGCTTGTTACGTGATTGGAGTCGAGTCTCATCGAATAGTTGACTAATTCGATGATTTGTAAACTTAGAATGGCTTGTTACGTGATTGTATCTGATTCTCATCAAACGGTTGACCGATTTAGTGATTTGTAAGTACAGAATAGCTTGGTACGTGATTGTAGCTGATTCTCATCAAACGGTTGACTGATTCGGTGATTTGTAAGCTCAGAATGGCTTGTTACATGATTGTAGCTAATTCTCATTGAACGATTGACTTATTCAATGATTTGTAAGAATAGAATGGCTTGTTACATGATTGTAGCTAATTCTCATTGAAAAGTGATTTGTAAGCTCAGAATGGCTTGTTACATGATTGTAATTGATTCTCATTGAATGGTTGACCAATTCAATGATTTGTAATATCAGTGTTACATGATTGTAATTGAATCTCATCGAACGGTTGACTGATTCGATGATTTGTAAGCTCAAAATGGCTTGTTACATGATTGTAATTGATTCTCCTTGAGCAGTTGACTGATTCGATAATTTGTAAGGTCAAAATTGCTTGTTACATGATTGTAGTTGTTTCTCATTGAACGGTTGACAGATTCAGTGATTTGTAAGCTTAGAATGGATTGTTATGTGATTGTCGTTGATTCTCATCGAATGGTTGACCGATTCGATGATTTGTAATTTCAAAATTGTTTGTTACATGATTGTAATTGATTCGCACCGAATGGTTGACCGACTTGATGATTTGTAAACTCAGAATGGCTTGTTATGTGATTGTAATTGATTCTCATCAAACGGTTGACCGATTTGATTATTTGTAAGCTCAGAATTGCTTGTTACATGATTGTAATTGATTATCATCAAACGGTTGACTGATCTGGTGATTTGTAAACCCAAAATGGCTTGTTTCATGGCTGTAGCTAATTCTCATCGAATAATTGACCGATTTGGCTTGTTAGCTGGTTGTAATTAATTCTCATTGAATGGCTTGTTACGTCATTGTAGCTGATTCTCATCATACAATTGACTGATTCTGTGATTTGTAAACCCAAAATGGCTTTTTTCATGGTTGATTCTCATCAAATGGTTGATCGATTTGGTGATTTGTAAGCTCAAAATAGCTTGTTACGTGATTGTAATTGATTCTCATCGAAAGGTTGACCGATTCGGTGATTTGTAAGCTCAGAATGGCTTGTTACATTGTAATTGATTCTCATCGAATGGTTGATCGATTCGGTGATTTGTAAGCTCACAATGGCTTGTTACGTGCTTGTAGCTGATTCTCATTGAATGTTTGACCGATTTGGTGATTTGTAGTCTCAAAATGGCTTGTTACATGATTGTAGCTGATTCTCATTGAACGATTGACTGATTCAGTGATTTGTAACCTCAGAATGGCTTGTTACATAATTGTAGCTGATTCTCATCAAATTGTTGATCGATTCGGTGATTAGTAAGCTAAGTGTTACATGATTGTAAGTGATTCTCATGGAATGGTTGACCGATTCAGTGATTTGTAAGCGTAGAATGGCTTGTTACGTAATTGTAGCTAATTCTTATCGAACTATTGACCGATTCGGTGAATTCTAAGCTCAGAATGGCTTGTTATGTGATTGTAGCTGATTCTCATTGTAATGGCTTGTTACATGATTGTAATTTATTCTCATCGAACAGTTGATCGATTGAGTAATTTGTAAGCTCAGAATGGATTTTTACGTGATTGTAATTGATTCTCATCGAACGGTTGACCGATTGGTGATTTGTAAACCCAAAAGAGCTTGTTGCATCATTTTAATTGATTCTCATCAAACGATAGACCGATTCAGTGATTTGTAAGCTCAGAATGGCTTGTTATGTGATTGTAGCTGATTCTCATCGAACGGTTAAACGATTTGGTGATTTGTAAGTTTAGAATAGATTGTTACATGATTCTAGCTGATTGTCATTGAACAGTGAACTGATTCGGTGATAAGTAATCATAGAATGGCTTGTTACGTGATTGTAGTTGATTCTCATGGAACGGTTGACCGATTCAATAATTTGTAAGCTCAGAATGGCTTGTTACATGATTGTAATTTATTTCATCGAACTGTTGACCGATTCGGTGATTTATAAGCTCAGAATGGATTTTTATGTGATTGTAATTGATTCTCATCGAACGGTTGATTGATCCATGATTTGTAAGCTCACAACGGCTTGTTATGTGATTGTAGCTGATTCTCAGTGAACAGTTGAGCGATTCAGTGATTTGTAAGCACAAAATGGCTTGTTACATGATTATAGCTGATTCTCATTGAATGGTTGACCGATTAGGTGGTTTGTAAGCTCAAAATGACTTGTACATGATTGTACCTGATTCTCATCATACGGAGGACCGATTTGGTGATTTCTAACCTCGGAATGGCTTGTTATGTGATTCTAGTTGATTCTCATCGAACGTTGATAGATTCGGTGATTTGTAAACTCAGAATAGCTTGTTATGTGATTTTAACTGATTCTCATCGAATGGTTCACCGTTTCAGTGATTTGTAAGCTTAGAATGGCTTGTTACGTGATTGGAGCTAATTCTCATCGAATAGTGACCGATTCAGTGATTTGTAAGCTCAGAATGGCTTGTTACATGATTGTAGCTGATTCTCATTGAATAGTTGACCGATTTCATGATTTGTAAGCTAAGAATGGCTTGTTAGGTGATTTGTCATCAAACAGTTGACCGATTCAGTGATTTGTAAGCTTAGAATGGCTTATTACGTGATTGTCCCTGATTCTCATCGAACGGTTGACCGATTTGGTGATTTGTTTACTTAGAATGGCTTGTTATGTGATTGTTTTAGATTTTCATCGAACGGTTGACCGGTTTGGTGATTTGTTAGCTCATAATGGCTTCTTACGTGATTGTAGCTGATTCTCATTGAACAGTTGACCGATTCAGTGATTTGTAAGCTCATAATGGCTTGTTACGTGATTGTAGCTGAATCTCATCGAATGATTGATAGATTCGATGATTTGTAAGCTTAGAATAGCTTATGACATGATTATAGCTGATTCTCATTGAACAGATTTCTGATTTGATGATTTGTAAGCTCAGACTAGTTTCTTACATGAATGTAGTTGATTCTCATTGAACGGTTGACTGATTCGGTGATTTGTAAGTTTAGAATGGTTTGTTACATGATTGTAGCTAATTCTCATCGAATGGTTGACTGATTTGATCATTTGTAAGCACAGAATGACATGTTACGTGATTGTAGCTGATTCTCACTGACCTGTTGAATGATTCCATGATTTGTAAGCTCAGAATGGCTTTCTACGTGATTGTAATTGATTCTCATCGATCGGTTGAGCGATTCAGTGATTTGTAAGCTTAGAATGGCTTGCTACATGATTGTAGCTGATTCTCATCGAACGGTTGACCGATTTGGTCATTTGTAAGCTCAAAATAGCTTGTTATGTGATTGTAGCTGATTCTCATCGAATGGTTGACCGATTTGGTGATTTGTAAGCTCAAAATAGATTGTTATGAGATATTTGCTGATTCTCATTGAAATGTTAACCAACGCGATGATTTGTAAGTTCAGAACGACATGTTATGTGATTGTAATTTAATCTTATCGAACGGTTGACCAATTTTGTAATTCGTAATCTTAGAATGGCTTGTTACATGATTGTAGCTGATTCTCATCGAATGGTTGACCAATGTAGTGATTTGTAAGCTCAGAATGGTTTGTTACGTGATTGTAGTTGAGACTCATCGAATGTTTGACGGATTATGTGATTTGTAAGCTCAGAATGGCTTGTTATGTGATTGTAGTTGATTTTTATCGAATGGTTGACCGATTCGGTGATTTGTAAGCTCATAATGGCTTGTTATGTGATTGTAGCTGATTCTCATCAAGCGATTGACTGATTCGATGATTTGTAAGGTTAGAATGGCTTGTTACATGATTGTAGTTGATTCTCATCAAATGGTTGACCGATTCATTGATTTCTAAGCTCAAAATGGCTTTTTACATGATTGGAGCTGATTCTCATCATATGGTTAACCGATTCGATGATTTCTAAACTCAGAATGGCTTGTTACATGATTATAGATGATTCTCAATGAACGGTTGACCTATTCGGTGATTTGTAACATTAGAATCGATTGTTACGTGATTGTAATTGATTCTCATTGAACAGTTGACTGATTTGGTGATTCATAAGCTTAGAGTGGCTTTTTACAGGTTTGTAGCTAATTCTCATTTAATTGTTGACCGATTCTATGATTTGTAATCTTAGAATAGCTTGTTACATGATTGTAGCTGATTCTTATCGAACGGTTGACATATTTAATATTTTGTAACCTCAGAATGGCTTGTGAAATGATTATAGATGATTTTCAACGAATAGTTGACCTATTTGGTGATTTGTAAGATCAGAACTGATTATTACGTGATTGTAATTGATTCTGTTGACCGATTCGGTGATTTGTAAGCTCAGAATGGCATCTCACATGTTTGTAGCTGATTCTAATTTAATGGTTTACCGATTCGATGATTTGTAAGCTCATAATGACTTGTTACATGATTGTAATTCATTTTTATCAAATAGTTGACCCATTCGGTGATTTGTAAGCTCAGAATGGATTGTTACGTGATTGTAGGTTATTCTCATCGAATGGTTGATTGATTCAGTGATTTGTAAGCTCAGAATGGCTTGCTAATAAGTGATTGTAGCTGATTCTCATCAAACAGTTGATCGATTTCATGATTTGTAAGCTTAGAATAGCTTGTTATGTGATTGTAGCTGAGACTCATCAAATGGTTGATGGATTATGTGATTTGTAAGCTCAGAATGACTTGTTACGTGATTGTAGCTGATTCTCATCAAACAGTTGACTGATTCAATGATTTGTAAGCAGAATGGCTTGTTATGGGATTGTTGCTGATTCTCATTGAACAGTTGACCGATGCAGTGATTTGTAAATTAAGAATAACTTGTTACGTGATTGTAATTGATTGTCATCGAATAGTTGACCGATTTGGTGATTTGTAAGCTCAAAATGACTTGTTACGTGATTATACTTGATTCTCATCGAACGATTGACCGATTCGATGATTTGTAAGCTCAAAATGGCTTGTTACATGATTGTAGCTGATTCTCATCAAACGGTTGATGGATTCAATCATTTGTACGCTCAAATGGCTTGTTACGTGATTGTAGCTGATTCTCATCGAACGGTTGATCGATTCCATGATTTGTAAGCTCAGAATGGTTGTTTCATGATTGTGACTGAGACTCATCAAATGGTTGACCAATTCGAGGATTTGTACACTCAAAGTGGCTTGTTACGTGATTGTAGTTGATTCTCATTAAACATGCCCCCCTTTCTAATAATGGTGGTTCAAGGAAGAGTGGGGGGGGGAATTATGGTTGGGTAGGTAGGTTGGGGAGGGAAGTAAAGTATGTAAAGCGATCTAGGGAACAACTAAAAAAAACTAGAACCCCGCGGGAAGTTTCTAGTTGTGGCTTGTGAATGCATCTATCAGTCTATCAATTGCAGATCTAGCACCGGCGAGCATAATTGAACTTGGACTCATTTTGGTTGTTCCAGAAGAAGCTTAGATTGATACAATGCCCAGAACCCAGATGTTTACATGGCACTCCCCATCATAACCATATTTATTTCCATCATTTTACCTCTTTTGATGTGTCGTAGCTCCATCAAAGCATAGTGGGGCGCGGCCATTTGAGAACTCGATTCGATAAAACCTCTACATGAAGAGCAGGGTTGGTTCCTCTCGATGGCTAGGATTTCCCTTCGCCTTTAATCTCCCCCCGACTATGCCCCCTCCCCCCCCCAATAATAATTATAGATTCTTGTAGGGTAGGAGGTCCTTGCCTTATAATAGTAGGGGCAACTGAAGAAGATGGGTCCTCCGGGTCCCTGGCCCCTTTAATAGTAGGGGGTAGGGGCTATGGTTATCGATCTGGCTGAGATGCTGCTTCCTTTGCTATGGGTGGGGCTGAAACTGGTTGACCAATTCGATGATTTATAAGTTAAGAATGACTTGTTATGTGATTGTAATTGATTCTCATCGAACACTTGATCGATTCAGTGATTCATAAGCTCAGAATGGCTTGCTACATGATTGTACCTTATTCTCATCGAATGATTGATGCATTCAGTGATTTATAAGGTCGTAATAGCTTGTTACATGATTATAGCTAATTCTCATCAAACGGTTGACCGATTCGGTGATTTGTATGCTCAGAATGGTTTGTTATGTGATTGTAGCTGATTCTCATCAAGTAGTTGACTAATTTGGTGATTTATAAGCTCAGAATGGCTTATTAGGTGATTGTAGCTGATTCTCATCCAACGGTTGACCGATTCGATGATTTGTAAGCTCAGAATGGCTTGTTACATGATTGTAATTGATTCTCATCAAATGATTGACCAATTCGGTGATTTCTAAGCTCAAAATGGCTTGTTACGTTATTTAATTGATTCTCATGAAATGGTTGATCGATTCGGTGATTTGTAAGCTTAGAATGGATTGTTACGTGATTGTAATTGATTCTAATCGAACGGTTGACCGATTCAGTGTTGTAAGCTCAAAATGGCTTGTTACGTGACTGTAATTTATTTTCATCAAACAGTTGATTGATTTAGTGATTCATAAGCTCAAAATGGCTTGTGACGTTATTGTAGTTGTTTCTCATCGAACGGTTGACTTATTCACTGATTTGTAATCTCAGAATGTTATTTTATGTGATTGTAGCTGATTCTCATCGAATGGTTGACCGATTCAGTGATTTCTTAACCCAAAATGGCTTGTTACATGATTGTAGCTGATTCTCATCGAACGATTGACCGTTTCGGTAATTTTTAAAATCAAAATGGTTTTTCACGTGATTGGAATTGATTCTCATGAAAAGGTTGAATGATTCAGTGATTTGTTAGCTCAAAATAGATTGTTACGTGATTGTAATTGATTCTTATCGAATGGTTGACTGATTTAGTGATTTGTAAGCTCTGAATGGCTTGTTTTGAGATTGTAGCTAATTCTCATCAAACTGTTGACTGATTCGATGATTTGTAAACTCAGAATGGCTTGTTACATTATTGTAATTGATTCTCATCGAACGGTTGACTGATTCGGTAATTTCTAAGCTCAGAATGGCTTGTTACATGATTGTAATTGATTCTCATCGAACGGTTGACTAATGTGGTGATTTGTAAGCTCAAAATGGCTCGTTATGTGATTGCGATTGATTCTCATCAAACAGTTGACCAATTCAATAATTTGTAAGTTCAGAATGGGTTGTTACATAATTGTAGCTAATTCTAATAGAACGGTTGACTAATTCAGTCATTTGGATGCTCAAAATGACTTGTTATGTGATTATAGTTGATTCTGAAACAACAGTTGACCAATTCGGTGATTTGTAAACTTAGAATGGCTTGTTACGTGATTATAGTTGATTCTCATCAAATGGTTGACCGATTCGATGATTGGTAAGCTCACAATAGATTCTTACATGATTGTAGCTGATTCTCATCAAACAGTTGACCAATTCAGTGATTTGTAAGCTCAGAATGGCTTGTTAGGTGATTGTAGTTGATTTTGATCGAATAGTTGACCGATTCAGTGATTTATAAGCTCATAATGGCCTGTTACATGATTGTAGCTGATTCTCATCAAATAGTTGACCGATTCAGGGATTTGTAAGCCTAGAATCACTTGCTACGTGATTGTATTCTCAATTCTCATCAAACGGTTGAGCGTTTTAGTGATTTAGATCAGAATGGTTTGTCACCTGACTGTAATTGACTCTTATCAAAATGTTGACTGATTCAGTGACTTGTTAGCTCAGAATGGATTGTTAGGTGATTGTAATTCATTCTCATCGAACGGTTGATTGATTCGGTGATTAGTAAGCTCAAAATGGCTTCTTACGTTATTGTAGCTTATTATTATCGAATGGTTGACTGATTTGGTGATTTGTAATCTCAGAATGGCTTGCTACATGATTGTAGCTGATTCTCATCGAACGGTTGACCGATTATGTGATTTGTAAGTTAAGAATGGCTTGTTACTGAATTTGTAAGCTTAGAATGGCTTGTTACATGATTGTAATTGATTGTCATCGAACGGTTGACGGATTTAGTGATTTGTAAGCTCAGAATTGCTCGCTACGTGATTGTAGTTTATTCTCATCAAACAGTTCACCGATTTGGTGATTTGTAAGCTCAGAATGGCTTGTTACGAGATTGTTGATGATTCTCATCAAACTCTTAACAGATTCTATGATTTGTAAGCTCAGAATGGCTGGTTACATTATTATAATTGATTCTCATTGAACGGTTGACTGATTTGGTAATTTGTAAGCTCATAATGGCTTCTTACATGATTGTAATTGATTCACATTGAACAGTTGACTGATTTGGTGATTTGTAAGCTCAGAATGCCTATTACGTGATTGAAGTTAATTCTCATCGAACAGTTGATCGATTCAATGATTCATAAGCTCAAAATGGCTTGTTATGTGATTGTAGCCTATTGTCATCGAACAGTTGACCGATTTGGTGATTTGAAAGCTCAAAATGGCTTGTTACATGATTATAGTTGATTGTCATCAAATTATTGAACGATTTGGTGATTTATAAGCTCAGAATGGCTTGTTAGGTGATTGTAACTGATTCTCATCGAACGGTTGATCGATTAGATTATTTGTAAGCTTAGAATGGCTTGTTACATGATTGTAGCTAATTCTCATGGAATGGTTGACCAATTTGGTTATTTATAAGCTTAGAATGGCCTGTTACGTGATTGTAGCTAATTCTCATCGAACGGTTCATCGATTTGGTGATTTGTAAGCTCAAAATAGCTTTTTTACATGATTGTAGCTGATTCTAACTGAATAGTTGATCGATTCAAGGATTTGTAAGCTCAGAATGGCTTGTTACATGATTGTCATTGATTCACAATTAATGGTTGACCGATTCGGTGATTTGTAAGCTTAGAATGGCTTGTTACATAATTGTAGCATATTCTCACCAAACGGTTGACCAATTTGGTGATTTACAAGTTCAGAATAGGTTTTTATGTGATTTGTAATCTCAGAATGGCTTGTTACATGATTGTAGCTGATTCTCATCGACCAGTTAACCGATTTGGTGATTTGTAAGTTCAAAATGGCTTGTTATATGATTCTAGCTTATTCTCAATGAACTATTGATCGATTCTATGATTTTTAAGCTCAAAATGTCTTGTTACGTGATTGTAGCTAATTTTTATCAAACTGTTGACCCGTTTAGTGATTTGTAAGCTTAAAATGGCTTGTTACGTGATTGTAGCTGATTCTCATCAAAAGGTTAACTGATTTAGTGATTTGTAAGCTCATAATGGCTTGTTACATGATTGTAGTTCATTCTCATCGAACGGTTGACCGATTTGATAATTTTTAAACTTAGAATAACTTGTTATGTGATTGTAATTGATTCTCATCATACGGTTGACCGATTCGGTGATTTGTAAGCTCAGAATGGCTTGTTACATGATTGTAGCTGATTCTCATCAAACCTTTGACTAATTCGGTGATTTGTAAGCTTAAAACAGCTTGTCACGTGATTGTAGCTAATTCTCATCTAACGATTGACCGATTCGGTGATTTATAAGCTCAAAATGGCTTGTTATGGGATTGTAGCTATTTCTAATCGAACGGTTGCCTGATTCAGTGATTTCTAAGCTCATAATGGCTTGTTACGACATTGTAATTGATTTTCATGGAATAGTTTACCGATTCAGTGATTTGTAAGCTCATAATGGCTTGTTACTAGCTGATTCTCATCGAACGGTTGATCGATTCGGTGATTTGTAAACTCAGAATGGATTGTTACATGATTGTAGCTGATTCTCATCAAACGGTTGACCGATTCGGTGATTTGTAAGCTCAGAAAGGCTTGTTACATGATTGTAGTTGATTCTCATCAAACGGTTGACCGATTCGGTGATTTGTGAGCTCAGTGTTACATGATTGTAATTGATTTTCATCGAACGGTTTATTGTTTTAGTGATTTGTATGTTTAGAATGGCTTGTTACGTCATTATAGCTAATTCTCATCGAATGGTTGACCGATTTAGTGATTTCTAAGCTCAAAATGACTTGTTAGCTGATTGTTATTGATTCTCATTGAACGGTTGATTGATTTGGTGATTTGTAAGCTCAGAATGGTTTGTTATGTGATTGTAGCTGATTCTCATCAAACAGTTGACCACTTTAGGGATTTTTAAGCTTAGAATAGCTTGTTAAGTGATTGTAGCTGATTCTCATCGAATGATTTATAGAATTAGTGATTTGTAAGATCAGAATGGCTTGTTACGTCATTGTAGTTGATTCTCATCGAATGGTAGACCCATTTGGTGATCTGTTAGCATAGAATGCCTTGTTACGGGATTGTAGCTGATTCTCATCAAACAGTTGACTGATGCGGTGAATTGCAACCTTAGAACAACTTGTTATGCGATTTTAGGTTATTGTCATTGAACGATTGATCGATTTGATGATCTAAAACCTTAAAAGGATCTTTTTTGTGATCATAGTTGATTATCATCGAATGAATGATAGATTCACTGATTTGTAAGCTCAAAATTGCTTATTATGTGATTGTAACTGATTCTATTCAAATGGTTCACCGATTCGATGATCTAAAACCTCATAATGGTGTGTTACGTGCCTGTATCTAATTCTCATCGAATAGTTGATCGAGTCAGTGATCTACAACCTCAGATCGACTTGTTACATGATTGTAGTTGATTCTCATCAAACATTTGACTGATTCAGTGATCTACAACTTTAGAATGATTTTTTGTGTTATTATAGTTGATTCTCATCAAATGGTTGACTAATTCAATGATTTGCAAGCTCAGAATGGCTTATTACATGATTGTAACTGATTCTCATTGAACAGTTCACCAATTTTATGATTTGTAAGCTCAGAATGGCTTGTTACATGATTGTAGTTGATTCTCATCGAACAATTGACCGATACGGTGATTTGTAAGCTCAAAATGGCTTGTTACGTGATTGTATTTGATTCTCATCAAACGACTGATTGATTTAGTGATTTGTAAGCACCTAATATCTTGTTACATGATTGTAATTGATTCTCACAAAACGGTTGATTTGTTCGGTGATTTATAAGCTCAGAATAACTTGTTACATGATTGTAATTAATTCTCATCAAATGGTTGACCGATTCATTGATTTGTAAGCTCATAATGGCTTGTTACAGGATTGTAATTGATTTTCATAGAACGGTTGACTGGTTCGATAATTGGTAAGCTCAGAATGGCTTGTTACGTGATTGTAATTGATTCTCATCAAATGATAGACCAATTCAGTGATTTTTAAGCTTGTTACGTGATTGTAGCTGATTCTCATCAAACAGTTGACCAATTTGGTGATTTGTAAGTTTAAAATGGCTTGTTACATGATTATAGTTGATTCTCATCGAACGGTTGACTAATTTAGTGATTCTCATCGAACGGTGACCGATTCGATGATTTGCAAGCTCATAATGGCTTGTTACGTGATTCTAATTGATTTTCATTGAACGGTTGACTAATTCGGTGATTTGTATTCTTAGAATGGCTTGTTACATGATTGTAATTGATTCTCATCAAATGGTTAACCGACTCTTTGATTTGTAAGCTCATAATGGATTGTTACATGATTGTAGCTAATTCTCATCAAACAGTTGACCGATTCGATGATTTGTAAGCTTAGAATGGCTTGTTACATTATTGTAGCTGATTCTTATCAAATGATTGATTGATTCGGTGATTTGTAAGCTCAGAATGGCCTTTTACGTGATTGTAATTTATTCTCATCGAACGATTGACTTATTTGGTGATATGTAAGCTCAGGATTATATTTGATTGTAGCTAATTTTCATTGAACGGTTGACTAATTTAGTGATTTGTAAGCTCAGAATGGCTTGTTAATTGATTGTAGCTGATTCTCATCAAACGGTTGATCGATTTGATGATTTGTAATCTCAAAGTGGCTTCTTACATGATTGTAGCTGATTCTCATCGAATAGTTGACCGATTCGATGATTTATAAGATTTATAATGGCTTGTTTAGTGATTGTAGCTAATTCTCATCGAATGGTTGACCAATTCGATGATTTGTAAGCTCAAAATGGCTTGTTACATGATTGTAGTTGATTCTAATTGAATGGTTGACTGATTCAATGATTTGTAAGCTCAGAATGGCTTGTTACGTGATTGTAGTTGATTCTCATCAAATGGTTCATGGAGCCGATGATTCATAAGCTCATAATGGCTTTTTACATGATTGTAGGTAATTCTAACCGAATAGTTGACCAATTCAGTGATTTGTTAGCTCAAAATGGCTTGTTACATAATTGTCATTGATTTGCATCAAATGATTGTTTGGTTCGATGATTTGTAAGCTTAGAATAGCTTGTTACATGATTGTAGCTGATTCTCATCAAACGGTTGATCGATTTGGTGATTTACAAGCTCAAAATTGGTTTTTACGTGATTTGTAATCTTAGAATGACTTGTTACATGATTGTAGCTGATTCTCATCAAACAATTGACCAATTCAATGATTTGTAAGGTCAAAATGGCTTGTTATGTGAATGTGGCTAATTCTCATTGAACGGTTGACCAATTCGGTGATTTGTAAGCTTAGAATGGCTTCTTACCTGATTGTAGCTAATTTTTATTGAAAGGTTTACCCATTCAGTGATTTGTAAGCTCAAAATGGTTTGTTACATGATTCTAGCTGATTCTCATCGAAAGGTTGACCGATTCAGTGATTTGTAATTTCAGAATGGCTTGTTACATGATTGTAGTTCATTCTCATCGAACGGTTGACCGATTCGGTAATTTGTAAACTTAGAATAACTTATTACGTGACTATAATTGATTCTCATCATACGGTTGGTCGATTCAGTGATTTTTAAGCTCAAAATGGCTTGCTACATGATTGTAATTGATTCTCATCGAACGGTTGACCGATTCGGTGATTTATAATTTCAGAATGGCTTGTTACATAATTTTAATTGATTCTCATCAAATGTTTAACTGATTCAGTGATTTGTAAGCTCAGAATGGCTTGTTACGTGATTGTAACTGATTCTCATCTAACGGTTAACCGATTTGGTGATTTATAAGCTTAGAACAGCTTGTTACGTGATTGTAGCTGATTCTGATCGAACAGTTGACCAATCTAGTGATTTGTAATCTCAAAATGGCTTGTTGCATGATTGTAATTGATTCTCATCGAACAGTTGACCGATTCAGTGATTTGTAAGCTCAGAATGGCTTGTTACATAATTGTAATTGATTTTCATCGAATGGTTGAACGATTCGGTGATTTGTAAACTTAGAATGACATGTTACGTGATTGTAGCTGATTCTCATTGAACAATTTGTAGAAGTTAAGAAATCCAACTTCACAGAATGCCAAGAACACCTACATGCAAATAACCTATTGCCAAAAGGAAACCAAAGAGATAAAAAGCAAAGGCTTGAAAAATCTCAGCGGAGTGAGAGAAAATTGTATTCCAAGATAATGAAAAAAAAATTACAAGGTTCAACCTATAAAGGTGAACAAAACCCTAAAACTAGAAAAGCTAGGTTGCACATTATAATTAATATCTTTAAGAGATAGCTTAAGTAAAAAAGAGTAATAAAACTAAGTAATTACTCTAACACCCCCCCTTAAGCGAAGTTCAGGAGGTAAGCTAACCTAGCATAGCTATGAAAGCAAGAAATGGGTCCTGGAAACAAGGCCTGATCTGGTACCCAATACAAAAAAATCTCTGTAAACTGGAGACAAAGGAGAAAACCCAGTGGGAAAAACTCCTCTCCAAAAAGAGATATAAAAGCAAGCAAAAGACAAAAAATGACTTCAAGAGACTCTCTCAAAGCCATAAGTGCAATGCATGCTCCCAACCCCCCCCCCCCCCCCCCCATGAGAGAGGGTAAAAGCTCCAAAGTCCCCCCTGAATGAAAGAACCTTTGGATCAATGAACAAACCACCATGACACCAATACAAAGAAGTGAAAGGTAGTGAGCAATGAAGAGGGAACCTCGAAAGATGAGGTGTCATTGGAAGGGCGAGCTGATGCTCAAAGGAGTAGACACGAGGATCCTGAAAGGCAATCCCCAATGTAGGTGGTATGATAGGTGTGCTGACACTGTCAGGAGAGAGGAGATGAGTGTCCTCTATAGAATCCTCAACAACTACACCTGGAGGCTCGATGAATGGAGCTAAAGAGTCTAGCAATGCTGAAGAAGAGTCCTGCTAAAGAGAAGAAACCCCAACAAGATGAGGTGAGGTAGTCACAAAAGTGGTCTCAGGAACAACACAGAGGTTCAAGTAACCTGACTATCCCACACACATGATGCTCTCACATAAGAGGAGAGTTGTGCTCCATTAATGGAGATGGTGGACGAAAGTGTGAGAAGGTGTAGACACTTGGTGAAGGTTTTGCAAATGAGGATGCAAGTAGAGTGGGTTTAACCATGGAGGAAACTCCGTAGTTAAGCGCGCTCAAGCTGGAGTAGTATTGGGATGGGTGACCTCGCGGGAAGTCCCAGTGCTTCACCTTTGTGAGCATCACCTAGATCCAATGAGTGCTAAGTGTTCCATTTCATTCTCACGAGAGATGGGTTCGGTGAACTACTACTCATGAATCATGGGTCAATGAGTTTGACTCAAAAAACTACACAGTTAAATCCTAATAGCAATATCACAATTTGACATGCTGTGAAAAATATCTCCTACTTACAATATCTTGTTACGTGATTGTAGTTCATTTTGATTGAACGGTTGACCGATTCGATGATTTGTAAACTTAGAATGGCTTGTTATGTGATTGTAGTTTATTCTCATCAAACAGTTGACTGATTCAGGAATTTGTATGCTCAGAATGGATTGTTACGTGATTGTAGCTAATTCTCATCAAACGGTTGACTGATTCGGTGATTTGTAAGCTCAGAATGGCTTGTTACGTGATTGTAGTTGATTTTGATTGAACGATCGACTGATTTGATAATTTGTAAGCTCAGAATGGCTTGTTACGTGATTGTAGCTAATTCTCATCGAACAATTAACTCATTTGGTGATTTGTAAGCTCAAAATGGCTTATTACGTGATTGTACTGATTTTCATCGAATGGTTGACCGTTTTCATGATTTGTAAGATCATAATGGTTTTTCACGTGATTGTAATAGATTCTCGTCAAAAGATTGACCAATTCGGTGATTTGTTAGCTCATAATGGATTGTTACTTGATAGTAATTGATTCTCATTGAACGGTTGACCAATTCGGTGACTAGTAAGCTCAGAATGGTTTGTTACATTATTGTAGCTTATTCTCATTGAACAGTTGATTGATTCGGTGATTTGAATTCTCAAAATGGCTTGTTAAATGATTGTAGCTGATTCTCATCGAACAGTTGACTGATTTGGTGATTTGTAAGCTCAAAATGGCTTGTTACATCATTGTAGATGATTCTCATCGAAAGGTTGACCGATTCGGTGATTTGTAAGCTCAGAATGACTTGTTACATGATTGTAGCTGATTCTCATCGAATCGTTGACCGATTCGGTGATTTGTAAGCTCCGAATGGATGGTTACGTGATTGTAGCTGAGTCTCATCAAACCGTTCACCGATTTGGTGATTTGTTTGCTTAGAATGGCTTGTTAAGTGATTGTAATTTATTCTCATCGAATGGTTGACCGATTCAATGATTTGCAAGCTCAGAATGGCTTGTTATGTGATTGTAGCTAATTCTAATCGAATAGAACTCATCGATTCAGTGATTTGAAAGCTCAAAATGGTTTGTTACGTGATTGCAGCTAATTCTCATCGAACGGTTGACCAATTCGGTGATCTTTAAGACCAGAATGGCTTGTTACGTGATTGTAGCTGATTCTCATCAAACAATTGACGGATTCCATGATTTGTAAGCTTAGAATGGCTTGTTACGTGATTGAAGCTGATTCTGATCGAATAGTTGACCGATTCTGTGATTTGTAAATTCAGAATGGATTGTTACATGATTGTAGCTGAAACTCATCGAACGATTGACCGATTCGATGATTTGTAAGCTCAGAATGGCTTGTTACGTGATTGTATCTCATTCTCATCGAACAGTTGACCGATTTGATAATTTGTAAGCTCAGAATGGCTTGTTAGGTGATTGAAGCTGATTCTCATCGAACGGTTGACTGATTCGGTGATTTATAAGTTAATAATGGCTTGTTACGCGATTTTAATTAATTTTTATTGAACAATTGACCGATTCAGTGATTTGTAAGTTCAGAATGCCTTGTTACATGATTATACCTGATTCTCACCGAATGATTGATCGATTCAGTGATTTGTCAGCTTAGAATGTCTTGTTACGTGATTGTAGTTGATTCTCATCAAATGGTTGACCAATTCAGTGATTTGTAAGCTCATAATGGCTTGTTATGTGATTGTAGTTGATTCTCATCGAATGGTTGGCCGATTCCATAATTTGTTAGCTCAGAATGGCTTGTTACCTGATTCTAGCTGAGACTCATCGAACGGTTGACCGATTCGGTGATTTGTAAGCTCAAAATGGCTTGTTACATGATTGTAGCTTATTCTCATCGAACGATTGACTGGTTCAGTGATTTGTAATCTCAGAATGGTTTGTTACGTTATTGTAGCTAATTTTTATCGAACGTTTGATCGATTCGATTATTTCTAAGCTCAGAATGGCTTGTTACGTGATCGTAGCTGATTTTTATCGAACGTTTGACCGATTCGGTAATTTATAACCTCAAAATAGCTTGTTACGTGATTGTAGTTGAGTCTCATTGAACGGTTTACCGATTTGGTGATTTGTAAGCTTAGAATGGCTTGTTATGTGATTGTATCAGATTCTCATCAAACAGTTAACCGATTTGGTGATTTGTAAGCACAGAATAGCTTGTTACATGATTGTAGCTAATTCTCATCGAATGGTTGACCAATTCGGTGATTTAAAAGCTAAGAATGGCTTGTTACATGAATGTAGCTAATTCTCATCAAAAGGTTGACCGATTTGATGATTTGTAAGCCTACAATGGTTTGTTACATGATTGTAGCTGATTCTCATCGTACAGTTAACCGATTCGATGATTTGTAAGCTCAGAATAGCTTGTTACATGATTGTAATTGATTCTCATCAAACGGTTGACCGATTCGATGATTTATAAGCTGAGAATGGCTTGTCACAAGATTGTAGCCAATTCTCATCGAACTATTGACTGATTCGGTGATTTGTAAGATCATAATGGCATGTTACATGATTGTAATTGATTCTCATCAAATGGTCGATCAATTCGGTGATTTGTAAGATCAAAATGGCTTGTTATGTGATTGTAGTTGATTCTCATCGAACAATTGACAAATTCGGTGATTTATAAGCTTAGAATGGCTTGTTACATGATTGTAGCTGATTCTCATCAAACAGTTGACTGATTCGATGATTTGTAATCTCAAAATAGCTTGTTACATTATTGTAGCTGATTCTTATCGAACAGTTAACCAATTTGGTGATTTGTAAGCTCAAAAAGGCTTGTTACATGATTATAACTAATTCTCAGTGAACGGTCCACTTATTCGGTGGCTTGTAAGGTCAGAATGGCTTGTCACAGGATTGTAGCTGATTCTCATCGAACGGTTAACCAAATCGATGATTTGTAAGCTCAGAAAGGCTTGTTACATGATTATAACTAATTCTCAGTGAACGGTCCACTTATTCAGTGGCTTGTAAGGTCAGAATGGCTTGTCACAGGATTGTAGCTGATTCTCATCGAACTATTGACTGATTTGGTGATTTGTAAGCTCATAATGGCATGTAACATGATTGTAATTGATTTTCATCAAATGGTTGATCGATTCAGTGATTTGTAAGCTCAGAATGGCTTGTTACATGAGTGTAGCTGATTTCTATCGAATGGTTGACTGATTCAGTAATTTGTATGCTCAGAATGGTTACATAATTATAGCTTATTCTCATCGAATAGTTAGCGATTCGATGATTGGTAAGCTCAGAATGGCTTGTTACATGATTGTAGCTGATTCTCCTCGAACTGTTGACTGATTCAGTGATTTATAAGCTTAGAATGGCTTCTTACTTGATTTTGGCTATTTCTCACCAAACAGTTGACCGATTTCATGATTTGTAAGCTCAGAATGGCCTATAACATGATTGTAATTGATTCTCATCGAACCATTGACCGATTCGATGATTTGTAAGCTCAAAATTGCTTGTTACATGATTGTAATTGATTCTCATCGAACAGTTGATCGATTCAGTGATTTATAAACTCAAAATGGCTTGTTTCATGGATGTAGCTGATTCTCATCGAATGGCTGATCGATTTGGTGATTTGTAAGCTCAAAATGGGTTGTTACGTGATTGTAGGTTATTCTCATCAAACGGTTGCCTGATTCGATAATTTGTAAGCTCATAATTGCTTGTTATGTGATTGTAGCTGATTCTCATTGAACGAATGACTTGTTACGTCATTGTAACTTGTTACCTCAGAATGACTTGTTACGTCATTGTAACTTGTTACCTCAGAATGACTTGTTACGTCATTGTAGCTGATTCTCATCGAAGGAATGACTGATTCGATGATTTATAAACTTTGAATAGCTTGTTTCATGTCTGTAGCTGATTCTCATCGAACAATTGATCGATTTGATGATTTGTAAGATTAGAATGGCTTGTTACGCGATTGTAATTGATTCTCATCGAACGGTGGAACGATTCGATGATTTTTAAGCTCGAAATGGCTTGTTACGTGCTTGTAGCTGATTCTCATTGAACGGTTGACCGATTTGGTGATTTGTAATCTCATAATAGCTTGTTACGTGATTGTCGCTGATTCTCATCAAACGGTTTACCGATTCGGTGATTTGTAAACTCAGAATGGCTTGTTACATGATTATAGTTGATTCTCATCGAACAGTTGACCAATTCGGTGATTTGTAAGCTTAGCATTACATGATTGTTATTGATTATCATCGAACGGTTGACCGATTCTATGATTTGTAAGGTCAAAATGACTTGTTACATAATTGTAGCTAATTCTCATCAAATTGTTGACCGATTCAGTGATTTCTAAGCTTAGAATGGCTTGTTACATGATTGTAGGTCATTCTCATTGAACGGTTGACCGATTTGGTGATTTGTAAGCTCATAATGGCTTTTTACGTGATTGTAGCGTATGCCCATTGAATGGTTGACCGATTCGGTGAATTGTAAGCTCAGAATGGCTTGTTACGTGATTGTAATTGATTCTCACCGAACGGTTGACCAATTTAGTTATTTGTAAGCTTAGAATAGATTATTAAGTGATTGTAGCTGATTCTCATTGAATGGTTGACTGATTCAGTGATTTGTAAGCTTAGACTGGCTTGTTATGTGATTGTAGCTGATTCTCATGAACGGTTAACTGATTCGGTGATTTATAAGCTCAGAATGGCTTGTTAGGTGATTGTAGTTGATTCTTATCAATAGTTGACGGATTCAGTGATTTGTAAGCTCAGAATAGCTTGTTACATGATTGTAAAATATTCTTATCAAATGGTTGACCGATTCAGTGATCTAGAGGTAAAATTCCTTGATAGATTTGGAGCTGCAATTAGTGGTCTTTCCCATAAATCACACCCGAGAATATAGATTAGAAGTGGATCAAATGAGCTTTTTAAATATTCAAGTGACCAGCTTTCTCTCTTATTACAAAATCAATAGGTGATTTGTGCATTGTTGACTGATAAAAGAAGGAAAATAAGGAGAATTTTGTGTGTAAAAAAGTACTTTCACGGTATAAATTTACAGAATTTTCCAATATTTATTTTTTTGAAATTAGAAATCCAATGGAAACAATGCAGCAAAAATGGATGTGTGCCTAGGTAGATTGGTATTATTACCAAAGATGTGAAAGTGACTGCAAACTCTATTTTTGCAAGGCGGATTTTATGACAGTCGTATATACCTTCACTTAGAGATGCGTAACTTTAAGCTCAAATATAATTTGCCCAATTGCCTTGGTGAAGTTGAATAAAACTATGATTTTAGAAACATATCCGAAAATGAGCTCAATCCAACAATGGAATAAAAAGTTATTCCTCCCGCATGGAGACCCATTTTTTCTGTCAGAGATATTTTCATCCGCCCAGCATTAAAATATTTTTATTTTTGGTTTGACATATTCAAATGCCAGTTGTAAAATTATCATTTAATATGTTAAGCTATATCTTTATAAAGTTTAAAATCCATGGTTTATAAAGATATCATGTTTTTAAAAGAGAAAAACTTTGGGAATGAATGGCAAATATTTCCAGGAATCAGTTATGGAATAAAATTGAAAAGTTACGGGAAGTGAAAGAACAGGGTGAAAGTTTTCAAGAATCAGTTATTGAAACGGTTGCTGGGATGAAGATTATTTAGAGGAAGATTTTGATGAAACAAGGGTTCTTCTTTTCCAATAGTTAGTTGGCAACAAGGAGAGGGAGAACATTTTTTGAATTCTGTATTTACAACAGAAGATTGAAGGAGAATTGATATTTCATTTTTGTTTTTGTAGAGTTGGTCTTTTTGTGTATGATGATCAATTGGTCATTATATTAAGCATCTAAGAACAAATAGATTTTGTATATCTAAATCTGTAGGTTTTGGTGTATAATTTTTTGATTGAAATAAATCTGTAGGTGATTCCAGTCATTCTTAGATGTTGTTTTGCCTCTATTTTCCAGAATTACAAATGTATTACAAGATGTTAAATTCTCCTTTACTTCTTTATTTTAGGGAGATTAGATGAGTGATCTGTTGGTCATTCATACATTTCCTTCTAAGCTTTTAAATCTTTTAATCACATTTTTCCCATGTTGATGGGTAAATGTTAGGCTGCCTTCGTGTCTTCTAGTTAAAGACATATCCAGTTGTTTAATTCATTGTAAATCTTTCTAAGAGTGAGCTGTACCTCTTAATTCAGAGGAAGGTTATCAATTTAATGATAATCTATCCAATTGTTAGTAGCATTTGTACTTTCATTTGAGCATCATGAGTTAGTTTGTGTTGGTATTTTTGAAGTGCAAATTTGTTTACTAACAAATCACGTAAAAAGTCATTCTAAACTTACAAATCACTGAATCGGTCAACCGTTTGATGATGATCAGCTACAATCATGTAATAGACCATTCTGAGTTCACAAATCACAAAATGGGTCAACCCTTTGATGAGAATCAGCTACAATCATGTAACAAGCCAATTTGAGCTTACAAATCACTGAATCGGTCAACCGTTTGATGAAATCAAATACAATCATGTCAAAAGTCATTATGAGCTTACAAATTATTGAATTGGTGAACCGTTTGATGAGAATCAGCTACAATCATGTAACAAGCCATTATGAGCTTACAAATCACTGAATCGGTCAACCATCTGATGAGAATCAGCTACAATCATGTAACAAGCCAGTCTAAGTTTACAAATCAATGAATCGGTCAACTATTTGATGAGAATCAATTACAATCACGTAACAAGCTATTTTGAGCTTACAAATCATCGAATCGGTCCACTATTAGATGAGAATCAACTACAATAACGTAACAAGCCATTCAAAGCTTACAAATCATCGAATCGGTCAACCATTCGATGAGAATCAACTACAATCATGTAAGAAGACATTCTAAACTTACAAATCACTGAATCAATCAACCGTTTGATGAGAATCAGCTACAATCACGTAACAAGCCATTCTGAGCTTATAAATCACTGAATCAGTCAACCATTTGATCAGAATCAACTATAATCACGTGAAAAGCCATTCGGAGCTTATAAATCACCAAATCAATCAACAGTTTGATGAGAATCAATTACAATCACGTAACAAGCCATTCTAAGCTTACAAATCACTAAAATAGTGAACCGTTTGATGAGAATCAGCTAAAATTACATAAAAAGTCATTCTAAGCTTACAAATCACTGAATCTAACAAGCCATTCTGAGCTTACAAATGGCCGAATCGGTCATTCATTCGATGAGAATCAGCTATAAACATGTAAAAAGCCATTCTGAGTTTAAAAATCATTGAATTGGTCAACCGTTTGATGAGAATCACCTACAATCATGTAACAAGCCATTCTGAGCTTACAAATCACCGAATTGGTGAACTGTTCGATGAGAATTAGCTACAATCACGTAACAAGCCATTCTGAGCTTACAAATCACTAAAACGATGAACTGTTTGATGAGAATCAGCTAAAATTATGTAAC
The DNA here is from genome assembly GCA_027943335.1 of Chamaecyparis obtusa. Classification (NCBI taxonomy): domain Eukaryota; kingdom Viridiplantae; phylum Streptophyta; class Pinopsida; order Cupressales; family Cupressaceae; genus Chamaecyparis; species Chamaecyparis obtusa. The sequence goes on from BSBK01002264.1 coordinate 1,655,256, forward strand.
AAGTCATTATAAGCTTACAAATCACCAAATCTAACAAGCCATTCTAAGCTTACAAATGGCTGAATCAGTCAACCGTTTGATGAGAATCAGCTACAATCACATAATAAGCCATTCTGAACTTCCAAATCACTTAATCGGTCAACCGTTCAATGAGAATCAGCTATAATAATGTAACAAGCCATTCTAAGCATAGAAATCACTGAATTGGTGAACCATTCATTGAGAATTAGCTACAATCATGTAACAAGCCATTTTGAGCTTACAAATCACTGAATCCATCAATCATTCGATAAGAATCAGCTACAATCACGTAATAAGCTATTCTGAGACTACAAATCACTGAATCGATCAACCGTTTGATGAGAGTCACTTACAATCATGTGACAAGCAATTTTGAGTTTACAAATCATCGAATCGGTCAACTGTTCGATGAGAATCAGCTCCAATTATGTAACAAACCATTTTAAGCTTACAAATCTCTAAATTAGTCAACCGTTTAATGAGAATCAAATACAATCATGTAACAACTGATTCTGAGCTTAAAAATCACCGAACCAGTCAACCGTTCAATAAGAATAAGCTACAATCAGGTAACAAGCCATTATGAGCTTACATATCACTGAATCAGTCAACCATTCGATGATAATTAGCTACAATCATGTAACAAGCCATTTTGAGTTTAGAAATCACCGAATCGGCCAACCGTTCGATGAAAATCAGCTAAAATCACATGACAGGCCATTCTGAGCTTACAAATCATTGAATCGATTAACCGTTCGATGAGAATCAGCTATAATCACGTAACAAGTCATTCTGAGCTTAGAAATCACCAAATTGGCCAACAATTTGATGAGAATCAACTACAATCATGTAAAATGCCATTTTGAGCTTACAAATCACCAAATCGGTCAACCGTTTGATGAGAATCAACTACAATCATGTAACAACCATTTTGAGCTTACAAATCACTGAATCGGCCAACCGTTCGATGAGAATCAACTACAATCACGTAACAAGCTATTTTGAGCTTACAAAACACCAAATCGGTCAATCATTGATGAGAATCAATTACAATCATGTAACAAACTATTCTGAGCTTACAAGTCACATAATTCGTCAACCATTCGATGAGAATCAGCTACAATCATGGAGCAAGTCATTCTGAGCTTACAGATCACCAACTCGATCAACCGTTCGATGAGAATCAGCTACAATCACGTAACAAGCTATTTTGAGCTTACAAATCATCAAATCAGTGAACCATTTGATGAGACTTAGCTACAATAATTTAACAAGTCATTCTGAGCCTACAAATCATCAAATCGGTAAACCGTTCGATGAGAATCAGATACAATCACATAATAAGCTATTCTGAGCTTACAAATTCTCGACTCGGTCAACTGTTCGATGAGAATCAACTACAATCACATAACAAGCCATTCTAAGCTTACAAATCACTGAATCGGTCAATTGTTCGATGAGAATGCTACAATCACATAACAAGCCATTCCGAGCTGACAAATCACCGAATCTGTGAACCATTTGATGAGAATCAACTACAATCACGTAACAAGCCATTCTGAGCTTAACAATCACGTAACAAGCCATTCTGAGCTTACATATCACCGAATTGGTCAACCGTTCAATGAGAATAATCTACAATCATGTAACAAGCCTATCTGAGCTTACAAATCATTGAATTGGTCAACTACTTGATGATAATAAGCTACAATCACATTAAAAAACTAGTCTGTGCATACAAATAATAGAATCAGTCAAATCTTTTGATGAGAATCAGCTACATTCATGTAACAAGCCATTCTGAGCTTACAAATCACTCAATCGGTCAATCGTTCAATGAGAATAGCTCCAATTACGTAAATACCTATTATGAGCTTACAAATCATCGAATCGGTCCACCATTCGATGAGAAGCAGCTACAATCATGTAACAAGCCATTATGAGCTTACAAATTCTCAAAGAGGTCAACTGTTTGATGAGAATCAGCTACAATCATGTAACAAGGTATTCTGAGATTACAAATCATCAAATCAGTCAACCGTTCAATAAGAATCAGCTACAATCATGTAACAAGACATTCTGAGCTTACAAATCATCGAATCGGTCCATTGTTTGATGAGAATCAGCTACAATCATCTAACAAGCTATTCTAAGCTTACAAATCAGCAAATCGGTCAACCGTTCGATGAGAATTGGCTACAATCACATAACAAGCCATTCTTAGCTTACAAATCACCGAATCGATCAATTGCTTGATGACAACAAACTACAATCACATAACAAACCATTCTGAGCATACAAATCACCGAATCGGTCAACCTTTCGATGAGAATCAACTACATTCAAGTAACAAGCCATTCTAAGCTTACAGATCACTGAATTAGTCAACCATTCGATGAGAATCAGCTCCAATCATGAAAATAGACATTGTGAGCTTAAGAATCACTGAATCGGTCCACTATTCGGTGAGAATCAACTACAATCATGTAACAAGCAATTTTGAGCTTACAAATCATTGAATCGGTCAACCGTGCAACGAGAATCAACCAGTATCATATAACAAGCCATTATGAGCTTACAAATCACCAAATTGGTCAACCGTTTGATGAGAATCAACTATAATCACGTAACAAGCTATTCTGAGCTTATAAATCACTGAATCAGTCCACCGTTTGATGAGAATCAGCTAGAATCATGTAACAAGCCATTCTAAGCTTACAAATCATTGAATTGGTCGACCGTTCAATGAAAATAAGCTACAATCATGTAACAAGCCATTCTAAGCATATAAATCACCAAATCAGTCAATCGTTCAATGAGAATGAGCTACAATCATGTAACAAGCCATTCTAAGCATATAAATCACCGAATCAGTCAATCATTCAATGAGAATGAGCTACAATCATGTAACAAGTCATTCTGAGGTTATAAATCACCAAATCAGTCAACCGTTCGATGAGAATAAGCTACAATTATGAAAAAAAGTATTCTAAGCTTATAGATCACCGAATCGGTGCACTCTTTGATGAGAATTAACTACAATCATGTAACAAGCCATTATGGGCTTACAGATCATTGAATAAATGAACTGTTCGATGAGAATCAGCTACAATGACATACAAGCCATTTTGAGCTTACAAATCTTTGAATCGATCAACCATTCAATGAGAATCAGCTACAATCACGTAATAAGCCATTCTGAACTTACAAATCACTGAATCGATCAACCCTTAGATGAGAATCAGCTACAATCACGTGACAAGCTATTCTGAGCTTACAAATGATCGAATCGATGAGAGTCAGCTACAATCACGTACAAGCCATTTCAAGCTTACAAATTATTGAATCGGTCAACCGTTCGATGAGAATCAACTACAATCTCATAGCAAGCCATTCTAAGCTTACAAGTCATCGAATCGGTCAATCATTTGATGATAATCAATTATAATCATGTAACAAGCCATTCTAAGCTTACAAATCATCGAATCTATCAATTGCTTCATGACAATCAGCTACAATAACGTAACAAGCCATTTCGAGCTTACAAATCACCAAATTGGTCAACCGTTCAATGAGAATCAGCTAGAATCACGTCACAAGCTATTCTGAGCTTACAAATCATCGAATTGATCAACCGTTAGATGAGAACCAGCTACAATCACGTAAAAAGTCATTCTAAGCTTACAAATCACCAAATTGGTCCACTGTTCAATGGGAATTAGCTACAATCATGTAACAAGCCTTTCTAAGCTTACAAATCACCGAATAGGTCAACCGTTCGATGACAATCAGCTAGAATCATGTAACAAGCTATTTTGAGCTTACAAATCACTGAATCGGTCAACTGTTCAATGAGAATTAACTACAATCATGTAACAAGCCATTCCAAGCTTACAAATCACTGAATCGATCAACCGTTTGATGAGAATTAGCTACAATCACGTAAAAAGCCATTCTGAGCTTAAAAATCACCGACTCGATTAATCATTTGATGAGAATCAGCTAGAATCATGTAACAAGCCATTCTAAGCTTACAAATGATTAGATTGATCAACGGTTCGATGACAACTAGCTACAATCATGTAAAAAGCCATTCTGAGCTTACAAATCACTGAATCGGTCCACTGTTCGATGAAAATTAGCTACAATCATGTAACAAGCCATTCTGAACTTAGAAATCATTGAATCGGTCAACCACTTGATGAGAATCAGGTGCAATCACATAACAAGCCATTCTGAGCTTACAAATCATCAAATCGGTCAACTATTTGATGAGAATCAGCTACAATCACGTAACAAGCTATTTTAAGCTTATAAATCACTGAATTGGTCAACCATTTAATAAGAATCAATTATAATCACGTAACAATCCATTCTGAGCTTAAAAATTACCGAATTGGTGAACCGTTCGATGAGAATCAGCTACAATCACATAAAAAGTCATTCCTCACTTACAAATCAATGTATTGGTAAACTCTTCGATGAGAATCAGCTACAATCACGTAATAAGCCATTTTGAGCTTACAAATTACCAAATCAGTCAACCATCTGTTGAAAAGCAATTACAATCATGTAACAAGCCATTAAGAGCTTACAAATCACCCATTCGATCAACATTTGGATGAGAATCAGCTACAATCATGTAACAAGCCATTCTGAGCTTACAAATCACTGAATAGGTAAATTGTTCGATGAGAATCAGCTACAATCACGTAAATAAGCCATTCCAAGTTTACAAATTAGGAATCGGTCAACCATTCGATGAAAATTAAGTTACAATCACGTAAAAAGCAATTTTGAGCTTACAAATCATCAATTACAATAATGTAACAAGCCATTCTAAGCTTACAAATCATCTTATCGGTCGACCGTTCGAAGAGAATTAGCTACAATCATGTAACAAGTCATTCTGAGCTAACAAGTCACTGAATCTGTCAACTGCTTAATAAGAATCAGCTACAATCACGTAACAAGGCATTCTAAGGTTACAAATAAACAAATCGATCAACCGTTCGATGAGAATCAGCTACAATCATGTAACAATGTATTCTGAGCTTACAAATCACCGACTCGATCAACTGTTCAATGAAAATTAGTTACAATCATGTAAAAAGCCATTCTGAGCTTACAAATTATAGAATTGGTCAACCATTGGATGAGAATGAGCTACAAACACATAAAAAGTCATTTTGAGCTTACAAATCAATGAATCAGTGAACCCTTGCATGAGAATTAGGTACAATCATGTAACAAGCCATTCTGAGCTTCTAAATCACTGAATCGGTCAACCATTAAATGAGAATCAACTACAATCACGTAACAAGGCATTCTAAGCTGATAAATCACCGAATCGATCAACCATTCGATGAGAATTAGCTACAATCATGTAACAAGCCATTTTTAGCTTACAAATCAATGAATCGGTCAATCGTACGATGAGAATCAGCTACAATCACGTAACAAGCCATTCTTAGCTGACAAATCATCGAATCGGTCAACTGTTCAATGAAAATCAACTACAATCATGTAACAAGCTATTCTAAGCATACAAATCATAAAATCAATCAACTGTTTGACAAGAATCAACTACTATCACGTAAAAAGCCATTCCCAACTTACAAATCATTGAATTGGTCAACCGTTCAATGAGAATCAGCTACAATCATGTAACAAGCTATTTCAAACTTATAAATTACCGAATCAGTCAACCGTTCGATGAGAATCAGCTACAATCATGTAACAAGCCATTCTGAGCTTACAAATCACCAAATTGGTCAACTGTTCAATGAGAATCAGCTACAATCATGTAACAAGACATTCGGAGCTTACAAATTGCCAAATCGATCAACCGTTTGACAAGAATAAGCTACTATCACGTAATAAGCTAGTTCGAGTTTACAAATCATAGAATCGGTCAACCTTTCGATGAGAATTAGGTATAATCACGTAACAAGCCATTTCGAGCTTAAAAATTATTGAATCGGTCAACTGTTCATTGACAATTAGCTACAATCACATAACAAGCCATTCTAAGTTTACAAATCACTCAATCGATCGACCATTTAATGAGAATCAGCTACAATCACATAACAAGTCATTCTGAGTTTACAAATTATTGAGTTGTTCAATCGTTCGATAAAAATTAGATACAATCACATAACAAGACATTATGAGCTTACAAATCACTGAATCGGTGAACCGTTCAATGAGAATCAGCTACAATCACGTTAAAAGCCATTCTGACCTTACAAATAATTGAATCGATCAACCATTAGATGAGAATCAGCTACAAACATGTAAAAAGTCATTGTGAGCTTACAACTGACCGAATCAGTCCATTGTTTAATGAGAATTAACTACAATCATGTAACAAGCCATTCTGAGCTTATAAATCACCGAATCGGTCAATTGTTCAATGAGAATTAGCTCCAATCACGTAAAAAGCCATTATGAGCTTACAAATCACCGAATCGATCCACTGTTCGATGAGAATTAGCTACAATCACGTAACAAGCCATTCTGAGCTTCTAAATCATCGAATTGGGCAACCATTTGATGATAATCAACTACAATCACTGAATTGGTCAAATCTTCAATGAGAATCGATTAAAATCATGTAACAAGCTATTCTGAACTTACAAATCACTAAATTAGTGAACAGTTAGTTGGATGAGAATCAACTACAATTACGTAACAAGCTATTTTGAGTTTACAAATCATCGAATTGGCCAACCATTCTATGAGAATATGCTACAATCACGTAACAAGCTATTATGAGTTTACAAATTACTGAATCGATCAATCGTTCGATGAGAACCACCTATAATCATGTAACAATCCATTCTGAGCTTACAAATCACTGAATCATTCAACCATTTGCTGACAATCAAGTAACAAGCAATTGTAAGCTTACAAATCATAGAATCAGTCAACCATTCGATAAAATTCATCTACAATCACATAACAAGCCATTTTGAGCTTACAAATTATTGAATCGGTTAACTGTTCGATGAGAATCACCTATAATCACATAAAAATCCATTCCGAGGTTACAAATCACCGAATTGTTTAACCATTTGCTAAAAATCAATTACAATCAAGTAACAAGTCATTTTGAACTTACAAATTAAAGAATCGGTCAATCGTTCGATGAGATTCATCTACAATCACGTAACAAGCTATTCTGAGCTTACAAATCATCGAATCGGTCAACCGTTCGATGAGAATCAATTTCAATAACATAACAAACCATTCTGAGCTTACAAATCATTGAATCGGTCAACCTTTCGATGAGAATCAGCACTTTTCCTTGTCCCCTCACTTAAATGCTTGATTGAAAGGAAGAGTGGGGTTGAGTAAGGGTCAAGGCTTCTTTAGATTTCGAAGCTTAAGGTAAATGGGTTGCCTAGGCCACTAGAGGTTTCTAGTTGTGTTAAAAACATCCCTAACCCATACCTCTAACACTTAGGCACTTAGATTTTGATAAATATGGCCCTTAGGACCTCTTTTTGGCTTCTAGAAGTGGTTAAAAGAAAAATTTAAATTTAAATAATTAAATTGGTGGGGTTCGCAAGTATCTCCAACAAAAAATTTAATTAGGTTCTTAAAAGTCAGTTAGGTTTAGGTTTACATTGCCAACCTTAGTAAATATGTCGTTACATAAACACATAACAAGTGTCAAGTGACACTATAAAATGACATAACACAATATCGACATGTCACTAATTACATAGAAAGACACCAATATATACGTATAATTTTACGGTTACGAATTAAGTCACTTTACAACAAGGTTTGAACCTCTTCATTAGGTTCAACCTTGGCTTTACAGTTTGCACAATGGTTGGTTACTGATCTTCTGACTGATTCCATGGTTCTCTTACCTGCACACTTAAACATCTAGCATCAGTAGTTCAAGGTGATAAAATCGCATGAATTATACATATTGAATTTTTACTTAGCAACATTAATCAAATGATTGCCCAATTTGGTGATTTGTAAGCTCAGAATGGCTTGTTACGTGATTGTAGTTGATTCTCATTGAACAGTTGACCGATTCGGTGATTTGTAAGTTCAGAAAGGCTTGTTATGTGATTATAGCTGATTCTCATTGACCATTTGGCTCAGAATGGCTCATGACGTGATTGTAATTGATCCTCATCGAACGGTTGACCGATTCAGTGATTTATAAACTTAGAATGACTTGTTATGTGATTGTAGCTGATTCTCATCGAACGGTTCACCGATTTAGTAATTTGTAAGCTCAGAATGGCTTGTTACGTGATTGTAGTTGATTCTCATCGAACGATTGATCGATTCACTGATTTGTAAACTCAAAATGGCTTGTTACATGATTGTAGGTGATTCTCATCGAACGGTTGACTGATTTAGTTATTTGTAAGCTCAGAATGGCTTATTACATGATTGTAGGTGATTCTCATCGAACGGTTGATCGATTTAGTGATTTGTAAGCTCAAAATAGTTTGTTACGTGATTATAGCTAATCCTCATCGATTGATTGACCGATTTGATGATTTGTAAGTTCAAAATGGCTTGTTACTTGATTATAGTTGATTCTCATCGAACTGTTCCCCGATTAGGTGATTTCTAAGATCAAAATGGCTTGTTATGTGATTTTAATCAATTCTCATCGAACAGTTGACTGATTCGGTGATTTGTAAGCTCAACTGGCTTGTTACATAATTGTAGTTGATTCTCATCATATGGTTGACCAATTCAGTGATTTGTAAGCTCAGAATGGCTTGTTACGTTATTATAGTTGATTCTCATCGAACGGTTGACCGATTCAGTGATTTACAAGGTTAGAATGGCTTGTTACATGATTGTAGCTGATTCTCATCGAACGGTTGACTGATTCAGTGATTTGTAAGCTCAGAAAGACTTGTTATGTGATTATAGCTGATTCTCATCGAACGGTTGAAGAATTCGATGACTTGTAAGCTAAGAATGGCTTCTTACATGATTGTAGTTTATTCTTATTGAACTATTCACCGATTCGATGATTTGTAAGCTAAGAATGGCTTGTTACATGATTTTAATTGATTCTCATTGAATAATTGACTGATTCGGGGATTTGTAAGCTCGAATGGCTTGTTACGTGATTGTAGTTGATTCTTATCGAATGGTTGACCAATTCGGTGATTTGTAAGCTCAGAATGGCTTGTTACCTGCTTGTAGCTGATTCTCATTGAACGATTGACCGATTCAATGATTTGTAAGTTCAGAAAGGCTTGTTATGTGATTATAGCTGATTCTCATCAAACGGTTGAAGAATTCGATGACTTGTAAGATAAGAATGGCTTGTTACATGATTATAGCTAATTTTCAACGAATAGTACACCGACTCGGTGAGTTGGAAGCTTAGAATGACTTGTTACATGATTGTAGCTGATTCTCATCAAATAGTTCACCAATTCAATAATTTGTAAGCTCAAAATAGCTTGTTACGTGATTGTAATTGATTGTCATCAAATGGTTGATTGATTCAGTGAATTGTAAGCTCAGAATGGCTTGTTACGTGATTGTAATTGATTCTCCTTGAACAGCTGACCAATTTTGTGATTTGTAAGCTCAGAATGGCTTGTCACATTATTGTAGTTGAATCTCATCGAACGGTTGACAGATTCAATGATTTGTAAGCTCATAATGGCTTGTGAAATGATTGCAATTGATTCTCATCTAATGATCGATCGATTCTGTGATTTGTAAGCTCAGAATGGCTTATTATGTGATTGTAGCTGATTTTCATCGAACAGTTCACCGATTCGATGATTTGTTAGCTCAAAATTTCTTGTTGCATGATTGTAGCTAATTCTCATCGAACTGTTGATTGATTCGATGATTTGTAAGCTCATAATGGCTTGTTATGTGATTGTAGCTGATTCTAATTGAATGGTTGACCGATTTGATGATTTGTAACCTCAAAATGGCATGATATGTGATTGTAATTGATTCTTATCGAATGGTTGACCAATTTGGTAATTTACAAGCTCAAAATGGCTTGTTACATGATTATAGCTGATTCTCATCAAATGGTTTACCAATTCGGTGATTTGTAAGCTTAGAATGACTTGTTACCTGATTGTAATTAATTTTTATCAAACAATTGACCGGTTCGGTGATTTGTAAGCTCAAAATGGCTTTTTACGTGATTGTAATTGATTCTCATCGAATCGTTGACCGATTCGGTGATTTGTAAGGTCATAATGGCTTTTTAAGTGATTGCGGTTGATTCTCATCGAATGGTTGACCGATTAAGCAATTTGTAAACTCAAAATGACTTGTTATGTGATTGCATCTGATTCTCATCGAACAGTTGACTGATTCAATGATTTGTAAGTTTAGAATGGCTTATTACATGATTGTAGCTAATTCTCACCGAATGGTTGACTAACTTGGTGATTTGTGAGCTCAAAATGGTTTGTTACATGATTGTAGTTGATTCTAATCGAACGGTTGACCCATTCGGTGATTTGTAAGCTCAGAATGGCTTGTTACGTGATTGTAATTGATTCTCATTGAACGGTTGACCAATTCGATGATTTTTAAGCTCAAGATGGCTTGTTACGTAATTGTAATTGATTCTCATTGAACAGTTTAGCAATTCATTGATTTGTAAGCTCAAATGGCTTGTTATGTGATTGTATTTTATTTTTATCAAACGGTTGACCAATTCAGTGATTTGTAAGCTTAGAATGGCTTGTTACATCATTGTTATTTATTCTCATCAAACGGTTGACCGATTTGGTGATTTGCAAGCACAAAATGGCTTATTACGTGATTGTAGTTGATTCTCATGGAATGGTTAATAGATTCAGTGATTTACAAGCTCAGAATGGCTTCTTATGTGATTGTCGTTGATTCTCATCGAACAGTTGACTAATACAGTGATTTGTAAGCTTATAATGGCTTGTTACGTGATTGTAGCTAGTTATCATCGAACGGTTGACCAATTCAATGATTTGTAAGCTCAGAATGGCTTGTTACATGATTGTAATTGATTCTCATCGAACGGTTGACTGATTCAGTGATTTGTAAGCTTAGAATGACTTTTTAACTAATTGTAAGATTCTCATCAAACAGTTGAACGATTTGGTGATCTGTAAGCTTAGAATGGTTTTTTTCATTATTATAATTGATTCTCATCGAACAGTTGATCGATTTGGTGATTTGTAAACTCACAATGGCTTATTACATGATTGTAGCTAATTCTCATCGAATGGTTGATCAATTCGGTCATTTGTAAGCTCAGAATGACTTGTTACATGATTTTAATTGATTGTCATCAAATGGTTGACCGATTCGATGATTTGTAAGTTCAGAATGGCTTGTTCCATAAGTTTTGATGATTCTCATCGAAAGGTTGACCAATTCCATGATTTGTTAGCTTAGAATGGCTTGTTACATGATTATAGCTGATTCTCATCGAACAGTTGACCGATTCGGTGATTTGTAAGCTCAAAATGGCTTGTTACATGATTATAGCTGATTCTCGTAGAACGGTTGAATGATTCAGTGATTTGTTAGCTCAAAATTGTTTGTTATGTGATTGTAATTGATTGTCATCGAACAGTTGACCGATTCAGTGATTTGTAAGCTCAGAATGGCTTCTTACGTGATTGTAGTTGATTCTCATCAAACGGTTGACTGATTCGATGATTTGTAAGGTCAAAATAGCTTGTTACATTATTGTACATGATTTTTAGCAACCGATTAATCGATTCAATGATTTGTAACCTCAGAATGACTTGTTAGGTTATTGTAGCTGATTCTGATCGAATAGTTGATCGATTGGTGATTTGTAAACTCAAAATAGCTTGTTATATGATTGTAATTGATTCTTATCAAACGGTTGACCGATTCGATAATTTGTAAACTTAGAATGGCTTGTTACGTGATTGTAGCTTATTCTCATCAAATGGTTCATTGATTCAGTGATTTGTAAGCTCAAAATGGGTTGTTACATGATTGTAGCTGATTCTCATCAAATGGTTGACCGATTCAATGATTTGTAAGCTCCAACTAGCTTAATAAAATAATTGTAATTCATTATCATCGAACGGTTGATTGATTCAGTGATTTGTAAGCTCAGAAGGGATTGTTGCATGATTGTAGCTGATTTGCATCAAACAGTTGACCGATTTGGTGTTTTTTAAGCTCAGAATGGCTTGTTATGTGATTGTAGCTGATTCTCACCGAACAGTTGACCAATTCGGTGATTTGTAAACTCAGAATGGCTTGTTACATGATTTTCATTGATTCTCATCGAACGGTTGATCGATTTGGTGAATTGTAAGCTCAAAATGGCTTCTTACGTGATTGTAATTGATTCTCATTGAATGGTTGACCGATTCAGTGATTTGTAAGCTTAGAATGGCTTTTGACATGATTGTAGGTGATTCTCATTGAACATTGGACTGATTCAGTGATTTGTAAGCTCATAATGGCTTGTTATGTGACTGTAGCTGATTGTCATAGAATGATTGACCAATTCGTTGATTTGTAATCTCAGAATGGCTTGTTACGTGATTGTAATTGATTCTCATTGAACAGTTGACCGATTCGATTATTTGTAAGCTCAAAAATAGCTCTTTACATTATTGTAATTGATTCTCATTGAACGGTTGACCAATTCAATGATTTGTAAGCTCAAAATGGCTTGTTAAGTGATTGTAGCTAATTCTCATCAAATAGTTGACCGATTCAATGATTTGTAAGCTTAAAATGGCTTAATACATGATTTTAAGTGATTCTCATCGAACGCTTGACCGATTCGATGATTTGTAATCTCAGAATGGCTTGTTACATTATTGTAATTGATTCTCATACAACGGATGACTAGTTTAGTCATTTGTAAGCTCAGAATAATTTGTTAGATGATTGTAATTGATTCTCATCGAACGGTTGACCGATTCCATAATTTGTAAGCTCATAACAACTTGTTACGTGATTGTAGCTGATTCTCCTCGAATGGATGATCGATTCAATAATTTGTAAGCTCAGAATGGTTTTTTACATGATTGTAATTCATTCTCATCGAATGGTTGAGCGATTTGGTGATTTGTAAGTTTAGAATGACATTTTACGTGATTGTAAATGATTCTCATCGAACGATTGACCAATTTAGTGATTTCTAAGCTCAAAATAGCTTGTTACGTGATTGTAGCTAATTCTCATTGAATGGTTTACTGATTTGGTGATTTGTAAATTCAAAATGGCTTGTTACGTGATTGTATCTAATTCTCACGAACAGTTCATTAATTCGGTGGTTTGTAAGCTCAGAATGTCTTGTTATGTGATTGTAGCTGATCCTCATTGAATGGTTGACCGATTCAATAATTTCTAATCTCAAAATAGCTTGTTACGTGATTATAGTTGATTCTCATCAAACGGTTGACTGATTCAGTGATTTGTAAGCTCAAAATGGCTTGTTTCATGATTGTAAGTGAGTGTCATCAAATGATTGACCAATTCAATAATTTGAAGCTCAGAATGGCTTGTTACATGATTCTAGCTAATTCTCATCCAACGGTTGATTGATTTGGTGATTTGTAAGCTCAAAATGGCTTGTTACGTCATTGTAGCTAATTCTCATCGAATGGTTGACCGATTCGGTGATTTGTAAGCTCAGAATGACTTGTTATGTGGTTGTAGCTGATTCTCATCAAAGGATTGACCGATTCAGTGATTTGTAAGCTTAGAATGGCTTGTTACGTGATTATAGCTGATTCTCATTGAATGGTTGACCGATTCAGTGATTGGTAAGCTTAGAATGGCTTGTTACGTGATTGTAGATGATTCTCATCAAACGGTTGACCGATTTAGTAATTTGTAAGCTCAGAATGGCTTGTTACATGATTGTAGCTGATTCTCTACAAACGGTTGACCGATTCTATGATTTGTAAGCTCAGAATGGCTTGTTACCTGATTGTAGCTAATTCTCATCGAACAATTTACCGATTTGAAAATTTGTAAGCTCAGAATGGCTTGTTACATTATTGTAGCTAATTCTCCTCCAACGTTCTACTAATTCAATGATTTGTAAGGTCAGAATGGCTTGTTACATGATTGTAGCTTATTCTCATCGAATAGTTGATTGATTGACTGATTGGTAAGCTCAAAATTGTTTGTTACGTGATTGTAACTAATTCTCCTCGAACTATTGACCGATACGGTGATTTGTAAGCCTAGAATGGCTTGTTATGTCCTTGTAGCTGATTCTCATCGAACGACAGAGTGATTCAGTGATTTATAAGCTCAGAATGGCTTGTTACATGATTGTAATTGATTCTTATCAAATGATTGACCAATTTGGAGATTTGTGAGGTCAGAATGGCCTGTTAAGTGATTGTAGCTGATTGTCATCGAACGGTTGACAGATTCAATGATTTGGAAGCTTAGAATAGTTTGTTATGTGATTGTAGCTGATTCTCATCGAATGGTTAATTCGGTGATTTGTAAGCTCCGAATGGCTTGTTACGTGATTGTAATTGATTATCATAGAAAGGTTAGCCGATTTGTTGATTTGTAAGCTCATAATGGCTTGTTACGCAATTGTAACTGATTTTCCTCGAATGGTTGACCAATTAGGTGACTTGTAAGCTCAGAATGGCTTGTTAAGTGCTTGTAGCTGATTCTCATCGAACGGTTGACTGATTTGGTCATTTGTAATCTCAGAATGGCTTGCGGTTGATCGATTCAGTGATTTGTAAGCTCAGAATGGCTTGTTACGTGATTGTAATTGATTCTCATCGAAAGGTTCACCGATTCATTGATTTGTAAGCTCAGAATGGCCTATTACGTGATTGCAATTGATTCTCATCGAACGGTTGACTGATTTGGTGATTTGTAAGCTCAGAATCGCTTATTACATGATTCTAGTTGATTCTCATCCAACAGTTGACCAATTTGGTGATTTGTAAGCTCAAAATGGTTCGTTACGTGATTGTAGCTCAAAATGGTTCGTTTACATGATTGTAGCTGATTCTCATCAAACGATTAAATGATTTGGTAGTTTGTAAGCTCAGAATGGCTTCTTACATGATTTTAGTTGATTCTCATCGAACAGTTGACTGATGCAGTGAATTGCAACCTCAAAATAACTTGTTATTCGATTTAAGCTTATTGTCATCGAACAACTAACTAATTCAGTGATTTAAAACCTCAGAATGGTGTGTTACTACGTGGCTTTATCTGATTCTCATTGAACAGTTGATCAAGTCAGATCTACAACCTCAGATCGACTTGTTACATGATTCTAGTTGAGTCTCATCAAACATTTGATCGATTCGGTGATCTACACCCTTAGAATGATTTTTTATATTATTGTTGTTGATTCTCATCGAATGGTTGACCGATTTAGTGATCTCTAAGCTTAGAATGGCTTGTTACGTGATTGTAGTTGATTCTCATCAAACAGTAGACTGATTTGGTGACATGTTAGCTCAAAATAGCTTCTTACATGATTGTAGTTGATTCTCATCGAACAGTTGACTGATTCGGTGATTTGTAAGCTCAGAATGGCTTGTTACATGATAGTAGTTTATTCTCATCGAACGGTTGACCGATTCAGTGAATTGTAAGCTCATAATGGCTTGTTACGTGATTCTAATACATTCTCATCGAACAGTTGACCGATTTGGTGTTTTGTAAGCTCAAAATGGCTTGTTCCATGATTGTAGCTGATTCTCATCGATCGGTTGACTAATTCGATGATTTGTAAGCTTAGAATGACTTGTTAAGTTATTGTAGCTGATTTTCATCGAACAGTTGACCAATTTGGTGATTTGTAAGCTCAAAGTGGCTTGTTACATGATTGTTGTTGATTATCATCGAATGCTTAACCGATTCGATGATTTGTAAGCTTAGAATGGATTTTTACGATATTGAAATTGATTCTCATCGAACGATTGATCGATTCAGTGATTTGTAAGCTTAGAATGGCTTTTTACATTATTGTAATTGATTCTCATCAAACAGTTGACCGATTCAGTGATTTGTAAGCTCAAAATGTCTTGTTATGTGATACTAGATGATTCTCATCGAACGGTTCACCGATTCAGTGATTTGTAGGCTCATAATGGATTGTTACATGATTGTAGCTGATTCTCATCAAACGATTAATTGATTCTGTGATTTATAAGCTCAGAATAGATTCTTACATGATTTTAGCTGATTCTCATCAAACGATTGACCAATACGGTGATTTGTAAGCTCAGAATGTCTTACTACCTGATTGTAGCTAATTGTCATCGAACGATTGACTGATTGGGTCATTTATAAGCACACAATGGCTTGTTATGTGATTGTAGCTGATTCTCATCGAACAGTTGACCGATTCAGTGATTTGTTACATGAGTGTAGGTAATTGTCATCGAATGATTGACGGATTTAGTGATTTATAAGCGGAGCATGGCTTATTACATGATTGTAGCTGATTCTCATCGAATAGTTTACCGATTCCATGATTTGTAAGCTCATAATGGCTTGTTACGTGATTCTAATTGATTATCATCAAATGGTTGACCAATTCAGTGATTTGTGAAATCAGAATGGCTTGTTACATAATTGTAGCTAATTGTAATCAAACGATTGACTGATTCGATGATTTGTAGGCTCATAATGGCTTGGTGATTATAGCTGATTCTCATTGAATAGTTCATCGATTCAGTGATTTGTAAGTTCAGAATGATTCGTTACGTGATTGTAGCTGATTCTCCTCGAACGGTTGACCGATTTAATGATTTGCAATCTCAAAATGGCTTGTTACATGATTCTAATTGATTGTCATTGAATGGTTGACCAATTCGATGATTCAAAAGCTCAGATGGCTTGTTACATGATTGTAGCTGATTCTCATTGAACGGTTGATCAATTCAGTGATTTGTAAGCTCAGAATGGCTTGTTACGTGATTGTAATTGATTCTCATCGAACAGTTGATCGATTCGGTGATAGGTAAGCTCAGAATGGCTTTGTACATGATTGTAGCTGCTTGTCATCGAATGATTGACCGATTCGATCATATAAGCGCAGATTGTTATGTGATTGTAGTTAATTCTCATCAAACAGTTGACCGATTCGATGATTTGTAAGCTCAAAATAGCTTCTTACGTGATTGTAGCTGATTATGATTGAACGGTTGACCAATTCATTGATTTACAAGTGCAGAATGGCTTCTTATGTGATTGTAGTTGATTCTCATCGAACGAGTGACTGATTTTGTGATTTGTAAGCTTAGAATGGCTTGTTACATGATTGTAGCTGATTTTCACCAAACAGTTGACCGATTCGGTGATTTGTAAGCTCAGAATGGGTTGCTACATGATTCTAATTTATTTTTATCGAACGGTTGATCGATTCAGTGATTTGTATGCTTAGAATGGTTTTTTACGTAATTGTAATTGATTCTCATAGAATGGTTGACCAATTCTATGATTTTTAAGCTCATAATATCTTGTTACGTGATTGTTGCTAATTCTCATCAAACGGTTGAACGATTTGGTGATTTGTAAGCTAGGAATGACTTGTTACGTGATTGTAGCTGATTCTCATCGAACAGTTCAACGATTCAGTGATTTGTGAGCTCAGAATGACTTGTTACATAATTGTAGTTGATTCTCATCAAACGGTTGACCGATTTGGTGATTTGTAAGCTCAAGAATGGCTTGTTATGAGATTCCAATTGAGTCTCATCCAATAGTTGACCAATTTAGTGATTTGTAAGCTCAGAATGGCTTGTTATGTGATTCTAATTTAGTCTCATCCAATGGTTGACCAATTTGGTGATTTGTAAGCTTGAAATGGCTTGTTACATGATTGTAATTGATTCTCATCGAACGATTGACTGATTCGGTGATTTGTAAGCTCAGAATGGCTTGTTACGTCATTGTAGCTGATTATCATCAAACGGGTCATAGATTCAATGATTGGGATGCTTAGAATGGCTTGTTACATTATTGTAGCCTATTATCATCGAATGGTTCACCGATTTAGTTATTTGTAAGCTTAGAATGGCTTGTTATGTGATTGTAATTAAGTCTCATCGAACAGTTGACCGATTCGGTGATTTGTAAGCTCAGAATAGGTTGTTACGTGATTGTAATTGAGTCTAATCGAACGGTTGACCAATTCGATGATTTGTAAGCTCACAATGAGTTTTTACATGATTGCAATTGATTCTCATCAAGCAGTTGACCGATTCAGTGATTTGTAAGCTCAGAATGGCTTGTTATGTGATTGTAGTTGATTTTCATCGAACAGTTAACCGATTCTGTGATTCGTAAGCTCAAAATGGCTTGTTACATGATTGTAGCTGATTCTCATTAAATGGTTGACCGATTTGGCAATTTGTCAGCTCAACATGGCTTGTTACGTGATTGTAGTTGATTCTCATAGAACGTTTGACCAATTTGGTGATTTGTAAGCTCATAATGTGATTGTAATTGATTTTCATCGAACGGTTGCCTAATTCAGTGATTTGTAAGCTCAAAATGGCTTGTTACATGATTGTTATTGAGTCTCATCGAACGGTTGACTGATTCAATGATTTGTAAGCTCAGAATGGCTTGTTACATGATTGCAATTTATTCTCATCAAACAGTTGACCAATTTGGTGATTTGTAAGCTCAGAATGGCTTGTTATGTGATTGTAGTTGATTCTCATCAAACGGTTGACCGATTCAGTGATTCGTAAGCTCAGAATGGCTTGTTATGTGATTGTAGTTGATTCTTATCGAATCGTTGACCAATTTGGGGATTTGTAAGCTCACCATTGCCTGTTACGTGATTGTAACTGATTGTCATAGAATGGTTGATTGATTCGGTGATTGTAGCTGATTGTCATTGAACAGTTGACCGATTCAGTGATTTGTAAGCTCAAAATAGCTTGTTACATAATTTTAGCTGATTCTCATAAAATGGTTTACCAATGCAGTGATTTGTAAGCTCAGAATGGTTTGTTATGTAATTGTAATTGATTCTAATCGAACGGTTGATCGATTCGATGATTTGTAAGCTCAAAATGGCTTATTACATGATTGTACCTGAACCTTATCGAACAGTTGATAGATTCAATGATTTGTAAGTGCACAATGGTTTGTTACATGTTTGTAGCTGGTTCTCATTGAATGGTTGACCGTTTCTATGATTTGTAAGCTCTGAATGGCTTGTTAAGTGATTAGAATTAATTCTTATCGAACGATTCACCGATTCAATGATTTGTAAGCTCAGAATGGCTTGTTATATGGTTGTAGCTGATTCTCATCAAACGGTTGACCGAGTCGGTGATTTGTAAGCTCAGAATGGCTTGTTACATTATTGTAGCTGATTCTTATCAAACGGTTGATCGATTTGGTTATTTGTAAGCTCATAATGGCTTGTTATGTGATTGTAGATGATTCTCATCAAACAGTTGACCTATTTGGTGATTTGTAAGCTCAGAATGGTTTTTTACGTGATTGTCATTGATTCTCATGGTCTGGTTGACTGATTCGGTCATTTGTAACCTCAGAATGGCTTGTTACAAGATTGTAGTTGATTCTCTTTAATTGGTTGACAGATTCGGTGATTTGTAAGCTCGAATGCCTTTTAAACATGATTTTAATTGATTCTCATCGAACGGTTGATCGATTCAATGATTTGTAACTTCAAAATGGCCTTTTACATGATTGTAGCTAATTCTCATCGAACGGTGGACTGATTCGGTGATTGTAAGTTCAAAATAGCTTATTACATGATTGTAGCTGATTCTCATTGAACGGTTAACTGATGTGGTGATTTGTAAGCTTAGAATAGCTTGTTACATGATTGTAGCTGATTCTCATCAAACAATTGATCGATTTGGTGATTTATAAGCTTAGAATGGCTTGTTACATGATTGTAGCTGATTTTTATCGAACGGTTGACCGATTCGGTGATTTGTAAGCTTAGAATGGCTTGTTACATGATTGTAGCTGATTCTCATCGAATAGTTGACCGTTTCAGTGATTTTTAAGATCAGAATGGTTTGTCAAGTGATTGTTGTTGATTCTCATTAAAAGGTTGACCGATTTGGTGATTTCTAGCTCAGAATGGATTGTGACCTGACTATAACTGATTCGGTGACTTGTAAGCTCAGAATGGCTTGTTATGGGATTGTAGTTGATTCTCATCGAACTGTTTACTCATTCGGTGATTTGTAAGCTCATAATGGGTTGTTACATTATTGTAATTGATTCTCATCAAACAGTTGACTGAGTCAGTAATTTGTAAGCTCGAAATGGTTTGTTACGTGATTGTAATTTATTCTGATCGAACAATTGATCGATTCAATGAATTGTAAGCTCAGAAAGGCTTTTTATATGATTGTAGCTGATTCTAATCAAATGGTTGACCGATTCGGTGATTTTTAAGCTCATACTAGATTGTTACATGATTGTAGCTGATTCTCATCGAATGATTGATTGATTCGGTGATTTGTAAGCTAAAAATGGTTTGTTACATGATTGTAATTGATTATCATCGAATGGTCGATTGATTCGATGATTTGTAAGCTCAGATCGGCTTGTTACATGATTGTTATTGATTCTTATCGAACAGTGACCGATTTGGTGATTTGTAAGCTAAAAATTGCTTGTTACATGATTATAGCTTATTCTGATCAAACGGTTGACCGATTCGGTGATTTGTAAGCTCATAATGGCTTGTTACGTGATTGTAGTTGATTTTGATCGAACAATTGACCGATTCATTGATTTGTAAGTTCAAAATTGCTTGTTACGTGATTGTAGCTGATACTCATCGAACAGTTGACCGATACGGTGATTTGTAAGCTCAGAATGACTTGTTACATGATTGTAGTTGATTCTAATCGAACGGTTGACCGATTCAATGATTTGTAATCTTAGAATGGATTGTTACATGATTGTAGTTGATTCTCATCAAATGGTTGACTGATTCGGTGATTTGTAAGCTCAAAATAGCTTGTCAAGTGATTGTAGGTGATTTTGATCAAACAATTGATCGATTCAGTGATTTATAAGCTCAGAATGCCCTGTTACAAGATTATAGTTGATTCTCATCAAACGGTTGACTGATTCAGTGATTTGTAAGCTCAAAATGGCTTGTTACGCGATTGTAGTTAAGTCTGATCGAAAGGTTGACCGATTCAGTGATTTGTAAGCTCAGAATGGCTTGTTATGTGATTATAGTTGATTTTCATCGAATAATTGACCGATTTGGTGATTTGTAAGCTAAGAATAGCTGGTTACATGATTGTAGTTGATTAACATCGAACAGTTAACCAATTTGGTAATTTGCAAGCTCAGAATGGATTGTTACGTGATTGTAGCTGATTCTCATGAAATGGTTGACTGATTTAGCAATTTGTAACCTCAAAAATGGCTTGTTACATGATTGTAGTTGATTTTTATTGAACAATTGACCGATTCAGTGATTTGTAAGCTCAGAATGGCTTATTATGTGATTGTAGTTGATTCTCATCAAACGGTTGACCGATTCGATGATTTGTAAGCTAAGAATGGATTGAATGGTTGATCGATTTGGTTATTTGTAACCTTAGAATGGGTTGTTACATTATTATAATTGATTCTCATCAAATGGTTGACCGTTTTGGTGATTTGTAAGATCAAAATGGTTTGTAACGTGAATTTCATGATTTGTTAGCTCAGAATGGATTGTTACATGATTGTAATTGATTCTCATCGAACGGTTGAGCGATTCAGTGATTAATAAGCTCAAAATGGCTTGTTGTGTGATTGTAATTAATTCTAATTGAACGGTTGACCGATTCGGTGATTTTTAATCTCAGAAGGGCTTGTTGAACGATTCAATATTTTTTAAGCTCAGAATGGCTTAATACGTGATTTTAATTGATTCTCATCAAACTGTTGATCAATTCACTGATTTGTAAGCTCAGAATGGCTTGTTACGTGATTGTAGCTGATTCTCATCGAACGGTTCACTAATTCAGTGATTTGTAAGCTCAAAATAGCTTGTTATGTCATTGTAATTGATTCTCATCGAACGGTTGACCTACTCTTTGATTTGTAAGGTCAAAATGGCTTGTTACATGATTATAGCTGATTCTCATCGAATGGTTGACCGATTTAATGATTTGTAAGGTCAGAATGGCTTTTTACGTGATTGTAATTGATTCACATTGAATGATTGACCGATTCAATGATTTGTATGCTCATAATGTCTTTTTACGTGATTGTAGCTGATTCTCATTGAACAGTTGACCGATTCGGTGATTTGTAAGATCAGAATGGCTTCTTACATGATTGTAATTGATTCTCATTGAATAGTTGACCAATTTGGTGATTCCTCAGCTCAAAAGGGCTTGTTACATGATTGAAGTTGATTCTCATCGAATGGTTGATCGATTCAATGATTTGTAAGTTCAGAATGGCTTATTACGTGATTATAGCTGGTACTCATCGAATAGTTGATCGATTTGGTGATTTGTAAGGTTAAAATGGCTTCTTATGTGATTATAGCTGATTCTCATCGAACGGTTGAATGATTCGATGATTTGTGAGCTCAGAATGGCTTGTTACGTGATTGTAATTGGTTCTCATGGAACAATTCACCGATTCGATGATTTGTAAGCGTAGAATGGTTTGTTACATGATTGTAACATATTCTCAATGAACAGTTGATCGATACGATGATTTGTAAGCTCAGAATAGTTTGTTACGTGATTGTAGCTGATTATCATCGAACGGTTGACCAATTCGGTGATTTGTAAGCTCAAAATGGCTTGTTAAATGATTGTAGTTGATTCTCATCAACTGGTTGACCGATTCAGTTATTTGTAAGTGCAGAATGGTTTGTTACATGATTGTAGCTGATTCTCATCAAATGGTTGACCAATTCAGTGATTTGTAAGCTCAAAATGGCTAGTTACGTGATTGTAGTTGATTCTCAATGAATAGTTGATCGATTCAATGATTGGTCAGCTTAGAATGGCTTGTTACATGATTGTAGTTGATTCTCATCAAACGGTTGATCAATTCAGGGATTTATATGCTCGAAATCACTTGTTATGTGAATATAGTTGATTCTGATCATTTGATTGACCGATTCAGTAATTTGTAAGCTCATAATAGCTTATTACATGATTGTAGCTGATTCTCATCGAATGATTGATCGATTCGATGATTTGTAAGCTTATAATGGCTCTTTACATGATTATAATTGATTTTCATCGAACGGTTGACCGATTCATTAGTTTGTAAGGTTAGAATGACTTGTTAGGTCATTAGAGCCCATTCTCATCGAATAGTTGATGGATTTGGTGATTTGTAAGTTTAGAATGGCTTGTTACATCATTATAGGTGATTCTTATCGAACGGTTGATTGATTCAGTAATTTGTAAACTTAGAATGGCTTATTACATGATTGTTGTTGATTCTCCTCGAATAGTTGATTGATGCGGTGATTTGTAAGCTCAGAATGGCTTGTAACATGATTGTAGTTGATTCTCATCGAACAATTGACCGATTCGATGATTTATAAGATCAGAAGGGCTTGTTATGTGATTGTAGCTGACTCTCACCAAGTGGTTGACTGATTGAGTGATTTGTAAGCTCAGAATGGCTTGTTACATGATTGTAATTCATTCTAACCAAATGGTTGATTGATTCGGTGATTTGTAAGCTCAAAATAGCTTGTTACATGATTGTAGTTGATTGTTATCGAATGGTTGACCAATTCGGTGATTTATCATATCAAAAGGGCTTGTTATGTGATTGGAATTGATTCTTAGCGAATGGTTGACCGATTTGGTGATTTGTAAGCTCAGAATGGCTTTTTACATGATTGTAATTGATTCTCATCAAATTGTTGAGCAATTTAGTGATTTGTCAGCTCAGAATGGTTTGTTGCGTGATTGTTGTTGATTCTCACCGAACAGTTGATCGATTCGATGATTTGTAAGCTCAGAATTGCTTGTTACATGATCTTAATTGATTCTCATAGAATGGTTGGCCTATTCAATGATTTGTAAGCTTGGAATGGCTTGTTATGTGATTTGTAAGCTCAGTATGGATTTTTACTTGATTGTTATTGATTCTCATACGATTGACTGATTCAATGAATTGTAAGCTCAGAATGACTTGTTATGTGATTGTAGCTGATTCTCATCGAAGTGTTGACCGATTTGGTAATTTGTAAGCTCTGAATGACTTGCTATGTGATTGTTACTGATTCTCATCGAACGATTTTGTTGGTTGTTCCCTTTGATCTTCAAAACTTGTAGATTTATACTTTGATGGATAACTATAGTGAAACTTTGACTCTATCACCACTCCAAAGTCTACAAGGAAGAGAGCCAATTAACAAGGATCAAGGAGATCCTTCTACACTTTGAGCCTCAATGCTCAGGCAGGTGTACCCTTGACTCACTTCTTCAAAGGAGTCTCTAAACAATATACAGCTATACCCTTTACTATCTGATTGAAATGTTTATCATTTAATTATGTGTGTGATTGCTGATGATGGACTGCTTCCAGAGAATGGATCAGTGCCTTATCCCAGGGCAGAGAGTCGCTTAACAACCTATATCATCCTAAAACTTTAACTGAAACATATATAGACTCAGAGTAAGGGCTTTGCCTATTACTCCCCTCACTTACATATCAGGACATCAAATCCTTATCTTGTCATGAACTCACTGGACTTACCTTAAAGACTTTAATCCTAACTTTGTTAGGAACTCCAAGATAACCCCAAAATACTCTTTGTTTACCATATGCTAACCCACTTTGTGCAATCAACATATATGATCTCAAGAGCAAAACAAAAAGACATACACTAATATGAGATTGAAATCCAAAATATTCTCACTAAGACTTGCAGAATCAATACATTACCAAATGACAAAATGCACAAAGGAAACAAACCCAAAATCTAGGTTCTCCTTGTTCAAATTTTCACTATCAACAATTTGGGACCAAAACCAAAAGAATTGGAACCCCTGCAAACATAAAAAGTCTACAACTTATACCCCCTAGTCATCTTGGAAATTTGCAACAAGCTACGGATGACTAGGGTTAGGGTTTCAACCACCCAACCTGCTAGAAACAATCAAGAATTTAATTCAGGGGCGAGAAACACATTCAATCCAGGAAAGAGGAAATCCTAAACTGATCCTTAAATATGAAAGTTTTCTTTGTAAGTACAAAGGATCACAAAACCAGGCTTGAAAGGACACCCTGCAACATGCCTTGAGCCACAACTGCAATGTACATGCTCTGCAAATGAGCACCAGACATCCTAGACCACATCGCAAATGGCAAACCAATCGCATCTCACCAAACAGGGTCATTTTTGCATTGAATTCCATAAAAATGGTACCCTCTGTCGCTGGAAATTCTCAAAAATTTGAACTTTGAAAAGCAACGGTTACTTCTTTGGCGCCAGCAGAGAAACGATGGCCAAAATTTAAACCCTTACCAACTTTAAAACGCAGCCGTCCAATCAATCTCCCTTTGAAAACCCGGGCCCACCATTAACTCCGCAACGGCGATATTCATAACAGTTGTCGCATGATCACATAGCCAGAAAGTGGCCCCTACGAACATGCGACAAGGCCAAAAGACTGCCACCCTGTCACCCGCTAGCCAATCGAAAAAGCCCATGTCACCAAAAACACCGGTCCCACTTATCTGGCGAACTGGCGACCGAAGGACTTTCGCCAGTTCGCGAGATACTTTACACCATCACTAAATCACTTAGTGATCACGTGACCACTGTTCGCTGAATCGCCCAATAAACTAGGGCATCACCAAACATTACGCGAACCAACGACAAGGAGGAAATTTGTCAGGCCGCCAAATACTTTATCACAATTGCCAAAAAGCACCGAGAAATCACACTGGGCCCACGCAGGAAAATCAACGGTCGTCGCAAGATCACAAAGACCTGACACACTTCACAAGCTTTTACGCCAACCCTTGATTTTATACGGATGTCAGCTCCCACTGCACATATCCAGAAACCAGGTCTCATCATTACGCGACTGTGCGACTACTGCAAAGTAACCGCCTGCCAGGTCGCCAGATGTTAAGGACTTAACCGCCAAGAATCAGCGACCGAGAGAAAATTGCAAGTCGCCAGGTCGTTGAAAGAAAACTAACCGCTAGGCAACCGAACACTATGAAGAACAGGACCCATGCGGACAGGTGGCAAGCGGTCGCATGATCTCATGTCAGAAAAGTTTGACATGCAACGATGCAACAACCAATCAGGAAAAGACTTTGAAAACCCCACCACCCATCGCACTTGCGCACTTAAGGAATGCCAGCAAACAAGGAACTGGGAGGTCGAAAACACACAAAGTTTTCACAACAGAGGAGGATCGAAAACACACAGGGTTTTCAACACCTAGGCAGATTTTGAAATTTTGTCTCTTGCAGACCTTAAAGCTTGGATAACTTGGGATTTTGCAATTCAACACGTGCAAATTGGACCAGAGCATGGTGACAACATGAGGAACACAGGGCCAAGGGCACACATCATGAAACATTGCAAGGAAATAGGCCATTTTCACAGGATTTTGCTATGACAGATAAAATGGCCTAACAGATTGATCGATTCGGTGATTTGTAAGCTTAGAATGGCTTGTTAAGTAATTGTAGTTGATTCATATCAAACGGTTGATCGATTTAGTGATTTGTTATCTCATAATAGCTTATTATGTGATTCTAGCTAATTTTCATCAAACAGTTGACCGATTCGATGATCTGTAAGCTTAGAATGACTTATTAGGGATTGTAGCTGATTCTCATCGAATGGTTGACTGATTCGATCATTTGTAAGCTTAGAATGGCATGTTATGTGATTGTAGCTGATTTTCACTGACAGGTTGACTAATTTCATGATTTGTAAACTTAGAATGGCTTTTTAAATGATTGTAATTGATTCTCATCGACCGGTTGAGTGATTCGGTGATTTGTAAGCTCAGAATGGCTTGTTACTTGATTGTAGCTAATTCTCATCAAACGGTTGACCACTTTAGTGATTTATAAGCTCAAAATGACTTGGTACATGATTGTAGCTGATTCTCATCGAACAGTTGACTGATTTGGTTCTTTGTTAGCTCACAATGGCTTGTTACGTAATTGTAATTGATTCTTATCGAATAGTTGATCGATTCGGTGATTTGTAAGCTCAAAATAGCTTGTTATGTGATTGTAGCTGATTCCCATCGACCGATGCGGTGATTTGTAAGCTCAGAATGACTTGCTACTTGATTGTAGTTGATGCTCATCAAACAGTTGAACGATTCTGTGATTTGTAAGCACAAAATAGCTTTTTACGTTATTTTAATTGATTCTCATCAAACGGTTGACCGATTCAGTGATTTGTAAGCTTAGAATGGCTTGTTACATGATTGTAGCTGATTCTCATCAAACGGTTGACTGATTTGATGATTTGTAAGTTAAAAATGGCTTGTAACGTGATTGTAATTGAGTGTCATCGAGCAATTGATCGATTCGGTGATTCGTAAGCTCAAAATGGCTTGTTACATGATTGTAGCTGATTCTCATCGAATGGTTGACTGATTTTGTGATTTGTAAGTTCAGAATGACTTGTTACATGATTGTAATTTATTCTCATCGAACGGTTGACCAATTCGGTTATTTGTAAGCTAATAATGGCTCGTTACGTGATTGTAGCTAGTTCTCATTCAACGGTTGACCGATTACATAATTTGTAAGATCAGAATATTTTGTTACATGATTGTAGCTAATTGTCATCGAACGGTTGACCAATTCGGTGATTTGTAAGCTTAGAATGGCTTGTTACGTGATTGTAATTGATTCTCATCGAGCAGTTGACCGATTCAGTGATTCTTAAGCTCAGAATGGATTGTTGCATGATTGTAGCTGATTCTCATCGAATGGTTTACCAATTTGGTGATTTGTAAGCTCAGAATAGATTCTTATGTGATTGTAGCTAATTCTCACTGAAAGGTTGACTGGTTCGGTGATTTGTAAGCTTAGAATGGCTTATTATGTGATTGTACCTAATACTCATCGAAGGGTTGACCGATTTAGGGATTTGTAAGGTCAGAATGGCTTGTTACATGATTGTAGATGATTCTCATCAAAAGGTTGACCGATTCAATGATTTCTAAGCTCAAAACATCTTGATACGTGATTGTACTTGATTTTCATCATATGGTTAACTGATTCGGTGATTTGTAAGCTCATAATGGCTTGTTACGTGATTGTAATTGATTCTCATCAAATGTTTGACTCATTCGGTGATTTGTAAGCTCAGAATGACTTGTTACATGATTGTAATTGATTCTCATCGAATGGTTGACCGGTTTGGTGATTTGAAAGTTCAGAATGACTTGTTACATGATTGTAGTTGATTCTCATTGAATGGTTAACCGATTCGGTGACTTGTTTGCTCAGAATGGCTTGTTACGTGGTAGTAGCTTATTTTCATCTCATGGTTGACCGATTTAGTGATTTGTAAACTCAGAATGGCTTGTTACATGCTTGTAGCTGATTCTCATTGAATAGTTGACCGATTTAGTATTGTGTAAGTTCATAATGGCTTGTTACGTGATTATAGATGATTCTCAATGAACGGTTGACCGATTCGGTGATTTGTAAGATCAGAATCGATTGTTACGTTATTGTAATTGATTCTCATCAAATGGTTGACCAATTCGGTGATTCGTAAGCTCAAAATGGCTTCTTACGTGATTGTTACATGATTGTAGGTGAATTCTCATCAAATGGTTGACCGATTCGGTGATCTATAAGCTCAGAATGACTTGTTACATGATTGTAATTCATTCTTATCGAACAGTTGACCCATTTAGTGATTTGTAATCTCAGAATGGCTTGTTACATGATTGTAGTTGATTCTCATCAAACGGTTGACCGATTCAGTGATTTGTAAGCTCAGAATGACTTGCCACGTGATTGTAGTTGAGAGTGATCGAACGACTGACCGATTCTATGATTTTTAAGCTCAGAATGGCTTGTTACATGATTGTAGCTGATTCTAATCAAATAATTCACCAATTAGGTAATTTGTAAACTCAGAATGGCTTTTACGTGATTGTAGCTGATTCTCATCGTACGGTTGACCGATTTGGAATCTCAGAATAGTTTGTTATGTGATTGTAGCTGATTCTCATCGAACAATTAACTGATTTGGTGATTTATAAGCTCAGAATGGCTTGTTAGATGATTGTAGCTGATTCTCATTGAACCATTCACCGATTCAGTGATTTGTAAACTCAGAATGGCTTGTTACGTTATTGTAATTGTTCTCATCGAACGGTTGATCGATTCAGTAATTTAGCTCATAATGGATTGGTACGTGATTGTAACTAATTCTCATCGAACGGTTGACTGATTCAGTGATTTATAAGCTTAGAATGGTTTGTTACATTAGTCTAGCTGATTCTCACCAAACGGTTGACCAATTCGGTGATTTGTAAACTCAGAATGGATTGTTACATGATTGTAATTGATTATCATTGAATGGTTGACCGATTCGGTGTTGTAAGCTCAGATTGGCTTCTTACATGATTGTAAATGATTCTCATCGAACGGTTGACCGATTTAGTGATTTGTAAGGTCAGAATTGCTTGTTACATGATTGTCACTGATTCACATCAAAGAGTTGATTGATTCAATGCTTTGTAAACTCATAATGGCTTGTTATGTGATTGTTGTTGGTTTTGATCAAACGGTTGACTGATTTAGTGATTTGTAAGCTCATAATGGCTTGTTACATTATTGTAATTGATTTTCATCTAACAGTGACCGATTCGGTGATTTGTAAGCTTAGAATGGCTTGTTACGTTATTGTACCTGATTCTGATTGAACAGTTGACCGATTCAATCATTTATAAGCTCAGAATGGCTTTTTACGTGATTGTAGCTGATTTGGTGTTTTGTAAGCACACTATGGCTAGTCACATGATTGTAGATGATTCTCATCGAGCGGTTGACTGATTCATTTGTTTCTAAGCTCAAAATGGCCTCTTACGTGATTGTAGCTGATTCTCTCCAAACGGTTGATCGATTCAATGATTTGTAAGCTCAGATGGCTTGTTACGTGACTGTAATTGATTCTCATCGAATGGTTGACCATTTTGGTGATTTGTAAGCTTAGAATGGCTTGTTATGTGATTATAGCTGATTCTAATTGAACGTTTGATCGATTTAATTATTTGTAAGCTTAGAATGACTTATTACGTGATTGTAGCTGATTCTCAATAAACGGTTCATCGATTCGATGATTTGTAAGCTCACAATGACTTGTTATGTGATTGTAATTGATTCTCATTGAATGGTTCATCAATTCGATGATTTGTAAGCTCAGAATGACTTGTTATGTGATTGTAATTGATTCTTATCGAATGGTTGACCGATTCAATGATTTATAAGCTCAGAATGATTTGAATAATCATTTCATAGAAATTTCTTTCTCTTCATAGATTTGATCTATCAAATTTGGATATATTGCAAAATTGATAAAAACCTCTTCACGAAGAAGAAAAGAGAGTTAGTTACAATAAAATAAGTTGGAAAGAGGCTGTTAGTAGCAGATTACCCAAAGCAATAGGTAAAAGAAATTTCCACCCAAGATCCAATAATTGGTCTATTCTTATCCTAGGCAAGGTCCATCTTGCGTGATAGAAATGAATAAGAACAGATAGGCTTTAGCTGATTCTCATTCGGTGATTTGTAAGGTTAGAATGCGTGTTACATGATTGTAGCTGATTCTCATCGAACGGTTGACCGATTTAGTGATTTGTAAGCTTAGAATGGCTTGCTACGTGATTGTAGCTGATTCGATGATTTATAAGCTTAAAATGACTTGTTACGTGATGGTAACTGATTCTCATCGAACAGTTGACCGATTCAGTGATTTGTAAGCTTAGAATGGCTTGTTACGTGATTGTAGCTGATTCTCATCGAACGGTTGACCAATTATATGATTTGTAAGTTAAAAATGGCTTGTTACATGATTGCAATTGATTCTCATCGAACAATTGACCGATTCGATAATTCGTAATCTCAGAATGGCTTGTTACGTGATTGTAACTTATTTTCATCAAACAATTGACCGATTCGGTGATTTGTAAACTCAGAATGACTTGTTACATGATTGTAGCTTATTTTCATTGAACAGTTGGCCGATTCGGTGATTTGTAAGTTCAGAATGGCTTGTTACGTGATTGAAGTTGATTCTCATCGAACGGTTGATTGATTCGGTGATTTATAAGCTCAGAAAGGCTTGTTACGTGAGTGTAGCTGATTCTCATGAAATGGTTGACCGATTCGGTGATTTGTAAACTCAGAATGGACTGTTACATGATTGTAATTGATTCTCATTGAATGGTTGACCAATTTGGTGTTGTAAGCTCAGAAAGGCTTCTTACATGATTGTAAATGATTGTCATCAAACAGTTGACCGATTCAGTGATTCGTCAGCTCAGAATAGCTTGTTACATTATTGTAGCTGATTCCCATTGAACAGTTGACCGATTCAGTGATTTGTAAGGTCAGAATGTCTTATTACATGATTGTAGCTGATTCTCATCAAACGGTTGATTGATTCAGTGATTTGTAAGCTCATAATGGCTTGTTACGTGATTGTTGTTGGTTTTTGATCAAATAGTTGACTGATTCAGTGATTTGTAAGCTCATAATGGCTTGTTACATTATTGTAATTAATTTTCATCTAACGGTGACCGATTCGGTGATTTGTAAGCTTAGAGTGCCTTGTTACGTTATTATACTTGATTCTCATCGAACGGTTGACTGATTCAGTCATTTATAACCTGAGAATGGCTTGTTACGTGATTATTGATGATTCTCATTGAACATTTGATCGATTTAGTTATTTGTAAGCTCAGAATGGCTTATTACGTGATTGTAACTGATTCTCATCGAACGGATCACCGATTCGGTGATTTGTAAGCTCAAAATGGCTTGTTACGTGATAGTAATTGATTTTCATCGAACGATTGACCAAGTCGGTGATTTACAACTTTAGAATGACTTGATACATGATTGTTGTTGATTTTCATGAAACAGTTGACTGATTCGATGATTTATTGGCACATAGTGGCTTGTTACGTGATTGTAGTTGATTCTTAGCGAACGGTTGACTGATTAGTTGATTTGTAAGCTCAGAATGGCTTGTTCCATGATTGTATCTGATTCTTATTGAACGGTTCATTGATTCGGTGATTTGTAAGCTCAATATGGCTTGTTATGTGATTGTAACTAACTCTCATTGAATAGTTGACCGACTTGGTGATTTGTAAGCTAATATAGCTTGTTACGTGATTATAGTTGAGTCTAATCGAACGGTTGACCCGTTCAATGATTTGTAAGCTCAGAATGGCTTGTTACATGATTCTAATTCATTCTCATCGATCGGTTGGTCGATTCAATGATTTGTAAACTCATAATGTCTTTCTACGTTATTGTAGTTGATTCTCATTGAACGGTTTACCGATTCGGTGATTTCTAAGCTTAGAATGGCTTGTTACGTGATTGTAAATGATTCACATTGAATAGTTCACTGATTTGGTGATTTGTAAAATTAAAATGGCTTATCACATGATCGTAGCTGATTCTCATCAAACGGTTGACTGATTCGGTGATTTGTAAGCTCACAATGGCTTGTTACATGATTGTAATTGATTCTCATTGAACGGTTGACCGCTTCGGTGATTTTTAACCTCAGAATGGCTTGTTACATGATTGTAGCTGATTCTCATCGAACGGTTGACCGATTTAGTGATTTTTAAGCTTATAATGGCTTGTTACGTGATTGTAGCTGATTCGATGATTTATAAGCTCAAAATGACTTGTTGCGTGATGGTAGCTGATTCTCATCGAATGGTTGACTGATTCAATGATTTGTAAGCTCAGAATAGCTTGTTACATGATTGTAGCTGATTCTCATCAAATGGTTGACTGATTATGTGATTTGTAAGTTAAGAATGGCTTGTTACATGATTGCAATTGATTATCATTGAACAATTGACCGATTCGATGATTCATAATTTCAAAATGGCTTCTTACGTGATTGTAGCTTATTTTCATTGAACAATTGACCGATTCGGTGATTTGTAAACTCAGAATGGCTTGTTATGTGATTCTAGCTTATTCTCATTGAATGATTGACCGATTCATTGATTTGTAAGTTTAGAATGACTTGTTATATGATTGAAATTGATTCTCATCTAACTGTTCACCAATTCGATCATTCGAAAGCTCAGAATGGCTTGTTATATGTTTGTAACCTATTATCATCGAACTGTCGATTGATTCGATGATTTGTAAGCTCAGAATGGCTTATTACATGATTGTAGTTGATTCTCATCAAACTGTTGATCAATTTGGTGATTCATATAAGCTTAGAATTGCTTGTTACATAATTTTAGTTGATTCTCATCAAACGGTTGACTGATTTGATGATTTGTAAGTTTAGAATGGCCTCTTACATGATTGTAGCTGATTCTCATCGAACGGTTGACCGATTTAATGATTTGTAAGCTTAGAATGGCTTGTTACATGATTGTAGCTGATTCTCATCAAACGGTTGACCGATTCAATGATTTGTAAGCACAGAATGGCTTGTTACATAATTCTCACCGAATGGTTGACCGATTCGGTGGTTTGTAAGTTCAGAATGACTTGTTACATGATTGTAGCTGATTCTCATCAAACATTTGACTGATTCGGTGATCTATAAACTCAGAACAACATGATTGTAGCTGATTCTCATCGAACAGTTGACCGATTCGGTGATTTGTAAGCTCATAATGGATTGTTACGTAATTGTAGCTGATTCTTATCAAACGGTTGAAAAATTCAATGATTTGTAAGCTCAGAAATGACTTGTTACATGATTATAGCTAATTCTGATCGAATGGTTGACCGATTTGGTGATTTATAAGCTCAGAAAGGCTTCTTATGTGATTATAGTTGATTTTCATGGAACAATTGACTGATTCGATGATTTGTAAGCTCAGAATGGTTTGTTACATGATTGTAGTTGATTATCATCGAATGGTTGACCGATTCGGTGATTTGTAAGTTCAAAATGGATTGTTATGTGATTGTAGCTGATTCTCATCAAACGGTTGACCGATTCGGTGATTTGTAAGCTCAGAAAGACTTTTTACGTGATTCTAGTTGATTTTCATCAAACGGTTAACCGATTCAGTGAATTGTAAGCTCAGAATGGCTCGTTACGTGATTGTTGTTGATTTCCATCGAACCGTTGACTAATTCGATGATTTGTAAGCTCAGAATGACTTGTTATGTGATTGTAGTTGATTTTGATTGAACAGTTGACCAATTTGGTAATTTGTAAGCTTAGAATGACTTGTTACATGATTGTAGTTGATTCTCATTGAAAGGTGGTCTTCGGTGATTTGTAAGCTCAGAATGGTTTGTTATGTGATTGTAGCCGATTCTCATTGAACGGTTGACCGTTTTGGTGATTTGTAAGATCAGAATGGTTTGTCACGTGATTGTAATTGATTCTCATTGAAAGGTTGATCGATTCGATGATTTGTTAGCTCAAAATGGATTGTTACATGATTGTAATTAATTCTCATCAAACCATTGACCAATTTGGTGATTTGTTAGCTTAGAATGGCTTGTTACGTGATTGTAATTGAATCTAATGGAACGGTTGCCCAATTCGGTGATTTGTAAACATAGAATGGCTTATTTCATGGCTGTAGCTGATTCTCATCAAACGGTTGACCGATTTGGTGATTTGTAGGCTTAGAATGGCTTGTTGCATGATTGTAACTGATTCTCGTCGAACAGTTCACCGATTTATTGACTTGTAAGCTCAGAATTGCTCCTTACGTGATTGTAATTAATTCTCATTGAATGGTTGACCGATTCAATGATTTCTAAGCTCAGAATGACTTATTACGTCATTGTAATTGATTCTCATAGAACGGTTGACTGGTTCAGTCATTTGTAAGCTCAGAATGGTTTGTTACGTTATTGTAATTGATTCTCATTAAATCACTTATTAGCTTAGAATGGCTTGTTACATGCTTGTAGCTAATTCTCATTGAACGCTTAATCGATTTGGTGATTTGTAGTCCCGAATGGCTTGTTACGTGATTGTAGCTGATTCTCATCGAACGGTTAACTGATTCAATGATTTGTAAGCTTAGAATGGTTTGGTACATGATTGTACTTGATTCTCATCGAACGGTTGACCGATTTGATGATTTGTAAGCTCAGTGTTACATGATTGTAATTGATTCTTATCGAACGGTTGACCGATTCGATGATTTGTAAGCTCAAAAACACTTGTTATGTAATTGTAGCTAATTCTCATTGAACTGTTGACCGGTTTGGTGATTTCTAAGCTCAGAATGGCTTGTTACGTGATTATAGCTCATTCTGATCCAACGGTTGACTGATTCGGTCATTGGTAAGCTCATAATGGCTTCTTACGTGATTGTAGCTTATGGCCATCGAACGGTTGATCGACTCGATGAATTATAAGCTCAAAATGCCTTGTTACGTGATTATATTTGATTGTCACCGAATGGTTGATCGATTCAATGATTTGTAAGC
Source organism: Chamaecyparis obtusa (assembly GCA_027943335.1). Classification (NCBI taxonomy): domain Eukaryota; kingdom Viridiplantae; phylum Streptophyta; class Pinopsida; order Cupressales; family Cupressaceae; genus Chamaecyparis; species Chamaecyparis obtusa. The sequence continues at coordinate 1,690,911 of BSBK01002264.1, forward strand.
TCAGAATGACTTGTTACGTGATTGTAGCTGATTCTCATCGAATGGTTGACCACTTTGGTGATTTGTACACCCAGAATGACTTGTTACATGATCGTAGCTGATTCTCATCAAACGATTGACCGATTCAGTGATTTGTAAGCTCGAAATGGCTTGTTAGGTGATTTTACCTGATTCTTATTGATAGTTAATGGATTCGATGATTTGTAAGCTCAGAATGGCTTGTTACGTCATTATAATTGAATCTCATCGAACGGTTGATCGATTTGGTGATTTGTAAGCTCAGAATGGCTTGTTAGATGATTGTAATTTATTATCATCGAATGGTTGACCGATTTAGTGATTGGTAAGCTCATAATGGCTTGTTACATGATTGTAGCTAATTCTCCTTGAACTGTTGATCAATTCGGTGATTTATAAGCTCAGAATGGTTTGTTACGTATTTTTAGCTATTTCTCACCAAACAGTTGACCGATTTCATGATTTTTCAACTCAGAATGGCCTATTACATGATTATAATTGATTATCATCGAATGATTGATCGATTCAGTGATTTGTAAGATTGCAATTGCTTGTTACGTGATTGTAATTGATTCTCATTGAACGATTAGCCGATTCAGTGATTTGTAAACTCAGAATGGCTTATTTCATGGCTGTAGCTGATTCTCATCGAATGATTGACCAATTTGGTGATTTGTAAGCTCAGAATGGCTTGTTTGGTGATTGTAGCTGATTCTTATCGAACGGTTGACCGATTCAGTGATTTGTAAGCTCAGAATGGCTCGTTAGAGATTGTAATTAATTCTCATCGAAGGGTTGACTAATTCAGTGATTTGTAAGCTCAGAATGACTTATTATGTCATTGTAATTGATTCTCAAAGAACGGTTGACTAGTTCGGTCATTTGTAAGCTCAGAATGTCTTGTTAGCTTATTGTAATTGATTCTCATCGAACGGTTGACTGATTCATTGATTTATGAGCTTAGAATGGCTTGTTATGTGATTGTAGTTGATTCTCATCGAACGGTTGACTGATTCATTGATTTATGAGCTTAGAATGGCTTGTTATGTGATTGTAGCTGATTCTCATCGAACGGTTGACCGCTTTGAGAATTTGTAAGCTCATAATGGCTTGTTACATGATTGTAGCTTATTCTCATTGAATAGTTGATAGCTTCAATGATTTGTAAGATCAAAATGGCTTGTTACATCATTCTAGTTGATTCTCATCGAATGGTAGACCGATTTGGTGATCTGTTAGCACAAAATGGCTTGTTAAGTGATTATAGCTAATTCTCATCAAACAGTTGACTAATGCAACAAAGTGCAACCTTAGAACAACTTGTTATATGATTTTAGCTTATTGTCATTGAATGGTTGACTAATTCAGTGATCTTTTTTGTGATCTTAGTTGATTCTCATCGAATGAATGATAGATTCGCTGATTTTTAAGCTCAAAATGGCTTATTACGTGATTGTAGCTGATTTCATCAAACACTTCACCGATTCAGTAATCTAAAACCTCAGAATGGTGTGTTACGCACCTATATCTTATTCTCATCGAATAGTTGATTGAGTAGGTGATTTGCAACCTCAGATCGACTTGTTAAATGATTGTAGTTGATTCTCATCAAACATTTGACTGATTCAGTGATCCGAACCTTAAAATGTTTTTTTATGTTATTGTAGTTGATTCTCATCGAATGGTTGACCGATTCAGTGATCTCTAAGCTCAGAATAGCTTGTTACGTGATTTCACTTGATTCTCATCAAACGCTAGACTGATTTGGTGATATGTTAGCTCGCAATGGCTTGTTACATGATTATAGCTAATTCTCATCAAACGGTTCACCGATTCGGTGATTTGTAAGCATAGAATGGCTTGTTACATGATTAGGGCTGATTCTAATCAAACGGTTGACTGATTCGGTGATTTGGAAGCTCAAAATGCCTTATTACATGATTATAATTAATTCTCATAGAACGGTTGACCGATTTGGTGATTTGTAAGCTCAAAATGGCTTGTTACGTGATTGTAGCTGATTCTCATTGAACGGTTGACCGATATGGTGATTTGTAAGCTCAGAATAGCTTGTTACGTGATTGTAATTGATTCTCATCAAACGGTTGACCGATATGGTTATTATATTTCAATCTCATCGGACAGTTGATCGATTTGATAATTTGTAAGCTCAGAATGGCTTGTTACGTGATTGTAATTGATTCTCATAGAACGGTTGATTGGTTGGGTGATTTGTAAGCTCATAATGACATGTTACATGATTGTAATTAATTCTCATCGAACAATTGATAGATTCGGTGATTTGTAAGTTCAAAATGGCTTTTTACATGATTGTAGCTGATTCTCTTTGAACAGTTTACCGATTTAGTGAATTGTAAGCTCATAATAGCTTGTTAAATGATTAGAGCTGATTCTAATCGAACGGTTGACCAATTCGGTTATTTGTAAGCTTAGAATAGCTTGTTAAATGATTAGAGCTGATTCTAATCGAACGGTTGACCAATTCGGTTATTTGTAAGCTTAGAATAGCTTGTTAAATGATTAGAGCTGATTCTAATCGAACGGTTGACCAATTCGGTTATTTGTAAGCTTAGAATAGCTTGTTAAATGATTAGAGCTGATTCTAATCGAACGGTTGACCAATTCGGTTATTTGTAAGCTCAGAATAACTTGTTACATGATTGTAGCTGATTTTCATCGAACGGTTGACCGATTCGGTGGTTTGTAAGCTCAAAATGGCTTGTTACATGATTTTAGTTGATTTTCATCGAACGGTGATAGATTCGGTGATTTGTAAGCTCAGAATAGCTTGTTACGTGATTGTAATTGATTCTCATCAAACATTTCATTGATTCGATGATTTATAAGCTCAAAATGGCTTGTTACGTGATTGGAGTTGAGTCTCATCAAACAGTGACGGATTCAATGATTTGTAAGCTCAGAATGGCTTGTTACATGATTATAATTGATTCTCATCGAGCGGATGACCGATTTGGTGATTTGTAAGCTCAGAATGGCTTGTTACATGATTTTAATTGATTCTCATCGAACGGTTTACCAATTCAGTGATTCATCAGCTCAGAATGGCTTGTTACATGATTGCAGCTGATTCTCATCAAACAGTTGACTGATTCAATGATTTGTAAGCTCAGAATGACTTGTTAAATGATTTTTTCTGACTCTCATTGAAGGGTTGACCGATTCGGTGATTTGTAAGCTTAGAATGACTTGTTACATGATTGTGGCTGATTCACATCGAATAGTTGACCAATTTGTTGATTTATCAACTCATGACGACTTGTTACATTATTGTAGCTGATTCTCATCGAATGACTGATAGATTCAGTGATTTGTAAGCTCAGAATGGCTTGTTATGAAATTGTAATTGATTCTAATCGAATGGTTGACCGATTCAATGATTTGTAAGCTCAAAATGACTTTTTACGTGATTGTAATTGATTCTCATCGAACTATTGACTGATTGGGTGATTTGTAAGCTCAGAATGGCTTGTTACGGGATTGTAGCTGATTCTCATCAAATGGTTGACCGATTCAGTGATTTGTAAGCTCAGAATGGCTTGTAATGTGATTGTAATTAATTTTCATCAAACGGTGATTTGTAAACTTAGAATGGCTTGTTACATGATTGTAGGTGATTCTGATTGAATGGTTGATTGATTCAATGATTTGTAATTTCAGAATGACTTGTTTACATGATTGTAGGTGATTTGCAAGCTCAAAATGGCTTGTTATGAAATTGTAATTGATTATAATCGAACGGTTCACCAATTCGGTGATTTGTAAGTTCAGAATAGCTTGGTACATGATTGTAGCTGATTCTCATCGAACAGTGGATCGATTATGTGATTTGTAAGCTCAGAATGGCTTGTTATATGATTCTACTTGATTCTGACCGATTCGGTGATTTGTAAGCTCAGAATGGCCTGTTACATGATTCTACATGATTCTGTTTGAACAATTGACCGATTTGGTGATTTGTAAGGTCAAAATGGCTTATTAGGTGCTTGTAGCTGATTATCATTGAACTGTTGACCTATTTATTGATTTGTAAGCTCAGAATGGCTTGTTATGTTATTTAATTGATTCTCATGAAATGGTTCACAGATTCAGTGATTTGTAAGCTCAAAATGGATTGTTATCTAATTATAATTGATTCTAATCGAATGGTTGACCGATTCGATGTTGTAAGCTCAGAATGGCTTGTTACGTGATTGTAATTGATTCTCATCGAACGGTTGACCGATTCAGTGATTTTTAAGCTCATAATGGCTTGTTACGGGATTGTAACTGATTCTCATCGAATGGTTGAATGATTCAGTGATTTGTAAGCTAAGAATAACTTGTTACATGATTGTAATTGATTCTCATCGAACGGTTGACAAATTTGGTGATTTGCAAGGTCAGAATGGATTGTTACATGATTGTAGCTGATTTTCATCAAACGGTTGACCAATTTGGTGATTTGTAAGCTCATAATGGCTTCTAATGTGGTTGTAGTTGATTTTGATCAAACAGTTGACCGATTCAGTGATTTATAAGCTCAAAATGGCTTGTTAAATGATTGTAGCTAATTCTCATCAAACAGTTGACCGATTCAAGGATTTGTAAGCTCAGAATGGCTTGTGCCCATTCTCATCGAACGGTTGACCGTTTTGATGATTTGTAAGATCAGAATGGTTAGTCACATGATTGTAATTGATTTTTAACGAAAGGTTCGTCGATTCGGTGGTTTGTTAGCTCAGAATGGATTGTTACGTGATTGTAATTGATTCTCATCAAACGGTTGACTGATTCAGTGATTTGTACACTCAGAATGGCATGTTACGTGATTGTAGGTGAGACTCATCGAACGCTTGACCGATTCAGTATTTGTAAGCTCAGAATGTCTTGTTACATGATTGTAGTTGATTTTCATTGAACAGTTGATCGATTCGATGATTTGTAAGCTCACAATGGATTGTTACGTGATTGTAATTGATTTTCGTCGAACAGTTGATCGATTCGATGATTTGTAAGCTCAAAATGGCTTGTTACATGATTGTAGCTGATTCTAATCAAACGGTTGACTGATTCAGTGATTTGTAAGCTCAAAATGCCTATTACATGATTGTAGTTGATTCTCATTGAACAGTTGACCGATTCAGTGATTTGTAAGCTTAGAATGGCTTGTTACATGATTATAGCTGAGTCTCGTTAAACGATTGACCAATTCAGTGATTTGTAAGCTCAGAGTGACTTGTTACATGATTTTAGCTGATTCTCATCGAACGGTCAACCGATTAGTGATTTGTAAGCTCAGAATGGATTGTTACGTGATTGTAACTAATTCTCATCGAATGGTTGACCGATTATGTGATTTGTAAGTGAAGAATAGCTTGTTACGTGATTGCAATTGATTTTCATCGAACAGTTGACCGATTCGGTGATTCGTAAGCTCAGAATGGCTTGTTATGTGATTGTAGCTTATTTTCATCGAATGATTGACCCATTCGGTGATTTGTAAGCTCAGAATGGCTTGTTATGTGATTGTAGCTTATTCTCATCGAACGATTGACCGATTCAGTGATTTGTAAGCTCAGATTGGCTTATTACATGATTTGTAAGCTCAAAATGGCTTGTTATGTGATTGTAACCTATTGTCATTAAATAGTCAACCGATTCGGTTATTTGTAACTTATAATCACTTGTTAAATGATTCTAGCTGATTTTCATCGAAAGGTTGACCGATTCGGTGATTTGTATGCTCAGAATGGCTACTTAGACTAGCTTGTTACGTGACTGTAATTGATTTTCATCAAACGGTTGACAAATTCGGTGATTTATAAGCTCAAAATAGCTTGTTACGTGATTGTAGCTGAAGATTGCACGATTGACCGATTCGTTGATTTATAAGCTCATAATGGCTTGTTACATGATTGTAAGTAATTCTCATCGAACAGTTGACTGATTTATAAGCTCAGAATGGCATGTTACATGATTGTAGCTGATTCTCATCAAATGGTTGACCGATTCGATGAAAGCTCAAAATGGCTCGTAGATGATTTTCATTGAACTGTTGACCGATTCGGTGATTTGTAAGATCAGAATGGATTGTCACGTTATTGTAGTTGATTCTCATCAAACGGTTGACCGATTCGATGATTTGTAAGCTAAAAATGGTTTGTTATGTGATTGTAGCTAATTCTGATCGAATGGTTGACCGATTATGTGATTGGTAAGCTCAAAAAGGCTTGTTATGTGATTATAGTTGATTTTCATCAAACAATTGATCGATTCAGTGATTTGTAAGCTCAGAATGGCTTGTTACAAGATTGTATTTGATTATCATCGAACGGTTGACCGATTCGGTGATTTGTAATCTTAGAATGGATTGTTACGTGATTGTAGCTAATTCTCATCAAATGGTTGACCAATTCGGTGATTTGTAAGCTCATAATAGCTTGTTACGTGATTGTAATTGATTCTCATCGAATGGTTGACCGATTCAGTGATTTTTAAGCTTAGAATGTTTTATTATAGGATTGTAGCTAATTCTCATCGAACGATTGACCAATTCGGTGATTTGTAAGCTTAGTGTTACATGATTGTAGTTGATTTTCATCGAATGGTTCTCTGATTCAGTAATTTGTAAGCTCAGAATGACTTGTTACGTAATTGTAGCTAATTCTCATCGAATAGTTGATCAATTTGGTGATTTCTAAGCTCAAAATGGCTTCTCACGTGATTGTAGCTCATTCTCATCGAACGGTTCACCGATTCGGTCATTTACAAGCTCAAAATGGCTTCTTACGTGATTGTAGCTTATGCCCATTGAACTGTTGACTGATTTGGTGATTTGTCAGCTCATAATGGCTTGTTATGTGATTGTATTTGATTCTCACTGAACAGTTGACCGATTTAGTGATTTGTAAGCTCCGAATGGCTTGTTATGTGATTGTATCTGATTCTCATCGAACAGTTGACCGATTCAGTGATTTGTAAGCTTAGAATCACTTGTTACGTGATTGTAGCTGATTGTCAATGAATGGTTAACCGATTCGGTGATTTGTAAGCTCGAAATGGCTTTTTAGGTGATTGTTACTGATTTTTATCAATAGTTGATGGATTTGATGATTTGTAAGCTCAGAATGACTTGTTACATGATTGTAAAATATTCTCATCGAACGGTTGACCAATTTGGTGGTTTTTAAGCTCAAAATAGCTTGTTACATGATTGTAGCTTATTGTCATCAAATGATTTACCATTTCAGTGATTTGAAAGCTTAGAATGGCTTGTTATGTGATTGTACCTGATTCTCATCGAATGGTTGACTGATTCTCTAATTTGTTAGCTCAAAATGTATTGTTACCTAATTGTAATTGATTCTTGTATAACGGTTGACCGTTTCGGTGATTTGTAAGCTCAGAATGTCTTTTTATGTGATTGTAGCTGATTCTCATTTAACTATTGACAGCTCGAAAAATTTTTAAGCTCAGAATGGCTTATTACGTGATTGTAGCTGATTCTCATTAAACGATTGACCGATTTGGTTAACTACAACCTCAAAACAACTTGTTACCCAATTTTAGTTGATTGTCATCAAATGCTAGACCGATTTGGTGATCTGTTAGCACAGAATGGCTTATTACGTTATTGTAGCTGATTCTCATTGAACGGTTGACTGATGTGGTGAATTGCAACCTCAGAACAACTTGTTATGCGATTTTAGTTGATTGTCATCGAACAGTTGATCAATTCGATGATCTAAAACCACATAGGGATCTTTTTTGCGATCATAGTTGATTCTCATGGAATGAATAACAGATTCACTGATTTGTAAGCTCAGATTGGTTTATTTCATGATTATAGCTGATTTTCATTAAACGCTTCACTGATTCGGTGATCAAAAACCTCAAAATGGTGTGTTACACTCCTGTATCTGATTCTCATCGAACAATTGATCAAGTCGGTGATTTGTAAGGTCAGAATGGCTTGTTACGTGATTTTAGCGGATTCTCATCAAACGATGATAGATTTGGTGATTTTTAAAGTTAGAAAAGCTTATTACATGATTGTAATTAATTCTCATCGAATGGTTCACCGATTCAGTGATTTGTAAGCTCAGAATGACTTGTTACGTGGTTGGAGCTGATTCTCATCGAATGTTGATCGATTCAATGATTTGTAAGCTCAAAATGGCTTGTTACGTGATTCTAATTGATTCTCATCGAACAGATGACCGATTCAATGATTTGTAAGCTCCGAATGGCTTGGTACGTGATTGTAATTGAGTCTCATTGAACGGTTGACCGACTTTGTGATTTGTAAGTTCATAATGGCTTGTTAGATGATTGTAGCTGATTCTCATCGAACAGTTGACCGATTCAGTGATTTGTAAGCTCAGAATAACTTGTTACGTGATTGTAGCTGATTCTCAATGAATGGTTAACCGATTCAGTCATTTGTAAGCTCGGAATGGCTTTTTAAGTGATTGTAGCTGATTTTTATCGATAGTTCATGGATTTGATGATTTGTAAGCTTAGAATGGCTTGTTACATGATTGTAAAATATTCTCATCGAACGGTTGACCAATTTGGTGGTTTTTAAGCTCAAAATGGCTTATTACATGATTGTAGCTTATTGTCATCAAATGATTTACCATTTCAGTGATTTGAAAGCTTAGAATGGCTTGTTATGTGATTGTACCTGATTCTCATCGAATGGTTGACTGATTCTCTGATTTGTTAGCTCAAAATGTCTTGTTACCTGATTGTAATTGATTCTCGTATAACAATTGACTGTTTCGGTGATTTGTAAGCTTAGAATGTCTTTTTATGTGATTGCAGCTGATTCTCATCGAACTATTGATAGCTCTGAAGATTTGTAAGCTCAGAATGGCTTATTACGTGATTGTAGCTGATTCTCATAAAACGGTTGACCAATTTGGATAACTGCAACTAAAGAACAACTTGTTACCCAATTTTAGTTGATTGTCATCGAATGGTAGACTGATTTGGTGATATGTTAGCACAGAATGGCTTGTTACATTATTGTAGCTGATTCTCATTGAACGGTTGACTGATGTGGTTAATTGCAACCTCAGAACAACTTGTTATGCTATTTTAGCTGATTGTCATCGAATGGTTGATCAATTTGATGATCTAAAACCTTAGAAGGATCTTTTTTGCGGTCGTAGTTGATTCTCATGGAATGAATGATAGATTCACTGATTTGTAAGCTCATAATGGCTTATTACGTGATTATAGCTGATTTTCATCGAACGCTTCACCGATTCGATGATCATAAACCTCAGGATGGTGTGTTACGCTCCTGTATTTGATTCTCATCAAACAGTTGATCAAGTCAGTGATCTGCAATCTTAGATCAACTTGTTACATGATTGTAGTTGATTCTCATCGAATATTTGACCGATTTGGTGATCTACAACCTTAGATTTGTAAGCTCAGAATGGCTTGTTACGTGATTGTACTTGATTTTCATCAAATAGTAGACCAATTTTGTAAGCTTAGAATGGCTTGTTACGTGATTAGAGCTGATTCTAATCAAACAATTGACCGATTCAGTGATTTGGAAGGTCAGAATGTATTACATAATTGTAATTGGTTCTCATCGAACGGTTGACTGATTTGGTGATTTGTAAACTCTTAATGGCTTGTTACATGATTGTAGCTGATTCTCATCGAACGGTTGACCAATACGGTGATTTGTAAGCTCAAAATAGATTGTTACATGATTGTATTTGATTCTCATTGGATGATTGATCGATTCGATGATTTGTAAGCTCAGAATGACTTATTACGTGATTGTAATTGATTCTCATAGAATGGTTGATTGGTTCAGTGATTTGTAAGCTCATAATGGCTTGTTATGAGATTGTAATTGATTCTCATAGAATAGTTGCCTGGTTTGGTGATTTGTAAGCTCAGAATTACTTGTTACGTGATTGTAGATGATTCTCATCGAACGGTTGATCGATTCAGTGATTTGTAAGCTCATAATGGCTTGTTACATGATTAGAGCTGATTCTAATCGAACGGTTGACCGATTCAGTGATTTGTAAGCTCAGAATGGCTTTTTACATGATTGTAGCTGATTTTCATCGAACGGTTGACCAATTCAGTGGTTTGTAAGCTCAAAATAGCTTGTTATGTGATTGTAGCTGATTTTCATCGAATGGTTGACTGATTTGGTGCTTTGTAAGGTCAGAATGGCTTGTTACATGATTTTAGTGGATTCTCATCGGACGGTGATAGATTTGGTCATTTTTAAAGTTAGAAAAGCTTATTATGTGATTGTAATTAATTCTTATCGAATGGTTCACCGATTCGGTGCTTTGTAAGCTCAGAATGGCTTGTTACGTGGTTGGAGCTGATTCTCATCGAATGTTGACTGATTTGGTGATTTGTAAGCTCAGAATGGCTTGGTACATGATTCTAATTGATTCTCATTGAACAGATGACCGATTCAGTGATTTGTAAGCTCAGAATGGCTTGGTACGTGATTGTAATTGAGTCTTATTGAACGGTTGACTGACTTTGTGAATTTTAAGCTCAGAATGGCTTGTTAGATGATTGTAGCTGATTCTCATCAAACGGTTGACTGATTCAGTGATTTGTAAGCTCAAAATGGCTTGTTACATTATTGTAGCTGATTCTCATCTAACGGTACACCAATTCAATGATTTGTAGACTCAAAATGACTAGTTATGTGATTGTAGCTAATTCTTATCAAATGGTTGACCGATTTGGTGACTCATGAGCTCAGAATGGCTTGTTACATGATTGTAGCTAATTCTCATCAAATGATTGATTGATTCGATGATTTGTAAGCTCAGAATGGCTTTTTACGTGATTGTAATTGATTCTCATCGAACGATTCCTTGATTGGGTGATTTGTAAGCTAGGAATGGCTTGTTAAATGATTGTAGCTAATTCTCATTGAATGATTGGTCGATTTGGTGATGTTTAAGCTCAGAATGGCTTGTTATGTTATTGTAAGTGATTCTCATTGAACGGTTGATTGATTTGGTGATTTGTAAGCTCAAAATGGCTTGTTACGTGATTGTAGCTCATTCTCACCAAACGGTTGACCAATACGGTGATTTGTAAGCTTAGAATGGCTTGTTATGTGATTGTATTTGATTTTCATCAGATGATTGATCGATTCGATGATTTGTAAGCTCAGAATGGCTTATTACGTGATTGTAATTGATTCTCATAGAACGGTTGATTGGTTCAGTGATTTGTAAGGTCATAATGACTTGTTACATTATTGTAATTAATTTTCATAGAACGGTTGACCGATACGGTGATTTGTAAGCTTAGAATGGCTTGTTACATGATTGTAAATGAATCTCATAGAACGGTTGATTAGTTCGGTGATTTGTAAGCTCAAAATGACTTGTTACATGAATATAATTAATTCTCATGGAATAGTTGATAGATTCGATGATTTGTAAGTTCATAATGGCTTGTTACGAGATTATAATTGATTCTTAGAGAACGGTTGACTGCTTCGGTGATTTGTAAGCTCATAATGGCTTGTTACATAATTATAATTGATTCTCATCAAACGATAGAGCGATTCCGTGATTTGTAATCTCATAATGGCTTGTTATGTGATTGTAACTAATTATCATCGAATCATTAGCCAATTCAGTCATTTTTAAGTTTATAATAGCTTGTTACGTGATTCTAGCTAATTGTCATTGAACGGTTAACCGATCCGGTGATAAGTAAGTGCAAAATGGTTTGTTACGTGATTGTAGCTAATTCTCATGGAATAGTTGACCGATTCGGTTATATGTAAGCTCAGAATGGCTTGTTACATGATTGTAGCTGATTCTCATTGAATGGTTCCCCAATTAATTGATTGTAGCTGATTCTCATTAGAATTGCTTGTTACATGATTGTAATTTATTCTCATCGAACGGTTGACCAATTCGGTGACTTGTAAGCTCAGAATGGATTTTTACATGATTGTAATTGATTCTCATCGAACGGTTGACCGATCGATGATCTGTAAGCCCAAAATGGCTTGTTACATGATTGTAATTGATTCTGATCAAATGATAGACTGATTCGATGATTCGTAAGCTCAGAATGGCGTGTTACATGATTCTAATTTATTCTCATCGAACGGTTGACCGATTCAATGATTTATAAGCTCAGAATGGATTTTTACGTGATTGTAATTGATTTTCATCGAACGGTTGACCGATCGGTGATTTGTAAGCTCAGAATGGCTTGTTATGTGAACGATTGACCAATTCAATGATTTGTAAGCTCACAATGGCTTGTTACATTATTGTAGCTGATTCTCAGCAAATGGTAGTTTGATTCAGTGATTTGTAAGCTCAAAATGACTAGTGATGTAATTGTAGCTAATTCTCATCAAAAGGTTGATCGATTCGATGATTCGTAAGCTCAGATTGGCTTTTATGTGATCGTAGTTGATTCTCATCGAACGGTTGACTGATTCGGTGAATTGTAAGCTAAGAATGGCTTGTTACATGATTTTTGCTAAATCTCATTGAAGGGTTGACCGATTCGGTGATTTGTAAGCTCAGAATGACTTGTTACATGATTTTGGCTGATTCTCATCGAACGGTTGACTGATTTGGTGATTTGTAAGTTCATAATAGCTTGTTACATTATTGTAGTTGATTCTCATCAAATGGTTCACTAATTTGGTCATTTGTAAGCTCATAATGGCTTGTTATGAAATTGTAATTGTTTCTCATCAAACAGTTGACTGATTCGGTGATTTGTAAGCGCAGAATGACTTTTTATGTTATTCTAATTGATTCTCATCGAATGGTTCATCGATTTGGTGATTTGTAAGCTCAGCATAGTTTGTTACGTGATTATAGCTAAGTCTCATCGAATTTTGACTGATTTGGTGATTTATACGCTTAGAATGGCTTGTTACATGATTGTAATTGATTCTCATCAAACGGTTGATCGATTTAGTGATTTGTAAGCTCAGAATGGCTTGTTACGTGATTATAATTGATTCTCATCAAACAGTTAATCGATTCAATGATTTGTAAGGTTAGAATGACTTGTTACATGATTGTAGGTGATTTTGATCAAATGGTTGACCGATTCGATGATTTGTAAGATCATAATAGCTTGTTACATGATTGTAGCTGAGTCTCATTGAATTATTGATCGATTCGGTGATTTGTAAGCTCAGAATGACTTGTTACGTGATTGTAGCTGATTCTCATCGAACGATTGACCGATTCAGTGATTTGTAAGCTCATAATGGCTTGTTACGTGATTGTAGCTAATTCTCATTAAACGATTGACCGATTCAGTAATTTAAAAGCTTAGAATGGCTTGTTTCATGATTGTATGTGATTCTCATCAAATGGTTGACCAATTTGATAATTTGAAGCTCAGAATGGCTTGTTACATGATTCTCATCCAACGGTTGACCAATTTGGTGATTTGTAAGCTCAAAATGGCTTGTGACGTGATTCTAGCTAATTCTCATCGAATGGTTTTACGTGATCTTAATTGATTGTCATAGCATTTGGTTGACTGATTTGGTGATTTGTAAGCTCAGAATGACTTGTTACGTGATTGTACCTGATTCTCATCGAATGGTTGACCGATTCGGTGATTTGTAAGCTTAGAATGTTTTTTTGATTCTCATCGATTCAATGATTTGTAAGCTCAAAATAGATTTTCACATAATTGTAATTGATTCTCCTATGAATGATCGATTCGATGATTTGTAAGCTCAGAATGGCTTGTTACGTGATTGTAGTTGATTCTCACTAAACGGTTGACCGATTCAGTGATTTGTAAACTCATAATGGCATATTTGGTTATTCTAGCTTATTCTCATCAAACGGTTGATCGATTTCATGATTTGTAAGCTCAGAAGGGTTTGTTACGTGATTGTAGCATCATCGAACGTTGATTGATTTGGTGATCTGTAAACTCAGAATGGCTTGCTACATGATTGTAGCTGATTCTCATCGAACGGTTGACCGATTAGGTGATTTGTATGCTCAAAATGGTTTGTTACATGATTATAATTGATTCTCATCGAACGGTTGACCGATTCAGTGATTTGTAAGCTCATAATAGTTTTTTACGTGATTGCAATTGATTCTCATCGAAAGGTTGACTGATTCAGTGATTTGTAGGCTCAGAATGGTTTCTTACGTGGTTGTAGATGATTTTCTATGAACGGTTGATCGATTTGGTGATTTGTAAGATTAGAATGGATTGTTACATGACTGTAGCTGATTATCAATGAAAAGTTGACCGATTCGGTGATTTATTAGCTCAAAATGGCCTGTTACATGATTGTAGTCGAGTCTCATTGAACGGTTGACCGATTTGATGATTTGTAAACTTAAAATGGCTTGTTACGTGATTGTATCTGATTCTCATCAAACAATTGACTGATTCAGTGATTTGTAACTATAGAATAGCTTGGTACGTGATTGTAGCTGATTCTCATCGAACGGTTGACAGATTCGGTGATTTGTAAGCTCAGAATGGCTTGTTACACGATTGTAGCTAATTCTCATCGAACGGTTGACTGATTTGATGATTTGTAAGAATAGAATGACTTGTTACATGATTGTAGTTGATTCTAATCGAATGGTGATTTGTAAGCTTAGAATGACTTGTTACATGATTGTAGTTGATTCTCATTAAACGGTTGACCAATTCGATGATTTGTAATATCAGTGTTACATGATTGTAATTGATTCTCATCAAACGGTTGACTAATTCGATGATTTATAAGCTCAAAATGGCCTATTACATGATTCTAATTGATTCTCCTCGAGCAGTTGACTGATTCGATAATTTGTAAGGTCAGAATTGCTTGTTATGTGATTGTTGTTGTTTCTCATTGAACGGTTGATATATTCAGTGATTTGTAAGCTCAGAATGGCTTGTAAGGTGATTGTAATTGATTCGCATCGAATGGTTGACCGACTCGATGATTTGTAAACTCAGAATAGCTTGTTACGTGATTGTAATTGATTCTCATCGAACGGTTGACTGATTCAATTATTTGTAAGCTCAAAATTGCTTGTTACATGATTGTAATTGATTCTCATCGAACGGTTGACCGATTCGATGATTTGTAAACTCAGAATGGCTTGTTTCATGGCTGTAGCTGATTCTCATCAAACAATTGACCGATTTGGTGATTTGTAAGCTCAGAATGGCTTGTTACGTGATTGTAGTTGATTCTCATCCAACGGTTGATAGATTCGGTGATTTTTAAGCTCAGAATGGCTTGTTAAGTGATTGTAATTGATTCTCATCGAATAGTTAACCGATTCGATAATTTGTAAGCTCAAAATGACTTATTACATCATTTTAATTAATTCTCATAGAACGGTTGACTGGTTCAGTCATTTGTAAGCTCAGAATAGGTTGTTACATTATTGTAATTGATTCTCATCGAATGGTTGTTACCTTAGAATGGCTTGTTACATCATTGTAGCTGATTCTCATCATACAGTTGATTGATTCCGTGATTTGTAAACCCAAAATGGCTTTTTTCATGGTTGTAATTTATTCTCATCGAACGGTTGACCGATTTGGTGATTTGTAAGCTTAAAATAGCTTGTTACATGATTGTAATTGATTTTCATCGAAAAGTTGACTGATTCGGTGATTTGTAAGCTCAGAATGGGTTGTTACATTATAATTGATTCTCATCAAATGGTTGACCGATTCGGTGATTTGTAAGCTCACAATGGCTTGTTATGTGCTTGTGGCTAATTCTCATCGAATGTTTGGCCGATTTGATGATTTGTAGTCTCAAAATAGCTTGTTACATGATTGTAGTTGATTCTCATCGAATGATTGACTGATTTAGTGATTTGTAAGCTCAGAATGGCTTGTTACATAATTGTAGCTGATTCTCATCAAATTGTTGACCAATTCAGTGATTAGTAAGCTAAGTGTTACATGATTGTAAGTGATTCTCATGGAATGGTTGATCGATTTGGTGATTTGTAAGTGTAGAATGGCTTGTTACATAATTGTAGCTAATTCTCATCAAACTATTAACCGATTTGACGGTGATTCCTAAGCTCAGAATGGCTTGTTACATGATTGTAGCTAATTCTCATTGATCAGTTGACCGATTCAATCATTTGTAATCTCAAAATGGCTTGTTACATGATTGTAGCTGATTCTCATCGAACGGTTGACTGATTTGGTGATTTGTAAGCTTAGAATAGCTTGTTATGTGATTGTAGCTGATTCTCATTAAACAGTTGACCGCTCTGAAGATTTGTAAACTCAGAATGACTTGTTACATGATTGTGGTTGTTTCTCATTGAATGGTTGACTGATTTGGTGATTTGTAAGCTCAGAATGGCTTTTTACGTGATTGTAGCTCATTCTCACCGAATGGTTTACTAATTTGATGATTTGTAATCTCAGAATGGCTTCTTATGTGATTGTAATTGATTCTCATCGAACGGTTGACCGATTTGACGATTTGTAAGTTTAGAATGGCTTGTTACGTGATTGTAATTGATTCTTATCAAAAGGTTAACCGATTAAGTGATTTGTAAGCTCATAATGGCTTGTTACAATTATTATTTATTCTCAATCAACGGTTGATTGATTCCATAATTTGTAAGCTCAGAATGGCTTGTTACCGATTCGATGATTTGTAAGCTCAGAATGGCTTGTTACATGATTGTAGCTGATTCTCATCGAATAGTTGACCGATTCATTGATTTGTAAGTTTAATGATACATGATTATAAGATCATTTGTATGCTCAGAATGGGTTGTTATGTGATTTTAGCTTATACCCATCGAACGGTTGACCGATTCGGTGAAATTTAAGCTCAAAATGGCTTCTTACATGATTGTAGTAGATTCTTACCGAACGGTTGACCAATTCACTGATTTGTAAGCTCAAAATAGCTTGTTACGTGATTGTAGCTGATTCTCATCGAACAGTTGACTGATTCCTTGATTTGTAAACTCAGAATAGGTTTTTAAATGATTGCAGCTAATGCTCACTGAACAGTTGACCGATTCGGTGATTTGTCAGCTCGGAATGGCTTGCTAGGTGATTGTAGCTGATTCTTATCGATAGTTGACAGATTCTATGATTCATAAGCTCAGAATGGCTTGTTACATGATTGTAAAATATTCTCATCAGTTGACCGATTCGATGGTTTGTAAGCTCAGAATGGATTGTTACGTGATTATAGCCGATTCTCATCGAATGGTTGACCCATTCACTGATTTGTAAGTTCAGAATGTTTTGTTACCTAATTTTAATTGATTTTCATCGAACAGTTGATCGATTTGATGATTTGTAAGCTCAGAATGACTTGTTATGTGATTGTAGCTAATTCTCATCGAACGGTTAACCTTTTTCATGATTTGTAAGTTAAGAATGGCTCTTTATGTGATTGTAATTGATTCTCATTGAATTGTTGACCGATTCAGTGATTCGTCAGCTCAAAATGGCTCGTTACATGATTGTACTTGATTCTCATCGAATGATTGACCGATTCAGTGATTTGAAAGCTCAAAATGGCTTGTTATGTGATTGTAGTTGATTCTCATGGAATGGTTAACTGATTTGATTATTTGTAAGCTCAGAAGGGCTTGATACATGATTATAATATATTCTCATTCAACGGTTGATCGATTCGGTGATTTGTAAGCTCAAAATGGCTTGTTACGTGATTCTAGCTAATTCTCATTGAACGTTGACAGATTCAGAGATTTGTAAACTTAGAATAGCTTGTTACATGATTGTAATTGATTCTCATCGAATGGTTCAATGATTCGGTGATCTGTAAGCTCAGAATGGCTTGTTACGTGTTTGGAGCTAATTCTCACCGAATAGTGACCGATTTGGTGATTTGTAAGCTCAGAATGGCTTTAGTACGTGATTGTAGGTCATTCTAACCGAACAGTCAAATTCAGTGATTTGTAAGCTTAGAATGCTTTGTTACATGATTGTCATTGATTCGCAATTAATGGTTGACCGATTCGGTGATTTGTAAGCTTAGAATGACTTGTTACATGATTGTAACTTATTCTCATCAAACGGTTGAGCGATTTGGTGATTTACAAGCTCAGATTGGCTTTTTACATGATTTGTAATCTCAGAATGGCTTGTTACGTGATTGTAGCTGATTCTCATTGAACAATTGACCAATTTGATGATTTTAAAGATCAAAATAGCTTGTTATGTGATTGTAGGTGATTCTCATTGAACTATTGACCGATTCAGTGATTTGTAAGCTACAAATCGCTTGTTACATGATTGTAGCTGATTTTCATTGAATGGTTGACCCATTTAATGATTTGTAATCTTAGAATGGCTTGTTATGTGATTGTAGCTGATTCTCATTGAAAGGTTGACCGATTCAGTAATTTTTAAGCTCAAAATGGCATGTTACTTGGTTGTAGCTGATTCTCATCCAAGGGTTGATTGATTTGATGATTTATAAGCTCGGAATGGCTTGTTACATGATTGTAGCTGATTCTCATTGAACGGTTGATCGATTCGGTGATTTGTGAGCTCAGAATAGATTGTTACGTGATTGTAGCTGATTCTCATCAAACGGTTGATCGATTCGGTGATTTGTACGCTTAGAATGGGTTGTTACATGATTGTAGCTGATTCTCATCGAACAGTCCGTTTCGACGATTTGTAAGCTGAGTGTTACATGATTGTAATTGATTCTCATCGAACGATTTACCATTTTAGTGATTTGTAAGCTCAGAATGGCTTGTTACGTGATTATAGCTGATTCTCATCGAATGGTTGACCGATTCAGTGATTTTTAAGCTCAGAATGGCTTGTTAGCTGATTGCTATTGATTCTCATCGAATGGTTGATCAACTCGGTGATTTGTAAGCTTAGAATGGGTTGTTATATGATTGTAGCTAATTCTCATCAAACGGTTGACCGTTTCAAGGATTTGTAAGCTCAGAATAGCTTGTTATGTGATTGTAGCTGATTCTCATTGAACGGTTGATAGATTTAGTGAGTTGTAAGCTCAGAATGGTTTGTTACGTCAATGTAGTTGATTCTCATTGAATGGTAGATCAATTTGATAATCTATTATGCGATTTTAGCTTATTTTTATCGAACAGTTGACCGATTTGATGATCTAAAACCTCAGAAAGATCTTTTTTGTGATCGTAGTTGATTCTCCTTGAATGAGTGATGGATTTTTTTATTTGTAAGCTTAGACTAGCTTATTATTTGATTTTAGCCGATTCTCATTGAACAGTTCACCGATTCGGTGATTTGTAAGCTCGAAATAGCTTGTTACATGATTAGAGCTGATTCTAATTGAACAATTGACCGATTTGGTGATTTGGAAGCTCAGAATGGCTTATTCCATGATTATAATATATTCTCATCGAATGGTTGACCGATTTGGTGATTTGTAAGCTTAGAATGGCTTGTTACGTGATTGTAGTTGATTTTCATCAAATGGTTGACCGATATGGTGATTTGTAAGCTCCGAATAGATTGTTACGTGATTGATTGTATTTGATTCTCATTAGACGACTGATCGATTCACTGATATGTAAGCTCATAATGGCTTGTTATGTGATTGTAATTGATTCTCACAGAATAGGTGATTAGTTCGGTGATTTGTAAGCTCAGGATGACTTGTTACATGATTGTACTTAATTTTTATTGAACGGTTGACCAATTCGGTGATTTGTAAGCTCATAATAGTTTGTTACATGATTGTAATTGATTTTGATAGAACGGTTGACTGGTTCGATGATTAGTAAGCTCAGAATGGCTTGTTACGTGATTGTAATTACTTCTGATTAAATAATAGACCGATTTGGTGATTTGTAAGCTTAGAATGGACGTGATTGTAGTTGATTCTTATCGAACGGTTGACCGATTCGATGATTTGTAAGTTCAAAATGGCTTGTTATATGATTGTAGCTAATTCTCATCGAACGGTTAACTAATTCAGTGATTTGTTTGCTCATAATGGCTTGTTACATGATTAGAGCTGATTCTAATCGAACAGTTGATAGATTTGGTGATTTGTAAGCTCAGAATGGCTTGGTATGTGATTGTAGCTGATTCTCATCGAATGGTTGATCGATTCGAAGGGTTTGTAAGCTCAAAATGACTTGTTACATCATTCTAATTGATTCTCATCGAACGGTGACCAATTCGGTGATTTGTAAGCTCACAATGGCTTGTTACATGATTGGAGCTGATTGTCATCGAACGGTGACCGATTCGGTGATTTGCAAGCTTAGAATGGCTTGTTATGTGATTCTAATTGATTCTCATCGAACGGTTGACCGATTCAGTGACTTGTAAGATCAGAATAGATTGTTACGTGATTGTAATTGATTATCATCAAACAATAGACCAATTCAGTGATATTTAAGCTCAGAATGGCTTGTTATGTGATTGTAGCTGATTCTCATCGAACGATTGGCCAATTCAGTGATTTGTAGGTTTAGAATAGCTTATTACGTGATTTTAGCTTATTGTCATTAAACGGTTAACCAATTCGGTCATAACTAGGCGCATAATGGTTTGTTACGTGATTGTTGATAATTCTCATAGAACGGTTGATCGATTCAGTGATTTGTAAGCTCAGAATGGCTTGTTACATGATTGTAGCTGATTTTGATCGAACGGTTCACTGATTAAGTGATTTGTAAGTTCAAAATGGATTGTTACATGATTTTAATTGATTCTATCAAACGGTTGACCGATTCGGTGATTTGTAAGCTCATAATGGATTTTTACGTGATTGTAATTGATTTTCATCGAACAGTTGACCGGTTGGTGATTTGTAAGCTCAGGATGGCTTGTTGTGTGATTATAGCTGATTCTCAACAAACGGTTGATTGATTCGATGATTTGTAAGCTCAGAATGGTTTTTTAAGTGATTATAGCTGATTCTCATCAAATGGTTGACCGATTCGGTGGTTTGTAATCTCAGAATGGCTTGTTACGTGATTGTAGCTAATTCGCATCGAATGGTTGATCGATTGGGTGATTTGTAAGCTCAGAATGGCTTGTTACATGATTCTAGTTGTTTCTCATCGAACGTTGACAGATTCGATGATTTGTAAACTCAGAATATTTTGTTACGTGATTGTAATTGATTCTCATCAAACGGTTCAGCGATTCGGTGATTTGTAAGCTCAGAATGACTTGTTACGTGATTGGAGCCGATTCTCATCGAACGGTGACCGATTCGGTGATTTGTAAGCTCAGAATGGCTTATTACATGATTGTACCTAATTCTTATCGAACAGTTGATGGATTCGGTGATTTGTAAGCTCATAATGGCTTGTTTCATGATTGTAGCTGATTGTAATCAAACGGTTGACTGATTCGATGATTTGTAAGCTTAGAATGAATTGTTACATTATTGTGGCTGATTCTCATCAAATAGTAGTCTGATTCAGCAATTCGTAAGCTCAAAATGATTATTAATGTGATTGCAGGTGATTCTCATCTAATGGTTGACCGATTCGATGATTCATAAGTTTAGAATGGCTTGTTCAATTGTAGCTGATTCTCATCGAACGGTTGATTGATTCAGTGATTTGTAAGCTCAAAATGGCTTGTTACATGATTGTTGCCGAATCTCATCTAAGGGTTGATCGATTCGGTGATTTGTAAGCTTAGAAGGACTTGTTACATGATTGTGGCTAATTCTCATCGAACGGTTGACCGATTTGGTGATTTGTAGACTCAGAATGGCTTGTTACATTATTGTAGCTTATTGTCATCAAATGGTTCTCTAATTCGATGATTTGTAAGCTCAGAATGACTTGTTATGAAATTGTAATTGTTTCTCATCGAACAGTTGATTGATTTGGTGATTTGTAAACTTAGAATAACTTTTTACATGATTGTAATTGATTTTCATAGAATGGTTGACTGATTTGGTGATTTGTAAGCTTAGAATGGCTTGTTATGTGATTGTAGCTGATTTTCATCGAACGGTTGACCAATTTGGTGATTTGTAAGCTTAGAATAGCTTGTTACATGATTATAGCTAATTCTCATTGAATGGTTGACCGATTTGGTGATTTGTAAATTCATTGCTTGTTACTTGATTATAGCTCATTCTCACCGAACAGTTGAACGATTGTGTGATTTGTAAGCTCAGAATGGCTTATTACTTGATTGTAAATGATTCTTATCGAACGGTTGACCGATTCGGTGATTTGTAAGCTCAAAATAGTTACGTGATTTTTGCTGATTCTCATCGAACAGTTGACCGATTTGATGATTTGTAAGTTCAGAATGGCTTGTTACGTGATTGTAGCTAATTCTCATCGAATGATTGATTAATTCAGTGATTGGGAAGCTCAAAATAGCTTCTTACATGATTGTAGCTGATTCTTTTCGAATGGTAAACCGATTCGGTGATTTGTTAGCTCAGAATGGCTGGCTTGTTACGTGATTATAGCTGATTCTTATCGAATAGTTGACCGATTCTATGATTTGTTGGCTTTTTACGTCATTGTAGCTGATTCTCATCCAATGATTGACCTATTCAGTAATTTGCAAGCTTAAAATGGCTTGTTACGTGATTGTAGCTATGACCGATTTGGTGATCTGTTAGTTCAAAATGGCGTGTTACGTGATTGTAGCTGATTCTTATCGAACGATTAACTGATTCGGTGAACTTCAACCTCAGAACAACTTCTTACATGATTTTAGTTGATTATCATTGAACGGTTGATCGATTCGGTGATCGACAACCTCAGAAGGCCCTTTTATGCAATCATAGTTGATTCTCATCGAATAGTTCATAGATTTGGTGATTTGTAAGCTCAGAATGGCTTATTACGTGATTGAAGCATATTCTCATCGAATGGTTCACCGATTTGGTGATCTACAACCTCAGAATGGTGTGTTATGCACTTGTATTCAAGTCTCATCGAACGGTTGATGATTTGGTGATTTGCAACCTCAGATCGACTTGTTACATGATTGTAGTTGATTCTCATTGAACATTTGACCAATCTAGTGATCTACAACCTTAGAATGATCTTTTATATTATTGTAGTTGATTCTCATTGAATGGTTGACCGATTTAGTGATCTCTAATGTCAAAAAGGCTTGTTACATGATTGTAGTTGATTCTTATCAAACGGTAGACCGATTTGGTTATCTGTTAGCTCAGAATAGCTTGTTATGTGATTGTAGCTGATTATCATCAAACGGTTGACCGATTTGGTGAACTGCAACCTCAGAACAATTTGTTACCCAATTTTAGTTGATTGTCATCAAATGGTTGACCGATTCGGTGATCTACAACCTCACAAGGATCTTTTATGCGATCGTAGTTGATTCTTTTTGAATAGTTGACCGATTTAATAATTTGTAAGCTCATAATATCCTGTTACATGATTGTAGCTAATTCTCATCAAGCAATTGACCGATTCAGTGATTTGTAAGCTCATAATAGCTTGTTACATGATTGTAGTTGATTCTCATTGAATGGTTGATTGATTCAGTGATTTGTAAGCTCAGAATGGTTTATTACATGATTGTACCTAATTCTCATCAAATGGTTCACTGATTTGTTAATCTACAACCTCATAATGGTGTGTTACGTGCTTGTATTTGATTCTCATCGAATATTTGATGAGTTGGTTATCTCCAACCTCAAATCGACTTGTTAAATGCTTGTAGTTGATTGTACTTTATTCTCATCAAATGGTAGACCGATTTGGTGATATGTTAGCTCAAAATGGCTTGTTACATGACTGTAGCTGATTCTCATCAAACGGTTCACCGATTCAGTGATTTGTAAGTTCAGAATGGCTTGTTACATAATTGTAATTGATTCTCATCGAATGATTGATCAATTTGATAATTTGTAAGCTCAGAATGACTTGTTACATGATTGTAGCTGATTCTCATCGAATGGTTGACCGATTCGATGATTTGTAAGATCATAATGGCTTCTTACATGATTGTAGCTGATTCTCATCAAACGATTGACCGATTCAGTGATTTGTAAGCTCAGAATGGCTTGTTATATGATTGTAGTTGATTCTCATCAAACAACTGATTGATTAGGTGATTTGTAAGCTCATAATGGCTTGTTACGTGATTAGAGCTGATTCTAATCGAACGGTTGACGGTTGATCAATTTGGTGATTTGTAATTTTAGAATGGCTTTTTACGTGATTGTAATTGATTATCATAGAACGGTTGACTAGTTCGGTGATTTGTAAGCTTAGAATGACTTGTTACGTTATTGTAATTGATTCTCATAGAATGGTTGTCTGATTCAGGGATTTTTATGCTCAAAATGGCTTGTTACATGATTCTAGCTAATTCTCATCAAACGATTGACTGATTCAGTGATTTGTAATCTTAGAATGGCTTATTACGTGATTGTAATTGATTCTCATCAAACAGTTGACCGATTCTCTGATTTGTAAGCTCAGAATAGCTTATTACGTGATTGTAGCTGATTCTCCTTGAACGGTTGACCGATTTGGTAATTTGTAAGCTCAGAATGGCTTGTTTCATGATTGTAAGTGATTCTCATCGAATGGTTAACCAATTTGATAATTTGAACCTTATAATGGCTTGTTACGTGATTGTAGTTGATTATCATCGAATGGGTGACTGATTCAGTGATTTTTAAGCTCAGAATGGTCTTTTGATTCTTATCGAATGGTTGACTGATTGGGTGATTTGTAAGCTCAGATTGGCTTGTTATGTGATTGTAGCTGATTCTCATTGAGCGGTCGATCGATTCAGTGATTTGTAAGCTCAGAATGACTTGTTACATGATTGTAGCTCATTCTCATTGAACGGTTGACTGATTATGTGATTTGTAAGCTCATAATGGCTTGTTATGTGATTGTAATTGATTCTCATCGAACAGTTGACCGATTCGGCAATTTGTAAGCTCAGAATGGCTTATTACGTCATTGTGGATGATTCTGATCGAACGGTTGACCGATTTGGTGATTTGTTTACTCAGAATGGCTTGTTATGTGATTGTAGTTGATTTTCATCGAACGGTTGACCGATTTGGTGATTTGTTAGCTCATAATGGCTTGTTACATGATTGTAGCTTTCTCATCGAACAATTGACCAATTCAGTGATTTGTAAGCTCATAATAACTTATGATGTGATTATAGCTGATTCTCATCAAACAGTTGTCTGATTCAGTGATTTGTAAGCTCAGAATGGCTTGTTACATGAATGTAGCTGATTCTCATCAAACGGTTGACTGATTAGGTGATTTGTCAGCTCAGAATGACTTGTTACGTGATTGTAGCTGATTCTCATCGAACGGTTGACTGATTCAATCATTCGTAAGTTCACAATGGCATGTTACATGATTGTAGCTGATTTTCAATGACCGGTTGACTAATTCCATGATTTGTAAGCTCACAATGGCTTTTTACGTGATTGTAATTGATTCTCATCGATAGATTGAGCAATTCAATAATTTTTAAGCTCAGAATGGCTTGCTACGTGATTGTAGCTGATTATCATCAAACGGTTGACCGATTTGGTGATTTGTAAGCTCAGAATGGCTTGTTACATGATTGAATATGATTCTCATTAAACGGTTGACCGATTTGGTGATTTATAAGCTCATAATGGCTTGTTACGTGATTGTAGCTGATTCTCATCAAATGGTTGACCAATTCGGTGATTTGTAAGCTCAGAATGACTTGTTACATGATTGTAGCTGATTCTCATCAAACGGTTGACCGATTTGGTGATTTGTTAGCTCAGAATGGCTTGTTACATGATTGTAGCTGATTCTCATCAAACGGTTGACCAATTCGATGATTTGTAAGCTCAAAATAGCTTGTTAGGTGATTGTAATTGATTCTTATCGAACGGTTGACCGATTCATTATTTTGTAAGGTCAAAATTGCTTATTACGTGATTGTAGCTGATTCTCATCGACCGATGCGATTATTTGTAAGCTCAGAATGACTTGTTACATGATTGTAGCTGATACTCATCTAATGGTTGATCGATTCGATGATTTGTAAACTCAAAATGGCTTGTTAGGTGATTATAGCTGATTTTGATCAAAAGGTTGAAAGATTTAGTGATTTCTAAGCTGAAAATAGCTTGTTATGTGATTGTAGCTGATTCTCATCGAATGGTTAACCGATTCAATTATTTGTAAGCTCAGAATGGTTTGTTACGTGATTGTAATTTATTATCATCGAATGATTGATTGATTTGGTGATTTGTAAGCTCAGAATGGCTTGTTACATGATTATATTTGATTGTAGCTGATTTTCATCAAACGGTTGACTAAGTTAATGATTTGTAAGCTTAGAATGGCTTGTTAATTGATTGTAGTTAATTTTTATCGAATGGTTGATCGATTCGATAATTTGTAATCTCAGAGTGGCTTCTTACATGATTGTAGCTGATTCTTGTCGAATGGTTGACCGATTCGGTGATTTGTAAGCTTATAATGGCTTGTTAAGTGATTGTAGCTGATTATCATCAAACGGTTGACTGAGTCAGTGATTTGTAAGCTGAGAATGGCTTGTTACATGATTGTAGTTGATTCTCATCGAATGGTTGACTGATTTAGTGATTTGTAAGTTCAGAATGGCTTGTTACATGATTGTAGCTGACTCTCATCAAATGGTTCACCGATTCGATGATTTTTAAGCTCAGAATGGCTTTTTACATAATTATAGCTAATTCTAACCGAACAGTTGACCAATTGATTCGCATTGAATGATTGACGGATTCAGTGATTTGTAAACTTAGAATGGCTTGTTACATTATTGTAGCTGATTCCCATCAAATGGTTGATCGATTTGGTGATTTTCAATCTCAGAATTGTTTTTTACGTGATTTGTAATCTTAGAATGGCTTATTACACGATTGTAGCTGATTCTCATCAAATAGTTCACCAATTCGGTGATTTGTAAGCTCAAAATGGCTTGTTATGTGATTGTAGTTAATTCTCATTGAACGATTGACCGATTCGGTGATTTGCATTTTTAGAATGGCTTCTTACCTGTTTGTAGCTAATTTTTATTGAACGGTTGACCCATTCAGTGATTAGTATGCTTAGAATGGTTTGTTACATGATTCTAGCTGATTCTCATCGAAAGGTTGACCGATTCGGTGATTTGTAAGCTCAGAATGGCGTGTTACATGATTGTATCTGATTCTCATCGATTCGATAATTTTTAAGCTCCGAATGGCTCGTTACGTGATTGTAGCTGAATCTCATTGAACCGTTAACTAATTTTGGTGATTTGCTAGCTCAGAATGGCTTGCTAAGTGTTTATAATTTAGTCTCATCGAGCGATTGATCAATTCGGTGATTTGCAAGCTCAGAATGGCTTGTTATGTGATTGTAGCTGATTCTAACTGAACAGTTGACCGAGTCAATGATTTGTAAGCTCAGAAAGGTTTGTTACATGATTGTAATTGATTTTCATCTAACAGTTGACCGATTCAGTAATTTGTAAGCTCAGAATGGCTTGTTATGTGATTGTAATTTATTCTCATCAAATAGTTGAACGATTCGGTGATTTGTAAGCTCAGAATTTCTTTTTACGTGATTGTAGCAGATTCTCATCAAACGGTTGACCGATTCGGTGATCTGTAAGCTCAGAATAGCTTGTTACGTGATTGTAGCTGATTCTCATCAAACAGTTGACCGATTCCATGATTTGTAAGCTCAGAATGGCTTTTTACGTGATTGTAGCTAATTCTCATTGAATAGTTGATCGATTCTGTGATTTGTAAACTTAGAATGACTTGTTACGTGATTGTAGCTGAGACTCATCGAACGGTTGACCGATTCGATAATTTGTAAGCTCAGAATGGCTTGTTACGTGATTGTATCTCATTCTCATCGAATGATTGACCGATTCCATAATTTGTAAGGTCAGAATGGCTTATTACATGATTGAAGTTGATTCTCATCAAATGGTTGACCGATTCGGTGATTTGGAAGTTAAGAATGGCTTGTTACATGATTGTAGCTAATTCCCATGAATGGTTGATTGATTCGGTGATTTGTAAGCTCAGAATGGCTTTCTACGTGATTGTGGCTTATTCTCATCGAATAGTTGAGCAATTCGGTGATTGGTAAGTTTAGAATGGCTTGTTACATGATTGTAGCTGATTCTCCTCGAACTATTGACCGATTCGGTGATTTATAAGCTCAAAATGGCTTGTTAAATGATTTTAGCTATTTCTCACCAAGCGGTTGACCGATTTCATGATTTATAAGCACAGAATGGCCTATAACATGATTGTAATTGATTCTCATCGAATGATTGATCGATTCGATGATTTGTAAGCTCAAAATTATTTGTTACGTGATTTTAATTCATTCTCATGGAACGGTTGACTGATTCAGTGATTTGTAAACTTAGAATGACTTGTTTCATGGATGTAGCTGATTCTCATTGAATGGTTGACTGATTTGGTGATTTGTAAGCTGAGAATGACTTGTTACATAATTGTAATTGATTCTCATAAAACAGTTGACTGGTTCGGTCATTTGTAAGCTCATAACATTGTGACATTATTTTAATTGATTCTTATTGAATGGCTTGTTACCTCAGAATGGCTTGTTACGTCCTTGTAGCTGATTCTCATTGAACGGATGATTGATTCGGTGACTTGTTTCATGCCTATAGCTGATTCTCATCGAACGATTGACCGATTCGGTGATTTGTAAGCTCAAAATGACTTGTTATGTGATTGTAGCTAATTCTAATTAAACGATTGACCAGTTTAGTGATTTGTAAGCTCAAAATAGCTTGTTAAATGATTGTAGCTAATTCTCATCGAATGGTTGATCGATTCGGTGATTTGTAAGCTCAAAATAGCTTGTTATGTGATTGTAGTTGATTCTCATCGAACGGTAGACCAATTTGGTGATCTGTTAGTTCATAATGGCTTGTTACGTGATTGTAGTTGATTCTCATCAAACGGTTGACCGATTCGGTGAACTACAACCTCAAAACAATTTGTTACATAATTTTAGTTGATTGTCATCGAACGGTTGATCGATTTGGTGATCTACAACCTCAAAAAGATCTTTTATGTGATCTTATTTGATGCTCATCAAATGGTTCACAGATTTGATGATTTGTAAACTCAGAATGGCTTATTACGTGATTGTAGCAGATACTCATCGAATGGTTCATCGATTTGGTGATCTACAACTTCAGAATGGCGTGTACGTACTTGTGTTTGATTCTCATCAAATGATTGATGAGTCGACGATCTGCAACCTCAGATTGACTTGTTACATGATTGTAGTTGATTCTCACCGAACATTTGACCGATTTGGTGATCTACATCCTTAGAATGATCTTTTATGTTATTGTAATTGATTCTCATTGAATGGTTGACCGATTAAGTGATCTCTAACTTTAGAATGGCTTGTTACATGATTATACTTGATTCTCATCAAATGGTTGATCGATTTGGTGATTTGTTAGCTCAAAATAGATTGTTACGTGATTGTAGCTGATTCTCATTAAACGGTTGACCAATTTGGTAAATTTCAACCTCAAAACAACTTGTTACCCAATTTTAGTTGATTGTCATCAAACGGTTGACCGATTCGGTGATCTAAAACCTCAGAAGGATCTTTTACGCAATCCTAGTTGATTCTCTTCTAATGGTTGACAGATTCAGTGATTTGTAAGCTTAGAATGGCTTATTACATGATTGTAACTGCTTCTAGTTGAATGATTCACCGATTCAGTGATCTACAAGCTCAGATTGGCTTGTTACATGATTATAGTTGATTCTCTTCGAACGGTTGACCGATTCGGTGATTTGTAAGCTCATAATGGCTCGTTACATGATTGTAATTCATTCTCATCGAACAATTGACCGATTTGGTGATTTGTAAGCTCAAAATAAATTTTTACATGATTGTAATTGATTCTCATCGAACGGTTGACCGATAGGTGATTTGTAAGCTCATAATGGCTTGTTATGTGATTGTAGTTGATTCTCATCGAACGGTTGACCGATTCGGTAATTTGTAAACTCAAAATGGCTTGTTACGTGATTGTAGCTGATTCTCATTGAATTGTTCAATAATTTAGTGATTTGTAAGCTCAGAATGATTGGCTTGTTATGTGATTGTAGTTGGTTCTTATCGAACAGTTGACTGATTCTAGGATTTGTTGGAGTTTTACGTAATTGTAGCTGATTCTCATCGAACAGTTGTTACATGATTGTAGCTGATTCTCTTCGAACGGTAGACCGATTTGGTTATTTGTAAACTCAGAATGGCTGTTTACTAATTCTCATCGAACGGTTGATTGATGTAGTGATTTGTAAGCTTAGAATGGCTTGTTAGGTGATTGTAATTGATTAACGGTTGACTGATTCGGTGATTTGTAAGTTTGGAATGGCTTTTGACATGATTGTAGCTAATTCTCATCGAATGGTTGACCGATTCGATGATTTGTAAGCTCAGAATGCCTTGTTATGTGATTGTAGTCATTCTTATCAAAAGATTGACCGATTCAATGATTTGTAAGCTCAGAATGGCTTGTTACGTGATTGTAGGTGATTCTCATCGAACGGTTGACCAATTCGCTGATTTGTAAGCTCAGAATGACTTTTTACGTGATTGTAGCTGATTGTCATCGAACGGTTGACTAATTTACTAATTTGTAATCTCAGAATGGTTCTGTTACATGATTGTAGCTTATTCTCATCGAACAGTTGATCGATTCGGTGATTTGTAAGCTTATAATAGCTTGTTACGCGACTATATGCTATTGTCATTGAATAGTTGATCGATTTCATGATTAGTAAGTGCAAAATGGCTTGTTACATTATTGTAGTTGATTCTCATCAAACGGTTGACTGATTCAGTGATTTATAATCTTAGAATGGATTTTTACGTGATTGTAATTGATTCTCATTCAACGGTTGACTGATTGGTGATTTGTAAGCTCAGACTAGCTTGTTGCATCATTTTAGCTGATTCTCATCAAACAGTTGAATGATTTGATGATTTCTAAGCTCAGAATGGCTTGTTACGTCATTGTAGCTGATTCTCATCGAACGGTTGAACGATTAAGTGGTTTGTAAGCTCAGAATGTCTTGTTACATGATTGTAACTGATTCTCATTGAATGGTTGACCGCTTTGGTGATTTATAAATTCAGAATGGCTTGTTACATGATTGTAGCTAATTCTCATCAAATGGTTCATCGATTCGGTGATTTGTAAGCTAAGAGTGGCTTGTTACGTGATTGTAGCTGATTCTCATCGAACCATTGACCGATTCAGTGAAGAGCAAACTCAGAACAGCTTGTTACGGGATTTTAGTTGATTATAATCGAACGGTTGATAGATTCGGTGATCTAGAACCTCAGAAGGATCTTTTATGTGATCCTAGTTGATTCTCATCGAATGGTTGACAAATTCAGTGATTTGTAAGCTGTAGTAATTCTTTTCGAATGGTTCACCAATTTGGTGATCTACAACTTCAAAATGTTGTGTTACGTGCTTTTATGTGATTTTCATCAAACAGTTTATGAGTCGATGATCTGCAACCTCAAATCAACTTGTAGTTGAGTCTCATCGAACATTTGACTGATTCAGTGATCTACAACCTTAGACTAATCTTTTATGTTATTATAGATGATTGTCATCAAATGGTTGATTGATTCAATGATCTCTAAGCTCGTAATAGCTTGCAACGTGATTGTAGTTGATTCTCATCAAACGGTAGACTGATTTGGTGATAATTTAGCTTAGAATGGCTTGTTACATAATTGTAGCTGATTCTCATCGAACGGTTCACCGATTCAGTGATTTGTAAGCTCAGAATGGCTTGTTACGTGATTATAATTGATTCTCATCAAACGGTTGATCGATTCGATGATTTGTAAGCTAAGAATGGCTTGTTACATGATTGTAGCTAATTCTCATCAAACGGTTGACCAATTCGATGATTTGTAAGCTCAAAATGGCTTATTATGTGATTATAGTTGATTCTCATTGACTAGTTGATCGATTTGGTGATTTGTAAGCTCATAATAGCTTGTTACGTGATTGTAGCTGATTCACATCGAACGGTTGACTGATTCGGTGATTTCTAAGCTTGGAATGGGTTGTTACGTGATTGTAATTGATTCTCATCAAACGGTTGACCGATTCGATGATTTGTAAACTCAAATGGCTTTTTAAGTGATTTTAATTAATTCTCATCGAACGGTTGACTAATTTGGTGATTTGTAGGCTCAAAATGGCTTGTTACAGATTCTAACTGATTCTCATTGAACGGTTGATAGATTCAGTGATTCGTAATCTCAGAATGGCTTGTTATGTGATTGTAGCTAAATCTCATCAAACGGTTGACCGATTCAATGATTTATAAGCACAGAATGGCTTAGTACGTGATTGTAGTTGATTCTCATCCAACAATTTGGTGATTTGTAAGCTCACAATGGCTTGTTACGTGATTGTAGCTGATTCTCATCTAAAGGTTGACCGATTTGGTAATTTGTAAGCTCAAAATGGCTTGATTTTAGTTGATTCTCATCCAACGGTTGACCTATTCTATAATTTGTAAACTCAGAATGGCTTGTTACATGATTACAACTGATTCTCACCAAACAGTTGATCGATTCAGTGATTTGTAAGCTCAGAATGGCTTGTTATGTGATTATAATTGATTATCATGGAACGGTTGATCGATTCGGTAATTTGTAAGCTCAGAATGGCTTGATACGTGATTGTAATTGATTCTCATCGAACAATTGACCGATTCAGTGATTTTTAAGCTCAAAATGGCTTGTTACGTGATTGTATTTGATTTTGATCAAACAGTTTACCGATTCAGTGATTTGTAAGCTTAGAATGGCTTGTTACGTGATTGTAGTTGATTCTCGTCAAAAAGTTGACCGATTTGGTGATTTATAAGCTCAGAATGTCTTGTTACCTGATTGTAATTGATTCTCATCAAATGATTGACCGATTCGATGATTTGTAAGCTCAGAATGGCTTGTTACGTGATTGTAATTGATTCTCATCGATCAGTTGACCGCTTTGGGGATTTGTAAGCTTAGAATGACTTGTTACATGATTGTAGCCTATTCTCATCAAACGGTTGACCGAATTGGTGATTTGTAAGCTCAGAATAGATTGTTACATGATTGTAATTGATTCTCATCGAATCCTTGACCGGTTCAGTGTTTGTAAGCTCATAATAGCTTGTTAAATGATTGTAATTGATTCTCATAGAATGGTTGACTGGTTCGGTCATTTGTAACCTCAGAATAACTTCTTAACGTTATTGTAATTGATTCTCATCAAATGGTTGACTGATTCAGGTGATTTGTAAGCCTAGAATGGCTTGTTACATGATTATAATTGATTCTCATCGAATGGTTGACCGATTTCATGATCTGTAAGCTCACAATGGCTTTTTACATGATTGTAATTGATTATCATCAAATAGTTGATCAATTCGGTGATTTGTAAGCTTAAAATAGCTTGTTACATTATTGATGTTGATGTTCACCAATTCAGTTATTTGTAAGGTCATAATGGCTTGTTACGTGATTACAGTTGATTCTCATCAAACGGTTCAATGAATCAGTGATTTGTAAGCTTAGAATGGCTTGTTATGTGATTCTAGCTGATTCTCATCAAACGGTTCATTGATTCATTGATTTGTAAGCTGAGAATGGCTTTTTACGTGATTGTAATTGATTCTCATTGAATGGTTGACAGATTCAGTGATTTATAAACTCATAATGGCTTGTTACATGATTGTAGCTAATTCTCATCGAATGGTATATCGATTCTATGATTTGTAAGCTTAGAATGGCTTTCTATGTGATTGTAATTGATTCTCATCGAAAGGTTGACCAATTCAGTGATTTGTAAGCTAAGAATGACTTGTTATGTAATTAATTGATTCTCATGGAACAGTTGACCGATTCGATGATTTCTAAGCTCAGAATGGCTTGTTACGTGCTTGTAGTTGATTCTCATTGAACGGTTAATCGATTTGGTGATTTGTAATCTCATAATGGCTTGTTACATGATTTTAGTTGATTCTCATCGAATGGTTGATCGATTCGGTGATTTGTAAGCTCAGAATGGCTTGTTAGGTGATTTTAGTTGATTCGCATCGAATGGTTGACCGATTCGATGATTTTTAAGGTCAGAATGGCTTGTTACATGATTGTAATTGAATTTCATCGAATGGTTGACCGATTCATGATTTAGCTTAGAATGGGTTGTTATGTGATTGTAACTGATTCTCATCAAACGGTTGACTGATTCAGTGATTTGTATGCTTAGAATAGCTTGCTACGTGATTGTAGCTGATTCTCATTGAATGGATCACTGATTTGGTGATTTGTAAGCTCGAAATGACTTGTTAGCTGATTTTAGCTGACTCTGATAAATAGTTGACGGATTCGATGATTTGTAATCTTACAATAGCTTGTTACGAGATTGTAATTTATTCTCATTGAACAGTTGACCGATTCTCTGATTTGTAAGTTCAGAATAGCTTGTTACGTAATTGTAGCTCATTCTCATCGAACGGTTAACTGATGCGGCAAATTGCAACCTCAGAACAACTTGTTATGTGATTTTAGCTTATTACCATCGAACGATTGACCGATTTGGTGATCTAAAACCTCAGAAGAATCTTTTTTGTGATTGTAGTTGATTTTTATCAGTTGATAGATTCAGTGATTTGTAAGCTCAGAATGGCTTATTACGTGATTTTAGCTGATTCTCATCGAACAGTTCACCAATTCAGTGATCTACAACCTCAGAATGGTGTGTGCCTGTATTTGATTCTCATCGAACGGTTGATCGAGTCAGTGATCTGCAACCTCAGATCGACTTGTTACATGATTGTAGTTGATTCTCATCGAACATTTGACCGATTTGGTGATCTACAACCTTAGAATGATCTTTTATGTTATTGTAGTTGATTCTCATCAAATGGTTGACCGATTCAGTGATTTGTAAGCTTAGAATAGCTTGTTACGTGATTAGAGCTGATTCTAATTGAACAGCTAACTGATTTGATTATTTGAAAGCTCAGAATGCCTTATTACATGATTATAACTGATTAATTGAACGGTTGACGAATTCGATAATTGGTAAGCTCAAAATAGCTTGTTACATGATTATAGCTGATTCTCATTGAACGGTTGATCGATACGGTGATTTGTAAGCTTGGAATGGCTTGTTACGTCATTGTAATTGATTCTCATCAAATGGTTGATCAATTCGGTGATTTGTATGCTAGAATG
The DNA here is from genome assembly GCA_027943335.1 of Chamaecyparis obtusa. Classification (NCBI taxonomy): domain Eukaryota; kingdom Viridiplantae; phylum Streptophyta; class Pinopsida; order Cupressales; family Cupressaceae; genus Chamaecyparis; species Chamaecyparis obtusa. The sequence continues at coordinate 1,726,244 of BSBK01002264.1, forward strand.
ACTTGTTACATTATTTTAATTGATTCTCATACAACGGTTAACTGGTTTGATGATTTGTAAGCTTAGAATGACTTGTTACCTAATTGTAATTGATTCTCATCAAACGGTTGACCGATTCGGTGATTTGTAAGCTCATAATAGCTTTCTAAGAGATTGTAATTGATTCTCATAGAATGGTTGACTGGTTCAGTGATTTGTAAGCTTAGAATGACTTGTTACGTGATTGTAATTAATTCTCATCAAAAGGCAGCCCGATTCGATAATTTGTAAGCTCAGAATAGCTTTTTACGTGATTGTAGCTGATTCTCATTGAACAGTTGACTGATTCAGTGATTTGTAAATTCAAAATTAATTGTTACATGATTGTAGCTGATTTGCATCGAATGGTTGACCGATTCAGTTATTTGTAAGCTCAGAATGGCCTGTTACGTGATTGTAGCTTATTCTCATCAAATGGTTGACCGATTCAGTGATTTGTAATCTCAGAATGGCTTGTTACGTGATTGTATTTGATTCTCATTGAACGGTTGACCGATTCCATAATTTGTAAGCTCAAAATGGCTAGTTACATGATTGTAGCTGATTCTCATCGAACAATTGACCGATTTGGTAATTTGTAAGCTCATAATGGCTTGTTTTGTGATTTAAAATGATTCTCTTCAAACGGTTCACCGATTCAGTGATTTGCAAGCTCATAATGGCTTGTTACATGATTATAGCTGATTCTTATCAAACTGTTGACCAATTCTATGATTTGTAAGCTCAAAAAGGCTTATTACATGATTCTAACTAATTCTCATCAAAAGGTTGACCAATTCATTGATTTGTAAGTTCAGAATGGCTTGTTAATTGTAGCTGATTCTCATCAAACGGTGGACCGATTCGGTGATTTGTAAACTCAAAATAGATTTTTACGTCATTGTAGTTAATTCTCATCGAACGGTTGAGCGATTCAATAGTTTTTAAGCTCAAAATGGCATGTTTCATGATTCTAACTGATTCTCATTGAACGCTTGACCGATTGGGTGATTTGTAAGCTCATAATGGCATGTTACATGATTGTAGCTGATTCTCATCAAATAGTTGACCGATTCAGTGATTTGTAAGCTCAGGATGGCTTGTTTCATGATTGCAAGTGATTCTCATCTAACGGTTGTCTAATTCAGTAATTTGTAAGCTCAGAATGGCTTGTTACGAGATTGTAATTTATTCTCATTGAACGGTTGATTGATTTTGTGATTTGTAAGCTCAGAATGGCATGTTAAGTGATTGTAATTGTTTCTCATCGAGTGGTTGACCCATTTGGTGATTTGTAAGCATAGAACATCTTGTTACGTGATTGTAGTTAATTCTCATCGAACCATGTATCGATTCAGTGATTTGATCTCAAAATGGATTGTTACGTGATTTGAGTTGATTTTGATCCAGCGATTGATCGATTTAGTGATTTGTAAGCACAGAATGACTTGTTTCATGATTATAGCTGATTCTCATCAAAAAGTTGACCGATTCAGTGATTTGTAAGTTCAAAATAGTTTGTTACATGATTGTAGCTGATTCTCATAGAATGGTTGACTGATTCAATGATTTTTAAGCTCAGAATGGGTTGATACGTAATTGTAGCTGATTCTCATCGAATAGTTGACCGATTTGGGGATTTATAAGTTCAAACTTGATTGTTACATGATTGTAGCTTATTCTCATTGAATGGTTAACCGATTCGGTGATTTATAAGCTCAGAATGGCTTGGAACCTGATTTTAATTGATTCCCATCGAACGGTTGACCGATTCAGTGATTTGTAAGCTCAGAATGGCTTGTTATGTGATTATAGCTGACTTTCATCAAACAGTTGATTGATTCGGTGATTTGTATGTTCAGAATGGCTTGTTACATCATTCTAGCTAATTTTTATTGAACAGTTGACTGATTCGGTGATTTGTAAGCTCAGAATGGCTTAATACATGATTGTAGCTGATTCTCATCGAATGGTCGACCGATTTGATTATTTGTAAGGTCAGAATGACTTGTTACTTTATTGTAGCTGATTCTCATCGAATGGTTGATCGATTCGGTGAATTGTAAGTTCAAAATGGCTTTTTACATGATTGTAGCTTATTCTCATCGAACAGTTGACCGATTTGGTGATTTGTAACCTCAGAACGGCTTAATAAGTGATTGTATCTGATTCTCATGGAATGGTTGAGCAACTTGGTGATTTTTAAGCTCTGAATGGCTTGTTATGTGATTGTAGTTAATTCTCATTAAACGGTTGACCGATTCAGTGATTAATTAGCTCAAAATAGCTTGTTACATGATTGTAACTAATTCTCATCAGACGGTTTACCGATTCGGTGATTTTTAAGCTCAGAATGACTTGTTACATGATTGTAGCTGATTTTCATCGAACAATTGATCGAGTCGGTGATTTGTAAGCTTAGAATGGCTTGTTACGTGATTGTAGCTAATTCTCATTAAACGGTTGACTGATTGTAGCTGATACTCATCGAATGTTTGACTGATTTAGTGATTTGTACGCTTAGAATGGCTTGTTACATGATTATAGTTGATTCTTATCCAACGGTTTACTGATTCAGTGATTAGTAAGCTCATAATGGATTGTTACGTGATTGTAGCTGATTCTCATCGAACGGTTTATCGATTCGATAATTTATATGCTAAGAATGGTTTGTTTCATGATTGTAATTGATTCTCTTCAAATGGTTGATTGATTCGATGATTTGTAAGCTAAGAATGGCTTGTTACCTAATTGTAGCTTATTCTCATCAAATGGTTGACTGATTCTTTGATTTGTAAAGTTAAAAGGGTTTGTTCCTGTTAATCTCTACTGATCATTTAAGGTTGTCATTAGTATCAAAGGATAATAAATAGGTCAGTCGGTCACTTATATTAAGTTGGTCAGTAACCAGAAGTAAGACATAGCAGTCGGTAAAGCATTTACATCGAGCATCACACAATTTATCGAGCACCAGTGACACTGACACCAACAGAGAGTAAACACCGAGCATTGCAGTATACACCGAGCAAATTATACAGTGTTTACCGATGATCATAGAAAATGACATAGTAATCTGAAATGGCACATTGTTCTATGCAAATGGTTACAACAAATCATAAAATGATTTACCAAGATCGATGAACATTTATTTTAAAAGATACTCATTAAATGTAATGTTTATCTTATTGTAATAGTTGATCTAGGTTAATTTTGCACCATATATCTTAGGGTTATGATTATTTTTGTAACCTAATTTTTGCTAAGGCGGCAAAAACAAAACACTATATATTTTGTATGTTTGCTTCATTTTGGAAGAAGTGAGTGAACTGATATATATGAATCACGGAGCACTTGAAGCCATTGCCTAACTTCAAGTCAATCAATTTACAAAGCAGAATAGAGTACATAGGATATTAGATTGAGCAGAATTAGACAAGGCTACCGAGCAAAACAAAGTAGTGAATCATCACAGTCAAGGTGATATTTTATGAGCATTTATTGATCTGTTTTAGACAATTGAGTTGTCAAACTAGCAGATAATTGCCTATTACTTTCTGGCAATTGTAGTAGAGTTTTTGATAAAATCTCTTAATAGAGTAGACTTAACAGTCTTATGCAAATCTCTTTACTGAGTACACACTTCATTGGTGTTGTCAAAATCCTATAACTAGGTAGATCTAGCTGATCTAATATTTTACTCCTAACAAGGTAAGATCACCAGAAGTATCAAAACTTGTAGCCTTAACAGGCAAACCTTTTTTATCTGTAGTAGTGAAGAATTTGTGGGTGTCATCCCCACCGTAGTTTTTACCTTCTTACAAGGGTTTCTGCATTACCAAAATACTTGTGTTATGTGATTGTCATATTGATTTCATGTTGTTTACTTTCTCAAGTTAACTAGATGATTGATTTATGCAATTAGATTCAATTTATTTTGATCGGTTATTACAATACACAGTTATAGATCTAAAAAGTTTTACAAGTGAAGTTTTTGAAGGCACTGATTCACCCCTCCCCTGTCAGTACCGATCTCTCATAATTCCAACAATTGGTATTAGAGCTTAGTTCTCTTGTTGAACAGTCTAACCACTGAAGGGCAAAGATCTAAGTCATGGAGAGATACAAATTTGACAAGACTATTGAGAATTAGAAGATACAAATACAAATGTTTGTGGAATAGTATAAACAAGCCAAGGAAGAATTGAAGAAATTACTGGTTAAAAGAAAAAATCTTGCAATTCAACAAAATGAAATCAGTTATCATGAAGAGCCTATTGATGAAATATTTGATCATATTGGATCAAGCTCTAGAAGCATCTCTGACGAATCTGAAAGCATAATCTCTGATTTATCTGAAAAGAATCAGCATCTATCTGAGCAAGTGAAAGCACTTCAAATCGGTCATGAATCACAAATGGTGAGAATAGTGGAAATCATGAACAATGCTAGACAAGTTGAACAAGATCAGAATCTGGCTATTGAAGACCGAAGACTGATGACTGAACAACTCCAAGCAAAAGAAAGTGAAATATAAAGACTCACTGATCGTCACTTCCAAGTATCAAATTAGATGATGATAGTTAATCAAGAAATGAACCGAGTAAATGGAGAATTATCAAGAAGACTTGAAGATGTTGCAATACTCAAAGAAGATAATGAAAAATTGAGAAATGAAATAAAGATATAAAAGCAACACAATGAAATGATGAAGATAGCTGAGGACAGTTCTAAAAATATTGATGATTTCCTGACTAATCAGAGAAGATTCAGAACCAGAGTTGGTATAGGCTACACCGGTGAAGGAGAATCATCACAACAAGCGAAAAAAGTCAACAATAATCAAAGTCAAAAACCTAAAGTGTTGACATGCTATCACTCTGGAAAACTAGGACATACATCTAATGTGTGGAGAAGCAAAGCACAAGGTAAGCCTCCCCGTCATTCCTAAATTCAATGGATATTGTTATTACTACGGTAAGTTTGGACATCCAGCTTATGAATGCAAAGCTAAGTAGAATGGCATTGCTAATAATACTACTGAGGAGAAAATATGCTATACTTGTAATAAGCATGGACACACTACAAGGGACTGCAAGGAAAAAATGAAACAAGTCTGGACACCTAAGGAAAAACTGCAATGAAAGCAATATCAACCAAAGAGATAAGGTAACTCATATGTTTGGGATTATAATACATGGACTAATTGTGTTGTATGTGGTCAGTATGGATATATTGCAGCAAACTATTATAGAAAGAGTCAGATTGGACAATCAAGAAACTCGACAAATGCAAGAATGGCATGTATGCACTGTCACAAGGTCGGTCATTTAAGCAAGAACTGTAGAGACCGAGCACCAGATGAAAACCATATATTTGAGAGTGGATATAATGTGGAAGAAGGCATCTAATGAGAATGCTGAGTCAAGTAACACTGTCAGTGAAACCTCGTCCACTGGATTGGGTGACATCAGTACCTCCACTTAAGATGACAAAGGTATGTATGGAACTGACATTTTTAAATGATCACATTTTACATATAGTTCCTTATACATGATGTACAAATACCAAATCTACATGAATAAAGATGCACTATGGTTTATGTGTTGTGAGTTTGCAAATGTCACATAGTCGGTAAAAGAAGAAACGATAATTGATTACCCATCGGTAATCACTATACAAGGTTAACCAACAACAATACAAACCAATGAAGAAATTCTATGTTAACCGAGCAAAGGAAATAATAGACATTACCGAGCTGGCAGCTATTTCGTATCAAAAGTTAGGTCATGCATTTAATGCACCAAATTTTGAGCGGGAATATCAAAAAAGTCTATAAATACATGGAAACAAAGTTCATTGTTACACTGCGATTTTGAAGAATAGAGATTTTACAGAGAAGAGTTCAAGCTAAAGATTTTCTAGAAAAGATTCAAAGCTACTGTAGATCAAACCGATAATAATTCTTTGACAATATCAAGTAAGTTCATTTGCCTACCAAACATTGGTTATCTATTGCTTGCCGAAACCCTAGAAATAATTTATCGCATCAACATCGACTGCAAGCAAATCGCAAAACATTTAGGAGGAAGTAGAATTAATTATTAGGGCTAATTTCTTCGAGGCCAAATTCAAACCACATCCCAAGGTTGCAGCACAAATGGATGATATAGGTGCATTTTTGAGTATTCCAGATAGGGTTTTGTTAACAGAAGACGTTAGGGCATATATTCACTGCAAAATCGGAGAAGTAGGTGATTTTGAGACCATTGCTACTTATCAACAAGTTTTTGGACCGGATGGGAAGATAAAATCCGATTATAAGAAGATCAAGGAGTCAGGGTTATCACATTTTACATACTTCTTGCAAACATTCAACATTGATTGGATAAGAATTGTGCTAAGCAAATTTCATGATGGAAAATTTTGGTTAAATAAACATGTTGAGGTCACAAAGAAGATTATCAGTAGGGTTACTAAGTACCCTACAACTGACAAAGCAAAAGCCTTTCGAAGTTCATCTCGTCTTGACATTGAAAAGAACACTGCGCAATGCCATTCTACTTAGCTTTGCATTCATAAGCTGGACATCAAAGACCCAGCGGTAAAATTCACAGCTCATGTCATTGGGTACAAGATATTTCAATCCAGCAGACTAAACAGTGTACCTTGTAGCGTCGTGCATATAAAATTGTGAAGAAAGATCACCAGGTAGATCTTGCCGAACTGCTACTTCACCAACTGCAAGAGAATATGAAGACAATAAGATCAAAGAAGTCCAACACATGTAAGTATGGATCACTGCTTGTTTGTACATTTTTCTATCTACAAAAATATGTACTTGGTATCGGTAAGGTAAAGTGGCAATCAGATAAACTGATAACTGCACAAATTAGTGAAATGATGAAAAGTCTAGGAGTTAATCTAAATAAGGAATTTAATGCATATTTCAAAGAATTTCAGGCAAAAATGCATTAAAGGAGTAGAATTCCAAGGGAATTAGTGAGTAAATTTGAAGATGACATGTTTTGTAGTCAGCATAGACCATTCAATGATAAAGGTAGTAGAACTGAAAACAAAATGGCTGGCATCGATGGGATACGAAATGAATTATGATTTCACTTTGAAATCTATTAATGCATTGCTAGCATTACCGATAGACATCACTGCCAGTAGGTTTGGCGTATATGAGGAAGCTAAGTCACGAATCACTACAGACATAGAGATCAGAAAAATGTCTAAAAGGGCGAAGAAAATGAGAAAAGATCTCACAACAAAATATGAAAATGCATCGGCCTCATCTGCAGAGTCACCGCTTAAAGAAACAATCGAAGGTCAGTTACAGTTGGCTGAAAAACCCTATGATAGTGAGGAGACTAAGTCAGACAATGAAAAGGATCACACACCGGTTCCTCCCACCAATGTTGAACACAAAATGCAGTTACCAGAACCTAAAGGAATGAAGACACGTTCATCAACTGTAGCACAACCTACCAAGAAAGAAGAAATAGTAAAAGTAGCAAAAAGAAGAGCACCTACACCGACGAAGAAGTACATAAAGAGAAAGAACAAGAAAGTAGCTGAGCCACCGAAGAAAAAGAGGAAATACATAAGAAGTAAAGAAGATATAGAGGAGACTGACACTAAAAATGATCCTAATCAATTCAAGTTAGTTTGTAATAGGGAAAGTACAATAGAAGAAATAATTGAAGATATAATTGAAAATGGAAATCTTGCAGATCCAAGCATAGGCAAATTTGACAAAATGTCAATTGAGGACAAGACAAAGCTAGAACATGCTATCATCCAAATGATGATTAAATTCAAGAGAGTACCAATGGAATTTGCATGTCAATTACCGAAGGAACTAGATGACAAAATAAATGAGAGATGGGCTATTGCACTAGATACTGAGAAAAGGAAAAGAGAACAATCATTAGTTCGTGCAGCCTCACACTTTAGCTATGATGTAGCAAGTGAATACATGACAAAGTACCAAGCACGATTTCTAGTCAAGAATAGAGCTATGCAGATAATGGATGAGAATGTGATTGATATGGATGTCACATGTGATTCTCTATGGACATCAATTTTGAAAGCAGAAGAGAGAGCTGAACAGGAAACATTCCTGAAACTGTCTAAGAAGAGACACAGTTCAAAAGGTAAAGGTATATACATTGATGATTACAAGGGAAAGAAAATAAAGGACACCGGTATATCAGTTACCGAGGTAATTGATATCACCGAACAAAAAGAAGAAATAAAAATTTCACAGGATGCACCAAATCAAGTAAAGATCCACTTGCAAATTACTAAATCGATCAACTGTTCGATGAGAATCAGCTACAATCACGTAACAAGTCGATCTGAGCTTACAAATCACCAAATCAGTCAACCGTTCGATGAGAATCAACTACGATAACGTAAAAAACCATTTGGAGCTTACAAATCACTGAATCGATCAACCATAAGAAGCCATTCAGAGCTTACAAATCACCAAATTGGTCAACTATTTGATCAAAATCAGCTACAATCACGTAAAAAGCCATTCAGATCTTACAAATCATCGAATTGGTCAACCATTGGATGAGAATCAGCTACACACACATAAAAAGTTATTTTGAGCTTATAAATCGCTGAATCGGTCCATTGTTTGATGGGAATCAGATAAAATCATGTAACAAGCCATTTTGAGCTTACAAATTACTGAATCGGTCAACCGTTCAATGAGAATCACTCCAATCACGTAAAAAGCCATTATGAGATTACAAATCACCAAATCGATCAATCATTTAAATGAGAAACAACTACAATCATGTAATAAGCCATTCTGAGCTTACAAATCATTGAATCGGTCAACCGTTTGATGAGAATCAGCTACAATTATGTAAAAAGCCATTCTGAACTAACAAATCATTGAATCGGTCAACCGTTCGATGAGAATTAGTTACAATCATGAAATAAGTCATTCAGAGCTTCCAAATCACTGAATTGGTCAACTGTTCAATGAGAATCAGCTACAATCATGTAACAAGCCATTCTGAGCTTACAAATCACCGAATCAGTCAATCGTTCGATGAGAATCAGCTACAATCACGTAACAAGCCATTCTGAGCATATAAATCATTGAATCAGCTAGCCGTTCGATGAGAATCAGCTACAATCACGTAACAAGCCATTCTAAGCTTACAAATCATTGAACTGGTCAATTGTTCGATGAGAATTAGCTACAATCATACAAACCCTTCTGAGCTTAGAAATCACTGAATCGGTCAACCGTTCAATGAGAATCAGCTACAATGACATAACAAGCCTTTTTGAGTGAACAAATCATTGAATCGATCAACCGTTTGATGAGAATCAGCTATAATCATGTAACAAGCCATTGTGAGCTTACAAATAACCAAATCAGTCAACCCTTTCATGAGAATCAGGTACAATCACATAAAAGCCATTTTGAGCTTACAAATCATCGAATCGGTCAACCCTTTCATGAGAATCAGGTACAATCATGTAAAAGCCATTTTGAGCTTAGAAATCACTGAATTGGTCAACCGTTCGATGAGAATCAGCTACAATCATGTTGCTATGCTTTTAGCAGCCCTATTTTAAACCTTCAAATCAAGCCCCCATTGTATTAAATGCAAGTGTCTCATAATTTTTAAATATTTTTTGAAGTTATGTGAAGAGACATATTTTGCAAAGTCAGTCATCCCGTTGAACTACAAATCTTGAACTTTTTAGTTCAAAGTTCAAGGTTCAACCGTCGGGTGTAAATTGTAACAAGCCTTAGGTGGTAGCCAGTTCATGCCTTTTATGATGCTTCATTTCTTTGTAAATGCACTAAGGGGCAGTGCTTCATTTTCAAGCATTCAGATTGAGTTCAAGTTTTCATTCCAAAGGCAAAATGCAAATGCTATTGACATATTGAACCTGAATTTTGAACCTTCTCAGTTCAAAGTTCAAAGTTCAATGGCGCGATGATTTGTGTTTACTCAGTTCAAAGTTCAACGACGCGATGATTTGTGTTCACTTAGTTCAAAGTTCAAAGTCTGAAAGCATGGTGCAAGATTTTAAAGTTCACATTTTAGAGTTCAATGTGCAGAGTCAAATTTGAAGTTCAAAATGCAAATTTTGAAATGCAAGTTCACCAGTCTAGAGTTAATTCTCTAAAGAACATTTTGATGGTTCAATAGCATGGTCTTAGGCTTCATCAACCTCAATTCTAGAACTATTGGTGGCAATGATATCCCAATAGAATGAATGAGATTCATAAATATGGTTGCCCCAATATAACAATGAAAGTATCACTACTGGTTTATGAGGGAATTTAAATGCAATGCTCTGAATGTTAACAGGGGCACGGGTAACAGGATTCACATTTTCAAATTGATCCCGTAAACATCATTTTTCCCACATTTGAAGATGAGTTGCACATATGTCAAGAATGGTCTCAAATAGTTTGACAAAATATCAAAATGTCACACCTCGATTTATAACATACATCGATTAGTGGTCTTTCCCATAAATCACACTCAAGAATATAGAATAGAAATGGATCAAATGAACTTTCTAAATATTCAAGTGACTAGCTTTCTCTCTTGTTACAAAATCAATATGTGATTTGTGCATTGTTGACTGATAAAAGAAAAAAAATAAGGAGAATTTTCTGTGTAAAAAAGTACTTTCACGGGATAAATATACAGAACTTCCTAATATTTATTTATTTTACTTAGAAATCCATTGGAAACAATGCAGCAAAAATGGATGTGTGCCTAGGCAGATTGGTATTGTTACCAAACTCTATTTTTGCAAGGCGGATTTTATGACAGTTGTATATACCTTGACTCAGAGATGCATAACTTTCAGCTCGAATATAATTTGCCCAATTGCTCTACTGAAGTTGAATAAAACTAGGATTTTGGAAACATATCCAAAAATGAGCTCAATTCAACAGTGGAATAAAAAGTTATGCCCCCCGCATGGAGACCCATTTTTTCTGTCAGAGATATTTTCGTCCGCCCAACATTAAAATGTTTTTATTTTTGGTTTGACATATTCAAATGCCAGTTGTAAAATTATCATTTAATATGTTAAGCTATATCTTTATAAATTTTAAAATCCATAGTTTATAAAGATATCATATTTTTAAAAGAGAAAAACTTTGGGAATGAATGGCAAATATTTCCAAGAATCAGTTATGGAATAAAATTGAAAAGTTACTGGAAGTGAAAGAACAGGGTGAAAGTATTCAAGAATCAGTTATTGAAACGATTGTTGGGATGAAGATTATTTAGAGGAGGATTTTGATGAAGCAAGGGTTCTTCTTTTCCAGCAGTTAGTTGGCAACGAGAGAGAGAACATTTTTTGAATTCTGTATTTACAACAAAGGATTGAAGGAGAATTGATATTTCATTTTTGTTTTTGTAGAGCTGGTCTTTTTGTGCAAAGATATGATAACCAGTTTAAGCATCTAAGATCAAATAGATTTTGTATATCTAAATCTGTAAGTTTTGGTGTATGATTTTCTGATTGAAATAAATCTGTGGGTGATTCCAGTCATTCTAAGATGTTGTTTTGCCTCTCTTTTCTAGAATTACAAATTTATTACAAGATGTTAAATTCTCCTTTACTTCTTTGTTTTAGGGAGATTAGATGAGTGATCTGTTGGTCATTCATTCATTTCTTTCTAAGCTTTTAAATCTCTTAATCACATTTTTCCCATGTTGATGGGTAAATGTTAGGCTGCCTTCGTGTCTTCTAGTTAAAGACATATCTAGTTGTTTAATTCATTGTAAATCTTTCTAAGAGGGAGCTGTACCTCTTAATTCAAAGGAAGGTTATCAATTTAATGATAATCTATCCAACTGTTAGTAGCATTTGTACTTTCATTTGGGCATCATGAGTCAGTTTGTGTTGGTATTTTTGAAGTGCAAATCTATTTACTAACAGATTTTTGGCGACTCCGTTGGGGAAACGGAGAAGAAAGATTAGTATTTTCTTTTCTCAGTAAAAATACTATCAGGTAACCGAATCGGTCAACTATTTAGTGTGAATTGGTCAATCGTTTGATGAGAATTAGCAACAATCAGGTAACAAGCCATTCTGAACTTACAAGTCACCAAATTGATCAACCGTTCGATGAGAATTAGCTATAATCATGTAAAAAGCCATTATGAGGTGACAAATCACTGAATCGGTCAACCGTTCGATAAGATTCAGCTACAATCATGTAACAAGCCATTCTGAGCTCACAAATCATTGAATCGGTCAACCGCTTAATGAGAATCAGCTACAATCAGGTACCAAGCCATTCTGAGATTACAAATCATTGAATCAGTCAACTATTTGATGAGAATCAGCTACAATCATGTTACCCATTCTGAGCTTACAAATCATTGGATCGATCAACCATTAGATGAAAACTAGCTACAATCACGTAAAAAGCCATTTTGAGCTTACAAATCATCGAATCAGTCTATTGTTCGATGAGAATTAGCTACAATCATGTAACAAGCCATTCTGAACTTAGAAATCATTGAATCGGTCAACCATTCGATGAGAATCAGGTGAAATCACGTAAAAAGCTATTCTGAGTTTACAAATCACCAAATCGGTCATCCATTTGATAGGAATCAGCTACAATCACATAATAAGCCATTTTGAGCTTACAAATAACCAAATCAGTATTGGTAAACACTTTGATGAGAATAAGCTACAATCATGTAAATATTCTGAGCTCACAAATTATGGAATCGATTAACCATTCGATAAGAATTAAGTTACAATCATGTAAAAAAAAATTATGAACTTACAAATAATTGAATCGGTCAACTATTCGATGAGAATCAACTACAATCAGGTAACAAGTCATTCTGAGCATATAAATCACCAAATTGGTCAACCGTTCGATGAGAATCAATTACAATCATGTAACAACCCATCCTGAACTTACAAATCATCTTATCGGTCAACCATTCAGGGAGAATCAGCTACAATCACATAACAAGCCATTTTGAGCTTACAAGTCACTGAATCTCATCTTCAACACCTCCTTCATGATACTCTGTCAGATCTGAAATGTTAAACACTGGTGAAATATTTAGCTCAGTAGGTAATTCTACCTCATATGCATTTTCTGAATCATGTTTCTTCAGTATCCTACATGGTCCAAACTTCTTCATTTTTAGCTTGTTATATGTACCAACTGGAAACCGCTCCTTCCGCAAATGAACCATGACTTCATCACCAACCTGAAATTCTTTATACCTCCTTTTCTCATCTGCCTTAGCCTTATACTGTGCGTTCATCTTGGTAATATGCTTCCTCACCTCCCCATGGATGTTCTTCAAGTGTTCTGCAAAATCCTCAGCTTCAGCACTACTTATTTCTCCTTTAGCTATCTTTCTCAATTCAGATGCATTTCTTGGACTACTTCCATACACAATCTGGAACTGCTTAATGAGAATCAGCTACAATCACGTAAAAAGGCATTCTAAGATTACAAATTATTGAATCAGTCAACCGTTCGATGAGAATCAGCTACAATCATGTAACAACCCATTCTAAGCTTACAAATCATCGAATCGATCAATTGTTTGATGAGAATTAGCTACAATCATGTAAAAAGCCATTTTGAGCTTACAAATCACCGAATCGGTCAACCGTTCGACGAGAATCAGTTACAATCATGTAACAAGCTATTTTGAGCTGACAAATCACCGAATCGACCAACCGTTCGATAAGAATCAGCTAGAATCATGCAACAAGCCATGCTAAAATTACAAATCTCTGAATCAGTCAACCGTTCGATGAGAATCAGCTACAATCACATAACAAGCCATTCTGAGCTTACAAATCAGTGAATCAGTCAACCGTTCAATGAGAATAAGCTACAATCATGAATCAAGCCATTCTGAGCTTACAAATCACTGAATTGGTCAGCCGTTCGATGAGAATCAACTACAATCACGTAACAAGCCATTCTAAGCTTACAAATCACCGAATTGGTCAACCATTGGATGATAATTAGCTACAAACACATAAAAACTCATTTTAAGCTTACAAATCACTGAATCATCAACCGTTCGATGAGAATCAGCTACAATCACGTAACAAGCCATTCTCAGCTGACAAATCACCAAATCGGTCATCTATTCAATGAGAATCATCTACAATCATGTAACAAGCCATTTGAAGCTTACAAATCACAAAATCAATCAACCATTTGACAAGAATTAGCTACTATCACGTAAAAAGCCATTTCGGGCTTATAAATCATAGAATCAATCAACCGTTCGATGAGAATCAGGTACAATTCCGTAACAAGTCATTCTGAGCTTACAAGTCATTGAATCAGTCAACCGTTCATTGAGAATTAGCTACAATCACATAACAAGCCATTCTGAGCTTACAAATCACTCAATTGATCAACCGTTTATTGAGAATCAGCTACAATCACATAACAAGCATTCTAAGATTACAAATTATTGAATCATTCAACCATTCGATGAGAATCAGATACAATCACATAATAAGACATTTAGAGCTTAAAAATCATAGAATCGGTGAACCGTTCGATGAAAATTTGCTACAATCACGTGAAAAGCCATTCTGACCTTACAAATAATCGAATCGGTCAACTATTGGATGAGAATCAGCTACAAACATGTAAAAAGTCATTCTGAGCTTACAAATCACCGAATTAGTCCATTGTTCAATGAGAATTAACTACAATCACGTAACAAGCTATTCTGAGCTTACAAATCACCGAATTAGTCAACCATTCGATGAGAATCAGCTCCAATCACATAAAAAGCCATTCTGAGCTTACAAATCATGGAATCGGTCCACTGTTCGATGAGAATTAGCTATAATCATGTAAGAAGCCATTTTGAGCTTCTAAATCACTAAATCGGTCAACCGTTCAATGAGAATCAGCTATGATGACATAAAAAGCCATTATGAGCTTACAAATCATCGAATCAGAGAACTGTAGGATGAGAATCAGCAACAATCACGTAACAAGTCATTCTAAGCTTACAAAATCACCGAATCGGTGAACCGTTCGATGCAAATTAGCTACAATCATGTGGCAAGCCATTCTAAGCTTACAAATTATCGAATCGATCAACCGTGTGATGAGAATCAGCTACAATCACGTAACAAGCCATTATGAGCTTACAAATCACTGAATCGATCAACCGTTTGATCAAGATCAGGTACAATCATGTAATAAGCCATTCTGAGATTATAAATCACCAAATCGGTCAACCATTCAATGCGAATGATCTACAATCTCATAAAAAGACATTCTAAGCATACAAATCACCGAATCAGTCCACCGTTTGCTGAGAATTAGCTATAATCATGTAACAAGCCATTATGAGCTTACAAATCACTAAATTGGTCAACCGTTCGATGAGAATCAGCTACAATCACATAACAAGCCATTCTAATCTTACAAATCACCGAATCGGTCAATCATTTGATGACAATTAGCTACAATCACGTAACAAAGTATTTTGAGCTTACAAATTGCCAAATCGATCAACTGTTCGATGAGAATCAGCTACAATCATGTAGCGAGCCATTGTGAGCTTACAAATCACTGAATCGGTAAACCGATCAATGAGAATCAGCTACAATCAAATAACTGCCATTCTAATCTTACAAATCACCGAATCAGTCAATCTTTTAATGACAATCAGCTACAATCACGTAACAAGCCATTTTAGCTTACAAATTGCCAAATCAGTCAACCCTTCAATCAAAATCAACTGCAATCATGTAGCAAGCCATTTCAAGCTTACAAATCACCGAATTGGTCAACCGTTTGATGATAATGTAAAAAGACATTTTGAGCTTACAAATCATTGAATCGGTCCACCGTTCGCTAAGAATCAGCTATAATCACTTAACAAGTCATTATAAGCTTACATATGACCGAATCAGTGAAGCGTTCGATGAGAATCGATGACAATAACATAATTATCCATTCTAAGCTTACAATTTATCGAATTGGTCAACCATTCGATGAGAATCAACTACAATCACGTAACAAGCCATTTTGAGCTTCCAAATCACTGAATCGGTTAACCGTTCGAAGAGAATCAGCTACAATCATGTAATAAGCCATTCAGAGCTTACAAATTACTGAATTGGTCAACCGTTCAATGAGAATCAATAACAATCATGTAACAAGCTATTTCAAACTTACAAATCATCGAATCGGTCAACCGTTCAGTGAGAATCAGCTACAATCACGTAACAAGCCATTCTGAGCGTACAAATTATCGAATTGATCAATGGCTTCATGAGAATCAGCTACAATCATGTAACAAGCCATGTTGAGGTTACAAATCACTGAATCGGTTAACTGTTTGATGAGAATCAGCTACAATTAGATAACAAGCCATTGTGGGCTTACAAATCACCGAATCGATTGTTATTCAATGAGAATTAGGTAAATTCATGTAAAATGCCATTCTAAGCTTACAAATTGCCAAATCGGTCAACCGTTCGATGACAATTAGCTACAATCATGTAACGAGCCATTCTGAGCTTACAAATCACTGAATCGGTCAACCGCTTAATGAGACTCAACTACAATCACGTAACAAGCCATTCTAAAGTTATAAATCACTGAATCAATCAATTGTTCGATGAGAATCAGCTACAATCACATAATAAGCCATTCTGAGCTTACAAATCACCGAATCGATCAACCATTCGATGAGCGTTAGCTACAATCATGTAAAAAGCCATTCTGAGCTTACAAATTATCGAATTCATAAACTGTTCAATGAGAATCCACTATAATCACGTAACAAGCCATTCCGAGCTTACAAATCACTGAATTGGTCAACTAATTCAATGATTTGTAATTGATTTTGATCAAACGGTTGACCGATTCAGTGATTTATAATTGATTCTCATCAAACGATTGACTGATCCAGTGATTTGTAAACACAAAATGGCTTGTTTGATTGTAGCTGATTCTCATTGAACGGTTCACCGATTCAGTGATTTGTAAGCTCAGAATAGCTTGTTAAGTGATTGTAGTTGATTCTTATTGAACAGTTCATTGATTCAGTGAATTATCGGCAACCATTCGATAAGAATTAGCTACAATCAAGTAACAAGCCATTTTGAGCTTACAAAACATTGAATTGGTCAACCATTCGATGAGAGTTAGCTACAATCACGTAACAAGCCATTTTGAGTTTATAAATCACCGAATCAGGTAACAAGCCATTCTGGGCTTACAATCACCGAATCGATCAACCGTTCGATGAGAATTAGCTAGTAAAAAGTCATTTTGAGCTTACAAATCATCGAATCGGTCAACCGTTTGATGAGAATCAGCTACAATCATCTAACAAGCCATTCTAACTATACAAATCACCGAATTGGTCAATCACTTAATGAGAATCAGCTACATTCACGTAAGAAGCCATTTTGAGGTTACAAATCACCGAATCCGTCAACCATTCGATGAGAACCAGCTACAATCATGTAACAAGCCATTCTGGGCTTACAAATCATCAAATCGATCAACCGTTCGATGAGAATTAGCTACAATCATTTAAAAAGCCATTTTGATCTTACAAATCACTGAATGGGTCAACTGTTCGATGAGAATCAGCAATAATGATGTAAAAAGCCATTCTGAGCTTACAAATAATTGAATCGGTCAACCGTTCAATGAGAATCAACTACAATCATGTAACAAGCCATTCTGAGCTTAAAAATCACTAAATCGGTCAATTGTTCGATGAGAATCAGCTACAATCACGTAACAAGCCATTCTAAGCTTACAAATCACTGAATCAGTCAACCGTTCGATGAGAATCAGCTACAATCACGTAACAAGCCATTCTAAGGAATCGGTCAACCGTTTGATGAGAATCAGCTACAATCACGTAACAAGTCATTCTGAGCATACAAATCACCAAATCGGTCAATCATTTGATAAGAATCAGCTACAATCACGTAACAAGTCATTCTGACCTTACAAATCACTGAATCGGTGAATCGTTTGATGAGAATCAGCTACAATCACGTAACAATCCATTTTGAGCTTACAAATCATTGAATAGTAACCATTCAATTTGAATCAACTACAATCATGTGACAAGCCATTTTGAGCTTACAAATCACCAAATCGGTCAATCATGCGATTAGGATCAGCTAGAATCACGTAACAAGTCATTCTGAGCTTACAAATCATCAAATTGGTCAACCATTCGATGAGAATCGGCTAGAATCATGTACAAGGCCATTCTGAGCTTACAAATCATCGAATTGGTCAACCATTCGATGAGAATCAACAATAATCAAGTAAGAAGCCATTCTGTGCTTACAAATCACTGAATCAATCAATCGTTCGATGAGAATAAGCTACAATAACATAACAAGCCATTCTAAGCATATAAGTCACTGAATCAGTCAAGTGTTCAATGAAAATCAGCTACAATCATGTAACAAGCTATTTTGAGCTTATAAATCATCAAATCGGTGAACCATTCGATGAGAATCAACTACAATCATGTAAAAAGTCATTTTAAGCTTACAAATCACTGAATCGATCCACCATTCGATGAGAATCAGGTGCAATCACGTAACAATCCACTCTGAGCTGACAAATCACTGAATTGATCAACCATTTGATCAGAATCAACTACAATCACATAACAAGCTATTTCAAGCGTTCGATAAAAATAAACTACAACTATGTAACAAGCCATTTTGAGCTTATAAATCATTGAATCGGTCAACAATTTGATGAGAATCAATTATAATCACGTAACAAACTATTATGAGCTTACAAATCACTGAATTGGTCAACTGTTCGATGAGAATCAACTACAATCACGTAACAAGCCATTCTAATCTGACAAATCATCGAATCAGTCAATTATTTGATGACAATCAGCTACAATCACGTAACAAGCCATTTTGAGCTTACAAATCACCGAATCGGTCAACCGTTCGATTAGAATTAGCTACAATCATGTAGCAAGCCAATCTGAGCTTACAAATCACCGAATCGGGCAACCGTTTGATGAGAATTTCCTAGAATCATTTAAAAAGACATTTTGAGCTTACAAATTACCAAATCGGTCAACCGTTTGATGAGACTCAGCTACAATCACGTAATGGTTGACCGATTCAAAGATTTGTATTTGATTCTCATTGAATGGTTGACCGATTCAGTGATTTGTAAGCTCAAAATCGCTTGTTACATGATTGTGGCTGATTCTCGTTGAACGGTTCACTGATTCGATGATTTGTAAGCTCAAAATAGCTTGTTACGTGATTGTAGCTGATTCTTATGGAATAGTTCATCGATTCAGTGAATTATCGGTCAACCATTCGATGAAAATTAGCTACAATCAAGTAACAAGCCATTCTGAGCTTACAAATCACCGAATCGGTCAACCATTCGATGAGAATCAGCTACAATCACGTGACAAGCCATTCTGAGCTTTCAAATCACCGAATCGGTCAATCGTGCAATTAGAATCAGCTAGAATCATGTAACAAGTCATTCTGAGCTTACAAATCACTGAATTGGTCAACTATTTGATGAGAATAAGCTACAATCACCTAACAAGCCATTCTGAACTTACAAATCACCGAATCGGTCAACCATTCGATGAGAATAAGCAACAATCATGTAACAAGTCATTCTGAGCTTACAAATCACCGAATCAGTCAACCGTTCGATGAGAATAAGTTACAATAACATAAAAAGCCATTCTGAGCATATAAATTATCCAATTGGCCATCCGTTCGATGAGAATCAGCTACAATCATGTAACTAGCCATTCTGAGCTTATAAATCACTGAATCGGTCAACCGTTCAATGAGAATCAGCTACAATCACGTAAAAAGCCATTCTTAGCTTAAAAATCTTTGAATCGGTCCACCGTTTGATGAGAATCAGCTACAATCACGTAAAAGCTATTATGAGCTTACAAATCATTGAATCGGTGGATCGTTCGATGAGAATTAGCTACAATCATGTAACAACGCATTCTAAACTTATAGATTATCGAATCAGTCAACCATTCAATGAGAATCAGATGCAATCATGTGACAAGTCATTCTGAGCTTACAAATCATAAAATTGGTCAACCATTTGATGAGAATCAGCTACAATCATGTAACAAGCTATTTTGAGCTTACAAATCACTGAATCAATCAACCATTGATGAGAATCAATTTTTAATCACTTAACAAGACATTCTGAGTTTACAAATCATCAAATATGTCAACCTTTCAATGAGAATCAACTACAATCACGTAACAAGCCATTCTAATCTTAAAAATCATCGAATTGGTCAATCGTTTGATGACAATCAGCTACAATCACGTAAGAAGCCATTTTGAGCTGACAAATCACTAAATTGATCAACCGTTTGATGAGAATCAGCTACAATCATGTAGGAAGCCATTCTGAGCTTACAAATCACTGAATCGGGCAACCGTTCGATGAGAATTAGCTACAATCACGTAAAAATCCATTTTAAGCTTACAAATTACTGAATCGATCAACCGTTTGGTGAGACTCAGGTACAATCATGTAACGGTTGACTGATTTAGTGATTTGTATTCGATTCTCATCGAACGGTGGATGGATTCAGTGATTTGTAAGCTCAAAATGGCTTGTTACATGATTGTAGCTGATTCTCATTGAATGGTTCACTGATTCGGTGACTTGTAAGCTCAAAATACCTTGTTACGTGATTGTAGCTGATTCTTATCAAATAATTCACTGATTCAGTGAATTATCGGTCAACCATTCAATGAGAATTACCTACAAATCACAGAATCGGTCAACCGTGCGATGAGAATCTGCTACAATCATGTAACAAGTCATTCTGAGCTTACAAATCATCAAATCGATGAACCGTTCAATGCAAAATAGCTACAATCATGTTACAAGCCATCCTAAGCTTACAAATTATCGAATCAGTCAACCGTGTGATGAGAATCAACTAGAATCATGTAACAAGCCATAATGAGCTTACAGATCATCGAGTCGGTGAACTGTTCGGTGAGAATCAACTACAATCACATAACAATCCATTCTAACATTACAAAATTAACGAATTGGTCAACCGTTCAATGAGAATCAGCGATAATCATGTAACAAGCCACTTTGAGGTTACAAATCAATGAATCGGTCAACTATTTTATCAGAATCAGGTACAATCATGTAACAAGCCATTCTGAGATTATAAATCATCAAATCGGTCAACCATTCAATGAAAATCATCTACAATCTCATAACAAGCCATTTTGAGCTTATAAATCACTGACTTGGTCAACCATTCAATAAAAATCAACTACAATCACATAAAAAGATATTCTGAGCTTACAAATCACCAAATCAGTCCACTGTTGACTGAGAATCAACTACAATCACTTAACAAGCTATTATGAGCTTACATATGACTGAATCGGTGATTCGTTCGAAGTGAATCAGCTGTAATCACGTAACAAGCTATTCTAAGCTTACAATTCATCGACTTGGTCAACAGTTCGATGAGAATCAGCTACAATCATGTAACAAGCCATTTTGAGCTTATAAATTACCGAATCGATCAACCGTTCGATGAGAATCAGCGACAATCATGTAAGAAGTCATTCCGAGCTTAAAAATTACTGAATCAGTCATCCGTTTAATGAGAATCAACTACAATCATGTAACAAGCCATTTCGAGCTTACAAATCACCAAATCAGTCAACCGTTAGGTGAGAATCAGCTACAATCATGTAACAAACCATTCTGAGTGTACAAATCACTGAATCGGTCAACCACTTCATGAGAATCAACCACAATCACGTAAGAAGCCATTATGAGGTTACAAATCATCGAATCGATCAACCGTTCGATGATAATTAGCTACAATCAGGTAACAAGCCATTCTGGGCTATCAAATCATAGAATTGATAAATTGTTCGATGAAAATTAGCTACAATCATGTAAAAAGCCATTCTAAGCTTACAAATCACCAAATCGGTCAACAGTTCGATAAAAATCAGCTACAATCATGTTGTTAGCTATTCTGAGCTTATAAATTATTGAATCGGTCAACCGCTTAATGAAAGTCAGTTACAACCACGTAACAAGCCATTCTGAGGTTACAAATAACTGAATCGGTCAACCGTTCAATGAGAATCAGCTACAATTAGTCATTCTTAGCTCACAAATATATCGGTCCAACGTTCAATGAGAATCAGCTACAATGACATAACAAGCCATTCTGAGCTTACAAACCACCGAATTGGAAAACCGTGCAATGAGAATCAGCTACAATCAAGTAACAAGCCATTCTGAGCTTACAAATCATCGAATCGATCAACCGTCCAATGAGAATTAACTACAATCATGTAACAAGTCATTCTAAGATTACAAATTATCGAATTGGTGAACCGTTCAATTCAAATCAGGTACAATCACGTAACACGCCATTCTAAACTTACAAATCACCGAATCGGTCAACCGTGTGATGAGATGCAGCTAGAATCATGTAACAAGCCATTATGAGCTTACAAATCATTGAATCGGTGAACCGTTCAGTGAGAATCAACTACAATCACATAGCAAGCCATGCTAACATTACAAATTACCGAATCGGTCAACCGTTCGATAAAAAACAACTACAATGACGTAACAAGCCATTCTAAGCTTACAAATCACCAAATCGATCAATCATTTGATCAGAATCAGGTACAATTATGTAACAAGCCATTCTGAGCTTAAAAATTATGAATCGGTCAACTGTTTGATGAGAATTAGCTACAATCAAGTAAAAAGTCATTCTGAGCTTACAAATCACCAAATCGGTCAACTATTTATTAAAAAACAATTACAATCACATAACAAGCCATTTCAAACTTACAAATCACCCATTTGGTCAACCGTTGGATGAGAATCAGCTACAATCACGTAACAAGCCATTTTAAGCTTACATATCATCAAATAGGTCAACCGTTCGATTAGAGTCAGCTACAATCATGTAATAAGCCATTCTGAGCTTACAAATTATGGAATCGATCAACCATTTGATGAAAATAAGTTACAATTACGTCAAAAGCAATTCTGAGCTTACAAATAATCAAATCAGTCAATTGTTCGATGAGAATTAACTACAATCATGTAACAAGCCATGCTCAGGTTACGAATCACGGAATCAGTCAACCAATCGATAAGTAGCTATAATCACGTAAAAAAACCATTGTTAGCTTACAAATCACTGAATTGTTCAACCCTTTGATGAGAATCAGCTATAATCACATAACAAGCAATTCTGAGCTTACAAATCACTGAATCAGTCAGCGATTGGATGAAAATCAACTACAAACATGTCAAATGTCATTTTGAGCTTTCAAATCACCGAATCGATCCATTGTTGCATGAGAATTAATTATAATCAAATAACAAGCCATTCTGAGCTTACAAATCACCAAATTGGTTAACTGTTCGATGAGAATAAGCTACAATAACGTACAAAGCCATTCTAAACTTACAAATCATTGAATTGGTCAATCGTACGATGAGAATCAACCAGTATCATGTAACAAGCCATTATGAGCTTACAAATCACCAAATCGGTCAACCGTTCGATGAGAATCAACTACAATCACGTAACAAGCCATTCTGAGCTTACAAATCACTAAATCAGTCAACCGTTCAATTAGAATCAGCTACAATCATGTAATAAGCCATTATGAGCTTACAAATCATCAAATCAATGAACCGTTCGATGAGAATCAGCTATAATCACGTAACAAGCCATTCTGAGCTTACAAATCATCGAATCGGTCAACCATTCGATGAGAATCAACTACAATCATGAAAAAGTCATTCTGAACTTACAAATCACTGAATCGGTCAGACATTTGATGAGAATCAACTACTATCACGTAAAAGCCATTGTGAGCTTACAAATAACTGATTCAGTCAATTATTCGATAAAAATTAGCTACAATCATGTAGCAAGGTATTCGAGCTTACAAATCATCGAATCTGTCAACCGTTCGATGAGAATTAGCTACAATCATGTAAAAAGTCATTCTAAGCTTACAAATCACTAAATAGATCAACTGTTTAATTAGAATCAACTACAATCATGTAACAAGACTCTCTGAACTTACAAATCACCGAATCAGTCAACCGTTCGATGAGAGTTAGATCCAATTATGTAACAAGCCATTCCAAGCTTTCAAAATCACCAAATCGGTCAACTGTTCAATAAGAATCAGCTACAATCATGTCACAAGCCATTATGAGATTACAAATCATCGAATCAATGAACCATTCAATGAGAATCAGCTACAATCACCGAATCGGTCAATCGTTTAATGAGTATTAGCTAAAATGAGCTACAATCACATAACAAGGCATTCCAAGCTTACAAATCACCGAATTGGTCAACTGTTCAATGAAAATCAGCTACAATGATGTAACAAGCCATTTTGAACTTATAAATCAGTGAATCAATCAACCGTTGGATGAGAATCAGCTAGAATTGGGTAACAAGTCATTACGAGCTTAAAAATCACCGAATTGGTCAACTACAATCATGAGAGTCAGCTACAATCATGTAACAAGCCATTCCAAGTTTACAAATCATCGAATTGGTCAACCTTTCGATGAGAATTAACTACAAGCATGTAACAAGCCATTCCAAGATTACAAATCTCTGAATCGGTCAACCGTTTGATGAGAATCAATTACAATCATGGAACAAGACATTCTGAGCTTACAAATAATTGAATTGGTCAACCATTTCAGGAGAATCAGCTACAATCACGTAACAAGCCATTCTGTGCTTACAAATCACTAAATCTATCAATCGCTAAATGAGAATCAACTACAATCATGTAACAAGCCATTCTAAGGTTACAAATTACTAAATCGGTCAACTGTTCGATGAGAAAAAGCTACAATCACGTAAAAAACCATTATTAGCTTACAAATCACCTAATCTATCCACCGTTCGATAAGAATCAACTACAATCATGTAACAAGCCATTATGACCTTACAAATCATCGAATCGGTGAACCGTTTGATAAGAATCAGCTACAAGCACGTAACAAGCCAATCTGAGCTTACAAATCAATCAATTGTTCAACTGTTGGATGAGAAATAACTAGAATCACCTAAAAAACTATTCTTAGCTTACAAATCACCGAATCCATCCACCATTCGATGAGAATCAGCTACAAGTATGTAACAAGCCATTTTGAGTTTATAAATCATCGAATCGGTCAACTGTTAGATGAGAATTAGCTACAATCATGTAACAAGCCCTTCTGAGCTTATAAATAACTGAATAGATCAACCACTCGATGAGAATCAACTACAATCATGTAAAGAGCCATTTTGAGCTTAAAAATCATTGAATCAGTCAACCGTTTGATGAGAATAGGCTACAATCACATAACAAACTATTCTGAGCATATAAATCACCGAATCAGTCAATTGTTCGATGAGAATCAGCTACAATCATGTAACAAGTGATTTTGGGCATATAAATCATCGAATCGATCAATCGCTCGATGAGAATCAGCTACAATCATGTAAAAAACCATTCTTAACTTACAAATCACTGAATCGGTCCACCGTTTGATGAGAATCCACTACAATAATGTAACAATCCATTATGAGCTTACAAATCATCGAATTGGTGAACCGCTCGATGATAATTAGCTAAAATCATGTAAAAAGCCATTCTGAGCTTACAAATTACTGAATCGGTCAACCGTTTGATGAGACTCAGCTACAATCGAATGGTTGACTGATTCAGTGATTTGTAAGCTCAAAATGGCTTGTTACATGATTGTAGTGTATTCTCATTGAACGGTTCACCGATTCGGTGATTTGTAAGCTCAGAATAGCTTGTTACATGATTGTAGCTTACAAATACCTGAAACGGTCAACTGTTTGATAAGAATCAATTACAATCATGTAACAAATCATTTTAAGCTTACAAATCATCGAATCAGTCAACTGTTCGGTCAAAATCAGCTATAATCATGTAACAAGCCATTCTGAGCTTAAAAATCACTTAATCGGTCAGCCATTCGATGAGAATCAGCTACAATCATCGGTCAACCATTCGATGAGAATCAATTACAATCACGTAACAAGCCATTCTAAGCTTACAAATCACTGAATCGGTCAACCGTTTGATAAGAATCAATTACAATCACATAAGAAGCCATTTTGAGCTTACAAATCATCGGATTGGTCAACCGTTGAATGAGAATCAGCTACAATAATGTAACAAGCCATTCTGAGCTTACAAATCTCCAAATCGGTCAACCATTCGATGAGAATCAACTACAACCATGTAACAAGTCATTCTGAGCTTACAAATCATTGAATTAGTCAACCGTTCGATGAGAATCAGCCATAATCATGTAACAAGCCATTCTAAGTGTTTAAATCACCAAATCAGTCAACCGTTTGACAAGACTCAGCTATAATCAAGTAACAATCATTTTGAGCTTACAAATCATCAAATCAGTGAACCCTTCGATCAGAATCACCTATAATCATGTAACAAGCCATTATGAGCTTACAAATCACTTAATCGATCATAATCAATTAAAATAACATATTTAGCCATTCTGAGCTTACAAATCATTGAATCAGTCAACTGTTTGATGAGAATAAGCTACAATCACGTAACTAGCTATTCTAAACTTACAAATCACTGAATCGGTCAACCGTTCGATGAGAATCAATTACAATGATGTAATAAGCCATTTTAAGCTTACAATTGACTGAATTGGTCAACCGTTTGATGTGAATCATCTATAATCACGTAACAAGCCATTCTAAATTTACAAATTACCAAATCGATCAACCGTTCGATGAGAATCAGCTACAATCACGTAACAAGCCATTATGAGCTTACAAATCACTGAATCGGTCAACTGTTCGATGAGAATCAATTACGATCACGTAAAGAACTATTTTGAGCTTACAAATAACTAAATCAGTCAATCATTCGATGAGAATCAATTACAATCACATAACAAGCCATTCTGAGATTACAAATCAACGAATCGGTCATTATTTTGATGAGAATCAGATATAATCATGTAACAAGCCATTCTCAACTTACAGATCACCGAATCGGTCATCTGTTTAATGACAATCAGCTATAATCACGTAACAAGCTATTAAATTACAAATCACCAAATCGGTCAACCGTTTGATGAGAATTAGCTACAATCATGTAACAAGGTATTCCAAGCTTATAAATCATCGAATCGATCAACTGTTCGATGAGAATTAGCTACAGTCATGTAAAAAGCCATTTTGAGCTTACAAATCACCAAATCGGTCAATCGTTCGACGAAAATAAGCTACAATCATGTAACAAGTCATTCTGAGCTTACAAATCATCGAATTGACCAATCGTTCGATGAGAATCAACGAGAATCATGTAACAAGTCATTCTAAAATTACACTACAATCATGTAACAAGTTATTTTGAGCTTACAAATCATCGAATCGGTCAACCATTGGATGAGAATCAGCTACAATCATGTAACAAGCCTTTCTGAGCTTACAAATCACCGAATTGGTCAATTGTTCGATGACAATCAATTACAATCACGTAACAAACTATTCTCAGCTAACAAATAATTGAATCGGTCAACCATTCTATGAGAATCAGCTATAATCACTTATGAAGCCATTTTGAGTTTACAAATCACTGAATCAGTCAACCGTTTGATGAGAATCAGCTAGAATCATGTAACACCGAATCGATCAATCATTTGATGAGAATTAGCTACAATAATATAACAAGGCATTATGAGCTTACGAATCTCTAAATCGGTCAGCCGTTTGATGAGAATCAATTACAATCACGTAACAAGCCATTCTGAGCTTACAACACCGAATCGGTCAACCATTCGATTAGAATCAATTATAATTAGATAACAATCTATTTTGAGCTTACAAATCACTGAATCTGTGAACTGTTTCATGAGAATCAATTAAATAATGTGACAAGCCATTCTGAGCTTACAAATTAACAAATCGGTCAACAGTTCAATGATAATCAGCTACAATCACCTAATAAACCATTTTGACCTTACAAATCACCGAATTACTCAATTGTTCAATCAGAATCATGTAACAAGCCATTCTGAGCTTACAAATCACCAAATCAATTAGAATCAAGTAGAATCATGTAACAAGTCATTCTAAGCTTACAAATCATAGAATCGATCCACCGTTCGATGAGAATCAGCTACAATCATGTACCAAGCCATTCTAAGCTTACAAATCACCGAATTGGTGAACCGTTCGATTAGAATCAATTACAATTTCATAACAAGCCATTTTGAGCTTGCAAATCACCTACAATCATGTAAACAAGTCATTCTAAAATTACAAATCATTGAATCAGTCAACCATTCAATCAGAATCACCTACAATCATGTAACAAGCCATTTTGAGTTTACAAATCACCAAATTGGTCAACCATTTGATGAGAATCAATTACAATCACATAACAAGCCATTCTGAGCTTACAAATCACCAAATCGGTCAACCGTTTGATGATAATCACTTACAATCCTGTAACAAGCTATTCTGAGCTTACAAATCACCCAATTAGTCAACCATTCGATAAGAATCAATTACAATCACGTAAAAAGTTATTTTGAGCTTACAAATCACTGAATCGGTCAATCATTCGATTAGAATCAATTACAATTTCATAACAAGCCATTTTGAGCTTGCAAATCACCGAATCTGTTAGTCATTCAATGAGAATTAGCTACAATAATGTAACAAGTTGTCCTGAGCTGACAAATCAACAAATCAGTCAACTGTTCGATGTGAATCAACCACAATCATGTAACAAGTCATTCTAAGCTTACAAATCACCAAATCGGTCAACCCTTCGATGAGAGTCAGAAAAAATCACTTAACAAGCCATTCTAAGCTTACAAATCATCGAATCAGACAACTGTTTGATGAGAATCAGCTGCAATCATGTAACAAGCTATTATGAGTTGATGAATCACTGAATCGATCAACCGTTCGATGAGAATCAATTACAATCACGTAACAAGCCATTCTGAGCTTACAAATCACCGAATCGGTCATCCGCTCGATGAGAATCAATTATAATCACGTAACAAGCCATTCTGACCTTACAAATCACTGAATCCATCACCGTTCGATGAGACTCAGCTCCAATCACGTAACAAGCTATTTTGAGCTTATAAATCACTGAATCAATGAAACGTTTGATGAGAATCAATTACAATCATGTAACAAGCTATTCTGAACTTACAAATCACCGAATCTATCATTGTTCGATGAAAATCAGCTAAAATCATGGAACAAGCCATTTTTAGCTTACAAATCACCAAATCAGTCAACCGTTCAATGAGAATGTATTAGAATCACGTAACAAGCCATTATGAGCTTACAAATCACCGAATCGGTCAACCGTTCGATGAGAATAAACTACTATCATGTAACAAGCTATTTTGAGCTTACAAATCACCGAATCGGTTAACTGTTCGTATAGAATAATTTACAATCATGTAAGAAGCCATTTTTAGCTTACAAATCACCAAATTGGTCAACCATTTGATGAGAATCAATTACAACGACATAAAAAGTCATTCAAAGGTTAAAAATCATCGAATCGGTCAACTGTTTGATCAGAATTAATTAGAATCATGTAATAAGCCATTTTGAGCTTACAAATCATCGAATCAATTAACCGTTCGGTGAGAATCAGCTATAATTACGTAACAAGATATTTTGAGTTTACAAATCACCGAATCAGTCAACCGTTTGATCAGAATCAGCTATAATAACTTAAAAAGCTATTTTGAGCTTACAAATCAATGAAACAGTCAATCATTCAATGAGAATCAGCTACAAGCAAATAACAAGCCATTTTGAGCTTACAAAACATCAAATCGGTCAATCGTTCAATGAGAATCAACTGCAATCATCTAAAAAGCCATTCTAAGCTTAGAAATCATCGAATCGGTCAACCGTTTGATGAGAATCAGCTATAATCATGTAACAAGCTATTCTAAGCTTAAAAATCACCAAATCGGTCAACTATTTGATAAGAATCAATTGCAATCACGTAACAAGCCATTTTGAGCTTACAAATAATCAAAATGATCAACCGTTCGATGAGAATCAATTGCACTCACGTAAAACACCATTCTGAGTTTACAAATCACCGAATTGGTCAACTATTCTATGAGAATCAGCTACAATCATGTAAAAAGTCATTCTGAGCTAACAAATCATAGAATCGGTCAACCGTTAGATGAGAATCAATTACAATCACCTAACAAGCCATTCTAAGCTTACAAATCACAGAATCGGTCAACCATTCGATGAGACTCAATTACAATCACATAAAAAGCCATTCTTTGCTTACAAATCACTAAGTCAATCAACCGGTCGATGAGAATTAGGTACCATCATGTAACAAGCCATTTTCAGCTAATAAATCATCAAATCGGTCAAACATTCGATCAGAATCAGCTACAATCACGTAACAAGCCATTTTGAGCTTACAAATTACTAAATTGGTCAACCGTTTGATGACAATCAGCTACAATCATGTAACAAGCCATTCTGAGCTTACAAATCACTGAATCGGTCAAGCATTCGATCAGAATCAATAACAATTACGTAACAAGTCATTTTTCAGCTTACAAATCACCGAAATGGTCAACCATTCAATGAGAATCAGCTACAATCACGTAACAAGCCATTCTGACCTTACAAATCATTGAATCAGTCTACCATTTGATGATAATCAATGACAATCACATAACAAGCTATTCTGAGCTTACAAATCACTGAATCAATCAATCATTCTATTAGAATCAATAACAATCATGTAACAAGCCATTTTGAGCTTACAAATCACCGAATCGATTAGAATCAATTACAATCATGTAACAAGTCATTCTAAGCTTACAAATCATCGTATTGGTCAAATGTTTGAGTAGAATTAGCTCTAATCATGTAACAAGCCATTCTAAGCTTTTAAATCACCGAATTGGTAAACCGTTTGATGAGAATCAACTACAATCATGTAAGAAGCCATTCCAAGCTAACATATCACCAAATCGGTCTACTGTTTGATGAGAATCAACTACAATCATGTAACAAGCCATTCTAAGCTTAGAGATTACTAAATCGGTCAACCATTCGATGAGAATCAACTACAATAATATAAAATATCATTCTAAGGGTGTAGATCACCGAATCGATCAAATGTTTGATGAGACTCAACTAGAATCATGTAACAAGTTGATCTCAGGTTGCAGATCACCGACTCGATCAACCGTTGAATAAGAATCAGATAAAGCCACATAGTAACACACCATTCTGACATTTTAAATCACTGAATTAATCAGTCCTTTGATGACAATAAGCTTAAATCGAATAACAAGTTGTTCTGACGTTGCAAATCACTGCATCAGTCAACCGTTCGATGAGAATCAACTATAATCACGTAACAAGCCATTCCAAGCTTACAAACCACCAAATCATTCAACCGTTTGATGAGAATCAGCTACAATCATGTAAACAAACCATTTTGAGCTTACAAATCACCAAATCGGTCAACTGTTGGATGAGAATCAACTAGAATCATGTAACAAGTGATTCTGAGCTTACAAATCACCAAATTGGTCAACCGTTCGACGAGAATCAACTGCAATCATGTAACAGGCCATTCTGAGCTTACAAATCAATGAATCAGTCAACCTTTCGATGAGAATCAATTACAATCATGTAACAAGCCATTCTGAGCTATCGAATCAGTCAATCGCAAGCCATTCTGAGATTACAAATCACCAAATCAGTCAACCGTTCGATGAGAATCAGCTACAAGCACTTAACGCGCCATTCTGAGCTTACAAGTCACCTAATTGGTCGACCATTCGAGGAGAATCAGTTACAATTGCGTAACAAGTCATTATGAGCTTACAAATTAACAAATTGGTTAACCTTTCAATGATAATCAATTACAATCACGTAACAAGCCATTCGGAGCTTACAAATCATCGAATTAACCATTCGATGAGAATCAGCTACAATCACATAACAAGCCATTCTTAGCTTCCAAATCATTGAATCTGTCAACTGTTCGATGACAATCAGCTACAATCACGTAACAGGCCATTCTGACCTCTCAAATCCTCAAATTGGTCAATCATTTGATGAGAATCAATTACAATCATGTAACAAGCCATTCTGAGCTTATAAATCATTGAATCACTCTACCGTTCGATGAGAATCAGCTACAATGATGTAACAAGCCATTCTAAGCTTACAAATCACCGTATCGATCAACAGTTCGAGGAGAATCAGCTACAATCATGTAACAAGTCATTCTGAGCTTACCAATCAGCCAATCAGTCAACTATTCGATGAGAATAAGCTACAATCATGTAACAAGCCATTCTAACCTTACAAATCACTGAATCAGTAGAACGTTGGAGGAGAATTAGCTACAATAATGTAACAAGCCATCCTGAGCTTACAAATTTTCAAATCGGTAAACCGTTCGATGAGAATTAGCCACAATCAGGTAACAAGCCATTCTGAGCTTACAAATCACAGAATCGGTCAACCGTTCGCAGAGAATCAGCTACAATGTAACAAGCCATTTTGCGCTTACAAATTACTGAATCGGTCAACTGTTTGATGAGAATCATCTACAATCATGTAACAAGCCATTCTGAGCTTACCAATTACTAAATCGGTCAACCATTCAATGAGAATCAGCTACAATCACGTAACAAGCTATTCTGAGCTTACAAATCATTGAATCAGTCAATCGTTTGATAAAAATCAACTACAACCATGTAACAAGTCATTCTGAGCTTACAAATCACCAAATCGGTCAACCATTCGATGAGAATTAGCTACAATCACGTAACAAGCCATTTTAAGCTTACAAATCACCAAATCGGTCAACCGTTGGATGAGAATTAGCTAGAATCATGTAACAAGCCATTCTAAGTTTCAAATTATTGAATTGGTCAATCATTCGATGACACTCACTTACAATCATGAAATAAGCCATTTTGAGCTTACAAATCATCGAATCAATCAACCGTTTGATGAGAATCAACTACAATAACGTAACAAGCCATTCTAAATTTACAAATCATCAAATCAGTAAACCATTCAATGGGAATTAGCTACAATCGCGTAACAAGCTATTTTGAGCTTAGAAATCACTAAATCGGTCAATCGTTCGATGAGAATCAGCTACAATCACGTAAAAACTCATTCTAAGCTTACAAATCACCAAATCACTCAACTGTTTGATGGGAATGAATTACAATCATGTGAAAGCCATTATGAGCTTACAAATTATCAAATCGATCATCCATTCGAGGAGAATCAGCTACAATCACGTAACAAGTTTTTATGAGTTTACAAATCATAGAATCGGTCAACCGTTCGATGAGAATCAATTACAATAATGTAACAAGCCATTCTGAGATTACAAATCACCGAATCAGTCAACCGTTCCATGAAAATCAATTACAATCACATAACAAGCTATTCTGAGCTTACAAATTATTGAGTCAATCAACCTGTTCGATGACAATTAGCTACAAATCATTGAATCGATCAAGCGTTCGATGAGAATCAATTAAAATCACGTATTAATCCATTCTAAGCTTACAAATCATTGAATCGGTCAACTATTTGATGAGAATCAGGTACAATCACTTAACAAGCCATTTTGAGCTTACAAATCACTGAATTGGTCAACCGTTTGATGAGACTCAATTACAATCACGTAAAGAGCTATTTTGAGCTTACAAATAACCGAATCGGTCAACTGTTCGATGAGAATCAATTACAATCACGTAACAAGCCATTCTGAGATTACAAATCAATGAATCAGTCAATTTTTCGATGAGAATCAGATATAATCATGTAACAAGTCATTCTGAGCTTACAGGTCACCAAATTGGTCAACCGTTTCATGACAATTAGCTACAGTCACGTAACAAGCCATTATGAGCTTACAAATCACTGAATCAGTCCAATGTTCAATGAAAATCACCTACAATCATGTCAAAAGCCATTCTAAGCTTACAAATCACTGAATCGGTCAACCGTTCAATGAGAATCAATTACAATCACGTAAGAAGCCATTTTGAGCTTACAATTCACCAAATCGATCAACCGT
The DNA here is from genome assembly GCA_027943335.1 of Chamaecyparis obtusa. Lineage (NCBI taxonomy): Eukaryota > Viridiplantae > Streptophyta > Pinopsida > Cupressales > Cupressaceae > Chamaecyparis > Chamaecyparis obtusa. The sequence goes on from BSBK01002264.1 coordinate 1,760,516, forward strand.
TTGATTAGAATCAATTAAAATCATGTAACAAGCCATTTTGAGCTTACAAATCACTGAATTGGTCAACTGTTTGGTGAGAATCAACTACAATCACATAACAAGCCATTCTGAGCATAAAAATCATCGAATCGGTCAACCATTTGATGGGAATCAGCTACAATCATGTAACAACCCCTTCTAAGCTTACAAATCACTGAATCGGTCAACCGTTCGATGATGATGAATTATAATTATTTATTAAGCCATTTGGAGCTTACAAATCATTGAATCGGTCAACCGTTTGATGAGAATCAACTACAATCATGTAACAAGCCATTTTAAGCTTATAAATCATCGAATCAGTCAACCATTTGATGAGAATAAGCTATAATCACATAACAAGCCATTCAAAGTTTACAAATTACCGAATCGGTCAACCGTTCGACGAGAATCAATTACAATCATGTAACAAGCCATACTAAGTTTACCAATCACCAATCGATTAACTGTTCGATCATAATCAGCTACAATAACCTAACAAGTTATTTTGAGGTTATAAATCATTGAATCAATTTCTGAAAATAATGTACAATAATGTAACAAGCCATTTTGACCTTACAAATCATCGAATCAGTCAACCGTTTGATGAGAATCAGCTACAATAACGTAACAAACCATTCTGAGCTTACAAATCACCGAATCGGTCAACTGTTCGATGACAATCAATTACAATCACGTAACAAACAATTCTGAGCTAACAAATCACTAAATCTTTCAACCATTATATGAGAATCAGCTATAATCATGTAACAATCCATTTTGAGCTTACAAATCACCAAATCAGTCAACTGTTCGATGAGAATCAACTATAATCATGTAATAAGCCATTCTAAGCTAACAAATCATGGAATCGGTCAACCTTTCAATGAGAATCACCAAAACTTTTGGAACAAGCCATTCTGAACTTACAAATCATCGAATCGGTCAACCATTTGATGAAAATCAATTAAAATCACGTAACAAGCCATTATAAGCTTACAAATCGTCGAATCGGTCAACCATTCTATGAGAATTAGCTATAATCATGTAAAAAGCCATTTTGAGGTTACAAATTATCAAATTAGTCAACCATTCACTAAGAATCAGATACAATCACGTAACAAGCCATTATGAGCTTAAAAATCACTGAATCGATCAACCGTTTGATGAGAATCACTTACAATCATGTAACAAGCCATTCTGAGCTTACAAATCACCGAATCGGTGAATCGTTCGATTAGAATCGGCTACAATTACGTAACAAGTCATTTTGAGATTACAAATCACCAAATCAATTGACCGTTCGATGAGAATCAATTGCAATCATGTCACAAGCTATTCTCAGCTTACAAATTATTGAATCAATCAACCATTCCATGAGATTTAGCTACAATCACTAACAAGCCATTCTAAGCTTGCAAATCACCAAATCAGTCAATTGTTCAATGAGAATCAGCTAAAATCACGTAACAAGCCATTTTAAGCTTACAAATCAGTAAATCGGTCAACTAATACATGAGAATCAGCTACAATCACCTAACAAGTCATTTTGATCTTACAAATCGCTGAATCGGTCAACTATTCAATGAGAATTAGCTACAATTATGTAACAAATCACCCAATCGATCAACCGTTTGATAAGAATCAGCTACAATCATGTAACAAGCCATTCTGAGCTTACAAATCACTAAATTGATCAACCATTCAATGAGAATCAGCTACAATCACGTAATAAGCCATTGTGAGTTTACAAATCACCAAATCGGTCAACCGTTTGATGAGAATCAATTATAATAATGAAAAAAACCATTCTGAGCTTACAGATCACCAAATCGATCAACTGTTTGATGAGAATCTTACAATCACGTAAAAAGTCATTCTAAGCTTACAAATCACTGAATCAGTCAATCGTTCGATGAGAATCAATTACAATCATGTAACAAGCCATTCTGAGCTTACAAATCATTAAATCGGTCAACCGTTCAATGATAACCAGCTACAATCATGTAACAAGCTATTATAAGCTTACAAATTACTGTATTAGTCAACCGTTCGATGAGAATCAGCGACAATCACATAAGAAGCTATTTTGAGCTTGTAAATCACTGAATCTGTGAACCATTCCATGAGAATCAACTATAATCATGTAATAAGCTATTTTGTGCTTGCAAATCACCGAATCGGTCAACCGTTTGATGAGAATAAATTACAATCATGTAACAAGCCATTCTAAGCTTCTAAATCACCGAATTGGTCAACCGTTTGATGAGAATAAATTACAATCACATAACAAGCCATTTGAGCTTACAAATCAATAAATTGCTAAACTGTTCAATGAAAATCAATTACAATTACGTAACAAGCCATCCTAAGCTTAAAAATCATCGAATCAGTCAACCGTTCAATGAGAATCAATTACAGTCACATAACAAGCTATTCTGAGCTTACAAATCACCGAATGGGTCAACCGTTCGATGAGAATCAACTACAATCACATAACAAACTATTTTTAGCTTACAAATCACCAAGTTAGTCAACCATTCGGTGAGAATCAGCTACAATCATGTAATAAGCCATTTTGAACTTACAAATCATTGAATCGGTCAATTGTTCGATGAGAATCAGATACAATCACATAACAAATTATTTTGAGCTTACAAACTGCTTAATCGATCAACCATTCGATGAGAATCAAGTACAATCACCTAAAAAGTCATTCTGAGCTTACAAATCACCGAATCGATCAACCATTCGATGAGAATCAATTACAATCACATAAAAAGCTATTTTGAGCTTACAAATCACCGAATCGGTCAACTATTTCATGAGAATTAATTACAATCAGGTAACAAGTCATTCTAAGCTTACAAATCACCAGATCGGTAAACTGTTTGATGAGAATCAGCTATAATCATGTAACAAGCCATTTTGAGCTTGTAAATCACCGAATTGGTCAACCATTCGATAAGAATCAATTACAATCACATATCATGCCATTTTGAGCTTACAAATCATTGAATCGGTCAACCGTTCAATTAGAATCAACTACAATCACATAACAAGCTATTATGAGCTTACAAATCACCGAATCGGTCAACAGTTCGATGAGAATCGGCTACAATCACGCAACAAAAAATTTTGAGCTAACAAATCACTAAATCGGTGAACTGTTCGATGAAAATTAGCTACAATCACATAATAAGCTATTCTAAGCTTACAAATCACAGAATCGATCGATCATTAATGAGAATCAATTGCAATCATGTCACAAGCCATTCTGAGCCTACAAATCATTGAATCGGTCAACCGTTCGATGAGATTCAACTACAATAATGTGACAAGCCATTCTGAGCTTACAAATCACAAAATTTGTCAGCTGTTTGAGGAGAATCAATTACAATCACATAACAAGCCATTATGAGCTTACAATTCACTGAATCAATCAACCGTTTGATGACAATCAATTACAATCATGTAACAAGCCATTTTGAGCTTACAAATTATTGAATTGGTGAACCGTTTGATGAGAATCAGCTACAATCATGTAACAAGTCATTCTAAGCTTCCAACTCACCGAGTCGGTGTACTGTTCATTGAGAATCAGCTATAATCATGTAACAAGCCATTCTTAGCTTACAAGTCATAGAATTCTTCAACCGTTCGATGAGAATCAGCTATAATCATATAACAAGCCTTTCTGAACTTACAAATCACTGAATCGGTCAATCGTTCAATGATAATCAACTACAAGCAGATAACAAGCCATTCTGAGCTTACAAATCACCAAATTGGTCAACCATTCGATAAGAATCAACTACAATCATGTAACAAGCCATTCGAGCTTACAAATCCCCGAATCGATCAATTATTCAATGAGAATCAATTAAAATCACGTAACAAGCCATTCTAAACTTACAAATCACCGAATTGGTGAACAATTCAATAAGAATAAACTACAATCACGTAAGAAGCCATTCTTAGCTTACAAGTCATCGAATTCTTCAACCGTTTGATGAGAATTAGCTATAATCACATAACAAGCCTTTCTGAGCTTACAAATCACTGAATCAGTCAACCGTTCGATGAGAATCAGCTACAATCATGTAACAAGCCATTCTAACCTTGTAAATCACTGAATCGGTCAACCGTTCAATGAGAATCAACTATAATAACATAACAAGCCATTCTGAGCTTACAAATCACTGAATTGGTTATATGATGAAAATCAACTACAATCATGTAATAAGTCATTTGAGGTTACAAATCACCGAATCAGTCAACTGTTCGATGAGAATTGATTAAAATCATGTAACAAGCTATTCTGATTTTACAAATCACCTAATTGGGGAACAGTTCAATGAGAATCAACTATAATCACGTAACAAGCCATTCTAAGCTTACAAATCATCAAATCGATCAATCAATCGATGAGGATTAGCTACAATCACGTAAAAAACTATTCTGAGCTTACAAATGATTGAATAGGTCAATCGTTCAATGAGAATCATCTACAATCATGTAATAAGCCATTCTGAGCTTACAAATAACTGAATCAGTCAACAGTTCAATGAGAATCACCTACAATCATGTAACAAACCATTTTGACTTTACAAATCAGCGAATCGATCAATCATTCGATGAGAATCAGCTACAATCACGTAACAAGCCATTCTAAGCTTACAAATCATCGAATTGGTGAATCATTCGATGAGAATCAGCTACAATCACATAAATCACCGAATCGATCAACCGTTCGATGAGGATCAATTACAATCATGTCACGAGCCATTCTGAGCTATTCTAAGCTTACAAATCACTGAATCGGTCAAATGTTCAATGAGAATCAGCTATAATCACATAACAAGCCTTTTTGAGCTTACAAATCACCGAATCGGTCAACTGTTCAATGAAAATCAACTACAATCACGTAACAAGTCATTCTGAGCTTACAAATCATCGAATTGGGCAACCATTTGATTAATGTTACTAAGTAAGAATTCAATATGTATAATTCATGCGATTTTATCACCTTGAACTACTGATGCTAGATGTTTAAGTGTGTAGGTAAGAGAACCATGAAATTAGTCGGAGGATCAGTAACCAACCATTGTGCAAAGTGTAAAGCCAAGGTTGAACCTAATAAAAAGGTTATAATCTTGTTGTAAAGTGAGTTAATTGGTAACCGTAAAATTGTATGTATATATTGGTGTCTTTCAATGTAATTAGTGACATGTCGATGTTGTGTTATGTCATTTTATAGTGTCACTTGACACTTGTTATGTGTTTATGTAATGACATGTTTACTAAGGTTGGCAATGTAAACTTAAACCTAACTGACTTTTAGGAACCTAATTAAATTTCTTGTTGGAGATACTTGCGAACCCCACCAATTTAATTATTTAAATTTTAATTTTTCTTCTAACCACTTCTAGAAGCCAAAAAGAGGTCCTAAATGCCATATTTATCAAAATCTAAGTACCTAAGTGTTAGGGGTATGGGTTAGGGATGTTTTTAACACAACTAGAAACCTCTAGTGGCCTAGGCAACCCATTTTATAACCCATTTATCTTAAGCTTCGAAATCTAAAGAAGCCTTGACCCGTACTCAACCCCACTCTTCCTTTCAATCAAGCATTTAAGTGAGGGGACAAGGAAAAGTGTTGATTCTCATCGAAAGGTTGACCGATTCAATGATTTGTAAGCTCAGAATAGCTTGTTAGGTTATTAAAATTGATTCTCATCGAGCGGTTGACTGATTCAGTGATTTGTAAGCTCAGAATGACTTGTTACATGATTGTAGATGAATCTCATTGAAGGGTTGAGCGATTCTTTAATTTGTAAGTTCATAATGACTTGTTACTTGATTGTAATTGATTTTTAGCAAATAGTTGTACAATTCGGTGATTTGTAACCTTGGAATAGATTGTTATGTGATTATAGGTGATTCTCATCGAACGGTTAACCGATTCAATGATTTGTAAGCTCAGAATGGCTTGTTATGTGATTGTAGATGAATCTCATCGAATGGTTGACTGATTCTGTGATTTGTAAGCTCAAAATTGCTTGTTACTTGATTGTAATTGATTCTCAGTAAATGCTTGAACGATTCAGTGATTTGTAAGCTCGGAATGGATTGTTACGTGATTATAGGTGGTTCTCATCAAACGGTTGACCGATTTAGTAATTTGTAAGCTCAGAATGGCTTGTTACGTGATTGTAGCATATTCTCATAGAATGGTTAGCCGATTTGATGATTTGTAAGCTCAAAATAGCTTGTTACGTGATTGTAGTTGATTCTCATCCAACTAACTGTTCATTAATTCGGTGATTTGTAAGCTCAGAATGGCTTGTTACATGATTTTAATTGATTCCCATTGAACAGTTGACCGATTCAGTGATTGTAAGTTAGAATGACTTGTTACGTGATTGTTGTTGATTCTCATCAAATGGTTGCCCAATTCGGTGATTTGTAAGCTCAAAATAGCTTGTTACCTAATTGTAGTTGATTCTCATCGAACAGTTGACCGATTCGGTGATTTGTAAGCTCAGAAAGGCTTGTTATGTGATTATAGCTGATTCTCATTGAATATTTGATGGATTCGGTGATTTGTAAGCTCAGAATGGCTTGTTACATAATTGTATGTGATTCTCATCGAACGGTTGATTGATTCAATTATTTGTAAGCTCAGAATGACTTATTACATGATTGTAGGTGATTCTCATCGAACGGTTGACCGATTCAATGATTTGTAAGCTCAGAATAGTTTGTTACATGATTGTAGCTAATCCTCATCGATTGATTAACTGATTTGATGATTTGTAAGCTCAAAATGGCTTGTTACGTGATTATAGTTGATTCTGATCGAACTGTTCCCCGATTAGGTGATTTGTAAGATTAGAATGGCTTGTTACGTAATTTTAATCTATTCTCATCGAACAGTTGACTGATTCGATGATTTGTAAGCTCGAATGGCTTGTTACATGATTGTAGTTGATTCTCATCATATGGTTGACCAATTCAGTGATTTGTAAGCTCAGAATGGCTTGTTACATTATTACAGTTGATTCTCATCGAACGGTTGACCTTTTCAGTCATTTGCAAGGTCAGAATGGCTTGTTATGTGATTGTAGTTGATTCTCATCGAACAATTGACTGATTCGGTGATTTGTAAGCTCAGAAAGGCTTGTTATGTGATTCTAGCTGATTCTCATCGAACAGTTGAAGAATTCGATGACTTGTAAGCTAAGAATGGCTTCTTATGTGATTGTAGTTTATTCTTATTGAACTGTTCACCAATTCAGTGATTTGTAAGCTTAGAATGATTTGTTACATGATTTTAATTGATTCTCATTAAATAGTTGACCGATTCAGGGATTTGTAAGCTCGAATGGCTTGTTAGGTGATTGTAGTTGATTCTTATTGAATGGTTGACCAATTCATGATTTCTAAGCTCAGAATGGCTTGTTACTTGCTTGTAGCTGATTCTCATTGAACGATTGACCGATTCAGTGATTTGTAAGCTTAGAATGGCTTGTTACATGATTATACCTGATTCTCAATGAACAGTACACCGACTCGGTGAGTTGGAATCTTAGAATGGCTTGTTACATGATTGTAGCTGATTCTCATCAAACAGTTCACCGATAAGATGATTTGTAAGCTTAGAATGACTTGTTACATTATTGTAATTAATTCTGATCGAACGGTTGACCAATTTGGTGATTTGTAAGCTCAGAATGACTTGTTACCTAATTGTCACTGATTCTCATTGAACAGTTGACTGACTTAGTCATTTGTAAGCTCAGAATGACTTGTTACGTGATTGTAGCTGATTCTCATCACACGGTTGACTAATTCAGTGATTTATAAGCACAGAATGGCTTGTTACGTGATTGTAGCTTATTCTCATTGCGCGGTTGTACGATTCGATGATTTCTAAACTCAAAATGGCTTATTATGTCATTGTAACTGATTCTCATTGAACGGTTGACCAACTCGGTGATTTAGAAGGTCAGAATGGCTTGTTACATGATTTGGTCATTTGTAACCTCAAAATGACTTGTTACGTGATTGTAGCTAATTCTCATCGAACGGTAGACCAATTCGGTGATTTATATACTCAGAATGGTTGTTATGTTATTGTAGCTTATTCTCATCGAACGGTTGATTGATTCGATGATTTGTAAGCTCAGAATGGCTTGTTACATGATTATTGCTAATTCTCATCAAATGGTTGACCGATTCCATGATTTGTAAGCTCAGAATGGCCTTTTACGTGATTGTAGCTGATTCTCATCGAATGGTTGACCAATTCGATGATTTGTAAGGTCAGAATGGCTTGTTCCATTATTCTAGCTTATTCTAATTGCACGATTGATCGATTCGGTGATTTGTAAGCTCAAAATGGCTTGTCACATGATTGCAACTGATTCACATCGAATGATTCATCGATTCAGTGATTTGTAAGCTCAGAATGGCTTGTTACATCATTCTAGCTAATTCTTATCAAATGGTTGACCGATTTGGTGATTTGTATGCTCAGAATGGCTTGTTACATGATTGTAGTTGATTCTCATCGAACAGTTGACCGATTCATTGATTTGTAACCTCAAAATGACTTGTTACGTGATTGTAGCTGATTCTCATCAAACGGTTGACCGATTCGATGATTTGTAAGCTTAAAATAGCTTATTAGGAGCTGATTCTCATCAAACAGTTGACCGATTCGATGATTTTTAAACTCATAATAGCTTGTTACATGATTGTAGTTGATTCTCATTGAACGGTTGACCAACTCAGTGATTTGTATGGTTAGAATAGCTTGTTACATGATTGTAGCTGATTCTCATCAAACGGTTGATCGATTCAATGATTTGTAAGCTTAGAATGGATTTTTACATGATTGTAGCTAATTCTCATCGAACGGTTGATCAATTCGGTGATTGTAAGCCCAGAATGACTTGTTACCTGATTGTAGCTGATTCTCATCGAATGGTTGATTGATTCGATAATTTGTGACCTCAGAATGACTTGTTATGTGATTGTAGCAGATTCTCATGAAGCAGTTGACCGAGTCAATGATTTGTAAGCTCAGAATAGCTTGTTAGTAGCTGATTCTCACAAAATGGTTAACCGATTCAATGATTTGTAACTTCAAAATGACTTGTTTCATGATTGTAATTGATTCTCATCAAACAGTTGACCGATTCAATGATTTATAAGCTCAAAATAGTTTATTACATGATTGTAGCTGATTCTCATCAAACGGTTGACCGATTCAGTGATTTGTAAGCTCAAAATGACTTGTTACGTGATTGTAGCTAATTCTCATTGAACGATTGACCGATTTGATGAATTGTAAGCTTAGAATGGCTTGTGACCTGATTGTAGCTGATTCTCTTCGAACGGTTCACCGATTCGGTCATATGTAAGCTCATAAGACATGTTACATGATTGTAGCTGATTCTCAGCGAACGGTGGACCGTTTCATTAATTTGTAAGCTCAGAATATCTTTTTACATGATTGTAGCTGATTCTCATGGAACGATTGACCAAGTCGGTGATTTATAAGCTCAAAATGAGTTGTTATAAGATTGTAGATGATTCTCATCGAATGGTTGACTGATTCGGTGATTTATAATCTCAGAATGGTTTGTTACATGATTGTACCTGATTCTGATCAAACGGTTGAACGATACAGCTACAATCAGGTCACAAGCCATTCTAAGCTTACAATTCATCGAATTGGTCAATCGTTCAATGAGAATTAGCTAAAATGGTTGAACGATTCGGTAATTGTAAGCTTAGAATGGCTTGTTACGTGATTGTAGCTGATTCTCATCGAACGGTTGACTGATTCGATAATTTGTAATATCAGAATGGCTTGTTATGTGATTATAGTTATTCTCACCGAACGGTTCACCGATTCGGTGATTTGTCAACTCATAATGGCTTGTTACGTGATTGTAGCTGATTCTCATCAAATGGTTGACCAATTCGGTGATTTGTAAGCTCAGAATGACTTGTTATGTGATTGTAGCTGATTCTCATCAAACGGTTGACCCATTTGGTGATTTGTTAGCTCAGAATGGCTTGTTACGTGATTGTAGCTGATTCTCATCAAACGGTTGACCAATTCGATGATTTGTAAGCTCGAAATGGCTTGTTAGGTGATTGTAATTGATTCTTATCGAACGGTTGACAGATTCATTGTTTTGTAAAGTCAAAATTGCTTATTACGTGATTGTAGCTGATTCTCATCAACCGATGCGATTATTTGTAAGCTTAGAATGACTTGTTACATGATTGTAGCTAATACTCATCTAATGGTTGACCGATTCGATGATTTGTAAACTCAAAATGGTTTGTTAGGTGATTGTAGCTGATTCTGATCAAAAGGTTGAAAGATTTAGTGATTTCTAAGCTGAAAATGGCTTGTTATGTGATTGTAGCTGATTCTCATCGAATGGTTAACCGATTCAATTATTTGTAAGCTCAGAATGGCTTGTTACATGATTGTAATTTATTATCATCGAATGATTGATTGATTTGGTGATTTGTAAGCTCAGGATGGCTTGTTACATGATTATATTTGATTGTAGCTGATTTTCATCGAACGGTTGACTAAGTTAATGATTTGTAAGCTTAGAATGGCTTGTTAATTGATTGTAGCTAATTTTCATCAAACGGTTGACCGATTCGATAATTTGTAATCTCAGAGTGGCTTCTTACATGATTGTAGCTGATTCTCATCATACAATTGTCCGATTTAGTGATTTGTAAGCTCAGAATGGCTTGTTATGTCATTATAGTTGATTCTCATTGAACGGTTGACCGATTCGGTGATTTAGAAGTTCAGAATGGCTTGTTACGTGATTGTAGCTAATTCTCATCGAACAGTGGACCAATTCAATGATTTCTAAGCTCATAATAGCTTTTTACATGATTAGAGTTGATTCTCATCAAACAATTGACCGATTCGGTGATTTGTAAGCTCAAAATGGCTTGTTACATGATTGTAGTTAATTCTCATTAAACAATGGACTGATTCGGTCATTTGTAAGCTCACAATGACTTTTTACGTGTTTGTAGCTGATTCTCATCTAATGGTTGACCGATTCGGTTATTTGTAAGGTCAAAATGGCTTTTAACGTGATTGTAGCTGATTCTCATGGAACGGTTCACCGATTCAGTGATTTGTAAGCTCATAATGTCTTGTTATGTGATTGTATCTAATTCTCATTGAACAATTGAACAACTCAATAATTTGTAAACTCAGAATGACTTGTTATGTGATTGTAGCTGATTCTCATTGAATGGTTGATCGATTGAGTGATTTGTAAACTCAGAATGGCTTGTTATGTGATTGTAGCTAATTCTCAATGAACAGTTGACCGATTCAGTGATTTGTAAGCTCTTAATGACTTGTTACATGATTGTACCTAATTCTCATCGAACGGTTGACCGATTCTATGATTTGTAAGCTCGGACTGGCTTATTACGTGATAGTAGCTTATTCTTGTCAAACGGTTGATCGATTTGGTGATTTGTAAGCTTCAAATATCTTGTTACATGATTGTAGCTGATTCTCATTGAACAGTTGACCAATTTGGTGATTTGCAAGCTCAGAATGGCTTGTTACATGATTGTAGCTGATTCTCATCGAACGGTTGACTGATTCAGTAATTCATAAATTTGAAATGGCTTGTTACGTGATTGTAGCTGATTCTCATCGAACGGTTGACCAATTCAATGATTTGTAAGTTGAGAATGGCTTTTTACATGATAGTAGCTGATTCTTATCAAACGGTTGATCAATTTTGTGATTTGTATGCTTCGAATGACTTGTTACATGATTGTAGTTGATTCTCATTGAACAGTTGACCGATTCGATGATTTGTCAACTGAGAATGGCTTGTTACGTGATTGTAGCTGATTCTCATCGGACAGTTGACCGATTCATTGATTTATAAGCTAAAAATGGCTTGTTACATGATTTTAGCTAATTCTCATCAAATGGTTGACCCATTCGGTGATTTATCAGCTTAAAATGCCTTGTTACGTGATTGTAGTTGATTCTCATTAGACGGTTGACCGATTCAGTGATTTGGAAGCTTAGAATGGCTTGTTACATGATTGTAGCTAATTCTCATGCGAGGAAGGGTTCACTAAGTCATTGATTTGTAAGCTCAAAATGACTTTTTATGTGTTTGTAGCTGATTCTCATCCAATGGTTGACCAATTTTATGATTTGTAAGCTCAGAATGGCTTTTTACATGATTGTAGCTAATTTTCATCGAACAGCTGATCGACTCGATGATTTGTAAGCTCAAAATACATTTTTACATGATGGTACCTAATTCTCATCGAACGGTTAACCAATTTGGTGATTTGTAACCTTAGAATGCCTTGTTACGTGATTGTAGCTGATTCTCATTAAGCAGTTGACAGATTCAGTGACTTGTAAGCTGAGAATGGCTTGTTACATGATTGTAGCTGATTCTCCTCGAATGATCGACCGATAAGATGATTTGTAAGCTTAGAGTTACATTATTGTAATTCATTTTGATCGAATGGTTGATCAATTTGGTGATTTGTAAGCTCAGAATGGATTGTTACCTGATTGTAGCTGATTCTCATCGAATGGTTGATCGACTCAGTGATTTTTAATCTCAGAATGGCTTGTTACATGATTGTAGATGATTCTCATTGAACAGTTTACTGATTCAGTGATTTGTAAGCTTAGAATGGCTTGTTACATGATTATAACTGATTCTCATTGAAGTGTTGAGCAATTCGGTGATTTGTAAAATAAGAATGCTTTGTTACATGATTAAAGCTGCTTCTTATCAAAGTGTTAACTGATTCAATGATTTGTAAGCTTACAATGGCTTGTTACTTTATTGTGGCTGATTCTCATTGAACAGTTGACCGATTCAATTATTTGTAAGCTTAGAATTCCTTTTACGTGAGTGTAACTTAATTTTCATCGAACGGTTGACCGATTCTATAATTTGTAAGCTTGGAATGACTTATTTACGTGATTGTAGCTGATTCTCATCAAACAGTTTACCTATTCAGTGATTTGTAAGCTCAGAATGGCTTGTTACATGATTCTAGCTGATTCTCATCCAAATGTTGACCAAATGGGTGATTTGTAAGCTCATAATGGCTTGTTACATGTTTGTAATTTATTTTCAATGAACGGTTGACTGATTTGGTGATTTGTAAGCTCAAAATAGCTTATTACGAGATTGTAGCTGATTCTCATCGAAGAGTTTACCAATACATTGATTTGTAAGCTAGGAATGACTTTTTATGTGATTGTAGCTGATTCTCATCGAACGGTTCACCAATTCGGTGATTTGTAAGCTCATAATGGCTTGTTACATGTTTGTAATTGATTTTCAACGAACGGTTGACTGATTTGGTGATTTGTAAGCTCAAAATAGCTTATTACATGATTGTAGCTGATTCTCATCGAAGAGTTTACCAATACATTAATTTGTAAGCTAGGAATGACTTTTTATGTGATTGTAGCTGATTCTCATCAAACGGTTCACCAATTCGATGATTTCTAAGTTCAAAATGGATTGTTACGTGATTATAATTGATTCTTATTAAATGATTGACAGATTCAGTGATTTATAAGCTCAGAATGGCTTGTTACGTGATTGTAGCTTATTCTCATCAAATAGTTGATCGATTCGATAATTTGTAAGCTCAGAATGGCTTGTTATGTGATTGCACCTGATTCTTATCGAGTGGTTGACCGATTCAATAATTTCTAAGTTCATAATGGCTTGTTACATGATTGTAGCTAATTCTCATTGAACAGTGGACCGATTCGGTGATTTGTAAGCTTAGAATGGCTTTTTACGTGATTGTAGCTAGTTGTCATCTAACCATTGATCAATCCAATATTTTGTAAGCTCAGAATGGCTTGTTACATGATTCTAGCTGATTCTCATCAAATGATTAACCGAGTCGGTGATTGTAGCTGATTCTCATCAAACGGTTGATCGATTCGGTGATTTGTAAGCTCAGAATGGCTTGTTACATGATTGTAGTTAATTCTCATTGAACGGTTGACTGATTCAGTGATTTGTAAGCTCAAAATGGCTTGTTACATGATTCTAGCTGATTCTCATTGAACGGTTGACCTATTCAGTGATTTGGAAGCTCAGAAAGGTTTGTTACATGATTGTAGCTAATTCTAATTGAACAATGGACCGATTTCGTGATTTGTAAGCTCAAAATAACTTTTTACGTGATTGTAGCTAGTTCTCATCTAACGGTTGATCGATTCGGTGATTTGTAAGCTCAGAATGACTTGTTATGTGATTATAATTGATTATCATCAAATGATTGACCGATTCGATGACTTGTAAGCTTAGAATGACTTGCTATATAATTGTAGTTGATTCTCATTGAGCGGTTGACCGATTCAGTGATTTGTAAGCTTGAAATGACTTGTACGTGATTGTAGCTGACTCTCATTGAACGGTTGATCAATTCGGTGATTTGTAAGCTCAGAATGGCTTGTCACGTGATTGTAGCTAATTCTCATCTAACGGTTGATCGATTTAGTGATTTGTAAGTTCAGAATGGCTTATTACGTGATTGTAGCTGATTCTTATCGAATGGTTGATCGATTCAATGATTTGTAAGCTCAAAATGGCTTGTTACGTGATTGTAGCTGATTCTCATCGAACAGTTCATTGATTCAATGATTTGTAAGCCCATAATGGCTTGTTACATGATTGTAGTTGATTCTCATCAAAGAGTGCACTGATTCAGTGATCTATAACCTCAAAATGACTTGTTACATGATTGTACCTCATTCTCATTGAAGGATTGACTGATTCGGTGATTTATATGCTTAGAATTGCTTGTTACATGATTGTAGCTTATTTTCATTGAACGGTCGACCAATTCAATTATTTGTAAGCTTAAAATGGCTTGCTACATGATTGTAGCTGATTCTCATCGAATGGTGGACTGATTCAGTGATTTGTAAGCTCAGAATAGCTTGTTACATGATTGTAGTTGATTCTCATCAAACGGTTGACAGATTTGGTGATTTGTAAGCTCATAATGGCTTGTTACATTATACTGGCTGATTCTCATCGCACAGTTGACCGATTCGATGATTTGTAAGTTCACAATGGCTTGTTACATGATTGTAGCTGATTCTAATTGAACAATTAACCGATTCAGTGATTTGTAAGCTCTGAATGGCTTGTTACCTAATTGGAATTATTTCTCATGCAATGGTTGATCGAATTGGTGATTTGCAAGCTCAGAATGGCTTGTTACATGATTGTAGCTTATTCTCATCAAACAGTTGACCGAGTCGGTGATTTTTAATCTTAGAATGGCTTGTTACATGATTGTAGCTGATTCTCATTGAACGATTGATTGATTGGGTGATTTGTAAGCTCGGAATGGCTTTTTATGTGATTGGAGCTGATTCTCATCGAATGGTTGACCGATTTGGTGATTTGTAATCTCAGAATGGCTTTTTACATGATTGTACTTGATTCAATGATTTGTAAGCTAAGAATGCCTTATTATGTGATTATAATTGATTCTCATCTAATGGTTGACCAATTCGGTGATTTATAAGTTCAGAAGTTCTTGTTACATGATTGTAGCTTATTCTCATCGAAAGGTTCACCAATTCAATGATTTGTAAGCGAAGAATGGTTTGTTACATGATTATAGCTGGGTCTTATCGAATGGTTGACCGATTCGGTGATTTGTAAACTTAGAATGGCTTGTTACGTGATTGTAGCTGGTTCTCATCGAATAGTTGATCGATTCCATTATTTATAAGCTCAAAATTGCTTTTTACATGATCGTAACTTATTCTCATCGAACGGCTGATCGATTCCATAATTTGTAAGCTCAGAATAGCTTATTACGTGATAGTAGTTGACTCTCATCGTACGGTTGACCTATTTGATGATTTGTAAGCTCAGAATGGCTTGTTACGTGATTGTAGCTAATTCTCATCCAACAGTTGATGGGATGGGTGATTTGTAAGCTTGAAATGGCTTGTTATGTGATTGTAATTGATTCTCAATGAACCGTTGAACGATTTGATAATTTGTAAGCTCAGAATGGCTTGTTACGTGATTGTAGCTGATTCTCATTGAAGGCTTGACTGATTTAATGATTGTAGTTGATTCTCATCGAAGGCTTGACTAATTCGATGATTGTACTGATTGTAGTTGATTCTCATGGAATGGTTGACTGATTTAGTGATTTGTAAGCTCAGAATGACTTGTTACATGATTGTAGTTGATTCTCATCAAACGATTGACCCATTTGATGATTTGTAAGTTCAGAATGGCTTGTTACATGATTGTAGTTGATTCTCATCGAATGGTTGATCGATTCAGTTATTTGTAAGCTCAAAATTGCTTGTTACATTATTGTAGTTGATTCTCACCAAATAATGGACCGATTCAGTGATTCTTAAGCTCACAATGTCTATTTTCATGATTGGAGCTGATTCTCATCGAATGGTTGACTAATTCAGTGATCTGTAAGCTCAGAGTGGCTGTTACCTGAATGTAGTTGATTCTCATCGAAAGGTTGATCGATTCGGTGATTTGTATGCTCAGAATGATTTGTTATGTGATTGTAGCTTATTGTCATCAAGCAGTTGATCGATTCAGTGATTTGTAAGCTAAGAATGACTTGTTATGTGATTGTAGCTAATTCTCATCGAACGGTTGACCGATTTGCTGATTTGTAAGCTCAGAATGGCAAGATGATTGTAGCTGATTCTCATCAAATAATGGACCGATTTGATGATTTGTAAGCTCAGAATGTCTTGTTACATGATTCTAGCTAATTTTTATTGAACGGTTGACCGATTCGATGATTTGTAACCTTAGAATGCCTTGTTACATGATTGTAGCTGATTCTCATCAAACAATTGACCTCTTTGAAAATTTGTAAGCTCATAATGACTTGTTACATGATTGTAGCTGATTCTCATCGAATGGTGGACCGATTGGGTGATTTGTAAGCTCATAATGGGTATTTACATAATTGGAGCTGATTCTCATCAAATGATTGACCGATTGAGTGATTTGTAAGCTCAGAATGGCTTGTTATGTGAATGTAGTTGATTCTCATCGAGAGATTTGACCGATTCTATTATTTGTATGCACAGAATGGTTTTTTATGTGATTGTAGCTTATTATCATCAAGTAGTTGACCAATTCAATGATTTGTAAGCTCAGATAGGCTTGTTACATGATTATAGATTATTCTCATTGAACGGTTGACCAATTCGGTGATATGTAAGCTCAGAATGGCTTGTTACGTGATTGTAGTTGATTCTCATCAAACAGTTCACAGATTCGGTGATTGGTCAGCTCAGAATGGCTTGTTATGTGATTGTAGCTGATTAACAATTGACCGATTCAGTGATTTGTAAGCTCAAATGGCTTGTTATGTGATTGTAGTTGATTCTCATTGAACAGTTGATGGAGTTAAGGATTTTGTAAGCTCAGAATGGCTTATTATGTGATTGTATCGGATTCTCATCGAATGGTTTACCGATTTGGTGATTTGTAAGCTCAGAATAGCTTGTTACATGATTGTAGCTAAGTCTCATTAAATGGTTGACTAAGTCGATGATTTGTAAGCTCAAAATGGCTTGTTACGTGATTGTAGCTGATTCTCATCGAACGGTTGATCGAGTTGGTGATCTGTAAGCTCAGAATGATTTGTTACGTGATTGTAGCTGATTCTCATCAAATGGTTGACCAATTTTGTGATTTGTAAGCTCAAAATAGTTTGTTACATGATTGTAATTGATTCTCATCAATGATTGACCAATTTGGTATTTTGTAAGCTCAAAATGGCTTGTTACGTGATTGTAGCTGATTCTCATCGAACGGTTGGCTAATTCAGTGATTTGTAAGCTCAGAATGGTTGTTACTTGATTGTAGCTGATTCTAATCAAACGGTTGACTGATTTGGTTATTTGTAAACTCAAAATGATATTTTACATGATTGTAGTTGATTCTCATCGAATGGTTGGCCAATTTGGTAATTTCTAAGCTCATAATGACTTGTTACGTGATTATAGCTGATTCTCATCGAACGATTAACTGATTCAATAATTTGTAAGCTTAGAATGACCTGTCATGTGATTTTAGCTGATTCTCATCGAACGGTTAGCCGATTCAGTGATTTCTAAACTCAAAATAGCTTGTTACATGATTGTAGCTAATTATCATCAAACGGTTGACTGATTCAATGATCTGTAAGCTCATAATGGCTTGTTATGTGATTGTAACTTATTCTTATCGAACGGTTGATCGGTTCGGTGATTTTTAAGCTCAGAATTAGTTGTTACATGATTGTATTTGATTCTCATTGAACGGTTTACTAATTTAGAGATTTGTAAGCTTAGAATGGTTTGTTACATGATTGGAGCTGATTCTCATCGAACAGTTGACCGATTCAGTGATTTGTAAGCTCAAAATTGCTTGTCACATGATTGTAAGTGACTCTCATCAAACGGTTGACCGATTCGGTGATTTGTAATCTCAGAATGGCTTGTTACATGATTGTAGCTGATTCTTATTGAACGATTGACGGATTCAGTGATTTGTAAGCTCAAAATGGCTTGTTATACATGATTGTAGCTAATTCTCATTGAATGGTTCACTGATTCGGTGATTTCTATACTCAGAATGGCTTGTTACATTATTATAGCTGATTCTCATCAAACGGTTGACCGATTAAGTGATTTGGAAACTCAGAATGGCTTATTATGTGATTGTAGCTGATTCTCATCAAACAGTTGACCGGTTCAGCCATTTGTAAGCTTAGAATGACTTGTTAGATTTGGTGATTTGTAAGCTTAGAATGACTTGTTATGTAATTTTAGTTGATTCTCATCAAACGGTTCACCGTTTTAGTGATTTATAAGCTCAGAATGGCTTGTTACGTGATTGTAGCTAATTCTCATTGAATAGTGGACTGATTCGATGATTTGTAAGCTCAAAATGGCTTGTTACGTGATTGTAATTGATTCTCATCAAATAGTTGACCAATTTAGAGATTTGTAAGCTTAGAATGGCTTGTTACATGATTTTAGTTGATTCTCATCAGATGGTTGACCGATTCGGTGATTTGTAAGCTCAAAATGGCTTGTTACGTGATTGTAGCTGATTTTCATCAAACGGTTCATTGATTCAATAATTTGTAAGCTCAAAATGGTTTTTGACATGATTGTATTTGATTTAATCAAACGGTTGACCGATTCAGTGATTTGTAAGCTCAGAATGACTTGTTACATGATTTGTTAGTAAATAGATTTGCACTTCAAAAATACCAACACAAACTGACTCATGATGCTCAAATGAAAGTACAAATGCTACTAACAGTTGGATAGATTATCATTAAATTGATAACCTTCCTCTGAATTAAGAGGTACAGCTCACTCTTAGAAAGATATACAATGAATTAAACATCTGGATATGTCTTTAACCAGAAGACACGAAGGCAGCCTAACATTTACCCATCAACATGGGAAAAATGTGATTAACAGATTTAAAAGCTTAGAAGGAAATGAATGAATGACCAATAGATCACTCATCTAATCTCCCTAAAACAAAGAAGTAAAGGAGAATTTAACATCTTGTAATACATTTGTAATTCTGGAAAACAAAGGCAAAACAACATGTAAGAATGACTGGAATCACCTACAGATTTATTTCAATCAAAAAATTATACACCAAAACTTATAGATTTAGATATACAAAATCTATTTGTTCTTAGATGCTTAATATAATGACCAACTGATCATCATACACATAAAGACCAACTCTACAAAAACAAAAATACAATATCAATTCTCCTTCAATCTTCTACTGTAAATACAGAATTCAAAAAATGTTCTCCCTCTCCTTGTTGCGAACTAACTGTTGGAAAAGAAGAACCCTTGTTTCATCAAAATCTTCCTCTAAATAATCTTCATCCCAGCAACCGTTTCAATAACTGATTCTTGAATACTTTCACCTTGTTCTTTCACTTCCCGTAACTTTTCAATTTTATTCCATAACTGATTCCTGGAAATATTTGCCATTCATTCCCAAAGTTTTTCTCTTTTAAAAACATGATATCTTTATAAACTATGGATTTTAAAGTTTATAAAGATATAGCTTAACATATTAAATGATAATTTTACAATTGGCATTTGAATATGTCAAACCAAAAATAAAAATATTTTAATGTTGGGCGGACGAAAATATCTCTAACAGAAAAAATGGGTCTCCATGCGGGGGGAATAACTTTTTATTCCATCGTTGGATTGAGCTCATTTTTAGATATGTTTCCAAAATCATAGTTTTATTCAACTTCACCAAGGCGATTGGGCAAATTATATTTAAGCTGAAAGTTACGCATCTCTGAGTGAAGGTATATACGACTGTCATAAAATCCACCTTGCAAAAATAGAGTTTGCAGTCACTTTCACATCTTTGGTAACAATAACAATCTACCTAGGCACACATCCATTTTTGCTGCATTGTTTCCAATGGATTTCGAAGTTAAAAAAAAAAAATATTGGGAAATTCTGTAAATTTATCCTGTGAAAGTACTTTTTTACACATAGAATTCTCCTTATTTCCTTCTTTTATCAGTCAACAATGCAAAAATCACATATTGATTTTGTAATAAGAGAGAAAGCTGGTCACTTGAATATTTAAAAAGTTCATTTGATCCACTTCTAATATATATTCTCGGGTGTCATTTATGGGAAAGACCACTAACTGCAGCTCCAAATCTATCAAAGAATTTTACCTCCAGATCATTGAATCAGTCAACCATTTGATAAGAATATTTTACAATCATGTAACAAGCCATTCTGAGCTTACAAATCACTGAATCCGTTAACTATTGATAAAAATCAACTACAATCACCTAACAAGCCATTTTGAGCTTATAAATTACCGAATCGGTTAACCGTTTAATGAGAATCAGCTACAATCACGTAACAAGCCAGTCAAAGCTTACAAATCACCGAATCGATCAACCATTCAATGAGAATCAGCTACAATCACTTAATAATCCATTCTAAGCTTACAAATAACTGACTTGGTCAACCGTTCGGTGAGAATCAACTATAATCACGTAACAAGCCATTCTGAGCTTACAATTCACTGAATCGATCAACCATTCAATGGGCATACGCTACAATCACGTAAAAAGCCATTATGAGCTTACAAATCATCGAATCGGTCAACCGTTCAATGAGAATGACCTAAAATCATGTAACAAGCTATTTTAACCTTAGAAATCACCGAATCGGTCAATAATTTGATGAGAATTAGCTACAATTATGTAACAAGTCATTTTGACCTTACAAATCATGGAATCGGTCAACCGTTCGATAATCAATAAAAATCATGTAATGTTGAGCTTACAAATCATCGAATTGGTCAACCGTTCAATGAGAATCAACTATGTAACAAGCCATTCTAAGCTTACGAATCACCGAATCGTTAAACCGTTCGATGAAAATCAGTGACAATCACGTAACAAGCCATTCTGAGATTACAAATCACCAAATCGATCAATCGTTTGATGAGAATCAGCTACAAGCTCGTAACAAGCCATTTTGAGCTTAAAAATCACCGAATCGTTCCACTATTCGATGAGAATTAATTAGAATCGCATAACAAGCCATTCTAATCTTACAAATCATCAAATCGGTCAATTGTTTGATGAGAATCAGCTACAGCCATGAAACAAGCTATTCAAAGTTTATAAAGCATCGAATCAGTCATTCCTTCGATGAGAATCAGCTACAATGACGTAACAAGCTATTTTGAGCTTACAAATCACCAAATCGGTCAGCCATTCGATGAGAATTAGGTACATCCATGAAACAAGCCATTCTAAGTTTACAAATCACTGAATCGGTCAACCGTTTGATGAGAATCAATTACAATCATGTAACGAACAATTTTGAGCTTACAAATCACCGAATCGGTCAATGGTTTGATGAGAATCAATTACAATCATGTTATAGGCCATTCTGAGCTTACAAATCATGAAATCGGTCAACCGTTTGGTGAGAAACAACCAAAATCAAGTAAGAAGCCATTTTGAGTTTATAAATCACTGAATCGGTCAATAGTTTGAGGAGAATCAGCTACAATCATGTAACAAGCCATTCTGAGGTTACCAATCACCAAATCGCTCAACTATTCAATGAGAATAAGCTACAATCATGTAACAAGCCATTCCGAGCATACAAATCACTGAATCAATAAATCATTCGATGGGAATCAGCTACACTCATGTAACAAGCCACCGAATAAGTAGACTGTTCACTGAGAATTAGTTATAATCATGTAACAAGCCTTTCTGAGCTTACAAATCACCGAATTGGTTAACCGTTCGATGAAAATCAGCTACAATCCCATGACAAGTCATCGAATAAGTGGAACGTTTGCTGAGAATTAGTTATAATCATGTAACAAGCCTTTCTGAGCTTACAAATCACCAAATTGGTTAACTGTTTGATGAGAATAAGCTACAATCACGTAACAAGCCATTCTAAGCTTACAAATCACTGAATTAGTCAACTGTTTGATGAGAATCAGCTACAATCATGTAACAAGTCATTTTAAGCTTATAAATCATCGAATCTATCAATTGTTCGATGAGAATCAACTACAATCACATAACAAGCCATTTTGAGCTTATAAATCACCAAATTAATCAACCATTTGATGAGAATCAATTACAATCATGTAACATGCCATTGTGATCTTACTAATCACCGAATCGGTCAATAGTTCGATGAGAATTGGTTACAATCCTGTGACAAGCCATTCTCAGCTCATACCGAATCGGTCAACCATTCGATGAGAATCAATTACAATTATGTAAAGCCATTCTAAGCTTACAAATCATCGAATCAGTTAACTGTTCGATGAGAATTAGCTACAATCATGTAACAAACCATTATAGGCTTACAAATCATCAAATCGGTCAACCATTCGATGAGAATCAGCTACAATCATGTAACAAGCTATTTTGTGCTTACAAATCACCAAATCGGTTAACCGTTTGATGAGAATCTGATACAATCACGTAACAAGCCATTCTAAGCTTACAAATCACCAAATCGGTAAACCATTCAATGATACTCAACTACAATCATGTAACAAGCCATTCTGAGCTTACAAATTACCTAATTGGTCAACCGTTCAATGAGACTCAACTACAATCATGTAAGAAGCCATTTTAAGCTTACAAATCACCAAATTGGTCAACCGTTTGATGTGAGAATCAGCTACAATCACGTAACAAGCCATTTCAAGCTTAAAAATCATCGAATCGGTCAACCATTCGATGAGAATTAGCTACAATCATGTAAAAATCTATTCTCATCTTACAAATCACCGAATTGGTCAACAGTTCGATGAGAATTAGCTACAATCACGTAACAAGCCACTTTGAGCTTACAAATCACCGAAACGGTCAACCATTCAGTGAGAATCAACTACAATCATGTAGCAAGCCATTATGAGCTTACAAATTGCTGAATCAGTCAACCGTTCGATGAGAATCATCTACAATCACGTAACAAGCATTCTAAACTGACGAATCACCGAATCAATCAACTGTTCGATGAGAATCAATTACAATCTTGTAACAAGCCATT
The DNA here is from genome assembly GCA_027943335.1 of Chamaecyparis obtusa. Taxonomy (NCBI): domain Eukaryota; kingdom Viridiplantae; phylum Streptophyta; class Pinopsida; order Cupressales; family Cupressaceae; genus Chamaecyparis; species Chamaecyparis obtusa. The sequence continues at coordinate 1,784,244 of BSBK01002264.1, forward strand.
CTTAGCTTACAAATCACCGAATTGGTCAACTATTTGGTTTGAATCAATTACAATCATGTAAGAAGCTATTCTAAGCTTACAATCGAATCGGTTAACCATTCAATGAAAATTAGCTCCAATCACTTGATAAGCCATTCTAGGCTTACATTCAGTAAACCATTCGATGAGACTCAGCAACAATCACGTAACAAGCCATTTTGAGCTTACAAATGATTGAATCAGTCATCCATTCGATGAGAATCAGCTACAATCACCTAACAAGCCATTCTGAGCTTACAAATCATCGAATCGGTCAACCATTCGATGCAAATCAGCTACAATCACGTAACAAGCCATTCTGAGCTTAGAAATAATCGAATCGATCAACCGTTCTATAAAAATCAGCTACAATAACATAACAAGCCATTTTGAGCTTACAAATCATTGAACCGGTCAATCGTTCGATGATAATAAGCTACAATCATGTAACAAACCATTCTGAGCTTACAAATCACTGAATCAATCAACCGTTCGATGAGTCTCAGCTAGAATCAAGTAACAAGCCATTCTAAGCTAACAAATTATGGAATCGAACCATTCGATGAGAATCAACTACAATCACATAACAAGCCATTCTGAGCTTACAAATCACTGAATTGGTCAACCATTTGATGAGAATCAACTACAATCACGTAACAAGCCATTCTAAGCTGACAAATCACTGAATTGATCAATCATTCGGTGAGAATCAGGTATAATCATGTAACAAGGCATTCTGAGCTTACAAATCACTAAATCAATCAATTGTTCGATGACAATCAATTACAATCGTGTAACAAGCCATTCTTAACTTACAAATCACTGAATCGGTCAACCGTTCGATGTGAATTAGCTTCAATCACGTAACAAGCCACTCTAAGCTTACAAATTACCAAATCAGTCAACCGTTCGATGAGAATGAGATACAATCACGTAACAAGCCATTCTGAGCTTACAAATCATCGAATCAGTCAATCGTTCGATGAGTTTCAGCTACAATCACGTAGCAAGTCATTTTGAGTTTACAAATCACGGAATCGATCAACTATTTGATCAGAATCAGCTTCAATCATGTAACAAGTCATTCTGAGCTTACAAATCATGGAATCGGTCAACTGTTTGATGAGAATCAGCTACAATCATGTAACAAGTCATTCTGGTCTTAAAGATCACCGAATTTGTCAACTGTTCGATGAGAATTAGTTGCAATCACGTAAAAAAAAATTTTGAGGTTACAAATCACTGAATCATTCAACCGTTCGATGAGAATCAATTATAATCACGTAACAAGCCATTCTGAGCTTACAAATTACTGAATTAGTCAACCGTTCGATGAAAATCAATTTTCTGAGCTTTCAAATCACTGAATCGATGAACTGTTCGGTTAAGATCAGCTACAATCACATAACAAGCCATTCGGAGCTTACAAATCATCGAATCGGTCAATGATTCGATGAGAATCAGCTACAATCATGTAACAAGTCATTCTGAGCTTACAAATCATCGAATCGGTCAACCATTCGATGAGAATTATCTACAATGACATAACAAGCCATTTTGAGCTTACAAATCACCAAATCAGTCAACCATTTGATGAGAATCACCTACAATCATGTAACAAGCCATTTTGAGAATACAAATCACCGAATCAGTCAACTGTTTGATGAGAATAAGCTACAATAATGTAGCTAGCCATTCTGAGCTTACTAATAATCACTGAATTGGTCAACCGTTTGATGAGAATCAATTACTATCTAGTAACAATCCATTATGAGCTAACAAATCATTGAATCGGTCAACCTTTTGATGAGAATCAATTACAATCACGTGAAAAACCATTATGATCTTACAAATCATCAAAACGGTCAACCATTTGATGAGAATCAATACAATCACGTAATAAGCCATTCTGAGCTTACAAATCACCAAATCGGTCAACCGTTCGATGAGAATCAGCTACAATCACGTAACAAGCCATTATGAGCTTACAAATCATCAAATCAGTCGATCGTTCAATCAAAATCAATTACAATCACGTAATAAGTCATTCTGAGCTTACAAATCACTGAATCAGTCAACCGTTTGATGAGAATTAGCTACAATCACGTAACAATCCATTATGAGCATACAAATTCTTGAATCAGTCAACCGTTCGATGAGAATAAACTACAATCACGTAACAAGCCATTCTTAAGCTTACAAATCATCGAATCGGTCAACCGTTCAATCAAAATGAACTACAATCATGTAACAAGTTATTGTAAGCTTACAAATCACCAAATCGGTCAACCGTTTGATGATAATCAGCTACAATCATGTAACAATCACTTTTGAGCTTACAAATCATCAAATCGGTCAACCGTTCTATGATAATCAACTACAATCACGTAACAAGCCATTCTAACCTTACAAATCATCGAATCGGTCAATTGTTCGATGAAAATCAATTGTAATCACATAACAAGCCATTCTGTGCTGACAAATCAGTGAATTGGTCAACCATTCGATCAAAATTAGCTACAATCACGTAACAAGCTATTTTGAGCTTACAAATGACCAAATTGGTCAACCATTTGATGAGAATCAACTACAATCACGTAACAATCCATTATGAGCTTACAAATCACCAAATCGATAACCGTTCGATGAGAATCAGCTACAATCACGTAACAAGCCATTCTGAGCTTATAAATCATCGAATCAGTCAACCGTGTTAGAGTAATTAATTAGTTTTATTACTCTTTTTTAATAATTAATATCTTTATTAATTATAATGTGCAACGTAGCTTTTCTAGTTTTAGGGTTTTGTTCACCTTTATAGGTTGAACCTTGTAATTCTCTTTTCATTATCTTGGAATACAATTCGCTCTCACTCCATTGAGATTTTCCAAGCCTTTGCTTTTTGTCTCTTTGGTTTCCTTTCAGCAACAGGTTATTTGCATGCAGGTGTTCTTGACGTTATGTGAAGTTGGATTTCTCAATTTCTACATGGTATCAGAGCTTCACTGCTGCTGCCTGGTCTAAGCTTTTGGAGCCGTGATTCGAAGATGAAAGCCACAGCTCCTCTAATTTTTTTCTGTTGTCTTTTATTGGATTTGCAAGATCTCATTTTTTTGCAGCACTTTGGACAAAAACTGACCTCACGGTTGCATTCGAAAGACCCAAAAGCCCCTATTTTCATATAAAATTTGACCTATTTGGCCTCCGAGGCATCTGAGAGTTTTTTTTTGGCCTATTAGGGCTGTACAGCTCAAAAAATGAGAAAAAATTTAAAAAAATTCTTCTTAGACGCGCCACCCCCACCCAGCCCCCATGCCACCCGCTGGCCACCACGCCCCTCGCCAGCCACTGCGCCACGTCGCCCCCGCGCCACTCACCGCTAACCTGCGCATAGGCGATGACACTGCTGACATCACCTACTAGAAAATCAAATTTTGGCCATTTTTTAAAACTTTTCGGCGACCGGTATTTCTTTTCCAGCAAGACGTGCCTGTGACGTGTAGATGACCGTCAAATTTTTTCACATGCCTGGTTTTTTCCAGGGAGTTTGCATTTTGGGGGTACCTAGGCTTTTTTGGTCCTATAGGGCTCATACGAACTAGAAATTTGACATATGATATATCGTCGGAAGAGTCTTTCCAAGCCCGTTGCTCTCGTGCAAGTTTCACTTCTTGATTTTTCCATTTGATTCTTCTGTGCTACTATTCTACTTTTGAAACTCAAGTTTTTTTCTCGTTTCTTGTGCTTTCATAGTACTTAGTTGTGTACGGGGGATAGTATTATACTTTGTGGGGGAGTGCTCTTTACTTTCTATAATTTACTTCAAAAATACCCTTTTACTTTTGTCTTCTTTCTCTCAATGGCGGACTCTTTTGTCACTCGCCTTACACCTCACAACTATCACACTTGGAAAGGATAGAAGACCAGATTGCTTATGGAAAAAGGGGGTCATGCCTCGATGCAACTCAGCTAGTTCTACAGAGACCTTATGAGGCTCTTATGCAGAGAAATAAGATGGATGAGATAATGGGCCTCATCGCAATAAATATTTTAGATGGGTTGTTGTTTCACCTGGATGGTTTGACCACGCCCAGGGATATGTGGAACAAGTTTTTCACCTTGTTTGGGATAATGAATTAGTTCAGGGCTCTCCAGATAGATGCAGAGTTCACCTCCTTGGTACCTGAATCATTCTAGCATTGAGGACTTCTTGATAAAGTTCAAGTCTCTTCAATCTATTTTACAGGTTGCTGGAAAGACGAAGTTAGATGATGAGTGTATCTTTCTAATACTATCAAAGCTTCACGACCCTTATCTTTCACTTCTACCTTCTCCACTATGGATGCACTGGGTGCACGACATGTTATGCCCTCTTTTGAGACCTTCTGTGACAGGTTGACTCGTGAGCAGTCCAAGCTCAATTAGATGGATTCACTTACATGTTCACAATCACAGGCATTGCTTTCCAAGACACCTCAAGATACACAGAAGTAGAAGCTGAAGCAGATATCTGATTCCTCTTCTCAGCACTCTATTGGCCCACCATCTTCTTCTAAGAAGGAGAAATAGAAGACTGAGAGCCCTACATGTTCCTATTGTCAGAAGGGACCTCATGATGAGTCACATTGTTTTCAGAAGAGATTTGATGGCTATGAGAAACAGATTGCAGATTTACAAGCTCTCCTTCAGAAAAGCACTATTTCCTCTCCATCCTCTTCCACCTCACAGGGGTCTACTTTTCAGTCTTCTGCCTCATCTTCAACATGTAGATAAGATTTTGGACAGGGTCATGCATTACGGGCTTCCATTGCATCCCCTTCACAGGTCCCTTGCATACTGGATTTAGGTGCTTCTCACCATATGGCATCTTCTCTTCTATTGAGGCTTCTCCTATTCCTCACATTCTCATGGGGAATATCCCTGTTATGCCAGTCTGCGGGAAAGGTTCTATAGGCATTCAGGATGGCACATTCAATGATGTATTGTATGTTCCATCTCTGTCTGCAAACCTCCTCTCGATTTATCAAATTACACTCAGTGGGTTAGGGAAAATAGTTGAGTTCACTCCAGATTCAGTCTTCATCCAGGATAGTGCGACAGGTAGCATTGTTGCTACAGGGACAGTTGATCATTCCACCCATCTGCTGATTCTCATCGAACGGTTAAATGATTTAGTGATAAGTAAGCGTGGAATGGCTTATTACGTGATTATAGCTGATTCTCATCGAATGGTTGACCGATTCGGTGATTTGTAAGCTCAAAATGGCTTGTTACATGATTGTAGCTGATTCTAACTGATTGTCATTGAACGGTTAAATGATTTAGTGATAAGTAAGCGTGGAATGGCTTATTACGTGATTATAGCTGATTCTCATCGAATGGTTGACCGATTTGGTGATTTGTAAGCTCAAAATGGCTTGTTACATGATTGTAATTTATACTCATCGAACGGTTGATCGATTCAGTGATTTGTAAGTTCAGAATGAATTTTTACGTGATTGTAATTGATTCTCATCGAATGGTTGACCGATCGGTGGTTTGTAGGCTCAGAATGACTTCTTACATGATTATACTTTATTCTCATCGAACGGTTGTCCGATTTGGTGATTTGTAAGCTCAGAATGACTTGTTACGTGATTCTACCTGAGTCTCATCGAATGATGATAGATTCAGTGATTTGTAAGGTCAGAATAGCTTGTTACGTGATTGTAATTGATTCTCATCGAATGATTCATCGATTCGATGATTTGTAATCTTAGAATGACTTGTTACATGATTAGAGTTGATTCTCATCAAATGGTGATTGATTCAATGGTTTGTAAGCTCAGTATGGCTTGTTACATGATTGTAGCTGAGTCTCATTGAACGGTTGACTGATTCAGTGATTTGTAAGCTCAGAATGGCTTGTTTCATGATTGTAGCTGATTCTTATCAAACGGTTGATCAATTCGATGATTTGTAAGCTCAGAATAGCTTGCCACATGATTGTAATTTATTCTCATCAAACGGTTCATCGATTTGGTGATTTGCAAGCTCAAAATGGATTTTTACGTGATTGTAATTGATTCTCATCGAACAATTGACCGATCGGTTATTTGTAAGCTCAGAATGGCTTGTTGCGTGATTGTAGCTGATTCTCACCGAATGATTGATCGAGTCATTGATTTGTAAGCTCAGAATAGCTTGTTACGTGATTGTAGTTGATTCTCATTGAATGGTTGACCGATTCATTGGTTTGTAAGCTCAGAATGGCATGTTACATGATTGTAGCTAATTCTCATCGAACGCTTGACAGATTTAGTGATTTGTAAGCTTAGAATAGCTTGTTACATGATTCTAGCTTATTCTCATCGAATGATGACAAATTCAGTGATTTGTAAATTCAGAATAGCTTGTTACATGATTGTAATTGATTCTCATCGAACGGTTCACCGATTCAATGATTTGTAAGCTCAAAATGACTTGTTACATGATTAGAGTTGATTCTCATCGAATGGTGACCGATTCGGTGATTTCTAAGCTTAGAATGGCTTGTTACATGATTGTAGCTGATTCTCGTCGAACGTGACTGATTCGGTGATTTCTAATCTTAGAATGGCTTGTTATGTGATTGTAATTGATTCTCATTGAATGGTTGACCGATTCAGTGATTTTTAAGCTTAGAATGGCTTGTTACGTGATTGTAATTGATTCTCATCAAACGGTTGACCGATTCGATAATTTGTAAGCTCTTAATAGCTTGTTACGTGATTGTAATTGATTCTCATCAAATGGTTGACCGATTCAGTGACTTGTAACCTCAAAATAGCTGTTATGTTATTGTAGTTGATTCTTAATGAATGATTGACCAATTCGGTGATTTGTAAGCTTAGAATCGCTTGTTATGTGATTGTAGCTGATTCTCATCGAATGACTGACTGATTCAATGATTTATAAGCTCAGAATGGCTTATTACGTGATTGTAGCTGATTCTCATGATTTGTAAGCTCAGAATGGCTTATTACTTGATTGTAAGTGATTCTTATCGAATGGTTGATCGATTCAATGATTTGTAAGCTCAGAATGACTTTTTACGTGATTATAGCTGATTTTAATCGAACGGTTGATCTATTCGATGATTTCTAAGCTCAGAATAGCTTGTTATTTGATTGTAGCTGATTCTCATCGAATGGTTCACCAATTTAGTGATTTGTAAGGTCAGAATGGTTGGATTGTTACTTGATTGTAGCTGATTCTTATCGAATTGTTGACCGATTCTATGATTTGTCAACTTTTTATGTGATTATAGCTGATTCTCATCGAACGTTTGATTGATTCAGTGATTTGGAAACTCAGAATGGCTTGTTACATGATTGTAACTGATTCTCTTCAAACGGTAAACCGATTTGGTGATTTGTAAACATGATTGTAGCTGATTCTCATCGAACGGTTGACCGATTCAGTGATTTGTAAGCTCAGAATGGCTTGTTATGTTATTATAGAAAATTCTAATTAAACGATTGACCAATTTAATGATTTGTAAGCTTAGAATGGCTTGTTACATTATTCTATCTAATCCTCATCAAATGGTAGAACGATTCGGTGATTTTTAAGCTCAGAATGGCTTGTTACATGATTATAGTTGATTCTCATCGAACGGTAGACCAATTTGGTGATCTGTTAGTTCATAATGGCTTCTTACATGATTGCAGTTGATTCTCATCAAATGGTTGACCGATTCGGTGAACTACAATCTCAAAATAACTTGTTACGCGATTTTAGTTGATTGTCATCGAACGGTTGATCGATTTCATGATCTACAACCTCAGAAGGATCCTATTTCGGTTATGCGATCCTATTTTATTCTCATCAAATGGTTCATAGATTCGATGATTTGTAAACTCAGAATGGCTTATTACGTGATTGTAGCAAATTCTCATCGAATGGTTCATCGATTTGGTGATCTACAACCTCAGAATGGTGTGTTATGCTCTTGTGTTTGATTTTCATCAAACAATTTATGAGTCGGTGATCTACAACCTCAGTTCGACTTGTTACATGATTGTAGTTGATTCTCACCGAACATTTGACCGATTTGGTGATCTACAATCTTAGAATGGATCTTTTATGTTATTGTAGTTGATTCTCATCGAATAGTTGACTGATTCAGTTATCTCTAACATCAGAATGGCTTGTTACACGATTGTAGTTGATTCTAATCAAATGGTAGACCGATTTGGTGATCTGTTAGCTCAGAATGGCTTGTTACGTGATTGTAGTTGATTCTCATCAAACAGTTGACTGATTCAGTGATTTGTCAGGTCAGACTCACTTCTTACATGATTGTAATTGATTCTCATCAAACGATTGATGGATTTGGTGATTTGTAAGCTTATAATGGCCTGTGACGTGATTGTAGTTGATTCTCATTCAATGGTTGACCGATTCAATAATTTGTAAGCTCATAATGGCCTGTTACATGATTGTAGCTAATTCTCATCAAATGATTGATCGATTCAAAGATTTGTAAGCTCAGAATGGCTTGTTACATGATTGTAGCTCATTCTCAGTGAATGGTTCACTGATTCGGTGGTTTGTAAGCTCAAACTGGCTTGTTATGTGATTGTAGCTAATTCTCATCGAATGGTTGACCAATTCAGTGATTTCTAAACTTAGAATGGCTTGTTATGTGATTGTAGCTGATTCTCATCAAATGGTTGACCGATTCAGTGATTTGTAAGCTCAGAATGGTTTATTTTGTGATTGTAAGTGGTTGTCATCGAACAATTGACCAATTTGATAGTTTGAAGCACAAAATAGATTGTTACATGATTCTAGCTAATTCTCATCCAACGGTTGATCGATTTGGTGATTTGTAAGCTCAGAATGGCTTGTTACATGATTGTAACTGATTCTCATCGAATGGTTGACCGATTCGATGATTTGTAAGTTTAGAATGGCTTGTGACATGGTTGTAGCTGATTGTCATCAAACAGTTGACTGATTCAGTGATTTGTAAGTTCAGAATAGCTTGTTATGTGATTGTAGTTGATTGTCATTGAACGGTTGACCGATTCGATGATTGCTAAGCTCAGAACAGCTTATTACGTGATTGTAGGTGATTTTCATTAAACGGTTGACCGATGAAATAATTTGTAAGGTCATAATGGCTTGTTACGTAATTATAGCTGATTCTCTACGAACGGTTGACCGATTCAGTTATTTGTAAGCTCAAAATGGCTTGTTACCTAATTGTAGCTAATTGTCATTGAACGGTTTACCGATTTGATAATTTGTAAGCTCAGAATGGCTTGTTACGTTATTGTAGCTGATTCGCCTCAAACATTCTACTGATTCAGTGATTTGTAAGCTCAAAATGGCTTGTTACGTGATTGTTATTGATTCTCATTGAACGGTTACCGATTTGGTGATTTGTAATCTTAGAATGGCTTGTTACATGATTGAAGCTAATTCTCATCAAATAGTTGACCAATTGGGTGATTTGCAAGCTCAGAATGACTTGTTATGTGATTGTGGCTGATTCTCATCGAACGGTTGATAAATTTGGTTATTTATAAGCTCAAAATTTACGTGATTGTATTTGATTCTCATCTAAGGATTGATGGATTCAGTTATTTTTAAGCTTAGAATGGCTTGTTACATTATTTTAGCTGATTCTCATGAAATAGTAGAGCGATTCAACGATTTGTACATGATGGCTTATTACATAATTGTATCTGATTCTTTGCGAACGGTTGACCGATTCAGTGATTTGTAAGCTCAAAATGGCTTGTTACTTGATTGTAGCTAATTCTCATCGAACGGTTTACTGATTCGATAATTTGTAAGCTCAGAATGGCTTTTTACATTATTGTAGTTGATTTTCCTTGAACGTTCTACTGATTCAGTGATTTGTAAGCTTAGAATGGCTTGTTACATTATTTTAGCTGATTCTCATCAAACAGTAGAGTGATTTAGCGATTTGTAAGCTCAAAATGACTATTTATGTGATTGTAGCTGATTTTCATTGAATGGTTGACCGATTGGGTGATTCATAAGGTCAGAATGACTTGTTACATGATTGTAGTTGATTTTCATCAAACGGTTGATTGATTCGGTGATTTGTAAACTCAAAATTGCTTGTTAAGTGATTTCTGTTGATTCTCATCGAAGGGTTGACCGATTTGGTGATTTGTAAGCTCATAATAACATGATTGTAACTCATTCTCACCAAACGGTTGACCAATACGATGACTTGTAAGCTCATAATGGCTTGTTACATGATTGTGTTTGATTCTCATCGGACAATTGATCGATTCGGTGATTTGTAAGCTCAAAATGGCTTGTTACGTGATTATAATCGATTCTAATAGAACGGTTGATTGGTTCCATGATTTGTAAGCTCAGAATATAATTAATTCTCATCAAACAGTTGACAGATTCGGTGATTTGTAAGCTCATGATGGCTTGTAATGAGATTGTAATTGATTTTTAGAAAATGGTTGACTGGTTCGATGATTTGTGAGCTCAGAATAGCTTGTTATGTGATTGTAGTTGATTCTCATCGAACGATAGATCGAGTCAGTGATTTGTAAGCTTGGAATAACTTGTTACGTGATTCTAGCTGATTGTCATTGAACGGTTAACCGATTCAGTGATAAGTAAGCGCATAATAGTTTGTTACATGATTGTAGATAATTCTCATCAAACGATTAACTGATTCAATGATTTGTAAGCTCAAAATGACTTGTTATGTAATTGTAGATGATTCTCATCGAACGGTTCACCGATTCAGTAATTTATAAAATAAGAATGGCTTGTTACATGATTGTAATTTATTCTCATCGAACGGTTGACCAATTCAATGATTTGTAAGCTCAAAATGGATTTTTACATGATTGTAATTGACTCTCATCGAACGGTTGACCGATCAGTGATTTGTAAGCCCAGAATGGCTTGTTACGTGATTGTAATTGACTCTCATCAAACGATAGGCTGATTCGGTGATTTGTAAGCTTAGAATGACTTGTTACGTGATTGTAGCTGATTCTCATCGAAAAGTTGACCGATTCGATGATTTGTAAGCTTAGAATAGCTTGTTACATGATTCTAGCTGATTGTCATTGAACGGTTAAATGATTTCGTGATAAGTAAGTGTGGAATGACTTGTTACGTGATTGTAGATGATTTTCATCGAACGGTTGACCGATTTAGTGATTTGTAAGTTCAAAATGGCTTTTTACATGATTGTAATTTATTCTTATCGAACGGTTGACTGATTCGGTGATTTGTAAGCTCAGAATCAATTTTTACGTGATTATAATTGATTCTCATCGAACGGTTGACCGACCAGTAATTTCTAAGCTCAGAATGGCTTGTTGCGTGATTGTAGTTGATTCTCAGTGAACGGTTGACTGATTCGATGATTTGTAAGCTCAAAATAGCTTGTTACGTGATTGTAGTTGATTCTCTGCAAACGATTGACCGATTCGGTGATTTGTAAGCTCAAAATGGCTTGTTACCTAATTGTAGCTAATTCTCATCTAACGGTTTATCGATTCAATAATTTGTAAGCTCAGAATAGCTTGTTACGTTATTGTAGCTGATTCTTCTCGAAAGTTCTACTGATTCAGTGATTTGTAAGCTCAGAATGGCTTGGTACATGATTGTAGCTGATTCTCATCGAACGGTTGACTGATTCAGTTATTTGTAAGCTTAGAATGGCTTGTTACATTATTTTAGCTGATTCTCATCAAACGGTAGAGTGATTCAGTGATTTGTAAGCTCAAAATGACTATTTATGTGATTGTAGTTGATTCTCATCGAATGGTTGACCAATTGGGTGATTTGTAAGGTCAAAATAACTTGTTACATGATTGTAGCTGATTCTCATCAAACAGTTGATTCTTTCGGTGATTTGTGTGTTAAGTGATTTTTGTTGATTCTCATTGAAAGGTTGACCAATTCGGTGATTTGTAAGCTCAAAATGGATTGTTACCTGATTGTAGGTAATTCTCATCGAATGGTTTACCGATTTGATAATTTGTAAGCTCAAAATAGCTTGTTACATTATTGTAGCTAATTCTCCTCCAATGTTCTACTGATTCAGTGATTTGTAAGTTCATAATGGCTTGTTACATGATTCTAATTGATTCTCATCGAACGGTTCACTGATTCGATGATTTGTAAGCTCAGAATGGCTTGTTATGTGATTGTTGCTGATTCTCATCAAACGGTTGACTGAGTCGATGATTTGTAATATCAAAATGGCTTGTTACATGATTATTGTTGATTCTCATCGAAGGGTTGACCTATTGGCTGATTTGTAAGGTCAGAATGACTTGTTACGTGATTGTGGCTAATTCTCATCAAACGGTTGACTGATTTGGTCATTTTTGTAATCTCAAAATAGCTTGTTACAGATTGCAGCTGATTCTGATCAAATGGTTGACAGATTCAGTGATTTGTAAGCTTAGAATGGCTTGTTACATGATTGTAGTTAATTCTCATCGAACGGTTGACTGGTGCAACGAATTGCAAGCCCAGAACAACTTATTATGTGAGTTTAGCTTATTGTCATCAAACGGTTGACTGATTCGGTGATTTAAAACCTCAAAAGGATCCTTTTTGCAATCGTAGTTGATTCTCATTGAATGGTTGACAGATTCGATTATTTGTATTCTCAAAATGGCTTATTATATTGTAGCTATTTCTCATCGAACAGTTCACCGATTCGATGATCTACAACCTCAAATCAACTCTGTGATTCTCATTGAACGGTTGATCGATTCGATGATCTGGAACCTCAGATCGACTTGTTACATGATTGTACTTGATTTTCATCGAATATTTGATCGATTCGGTTATTTACAACCTTAGAATGATCTTTTATATCATCGAATGGTTGACCAATTCAATGATCCTTAAAATTAGAATGGCTTGTTACGTGATTGTAATTGATTCTCATCGAACGGTTGACCGATTAGGTGATTTGTAAGCTCAAAATGGCTTTCTCATCGAACGGTTGACCGATACGGTGATTTGTAAGCTCAAAATGGCTTTCTTATCGAACGGTTGACCGATACGGTGATTTGTAAGCTCAGAATGGCTTGTTATGTGATTATAATTGATTCTCAGTGGACGGTTGATCGATTTGGTGATTTTTAAGCTCAGAATGGCTTGTTATGTGATTGTAATTGATTTTGATAGAACGGTTGACTGGTTCAGTGATTTGTAAGCTCAAAATGACTTGTTATGTGATTGTAATTGATTCTCATCGAACGGTTGATAGATTTAGTGATTTGTAAGCTCATAATGGCTTGTTATGAAATTGTATTTGAGTCTCAAAGAACGGTTAACTGGTTCAGTGATTTGTGAGTTTAGAATGGCTTGTTACATGATTATATTGATTCTCATCAAATGATAGACTATTTGGTGATTTGTAAGCTCATAATGGCTTGTTATGTGATTGTAGCTGATTCTCATCGAATGGCTGATTGATTCGGTAATTTGTAAGCTTAGAATAGCTTGTTACATGATCCTAGCTGATTGTCATTGAACAATTAATCGATTCGGTGATAAGTAAGTGCAGAATGACTTGTTACGTGATTGTAGTTGATTCTCATCAAACTGTTGACTGATTCCATAATTTGTAAGCTCAAAATGGCTTGTTACATGATTGTAATTTATTCTCATCGAACGGTTGACTGATTCGGTGATTTATAAGCTCAAAATGGATTTTTACGTGATTGTAATTGATTCTCATCAAACGGTTGATCGATCGGTGATTTGTAAGCTCAGAATGTCTTGTTGCGTGATTGTAGTTGATTCTCAGTGAATGGTTGACCAATTCAGTATTTGTAAACTCAGAATGGCTTGTTATGTGATTGTAGCTGATTCTCATTGAACGGTTGATCGATTCGGTGGTTTGTAAGCTCAAAATGGCTTGTTATGTTATTCTAGCTGATTCTCATCGAACAATGACAAATTCGGTGAGTTGTAAACTCAGAATAGCTCGTTATGTGATTGTAATTGATTCTCATTGAAAGGTTGACCGATTTGATGATTTGTAAGCTCATAATAGCTTATTACATAATTGGAGCCGATTCTCATTGAATGGTCACCGATTCGGTGATTTGTAAACTCATAATGGCTTGGTACATGATTGTAGCTGATTCTCATCAAACAGTTGACCAATTCGATGATTTGTAAGCTCATAATGGCTTGTTACGTGATTGTAGCTGATTCTAATCGAACGGTTGACCGATTTGATGATTTGTAAGCTCAAAATGGCTTGTTACATTATTGTGGCTGATTCTCATCAAACAATAGTTTGATTCAACGATATGTAATCTCAGAATGACTAGTTATGTGATTGTAGCTGATTCTCATTGAATGGTTGACTGATTTGATGATTCATAAGCTCAGAATTGCTTCTGAAATGATTGTAGTTGATTCTCATCGAACGGTTGACTGATTCAATAATTTTTAAGCTCAAAATGACCTTTTACATGATTGTTCCTGAACTCATCAAAGGGTTGACCGATTTAGTGATTTATAAGCTCACAATCATTACTTGTTACGTGATTGTGGCTGATTCTCATCGAACGCTTGAACGATTCTATGATTTGTAAGCTCAGAATGGCTTGTTACTTGATTGTAAGTGATTCTTATCGAACGGTTGATCAATTCGGTTATTTGTAAGCTCAGAATGACTTGTTACATAATTTTTGCCGATTCTCATTGAACGGTTGACCGATTTGGTGATTTGTAAGCTCAAGATAGTTTGTTACGTGATTGTAGCTGATTCTCATCGAATGGTTCACCAATTTAGTGATTTGTAAGCTCAGAATGACTGGCTTGTTACCTGATTGTAGTTGATTCTTATCGAACAGTTGACCAATTATGAGATTTGTTGGCTATTTACGTGATTGTAGCTGATTCTCATAGAACAGTTGTTACATGATTGTAGCTGATTCTCTTCGAACAATAAACTGATTCGGTGATTTGTAAGCTGAGAATGGCTGGCTTTTTACGTGATTATAGCTCATTCTTATCGAACAGTTGATCGATTCTGTGACTTGTTGGCTTTTTATGTGATTGTAGTTGATTCTCATCAAACGATTGACCAATTCCATGATTTGTAAGCTCAGAATGGCTTGTTACATGATTGTAGCTAATTCTAATTAAATGATTGACTAATTTATTGATTTGTAAGCTCATAATGGCTTGTTACGTGATTGTAATTGATTCTGATCGAACGGTTGACCGATTTAGTGATCTACAACTTCAGAAGAATCTTTTATGCAATCCTAGTTGATTCTCATCAAATGGTTCATAGATTTAGTGATTTGTTGGCTTGTTACGTGATTGTAGTTGATTCTTGTCGAACAATTGACCAATTCTATGATTTGTTGGCTTGTTAAATGATTGTAGTTTATTCTCATCAAATGATAGATTGATTTGGTTATCTGTTAGTTCAGAATGGCTTGTTACGTGATTGTAGCTGATTCTCATTGAACGGTTGACCGATTCGGTGAATTGCAACCTTAGAAGAACTTGTTACGCAATTATAGTTGATTGTCATTGAACAGTTGACCAATTTGGTGATCTACAACATCAAAAGGATCTTTTATGAGATCCTAATTGATTCTCATCAAATGGTTCACAGATTCGGTGATTTGTAAGCTCAGAATGGCTTATTATATAATTGTAGCAGATTATCATCGAATGGTTGACTGATTTGGTGATCTACAACCTTAGAATGGTGTTTTATGCACTTTTATTTGATTCTCATTGAACGGTTGATGAGTCGGTGATCTGAAACCTCAGATCACCTTGTTGCATGATTATAATTGATTCTCACCGAACATTTGACCGACTCAGTGATCTCTAACCTTAGAATGGCTTGTTACATGATTGTAGTTGATTCTCATCAAATGGTAGACTAATTTGGTGATCTGTTAGCTCAGAATGGCTTGTTACATGATTGTAGCTGATTCTCATCAAATGGTTGACTGATTCGGTGATTTGGAAGCTCAGACTGGCTTGTTACATGATTGTAATTGATTCTCATCAAACAGTTGACGGATTCGGTGATTATTAAGCTTAGAATGGCTTATTACATGATTATAGTTGAGTCTCATCGAATGGTTGACCGATTTAGTAATTTGTAAGTTCATAATGGCCTGTTACATGATTGTAGCTAATTCTCATTGAACGATTGACCAATTCAGTGATTTGTAGGCTTAGAATGGCTTGGTATGTGATTGTAGCTGATTCTCATCGAATGGTTGACTGATTCGGTGATTTGTTAGCTCAGATTGGCTTGTTACATGGTTGTAGCTGATTCTCATCAAACAGTTGACCGATTTGGTGAACTGCAACCTCAGAACAACTTGTTACCCAATTTTGGCTGATTGTCATTGAACGGTTGACCGATTTGGTGATCTACAACCTCAAAAGGATCTTTTATGCAATCCTAGTTGATTCTCTTCGAATAGCTGATAGATTCGGTAATTTTTAAACTCAGAATGGCTTGTAACGTGATTGTAATTTATTCTTATCAAATGGTAGACCGATTTTGTGATAGGTTAGCTCAAAATGGCTTGTTACATAATTGTAGCTGATTCTCATCGAACGGTTCACCGATTCAATAATTTGTAAGCCCAGAATGGCTTGCTACATGATTGTAATTGATTCTCATCGCACGGTTGATCGATTTGATGATTCTCATCAAACGGTTGATCCATTCAGTGATTTGTAAGCTCAGAATGGCTTACATGATTGTAGCTGATTCGCATCAAATGGTTGACCGATTCAGTGATTTGTAATCTTAGAATAGCTTGTTACATCATTCTATAGGTCATTCTCATCGAAGGGTTCACTAATTTGATGATTTGTAAGCTCAGAATGGTTGTTACTTGATTGTAGCTGATTCTCATCAAACGGTTCACCGATTTGGTGATTTGAACACTTAGAATGGCTTGTTACATGATTATGGTTGATTCTCATCGAATGATTGACCGATTTGGTGATTTATAAGTTGTTACATGATTGTAGTTGATTCTCATCGAACGGTTGACCGATTTGGTGATTTGTAAGCTCAGAATGGCTTGTTATGTGATTGTAGCTTATTCTCATCCAACAGTTGACCAATTCAGTGATTTTTAAGTTCAGAATGACTTGTTACATGATTGTAGTTGATTCTCATCGAATGGTTGACCAATTCGGTGATTTGTAAGCTCAGAATGGCTTGTGACCGATTGTTACACAGTGTTTACCAAAGACTTGTAGAGAAGCAAACAATGTTTTGATTAGCGCACGTGGGATATTGCAGTTGAAGCTATGCGACGTTGAGGATATACTCTTTGATATGTTATATGTCTATGGTTAAGAGCGCAAATAATAATTCATTTATTCGTGGAGGTTATGATCATTTTGGTGGAAGCAGTATTCAAGCAATGTTCCTGAGTAGCGACTTTTAGCATTTGGATGATATCTCCTAATCGGGATGGAATTTGACTTAGCACAATTAAAGAGAAGTTAGGGACACATTGATAGTAACTTGGATGACAATGCAAACTTTGAAGTCACACGAGTGAAGATTTATTGTATTTCGAAGCCGATAGTTTTATGTAATTTTGGTGTAGCATGTGGAATATTTTATTTTGTAATTATGTGCCGACTCATTTGTAATTATTTGAGTGTGGTATAAAAGAATAAATGTTTTTCCTTGTTGTAGTGTTGAGATGTGATGCGGTATGCATGAAGTGAAGAAAAGAGCTAAGTATGAGAGCGAAATTGTGAACATGCGAAGTACACAGATCTGAAATTGAGATTTGATATAACAGTGAGTGCGATTTGGCACAGTCAAAGAAGAGGTAACATATTATTTTGTTGAATAATAAGAAGATTAGTTGGACAGTGAGTTTAATGATCTTATCTTGAAGCTGTTTGGGCAGTGGGTCCTTCTCTCTTCCATAACTCTTAACAGGGTTAGAATCTTTTAACAGGGATTCAAAATCTCCTAATAGGGATTTATATGTACTGAATGTATTTCATAAGACTCCTAACAGAGTCCATCCTTTCACAAGAAATATTCATATTAGTGCATCTTTTGTGGGCATCATTCCCACCGGGGTTTACATGGTTTAATGTTGTTGAAGATGGTAAAAGTTATAATTATCTAATAACTGATTCACCCCCCCCCCCCCTCAGTTATCTTGGTGGACTTTACTTTCTAACAATTGGTATTTTTCTTGGATATTTTTTGAAGAGCAAAGCATATAGATGTTACAATAAGAGAACTAAAACTATTGTTGAGAGCGCAAATGTTAAAGTTGATGAAAAGTTCAAAATTTAGGAAAGAATGCTTGATTATGAATCTGATGAAGAAGCTCATCCTAAGCCTAACACTGAAACTACTGAATTATTCTATGAAACTGATAGTGAATTGTTGAATGAAAGTCATGCTGAAGAAACCAAAGAGAAAAATCTAGAGAAGAATTTGCAGTTGAATCAGATCTGAGACTATGACACCGAACATGTATTTATCAAGACATCATCTTGTTGAACAAGTTATTGGAAGTTTGGACAAAGGAGTTCTGACTCAGAATAAAGTACATTTATGTTTAATTTTTCAAATTGAACCTAAATCTACTAGTGAAGCTTGTGAAGATGAACATTGGATTAATGCTATGAAAGAAGAACTAGACCAGATAGAAAATAACAAGACATGGAAATTGGTTCCTAGACTTAAAGATAAAAATGTGATTGGAACTAAATGGGTATTCAGAAACAAGATGAATGAACAAAGAGAAGTTGTAAGAAACAAAGCAAGATTGGTATGTAAGGGATACTCACAACAAGAAGGAATTGACTATGAAGAAACTTTTGCACCAGTAGCAAGAATTGAAGCAATAAGAATGTTTTTGGCCTATGCAGCTTTTAAAAAATTCAAAGTATATCAGATGGATGTGAAGTCAGCATTTCTGAATGGAGAATTGGAAGAAGTCTACATTGAGTAGCCTGAAGGTTTTCCTTTGACTCAAGAAGGAGACATGGTATGTAAACTGAAGAAAATATTATATGGACTAAAACAAGCACCTAAAACTTGGTATGCAAGACTGGATAAGTATTTTTTAAACTTGAGATTTGCTAAAGGAACAGTTGATAGCAATCTGTACACAAGAAATTGAAAATGGTTTGTTGATTATAGTTATTTTTGTTGATGACATTATTTTTGGAGAAGAAGATGAAGCTAGTGACAAATTTGCTGATGAAATGAAGACTGCATTTGAAATGAGTATGATTGGTGAGATGAAATACTTTTTGGGATTACAGATAACATAAAAAAAATGATGGTATCTTTGTAAGTCAGACAAAGTACTTGAATGATTTGCTGAAAAGATTTGGAATGGAGGATTGTAAACCAGTTGGAACACCTATGGTAACCGGACATAAGTTATCAAGCACAGATGAAACACCGATAGTTGAGCAGAATAAATACAAATTCATGATTAGAGGATTGCAGTTTTGACACACACAAGATCGGATATAGCACATTCAGTTAGAATTGTAGCAAGATTTCAAGTTGAACCTAGAGAATCACATTATGTAGCAGTAAAGAGGATGTTGAGATATTTAAGAGGCACAATGGACTATGGATTGTGGTATGAAAAATCTGATGATTTTACCCTATGTGCATACACAGATGTTGATTAGGGAGGCAATGTTGATGATAAGAAAATCACCAGTGGGGGAGCATTTTTCCTTGGAGGAAGATTAGTTTCTTGGCTAAGCAAGAAGTAGAATTGTATTTCACAAAGCACAGCAGAAGCAGAGTATGTAGCAGCAGCAAACAATTGTAATCAAATAATTAGGATGAAGCAGATGCTGAAGGATATTGGAATTAAATTTGTTGAACCTGTTGTTATACATTGTGACAACACCAGTACAGTTAGTATGTCTAAGAATCTTGTACTACATTCTAAGACAAAACATATAGAGATCAAGTATCATGTTGTAAAAGAGAAAGTTGCTGAGAAAGAAGTCAGACTAGAGTACATAAGCACAAAAGAACAGATAACAGACATATTTACTAAGCCTTTACCTAAAGATACATTTGAGTATCTGAGAGGTATGCTTGGGGTTATGCCCCAGCCTACTTTTGAGTAATGATGCAGTTGGTTGCATCCGTTCAGTAATATATGAGCCGTATCTTTCTTCTAGACTGGATGTTGGTACTTCCTTTATGGGGGAGTATGTGTATCTGAGCTGAGTCATGAGGACTCTAGTAAATGTATTTTCTGAATAGTGTCTTTTGACATTGAGTTGTTGTTGACTTAGTGATAAAATTTCTGTCATTGATGTCAATGGGGGAGAAGTATGCATGAAAAACAATATGTGAGAACTGAACAGGATAACAAAGCAAGATTTGATTGATGAAGAGGATTTGAAGAAGCAGTGTTGCAGTATTGGATTTTTGAAATATTGGATGTTTTTTCATCTATGTTGCCATCAATGCTAATGAGGGAGATTGTTAAGAATGAATGCTAAAGTGTTTGGCACCCATTCTATAGCAGTTGTTGTTGCATTCATGACTATGATTGTCATTGATGTTAACACAGTGTTTATCGAAGACTTGCAGAGAAGCAGACAATGTTTTGATTAGCGCATGTGGGATATTATAGTTGGAGCTATGCAACATTGAGGATATACTCTTTGATATGTTATATGTCTATGGTTAAGAGCGTATACAGTAATTCATTTATTTATGAAAGTTATGATAATTTTGGTGGAAGCAGTATTTAGGTAATTGGTATTTTCCTGAGTAGCGGTTTTTGGCAATTGAATGATATCTCCTAATCAGGATGGAATCTGGCTTTGCACAGTTAAAGAGAAGTTAAAGACACATTCATAGTGATGTGGATGATAGCGCAAACTTTGAAGTCACACGAGTGAAAATTTATTATATTTGGAAGCCGATAGTTTTATGTAATTTTGGTGTAGCGTGTGAAATATTTTATTTTGTAATTATGTGTCGACTCATTTGTAATTATTTGTGGTATAAAAGAGGGAATGTTTTTCCTTGTTGTAGTGTTGAGATGTGATGTGGTATGCATGAAGTAATAGAAAAGAGCTAAGTATGAGAGCGAAATTGTGAAGGAAGACATGTGAAGTACAAAGATCTGAAATTGAGATCTGATGTAACAGTGAGTGCGGTTTGGCACAGTCAGAGAAGAGGTAACATATTATTTTGTTGAATAATGCAAAGATTATTTGGACAGCGAGTTCAGTGATCTTACCCTGAAGCTGTTTGGGGCAGTGGGTCCTTCTGTCTTCCATAACTCTTAACAAGGTTAGAATCTTTTAACAGGGATTCAAATAACAATTTATATATACTGAATGTATTTCATAAGACTCCTAACAGAGTCCATCCTTTCATAAGGAATATTCATATTAGTGCATCTTTTGTGGGCATCATTCCCACCGGTATTTACTCTTTGCTCAAGAGGTTCCCTAGTCAACATATCTTGTGTTATTATGTATGAATATCTTTCTATGGTTGGTAATTATATTACTTATATGGTTTAATGTTGTTGAAATGATAAAAGTTATAATTATTTGATAATTGATTCACCCCCCCCCCCTCTCAGTTATCTTGTTGGACTTTACTTTCTAATAGAATGGGTTGTTACGTGATTGTAGCAGATTCTCATTAAGTGGTTGATTGATTCAGTGATTTGTAACCTCAGAATGACTTGTTACATGATTGTACTTGATTCTCATCGAACGGTTGACCGATTCGGTGATTTGAAAGCTCAAAATGGCTTGTTATGTGATTCTGGCTGATTTTCATCAAACGGTTGACTGATTCAGTGATTTGTAAGCTCAGAATGGCTTGTTACATGATTGTCATTAATTCTCATTGAATAGTGGACTGATTCAGTGATTTGTAAGCTCAGAATGACTTTTTACGTGATTGAAGCTGGTTCTCATCTAACGGTTGATTGATTCGATGAATTGTAAACTAAAAATGGCTTGTTACATGATTGTAGCTGATTCTTATTGAACGGTTGACCAATTTGATGATTCGTAAGCTCGAAATGGCTTGTTACGTTATTGTAGCTAATTCTCATTGAACGGTTAACAAATTCAATGATTTGTAAGCTTAGAATGGCTTGTTACATGATTATAATTAGTTCTCATCAAATGATTGACCAATTCGGTGACTTGTAAGCTTAGAATGGCTTGTTACGTGATTGTAGCTGATTTTGATCAAATGATTGACTGATTCAGTGATTTGTAAGCACGGAATGGCTTGTTACGTGATTGTAGCTGACTCTCATCGAACGGTTGACCAATTTGGTGATTTGTAAGCTCAGAATGGCTTGTTACGTGATTATAGTTGATTCTCATTTAACGGTTGATCAATTCAGTGATTTGTAAGCTCAAACTAGCTTGTTTGATGATTGTAGCTGATTCTCATTGAACGGTTGACCGATTCAGTGATTTGTAAGCTCGACATGGCTTTTTACATGATATTAGTTGATACTCATCAAACAATTAACCGATTTGGTGATTTTTAAGTTCAGAATGGCTTGTTACGTGATTGTAGCTGATTCCCATCGAATGGTTGACCGATTTGATGATTTGTAAGCTCAAAATGGCTTGTTACATGATTGTAGTTTATTCTCATCGAATGGTTCATTGATTCAATGATTTGTAAGCTCATAATGACTTGTTACATGATTGGAGCTGATTCACATCAAACGGTTGATGGATTTCATAATTTGTAAGCTCAGAGTGGTATTTTACATGATTGTAGCTAATTCTCATCGAACGGTTGATTGATTCGGTGATTTGTCAGCCTAGAATGGCTTGTTACCTGATTGTAGCTGATTCTCATCGAACGATTGACCGATTCAGTGATTTACCTTAGAATGACTTGTTACGTGATTGTAGCTGATTCTCATGAAGCGGTTGATCGATTCGGTGATTTGTAAGCTCAGAATAGCTTGTTACATAATTGTAGCTGATTCTCACCAAACGGTTGACCGATTCAGTGATTTGTAAGATTAGAATGGCAATGTTACATGATTGTTATTGAGTCTCATCAAACAGTTGACCAATTTCATGATTTGTAAGCTCTGAATGGCTTGTTACATGATTGTAGCTGATTCTCATCGAATAGTTGACCGATTCAGTGGTTTGTAAGCTTAAAATGGCTTGTTATGTCATTGTAGCTGATTTTCATTGAACGGTTGACCGATTCAATGAATTGTAAGCTTAGAATGGCTTGTTACATGATTGTAGCTGATTCTAATTGAACGGTTTACCAATTCGGTCATTTGTAGCTTAAAATAGCTTGTTATGTGATTGTAGCTGATTCTCATTGAACAGTTGACCGATTTGATGAATTGTAAGCTTAGAATGGCTTGTTACGTTATTGTAGCTGATTCTCAGCGAACGGTGGACCAATTCGGTGATTTGTAAGCTTAGAATGTCTTTTTACGTGATTGTATCTGATTCTCATTGAAAGGTTGACCAATACGGTGATTTATAAGCTCAGAATGGCTTGTTATGAGATTGTAGATGATTATCATTAAACGGTTGACTGATTCAGTGATTTATAATCTCAAAATTGCTTGTTACATGATTGTACCTGATTCTGATCAAATGGTTGACCGATTCGGTGATTTGTAAGCTCAGAATGGCTTGTTATGTTATTGTAGCTGATTCTCATCAAACGATTGACCGATTCGGTAATTTATAATGTTAGAATGGCTTGTTGTGTGATTGTAGTTGATTCTCACCGAACTGTTCATCGATTCGGTGATTTGTAAGTTCATAATGGCTTGTTACGTGATTATAATTGATTCTCATCAAATGGTTGACCGATTTGCTAATTTTTAAGCTCAGAATGGCTTTTTACATGATTGTAGCTAATTCTTATTGAACGGTTGACCGAGTCAGTGATTTGTAAGCTTAGAATGGCTTGCAACATGATTGTAGCTGATTCTCATTGAATGGTTGACCGATTTGGTAATTGTAAGCTCAAAATGGCTTGTTACGTGATTGTAGCTGATTGTAATCAAAAGATTGACTGATTCGGTGATTTATAAGATAAGAATGGCTTGTTATTTTATTGTAGCTGATTCTCATTGAACGGTTTACCGATTAGGTGATTTGTAAGCTCAGAATGGCTCGCTACATGATTATAGCTGATTCTCATCGAACGGTTGACCGATTTGGTAATTTGCAAGATCAAAATGGCTTGTTACATGATTGTAGCTGATTGTCATCGAACGGTTGACCAATTTAGTGGTTTGTAAGCTCATAATGGCTTGTTACGTGATAGTAGCTATTCT
This sequence comes from Chamaecyparis obtusa, assembly GCA_027943335.1. Classification (NCBI taxonomy): domain Eukaryota; kingdom Viridiplantae; phylum Streptophyta; class Pinopsida; order Cupressales; family Cupressaceae; genus Chamaecyparis; species Chamaecyparis obtusa. The sequence goes on from BSBK01002264.1 coordinate 1,808,615, forward strand.
TAACGAACAGTGGATTGATTCGGTGATTTGTATGCTTAGAATGTCTTTTTATGTGATTATAGTTGATTCTCATTGAACGGTTGACCAATTCAGTGATTTATTAGCTCAAAATGACTTGCTATGAGACTGTAGATTCGGTTATTTATAAACTCAAAATGGCTTGTTACATGATTGTACCTAATTTTGATCAAACAATTGACCAATTCGGTGATTTGTAAGCTCAGAATGCATTCTTACGTGATTGTAGCTGATTCTTATCAAACAGTTGACCGATTCAGTAATTTGTAATGTCAGAAAGGCTTGTTATGCGATTGTAGTTGATTCTGACTGAACGGTTGATTAACTGATTCGGTGATTTGTAAGCTCATAATGGCTTGTTACATGATTCTAAATGATTCTCATCACACACTTGACCGATTCGATAATTTGTAAGCTCAGAATGGGTTGTCACGTGGTTGTAGCTGATTTGCATCGAATGGTTCATTGATTCAGTGATTTGTAAGCTCAGAATAGCTTGTTATGTTATTGTAGCTGATTATTATCATTGAACAGTTGCCCGATTTGGTGATTTAGAAGCTCAGAATGGCTTATTACGTGATTGTAGCTGATTCTCATTGAACAGTTGATCGATTCGGTGATTTGTAAGCTCAGAATGGCTTGTTACTTGATTGTAGCTAATTCTCATCGGATGGTTGACTGACAATTCATTGAATCGGTGAACTATATGATAAGAATCAACTACAATCATGTAACAAGCTATTCTGAGTTTAGAAATCATCGAATCGGTGAATCAACTAGAAATCATGTAACAAGCTATTCTGAGTTTAGAAATCAACTACAATCATGTAACAAGCCATTTTCAGCGTACAAATCACTGAATCAGTTAATTATTCGATGAGAATCAATTACAAATTACGGAATCGATAAAGTGTTAGGTGATTATTGCTTAGTCTCATCAAACGGTTGATCGATTTGATAATTTGTAAGCTCAGAATGGCTTTTTACATGATTGTAGCTAATTATCATAGAACGATTGATCGATTCAGTGATTTGTATGCTCAGAATGGTTTGCTACCTGATTGTAGCTAATTCTCATTGAATGGTTGACTAATTTGGTGATTTGTAAGCTCAAAATGGCTTGTTACATGATTGTAGCTGATTGTCATCAAACGATTGACCAATTTGATGATTTGTAAGATTAGAATGGCTTATTAAGTGATTGTATCTAATTCTAATCAAACGGTTGACCAATTCAATGATTTGTAAGCTTAGAATGGCTTGTTACGTGATTGTAGCTGATTCTCATCAAATGATTGACCGATTCAGTGATTTGTAAGCTAAAAATGGCTTGTTACATGATTGCGCCTAATTCTCATCGAATAGTTGATCGATTCGATGATTTCTAAGTACATAATGCCTTGTTAAATGATTGTAGCTGATTCTCATCGAGCAGTTCACCGATTCGATGATTTGTAAGCTCATAATGGCTTGATACATTATTGTAGCTGATTTTGATCACACGGTGGACCGATTCAATGATTTGTAAGCTAAGAATGGCCTTTACATGATTGTAGCTGATTCTCATCGAATGATTGACCGATTCACTGATTTATATGCCCAAAATGGCTTGTTACATGATTCTAGCTGATTCCCATCGAACGGTTGATCGATTCGATGATTTATATGCTCAAAATGGTTGTCATGTGATTGTAGCTTATTCTCATCGAACGATTGACCGATTCGATGATTTCTAAGCTCAAAATGGCTTGTTACGTGATTGTAGCTAATTCTCATCGACTGGTTGATCGATTCAGTGATTTGTAAGCTCATAAGGGCTTGTTACGTGTTGTAACTGATTCTCATTAAATATTTGATAGATTCGATGATTTATAAGCTCTGAATGGCCTGTTACATGCTTTTAGCTGATTCTCATTGAACAGTTCACCGATTCAGTGATTTGTAAGCTCATAATAGCTTGTTACATGATTGTAGCTGATTCTCATCGAACGGTGGATATATTTAGTGATTTGTAAGCTAAGAATGGCTTTTTACATGATTGTAGTTGTTTCCCATCCAACAGTTGACCGATTCATTAATTTGTAAGCTCAGAATGGTTTGTTACGTGATTGTAGCTGACTCTCATCGAACTGTTGACTGATTCCAAGATTTGTAAGCTCAGAATGGCTTATTACATGATTGTAGCTAATTCTCATCAAACGGTGGAAAGATTCGATGATTTATAAGCTCAGAATGGCTTGTTACATGATTGTAGCTAATTCTCATCAAACGGTGGAAAGATTCGGTGATTTATAAGCTCAGAATGGCTTGTTACATGATTCTAGCTGATTTTCATCAAACGATTGGTCGATTCGGTAATTTGTAAGCTCAGAATTGCTTGTTACCTGATTATAGCTGATTCTCATAGAACGATTGACCAATTTGGTGATTTATAAGCTCAGAAAAGCTTTTTACATGACTGTAGCTAATTCTCATCGAACAGTTGATCGATTCAGTGATTTGTAAGCTCAGAATGACTTGTTACATGATTGTAGCTAATTTTTATTGAACGATTGACCGATTCGATGATTTGTAACTATAGAATAGCTTGTTACATGATTCTAGCTGATTCTCATTAAGTGGTTGATACATTTATTGATTTGTAAGCTCAGAATGGCTTGTTACGTGATTATAGCTAATTCTCCTTAAATGGTTGACCGATTCGGTGATTTGTATGCTTAGAATGTTTTGTTACATGATTGTAATTGATTCTTATCGAACGATTGACCGATTTAGTGATTTGTAAGCTTAGAATTACTTGTTACCTGATTGTAGCTGATTCTCATCGAACGGTTGACTGACTCAGTGATTTTTAATCTCAGAATGGCTTTTTACATCATTGTAACTGATTCTCATCGAACATTTGATAGATTCGGTGATTTGTAAACTCGAAATGTCTTGTTATGTGATTGTAGCTAATTTTCATCGAGCGGTAGACCAATTCAAGAATTTTTAAGCTCAAAATGGCTTTCTACGTGATAGTAACTGATTCTCATCGAATAGTTCACTGATTCGATGATTTGTAATCTCATAATGGCTTGTGACATGATTGTAGCTGATTTTCATCGAACAGTTGACTGATTCGGTGATTCGTAAACTCAGAATGGTTTGTTACTTGATTGTAATTATTTCTCATGTAACAATGGACTGATTCAATGATTTGTAAGCTCAGAATGACATTTAACATGTTTGTAGTTGATTCTCATCCAATCGCTAGTCGATTCGGTGATTTGTAAGCTCAGAATGGCTTCTTACATGATTGTAAATTATTCTCACTGAATCATTGATCCATTCAGTGATTTGTAAGCTAAGAATAGCTTGTTACATGAATGTAGCTGATTCTCATCAAACAGTTGACCGATTCGGTGATTTGTAATCTCAAAAGTGCTTGTTATGTGGTTGTAGTTGATTCTCATCGAAGGGTTGAACAATTCAGTTATTTGTAAGCTAAGAATGGTTTTTTACATGATTATAGCTGCTCATAATTGCTTTTTACATGATTGTAACTTATTCTCATCGAATGATTGACCGATTCCATAATTTGTAAGCTCAGAATGGCTTATTACATGATTTTACCTGACTCTCATCGAACGGTTGACCTATTCAGTGATTTGTAAGCTTAGAATAACTTTTTACATGATTGTAGTTGATTCTCATCCAACGGTTGACCGAATGGGTGATTTGTAAGATTAAAATGGCTTGTTATGTCATTTTAATTGATTCTCAATGAACAGTTGATCGATTTGGTGATTTGTAAGCTTAGAATGGCTTGTTACGTGATTGTAGTTGATTCTCATCAAACAGTTGACCAATTCAGTGATCTTTAAGCTCAGAATGGCTTGTTACATGATTGTAGTTGAGTCTCATTGAACGGTTGAGCGATTCAGTGACTTGTAAGCTCAGAATGGCTTGTTACGTCATTGTAGTTGATTCTCATCGAACAGTTGATCAATTCGGTGATTTGTAAGCTCAGAATGGCTTTTTACATGATTGTAGCTAATTCTAATTGAACGGTTGATCAATTTAATGATTTGTAAGCCTAGAATAGCTTATTATTGTAGCTAATTTTCACCGAACGATTGACCGATTCGCTCATATGTAAGCTTAGAATTGCTTGTCATGTAATCTGTAGCTGATTCTCTTCGAACGGTTCATCGATTCGGTCATATGTAAGCTCATAATGGCATGTTACGTGATTGTAGCTAATTCTCAATGAATGGTGGACCGATTCGGTGATTTGTAAGCTCAGAATGTCTTTTTACGTGATTGTAGCGTATTCTCATTGAATGGTTGACCAATTTGGTGATTTATAAGCTCAAAATGGCTTGTTATGAGATTGTAGATGATTCTCATTCAACGGTTGATCGATTCAGTGATTAATAATCTCAGAATGGCTTGTTACATTATTGTACTTGATTCTGAGTAAACGGTCGACCGATTCGGTGATTTGTAAGCTCAGAATGGCTTGTTATGTGATTGTAGTTGTTTCTCATCGAACGGTTGATCGATTCAGTAATTTGTAATGTTAGAATCGCTTGTTATGTTGTTGTAGTTGATTCTCACCGAACGGTTCACTGATTCGGTGATTTGTAAACTCATAATGGCTTGTTACAGATTCTAGCTAATTCTCATCACACGATTGACAGATTCAGTGATTTGCAAGCTAATTTGCATCGAACGGTTCACCGATTTAGTGATTTGTAAGCTTAGAATGACTTATTACATGATTGTAGCTAATTCTTATCGTACGGTTGATCGATTCGGTGATTTATAAGCTAGGAATGGCTTGTTATGTCATTGTAGCTGATTCTCATTGAATGGTGGACTGATTTGGTGATTTGTAAGCTAAGAATGGCTTTTTACGTGATTGTAGGTGATTCTCATCGAACGGTTGACTGATTCAGTTATTTGTAACCTCAAAATGGCTTGTTACGTGCTTGTAGTTGACTCTCATTAAGCGGTTGACCGATTCGATAATTTGTAACATCAAAATGGCTTGTTACATGATTGTAACTGATTCTCATCGAACGGTTGACTTATTCGGTGATTTGTAAGTTCAGAATGGCTTTTTACATGATTGTAGCTAATTCCCATCGAACAATTTATCAATTCGGTGATTCGAAAGCCCAGAATGGCTTGTTACCTGATTGTAGCTATTTCTCATAGAACAGTTGACCGATTCGGTGATTTGTAACCTCAGAATGGCTTCTTACGTGATTGTGGCTGATTCTCATGAAGTGGCTGATCGATTCAGTGATTTGTAAGCTCAGAATGGTTTGTTATGTGATTGCAGCTGATTGTCACCTAACGGTTGATCGATTCGATGATTTAAAAGGTCGAAATGGCTTGTTACATGATTGTAGTTGATTCTCATCGAACGGATGATCGATTCGGTGATTTGTAAGCTCAGAATGATTTGTTACGTGATTGTCGCTGATTCTCATCAAATCGTTGATTGATTCGGTAATTTGTAAGCTAAAAATGGCTTGTTACAAGATTGTAGCTAATTCTCATCGAACGGTTGACCGATTTACTAAATTGTAAGCTTAGAATGGCTTGTAGATTGTAACTAATTCTCTTCGAACGATTCACTGATTCGATCATATGTAAGCTCATAATGGCTTGTTAAGTGATTGTAGCTGATTCTCAACGAACGATGGACCAATTCATTGATTTGTAAGCTCAGAATGTCTTTTTATGTGATTGTAGCTGATTCTCATTGAACGGTTGACCTATTTGGTGATTTGTAAGCTCAGAATGACTTGTCACAGGATTGTAGCTGATTCTCATCGAACGATTCACCGATTCGGTGATTTGTAAGCTCAGAATGGCTTGTTACGTGATTGTAGCTAATTCTTATCAAATGGTTGACCAATTTGGTGATTTGTATGCTCATAATGGCTTGTTACGTGATTGTAGCTGATTCTCATCAAACGGTTGATCGATTCATTGATTTGTAAGCTTAGAATAGCTTGTTACATGATTGTAGCTAAGTCTCATCGAATGGTTTACCGATTCGGTGATTTGTAATCTGAGAATGGCTTGTTACGTGATTGTAGTTGATTGTCATCAAATAATTGACCAATTCGATAATTTTTAAGCTCAGAATGGCTTGTTACGTGATTGTAGCTGATTCTCATCAAACAGTTGACCTATTCGATGATTTTTAAGTTCATAACGGCTTGTTACATGATTGTAGTTGATTCTCATTGAACGGTTGACCGATTCAGTGATTTATCAGCTCAGAATGGCTTGTTACGTCATTGTTGCTGATTCTCATCGAACAGTTGACCGATTCGGTAATTTCTAAGCTTATAATGGCTTTTTAAATAATTGTAGCTAATTCTCATCAAACAGTTGATCGATTTGGTGATTTGTAAGCCCAGAATGGCTTGTTACGTAGGTAATTCTCATCGAACGGTTGTGGATTCAGTGATTTGTAACCTCAGAATGGCCTGTTACATGATTGTAGTTGATTCTCATTAAGTGGTTGACCGATTTGGTGATTTGTAAGCTTAGAATGGCTTGTTACATGATTGTAGCTAATTCTCATCAAACGGTTGATTGATTCAATGATTGTAAGCTCAGAATGGCTTGTTACCTGATTATAGTTGATTCTCATCGAATGGTTGACCGATTCAGTGATTTGTGACCTTAGAATGGCTTGTAACATGATTGTAGTAGATTTTATTAAAGCGGTTGACTGATTTGATGATTTGTAAGCTCAGAATGGCTTTTTACATGATTGTAGCTGATTCTCACTGAACATTTGCCCGATTTGGTGATTTGTCACTCAGAATGGCTTGTTACACGATTGTAATTGATTCTCATCGAACGGTTGACCGATTCAGTAATTTATAAACTAAGAATGGCTTGTTACATGATTGTAGCTGATTCTCATCAAACAGTTGACCGATTCAATGATTTGTAAGCTTAAAATGGCTTGTTAGGTGATTGTAGTTGATTCTCATGGAACAATTGACCGATTCGATGAATTGTAAGCTTAGAATGGCTTGTGACTTGATTGTAGCTGATTCTCTTCAAACGGTTCACCGGTTCGGTCATATGTAAGCTCATAATGGCATGTTACATGATTGTAGCTGATTCTCAGTGAACAGTGGACCAATTCGGTGATTTGTAGGCTCAGAATGTCTTTTTACGTGATCGTATATGATTCTCATTGAACGGTTGACCATATCTATGATTTATAACTTCAAGCCTACTCATCCGGATCGAGGGGAACAAGTTCATAAGCATAATCGACTGCTTAGGGAGTATATGAAACAACTAGCTTTGCTACTTATGCCGGTGCCAGAGGTAGTGGTGGATAAGTGCTGGATCGATTGCCCTATATTCTAAAGGGGCGACAGAAAGGTCGAACCGCTACAACCATATTCTCCCACCCCCCCGACTCTAATACCACTCCGTATTGAATGTTACGACTATGGGGTAATCGGCTTGTTATGAGATTGTAAATGATTATCATTGAATGGTTGACTGATTCAGGGATTTATAATCTCATAATTGCTTGTTACATGATTGTACTTGATTCTGATCAAACGATTGACCGATTTGGTGATTTGTAAGCTCAGAATGACTTGTTATGTGATTGTAGTTGATTCTCATCAAACGGTTGACTGATTCGATAATTTGTAATGTCAGAATGGCTTGTTATGTGATTGTAGTTGATTCTCACCGAACGGTTCACCGATTTGGTGATTTGTAAGCTCATAATGGCTCTTGTTATGTTATTCTAGCTGAGACTCATGACACGGTTGACAGATTTGGTAATTTGTAAGCTCAAAATGGCTTGTTACATGATTGTAGTTGATTGTCATCAAAAGATTGACTGATTTAGTGATTTGTAAGATTAGAATGACTTGTTATTTGATTGTAGCTAATTCTCATCGAACGGTTTACCGATTCGGTGATTTGTAAGCTCAGAATGCCTCGCTATATGATTATAGCTGATTCTCATCGAACGGTTGACCAATTTGGTAATTTGTTAGCTAAAAATAGCTTGTTATGTGATTGTAGCTGATTGTGATCAAATGATTGACCGATTCGATGATTTATATGCTTAGAATGTCTTTTTACCTGATTATAGCTGATTCTCATTAAACAGTTGACCAATTCGGTGATTTATTCAGAATGGCTATGAGATTGTAGATGATTCTCATTGAACGGTTGATCGATTCAATGATTTATAATCTTAGAATGACTTGTTACATGATTATACTTGATTCTGATCAAACGGTTAATCGATTTAGTTATTTGTAAGCTCAAAATGGCTTGTTACGTGATTGTAGCTGATTCTCATCAAACGGTTGACCGATTCAGTAATTTGTAATGTCAAAATGGCTTGTTATGTCATTGTAGCTGATTTTTCATTGAATGGTTGACCTATTTGGTGATTTAGAAACTCAGAATGGCTTGTTACATGATTGTAGCTGATTCTAATCAAATGGTTGACCGATTCAATGATTTGTAAGCTCACAATAGCTTGTTAATATATTGTAGCTAATTGTCATCGAATGGTTGACTGACAATTCACTGAATCGGTGAATGATTTGATAAGAATCAGCTAAATCATGTAAAAAGCTATTCTAATCTTACAAATCACCAAATCAGTGAACCGTTCAATGAGAATCAGCTACAATCATGTAACAAGCCATTTTGAGCTTACAAATCACTGAATCGATCGACCGTTCAATTAGAATTAGCTACAATCATGTAACAAAGTCATTCTAAGCTTACAAAGCATTGAATCGGTCAACCGTTCGATGATAATTATGTACAATTACGTAACAAGTCATTCTGAGCTTACAAATTCATTGAATCGGTCAACCATTTGATGAGAATTAATTAAAATCATGTAACAAGCCATTCTGAGCTTACAAATCACTGAATCGGTCAACTATTTTATGAGAATCAGCTATAATCACGTAACAAGCCATTCTGACCTTACAAAACACTGAATCGGTCAACCGTTCAATGAGAATCAGCTAGAATCATGTAACAAGCCGTTATGAGTTTAAAAATCACTGAATCGGTCAACTGTTCGATGAGAATCACCTACAATCACGTAACAAGCCATTCTGAGCTTACAAATTATTGAATCGGTCAATCCTTCAAATGGCTTTTTACATGATTGTAGCTAACTCTCATTGAACGGTTGACCAATTTTGTGGTTTGTAAGCTCATAATGGCTTGCTACATGATTGTGGCTAATTTTTATCGAACGGTTGACCGATTTAGTGATTTGTAAGCTAATAATGGCTTGTTATGTGATTGTAGTTGATTGTTGTCAACAATTGATCGATTCGGTGATTTGTAAGATTAGAATGGCTTGTTATGTGATTGTAGCTGATTCTCATCAAACGGTTGATCGATTTGGTGATTTGTAAGTTTAGAATTGCTTGTTATGTGATTATAATTGATTCTCATGAAATGGTTGACCGATTCGATGATTTGTAAACTTAGAATGGCTTCTTACGTAATTGTACTTGATTCTCATCAAATGGTTGACTGATTCACTAATTTGTAAGCTCAAAATGGCTTGTTACGTAATTGCACTTGATTCTCATCGAATGGTTGATCGATTCGATGATTTCTAAGTTCAGAATGCCTTGTTACATGATTGTAGCTGATGCTCATCGAACGGTGGACCGATTTGGTATTTGTAAGCTAAGAATGGTTTTTTACATGATTGTAGCTAATTCTCATCGAACGGTTCACCGATTCGGTGATTTATATGCCCAGAATGGCTTGTTACATGATTGTAGCTGATTCTCATCGAACGGTTCACCGATTCAGTGATATGCTCAAAATTGCTTGTTATGTGATTGTAGCTTATTCTGATCGAACAGTTGACCGTTTTGATGATTTGTAAGCTCAAAATAATTTGTTACGTGATTGTAGCTGATTCTCATAAAATGGTTGATTGATTTGGTGATTTGTAAGCTCAGAATGACTTTTTATTTAATTGTAGCTGATTCTCATCGAACAGTTGACCGATTCGATGATTTCTAAAATCAAAATGACTTGTTACGTACTTGTAGCTGATTCTCATTGAACGGTTCAATGATTGGGTGATTTATAAGCTCATAATGGCTTGTTACATGATCTTAGCTGATTCTAATCGAACGGTGGACCGATTCGGTGATTTGCAAGCTAAGAATGGCTTTTTACGTGATTGTAGCTATTTCTCATCCAATGGTGGACTGATTCATTGATTTATAAGCTCAGAATGGCTTATTACATGATTGTAGCTGACTCTCATCGAACGGTTGCCGATTCAATGATTTGTGAGTCTGAATGGCTTGCTACGTAATTGTAACTGATTCTCATCAAACGATTGATAGATTCTATGATTCGTAAGCTCAAAATGGCTTGTTAGATGATTGTAGTTGATTCTCATCGAATAGTTGATCGATTTGGTGATTTGTAAGCTTAGAATGGCTTGTTACATGATTGTAGCTAATTCTCATTGAACGGTTGACTGATTCGGTGCTTTGTAAGCTCATAATGACTTGTTACATAATTGTAGCTAATTCTCATCAAATAGTGGACCGATTCAGTGATAAGCTTAGAATGGCTTTTTATGTGATTGTAGCTGATTCCCATCGAATGGTTGACCGATTTGATGATTTATAAGCTCAAAATGATTTGTTACGTGATTGTAGCTGATTCTCATCGAACGGTTGAATAATTCAGTGATTTATATGCTCAGAATGGCTTGTTATATGATTGTAGCATATTCTCATCGAATGGTTGACTGATTCAATTATTGGTAAGCTCAGAATGACTTGCTAAGTGATTGTTGCTAATTCTCATCGAATGGTTGACCGATTCAGTGACTTGTAAGCTCATAATAGCTTGTTACTTGATTGTAGCTGATTCTCATCGAATGATTTACCAATTCAGTGATTGGTAAGCTCAGAATGGCTTGTTACATGATTCTATCTCATTGTCATCGCACGATTAACCGATTCGATAATTTGTAAGCTCAAAATAGCTTGTCATGTGATTGTAGCTGATTCGCATCAAACAGATGACCTATTTGATAGTTTGTAAGCTCAGAATCACTAGTTACGTGATTGTAGATGATTCTCATCGAACGGTTGACCGATTCGGTGATTTGTAAGCTCAGAATGACTTGTTACGTGATTGTAGTTGATTCTCATCAAATGGTTGACCGATTTGATGATTTGTAAGCTCAGAATAGCTTGTTACATGATTGTAGCTAATTCTCATCAATTGGTTGACCGATTCGATGATTTCTAAGCTATAATGGCTTGTTATGTATTTGTAGCTAATTCTTATCGAATGGTTCACCGATTCGATGATTTGTAAGCTCATAATGGCTTGTTACATGATTGTAGCTGATTCTCATCGAACGGTGTACCGATTCGGTGATTTGTAAGCTAAGAATGACTTTTTATGTGATTGTAGTTGTTTCTCATCCAACGGTTGACCAATTCATTGATTTGTAAGTTCATAATGGCTTGTTATGTGATTGTAGCTCAGAATGGCTTGCTATGAGATTGTAGATGATTCTAATTGAACGATTGACAGATTCGGTGATTTATAATCTTAGAATGGCTTGTTAAATGATTGTACCTAATTTTGATAAAATAGTTGATCGATTCGATGGTTTGTAAGCTCAGAATGGTTTGTTACGTGATTGTCGCTGATTCTCATCGAACAGTTGACCAATTTGGTAATTTTACATGTCAGAATGGCTTGTCATGTGATTGTAGTTGATTCTCACCGAACGGTTCACTGATTTGGTGATATGTAAGCTCATAATAGCTTGTAACGTGATTTTAGTTGATTCTCATCATACGGTTGACCGATTCGGTAGTTTGTAAGCTCAAAGTTACTTGTCACATGATTGTAGCTGATTTGCATTGAACGGTTCACCAATTCAGTGATTTGTAAGCTCAGAATGGCTTATTTCATGATTGTCATTGATTCTCATCGAACGATTGACCAATTCAGTAATTTGTCATGTTAGAATGGCTTGTTATGTGATTGTAGTTGATTCTCACCTAACAGTTCATTGATTCGGTGATCTGTAAGCTCATAATAGCTTGTTACATGATTCTAGATGATTCTAATCATATGGTTGACCGATTCGGTAATTTGTAAGCTAAGAATGGCTTGTCACGTGATTGTAGCTGATTTGCATCGAACGGTTCACCGATTCAATCATTTGTAAGCTCAGAATGGCTTGTTACATGATTGTAGTTGATTATCATCGCACAGTTGATCGATTCGGTGATTTATAAGTTCAGAATGACTTGTTACGTGATTGTAGCTTATTCTCATTGCGTAGTTGTGTGATTTGGTAATTTGTAAGCTCAGAATGGCTTATTATGTCATTCTAGCTGATTCTCATTGAACAGTTGACCAGCTCGGTGATTTAGAAGCTCAGAATGGCTTGTTACATGATTTGGTGATTTTTAACCTCAAAATGACTTGTTACGTGATTGTAGATGATTGTCATCAAATGATTGACCGATTTGGTGATTTCTAAGATAAGAATGGCTTCTTACGTGATTGTATTTGATTCGCATCGAATGATTGACCGATTCAGTGATTTGTAAGCTCAGAATGGCTTGTTAAGTGATTATAATTGATTCTCATAAAATGGTTGACCGATTCAGTGATTTGTAAGCTCAAAATAGCTTGTTACATGATTGTAGTTGATTCTCATCAAATGGTTGATCAATTCAGTTATTTGTAACCTCATAATGGCTTGTTACATGATTGTAGCTGGTTCTCATTGAATAGTTGACCGATTCTTTGATTTATATACTCAGAATGGTTGTTATGTTATTGTAGCTTATTCTCATCGAACGGTTGACTGATTCGATGATTTGTAAGCTCAGAATGGCTTGTTACGTGATTATTGCTGATTATCATCAAATGGTTGACCGATTCAGTGATTTGTAAGCTCAGAATGGCCTTTTACATGATTGTAGTTGATTCTCATCGAATGGTTGACCAATTCGATGATTTGTAAGCTCAGAATGGCTTGTCACATGATTGTAGTTGATTCAAATTGAATTATTGACCTATTCGGTGATTTGTAAGCTCAGAATGGCTTGTTACGTGATTGTATTTAATTCACATCGAATGATTCACCAATTCGGTGATTTGTAAGCTCAGAATGGCTTGTTACATCATTGTAGCTGATTTTTATCAAATGGTTGACCGATTTGGTGATTTGTATGCTCAGAATGACTTATTACATGATTGTAGCTAATTCTCATCGAACGGTTGACCGATTCATTGATTTGTAACCTCAAAATGACTTGTTACGTGATTGTAGCCGATTCTCATCAAACGGTTGACCGATTCGGTGATTTGTAAGTTTAGAATGGCTTATTACGTGATTGGAGTTGCTTCTCATCAAATAGTTGACTGATTTGGTGATTTTTAAACTCATAATGGCTTGTTACATGATTGTAGTTGATTCTCATTGAACGGTTGACCAACTCGATGATTTGTACGGTTAGAATAGCTTGTTACATGATTGTAGCTAATTCTCATCAAACGATTGACCGATTTGGTGATTTTCAAACTTAGAAGGGATTTTTACATGATTGTAGCTAATTTTCATCGAACGGTTGATCGATTCGGTGATTGTAAGCCCAGAATGGCTTGTTACTTGATTGTAGATGATTCTCATCAAATGGTTGACCGATTCGGTGATTTGTGACCTCAGAATGACTTGTTATATGATTGTAGCAGATTCTCATGAAGCGGTTGACCAATTCAATAATTTGTAAGCTCAAAATAGTTTGTTACGAGATTGTAGCTGAGTCTCACAAAATGGTTGATCGATTCGGTGATTTGTAAGCTCAGAATGGCTTATTACGTGATTGTAGTTGATTCTCATCCAAATGTTAACCGAATGGGTGATTTGTAAGCTCATAATGGCTTGTTACATGATTGTAATTGAATTTCAACGAACAGTTGACTGATTTGGTGATTTGTAAGCTCAAATGGCTTATTACGTGATTGTAGCTGATTCTTATCGAATTGTTTACCAATACATTAATTTGTAAGCTAGGAATGACTTTTTATGTGATTGTAGTTGATTCTTATCGAACGGTTGACCGATTCGGTGATTTCTAAGCTCAGAATGGCTTGTTACATGATTATAATTGATTCTTATTAAATGGTTGACCGATTCAGTGATTTATAAGCTCAGAATGGTTTGTTACGTGATTGTAGCTAATTCTCATCAAATAGTTGACTAATTCAGTGATTTGTAAGCTCAAAATAGCTTGTTACATGATTGCTCCTGATTCTCATCGAATGGTTGACCGATTCGATGATTTTTAAGTTCAGAATGGCTTGTTACATGATTGTAGCTAATTCTCATCGAATAGTGGACTGATTTTGTGATTTGTAAGCTCAGAATGACTTTTTACGTGATTATAGCTAGTTCTCATCTAACGATTGATCAATCTAATGATTTGTAAACTCAGAATGGTTTGTTACATGATTCTAGCTGATTCTCATCAAACGATTGACCGATTCGGTGATTTTTAAGCTCATAATGGCTTGTTACGTTATTGTAGTTGATTCTCATAGAACAGTTGACCGATTTGGTGATTTTTTAGCTCAGAATGGCTTTTTACATGATTATAGCTAATTCTCATCGAATAGTTGATCGATTTAGTGATTTGTAAGCTCAAAATGGCTTGTTACATGATTGTAGTTAATTATCATCGAACGGTAGACTGATTCAGTGATTTGTAAGTTGAAAATAGCTTGTTACATGATTCTAGCTGATTGTCATCGAACGGTTGACCGATTCAATGATTTGTAAGCTCAAAATGGCTTGTTACTTGATTGTACCTAATTCTCATTGAATAGTGGACCGATTCAATGATTTGTTAGTTTAGAATGGTTTTTTACATGATTGTAGCTGGTTCTCATCTTACGGTTGATCGATTCGGTGATTTGTAAGCTCAGAATGGCTTGTTATGTGATTGTAGCTGATTCTCATTAACAGATTCGATGATTTGTAAGCTTAGAATGGTTTGTTACATGATTATAATTCATTCTCCTCAAATGATTGACCGATTTGGTGACTTGTAAGCTTAGAATGGATTGTTATATGATTGTAGCTGATTCTCATCAAACGGTTGACCGATTCGGTGATTTGTAAGCTTGAAATGCCTTGTACGTGATTTTAGCTCACTCTCATCGAATGATTGACCGATTCAATAATTTGTAAGTTTATAATAGCTTATTACGTGATTGTAGCTGATTCTCATCGAATGGCTGACCAATTCGATGATTTGTAAGCTCAAAATGGCTTGTTACGTGATTGTAGCTGATTCTCATTGAATGGTTCATTGATTCGATGATTTGTAAGCCCATAATGGCTTGTTATGTGATTGTAGTTGATTCTCATCAAACAATGCACCGATTCAATGATCTATAAGCTTAGAATGACTTTTTATATAATTGTAGCTAATTTTCATCAAACGGTTGACTGATTCGATGATTTATAACATCAAAATGACTTGTTACATGATTGTAGCTCATTCTCATTGAACAATTGATTGATTTGGTGATTTATATGCTTAGAATGACTTGTTACATGATTGTAGATTATTCTCATTGAACGGTTGACCAATTTGGTGATTTGTAAGCTTAGAATAGTTTGTTACATAATTGTAGCTAATTCTCATCGAACGGTTGACTAATTCAGTGATTTGTAAGCTCAGAATGGCATGTTATGTGATACTAGCTGATTGTCATCGCACGGTTGACCGATTCAGTGATTTGTAAGTTCAGAATGACTTGTTACGTGATTGTAGCTAATTCTAATCAAACAATTAACTGATTCGATGATTTGTAATGTCATAATGGCTTGTTACCTAATTGTAATTATTTCTCATGTAACGGTTGACCAATTTGGTGATTTGCAAGCTCAGAATGGCTTGTTACATGATTGTAGCTTATTCTCATCAAACAATTGATCGATTCGGTGATTTGTAAGCTCAGAATGGCTTGTTACATGATTGTAGCTTATTCTCATCAAACAATTGATCGATTCGGTGATTTGTAAGCTCAGAATGGCTTGTTACATGATTGTACTTGATTCTCATCAAATGGTTGACCAATTCGATGATTTGTAAGCTAAGAATACCTTATTACATGATTGTAGCTGATTGTCATCGAACGGTTGACTGATTCAATGATTTGTAAGCTCATAAGTGCTTGTTACATGATTGTAGCTTATTCTCATCAAAGGGTTGACCAATTCAGTGATTTGTAAGCTAAGAATGATTTGTTACGTGATTATAGCTACGTCTTATCGAATGGTTGATTGATTCGGTGATTTGTAAGCTTAGAATGACTTGTTACATGATTGTAGTTGATTCTCATCGAACAGTTGATCGATTTGATTATTTGTAAGCTCAGAATTACTTTTTACATGATCGTAACTTATTCTCATCAAACGGTTGACTGATTCCATAATTTGTAAGCTTAGAACGACTTATTACGTGATAGTAGCTTACTCTCATCGAATGGTTGACCTATTCAGAGATTTGTAAGCTCAGAATGGCTTGTTACGTGATTGTAGCTAATTCTCATCTAATGGTTGATGGGATGAGTGATTTGTAAGCTTAAAAGGGCTTGTTATGTGATTGTAATTGATTCTCAATGAACAGTTGACCGATTTGGTAATTTGTAAGCTCAGAATGGCTTGTTACGTGATTCAGTGATTTGTAAGCTCATAATGGTTGGTTACATGATTGTAGCTGATTCTCATCGAACGGTTGATCGATTTGGTGATTTGTAAGCTTAGAATAGCTTTTTATGTGATTGTAGTTGATTCTCATGGAACGGTTGGCTGATTTGGTGATTTGTAAGCTCAAAATGAGTTGTTACATTATTGTAGTTAATTCTTATCCAACTGTTGACCTATTCGATGATTTGTACGTTCAGAATGACTTGTTACATGATTGTAATTGATTCTCATCGAATGGTTGATCGATTCGGTGATTTGTAATCTCAAAATTATTTGTTACATGATAGTAGTTTATTCTCACTGAATAGTGGACCGATTCAGTGATTCATAAGCTCATAATGTCTATTTTTGTGATTCAAGCTAATTCTCATCGAATGGTTGACTGATTCAGTGATTTGTACGCTTCAGGAATGACTTGTTACAAGAATGTAGCTGATTCTCATTGAAAGGTTGACCGATTCGGTGATTTGTATGCTCAAAATGGTTTGTTATGTGATTGTAGCTTATTGTCATCAAGCAGTTCACTGATTTGGTGATTTGTAAGCTAAGAATGGCTTGTTATGTGATTGTAGCCAATTCTCTTCAAACGGTTGACCGATTTGCTGATTTTTAAGCTCAGAATGGCTTGTTACATGATTGTAGCTGATTCTCATCAAACAATGGACCGATTCAATGATTTGTAAGCTCAGAATGTCTTGTTACATGATTCTAGATGATTCTCATCGAACGGTTGACTGATTTCATGATTTGCAACCTAAGAATGCCTTGTTACATGATTGTAGCTGATTTTCATCAAACAGTTGACCGATTCGATGATTTGTAAGCTTAGAATGACTTGTTATGTCGTTGTAGCTGATTCTCATCAAACGGTTGACTGATTCAGTTATTTGTAAATTCAAAATAGCTTGTTACGTGATTGTAGCTGATTCTGATCTAACAGTTTATCAATTCAATGATTTGTAAGTGCAGAATGGCTTGTTATGTGATTGTAGTTGATTCTCATCGAACAATAGACCAATTCGGTGATTTGTAAACTTAGAATGGCTTGTTACATGATTGTAGCTGATTCTCATCAAATAGTTGACCTCTTCGATAATTTGTAAGCTCAGAATGGCTTGTTACATGATTGTAGCTGATTCTCATTGAATGGTGAACTGATTCGGTGATTTGTAAGCTTAGAATGGCTTTTTACATGATTGTACTGATTCTCATTAGATGGTTGAACGATTTGGTAATTTGTAAGCTCAGAGTGGCTTGCTACATTACTGTAGCTAATTCTCATCGAATAATGGACCGATTCGATAATTTGTAACCTCAAAATAGCTTGTTATGTGATTGGAGCTGATTCTCATCTAACGGTTGACCGATTCGGTGATTTGTAAGCTCAAAATGACTTGTTACATGATTCTCGCCGATTGTCATCAAACGGTTGACTGATTCAGTGATTTGTAAGCTCAGGATGGCTTGTTACGTGATTGTAGCTAATTCTCATCAAACTGTTGACTAATTCAATGATTTGTAAGCTCTGAATAGTTTGTTACGTGATTGTAGCTGATTCTCATCTAACGGTTGACCGATTCACTGATTTGTAAGCTCAGAATGACTTGTTATATGATTGTAGTTGATTCTCATCAAACGGTTGACCAATTCGATGATTTGTAAGTTCAGAATGGCTTGTTACATGATTGTAGCTGATTTTCATCGAACGGTTGATCGATTCAGTGATTTGTAAGCTCAAAATTGCTTGTTACATGATTGTAGTTGATTCTCATCGAATAGTGGACCGATTCAGTGATTTGTAAGCTCATAATGGGTATTTGCATAATTAGAGCTGATTCTAATCGAACGATTGACTGATTCAGTGATTTGTAAACTCAAAATGGCTTGTTACGTGAATGTAGCTAATTCTCATCGAAAGATTTGACCAATTCGATTATTTGTATGCTTAGAATAGTTTGTTATGTGATTGTAGCTTATTATCATCAAGTAGTTGACCGATTCGATAATTTGTAAGCTCTAATAGGCTTGTTACATGATTGTAGA
The DNA here is from genome assembly GCA_027943335.1 of Chamaecyparis obtusa. NCBI lineage: Eukaryota > Viridiplantae > Streptophyta > Pinopsida > Cupressales > Cupressaceae > Chamaecyparis > Chamaecyparis obtusa. The sequence goes on from BSBK01002264.1 coordinate 1,827,501, forward strand.
TTATTCTCATTGAATTGTTGACCGATTCGGTGATATGTAAGCTCAGAATGGCCTATAACATGATTGTAATTGATTCTCATCAAACGGTTCACAGATTCGGTGATTTGTAAGCTTAAAATTACTTGTTACATGATTGTAATTGATTCTCATCGAACGGTTGACCAATTTAGTGATTTTTAAACTCAAAATGATGCAACTGATTCTCATCGAATGGTTGACCGATTTGGTGATTTGTAAGCTTAGAATGACTTGTTACATGATTGTAGGTGATTCTCATCGAATGGTTGCCCGATTCGATGATTTATAAGCTCAGAATTACCTGTTACGTGATTGTAGGTGATTCTCATCGAATGGTTGACCAATTCTATGATTTGTAAGTTCTGAATGGTTTGTTACATGATTGTAATTGATTCTCATCAATGATTGACTGATTTGGTGTTTTGTAAGCTCAAAATAGCTTGTTACATGATTGTAGCTGATTCTCATCAAACGGTTGGCCGATTTGGTGATTTGTAAGCTCAGAATGATTGTTACATGATTGTAGTTGATTCTCATCAAACGGTTAACTGATTGGGTGATTTGTTATCTCAAAATGGCATTTTACGTGATTGTAGTTGATTCTCATCAAATGGTTGGCCAATTTGGTAATTTCTTAGCTCAGAATGACTTGTTACGTGATTATAGCTGATTCTCACTAAATGGTTAACCGATTCAATGATTTGTAAGCTCAGAATGGCCTATCACGTGATTTTAGCTGATTCTCATCGAACGGTTGGCCGATTCGATGATTTCTTAGCTCATAATGGCTTGTTACGTGATTGTAGCTTATTATCATTGAACAGTTGACCGATTCAGTGATTTGTAAGCTCATAATAGTTTTTTACGTGATTATAGCTTATTTTTGTTGAACGGTTGACCGGTTCGGTAATTTTTAAGCTCAGAATTGGTTGTTACATGATTGTATCTGATTCTCATTGAACGGTTGACCGATTCAGATATTTGTAAGCTCGGAATGGCTTGTTACATTATTACAGCTGATTTTCATTGAATGGTTGACCGATTAAGTGATTTAGAAGCTCATAATGGCTTATTATGTGATTGTAGTTGATTCTCATCAAATGGTTGATCGATTCGACCATTTGTAAGCTCAAAATGGCTTGTTAGATTCAGTGATTTGTAAGCTTAGAATGGCTTGTTACGTAATTTTAGCTGATTATCATCAAATGGTTCACCATTTTAGTGATTTATAAGCTCAGAATGGCTTGTTACATGATTGTAACTAATTCTCATCAAACCATTAACCAATTCGGTGATTTATAAGCTCTGAATGACTTTTTACATGATTATAGTTGATTCTAATAAAACGGTTGAACGATTCAGTGATTTGTAAGCTCAGAATGGCTTGTTACATGATTGTAGTTGATTCTCATCAAACAGATGATTGATTCGGTAATTTGTAAGTTTAGAATGGCTTCTTACATGATTGTAGTTGAGTCTCATCGAATTGTTGACCGATTCAATGATTTATAAGCTCAGAATGGCTTGTTACGTTATTGTAGTTGATTCTAATCGAATAGTGGATTGATTCGATGATTTGTTAGCTCAAAATGGCTTGTTACATAATTATAATTGATTCTCATCGAATAGTAGACCGATTTAGTGATTTTTAAGTTTAGAATGGCTTGTTACATGATTGTAGCTGATTCTCATCAGACAGTTGACCGATTCGGTGATTTGTAAACTCAGAATGGCTTGTTAAGTGATTGTAGCTGATTCTCATCAAACGGTTCACTGATTCAGTAATTTGTAAGCTTAGAATGGCTTTTGACATGATTGTATTTGATTCTCATCGAATGATTGATCGATTCAGTGATTTGTAAGCTCAGAATGGCTTGTTACATAATTGTAGCTGATTCTCATCGAAGGGTTGACCCATTTTGTGATTTGTAAACTTAGAATGTCTTGTTACATGATTGTAGCTGATTCTTATCAAACGGTTGACCGATTCAGTGATTTGTAAATTCAGAATAACTTCTTACGTGATTTGTTAGTAAATAGATTTGCACTTCAAAAATACCAACACAAACTGACTCATGATGCCCAAATGAAAGTACAAATACTACTAACAGTTGGATAGGTTATCATTAAATTGATAACTTTCCTCTGAATTAAGAGGTATAGGTCACTCTTAGAAAGATTTACCATGAATTAAACAACTGGATATGTCTTTAACCAGAAGACATGAAGGCCCTAACATTTACCCATCAACATGGGAAAAATGTGATTAACAGATTCCTGGAAATATTTGCCATTCATTCCCAAAGTTTTTCTCTTTTAAAAACTTGATATCTTTATAAACTACGGATTTTAAAGTTTATAAAGATATAACTTAACATATTAAATGATAATTTTACAACTGGCATTTGAATATGTCAAACCAAAAATAAAAACATTGTAATGCTGGGCGGACGAAAATATCTCTGACAGAAAAAATGGGTCTCCATGCGAGGGAATAACTTTTTATTCCATTGTTGGATTGAGCTCATTTTCGGATATGTTTCCAAAATCATAGTTTTATTCAACTTCACCAAGGTGATTGGGCAAATTATATTCGAGTTGAAAGTTACGCATCTCTGAGTGAATCTATATATGACTGTCATAAAATCCGCCTTGCAAAAATAGAGTTTGCAGTCACTTTCACGTCTTTGGTAATAATACCAATCTGCCTAGGCACACATCCATTTTTGCTGCATTGTTTCCAATGGATTTCTAAGTTAAAAAAAAAATACTGGAAAATTCTGTAAATTTATCCCATGAAATTACTTTTTTACACACAGAATTCTCCTTATTTTCCTTCTTTTATCAGTCAACAATGTACAAATCACATATTGATTTTGTAATAAGAGAGAAAGCTGGTCACTTGAATATTTAGAAAGTTCATTTGATCCACTTCTAATCTATATTCTCGAGTGTGATTTATGGGAAAGACCACTAACTGATGTATGTTATAAATTGGGGTGTGACATTTTGACATTTTGTCAAATTGTTTGAGACCATTCTTCACATATGTGCAACTCATTTTCAAATGTGGGAAAAATGATGTTTATGGGATCAATTTGAAAATGTGAATCCTGTTACCCGTGGCCCTGTTAACATTCAGAGCATTGCATTTAAATGCCCTCATAAACCAATAGTGATACTTTCATTGTTATATTGGGGAATCTCATTCATTCTATTGGGATATCATTGCCACCAATAGTTCTAGAATTAAGGTTGATGAAGCCTGAGACCATGCTATTGAACCATCAAAATGTTCTTTAGAAACTTAACTCTAGACTGGTGAACTTGCATTTCAAAATCTGCATTTTGAACTTGAAATCTGACTCTGCACATTGAACTCTAAAATTTGAACTTTAAAATCCTGCACCATGCTTTCAGACTTTGAACTAAGTGAACACAAATCATCACGCCGTTGAACTTTGAACTTTGAACTAAGTAAACACAAATCATCATGCCGTTGAACTTCGAACTTCGAACTGAGAAGGTTCAAAATTCAGGTTCAATATGTCAATAGCATTTGCATGTTGCCTTTGGAATGAAAACTTGAACTCAATCTGAATGCTTGAAAATGAAGCACTGCCCCTTAGTGCATTTACAAAGAAATGAAGCATCATAAAAGGCATGAACTGGCTACCACCCAAGGCTTGTTACAATTTACACCTGACGGTTGAACCCTGAACTTTGAACTAAAATAGTTCAAGATTTGTAGTTCAACGGGATGACTGACTTTGCAAAACATGTCTCTTAGTTCACATAACTTCAAGAAATATTCTAAAATTATGCAACACTTGCATTTAATAGAGTGGGGGCTTGATTTGAAAGTTTAACATAGGGGTGCTAAAAGCATACCAACAACTGGCTTCGACTGGGGATGTGGATGATAAAGACACAAAGAATCCAGCATCTTTGGTAAGAACAGTGTCTAGCCATTGGGCAACGGAGTCAAAGCCGATAATAGGGAGGTGCATGTAGAGGATGGAAGGAGAAAAACACAACAAAACTACTAGCACCACAAAAACTAGCCAAACCAAACTTATTTACATGTATGTACACAGGCAGGAAACTCCCACCACAAGAACTAGGGAAAAAATTACTTACGCTAAACCGTTCATGAGCTACGAAAAGAATGAACCTTTCCAGAATAATGGGATTCATCCACGTGAAGCAACACATACCAGCTGCCATCTGGCAATCAATAGTGAGCAAGAATTTTGCAAGTAAAAACTCACTCCCAAAGAGCCATGTTTCATCATAGATTTCTGGTTGCAATGTGCTGAGACCATATTGAAAGAGCTGATTTGTACCAAGAAAACCAGTGCCTCCCATATGAATGTTAGAAAAACAAGTTAGGCATTTGATTGGACAACATTCTGCAAGAATGCACCTTTTAAAATTTGAATTTGAATTTGTTTGATACTTGTTTTCCAAGGATACATTATCAAGAACATCATCAAAACAAAATGATTCCAGCATGAGATTATAATCAAGCAACACATCTTCATAATCAAACTTGAATATCTCTAATTCAGATTGTGTATGTGATGTCATACCGGAAGCAAAAGAGTTTTCATCATCTTTCTCTTCATAAGATCTCTTATGATTCTTCAATACCTTAGATTGTAAAACCTCTTTATCTTGCATGCAATCAAACTGAAAAGACTCAAAATCTATCTGTAAATCAATATGCAAGATATCTTTTATCTTATCATCACTATAGATTTCTTGTTCTTGCTGCTCCATCATACTAGCATGCTTAAAATTACTTGCTGGAAATGCATTAGAAAATGTAAAGGCCTCAAAATATGAAAAGGACATGCTTTTAGGCAAGCTTGCATACAATATTCCATCATGGAATCTTTGCTCAATGGATGTTAATGATTTTTTTGATACTATAGTATGGTCATACACATTTTTTAACTCATTCTCATGCTCAACATGTAAATAATTTATTCTAGCAACACTAGAAGGATTATTTTCAATCACAGGAGCTTATTGGAAGTCTTGATCATTAAAAATGGTCAAGTTTTTGAAACAAGAAATAGATTGTGTTGGCTGCACTGCTTTCATGACAGGCTTCCTTTGTAAAGGGCTTTTCTTCAGATACACATTTTGATCGCAAAGATAAATTTTAGATTGAGATATATTTGTAGCATATGTATCCAAACACTTTATTCCACTCAAAGTCATACAATCATCTATTTCCACAACTTCCCTTTGAGCATCTTTTAAATTTTGCAATTTCTTTTGCCTCAACAAAAATTTGATCTCAGTTTGCAATGCAACAATAAAAATAGATAACAGATTATTTTCAATTGGTTGACTTGCATGAGGCATTTTACTAACACATCTATTAAATCTGTCAATGAAACTTCTCATAGATTCATTTTCCTCTATTTTGATTTGAACAAAATTTACTAATAATTCAACTATATCAACTGCAGATCCAAATCTATCAAGGAATTTTACCTCTAGATTGTTCCAACAAGTAATGCATCCACTTTGTAAATTCTAGAACCAATCAATAGCTTTACCAATCAAGCTTCCAACAAACAGTCAATTACAATCATGTAACAAGCCATTTTGACCATACAAATCACCGAATCGATCAACCGTTTGATAAGAAAATACAATCATGTAACAAGCCATTTTGAGCTTACAAATCACTGAATATGTCAACTATCAATAAGAATCAGCTACAATCACCTAACAAGCCATTCTGAGCTTATAAATCACTGAATCGGTTAACCGTTCAATGAAAATTAGCTACAATCACGTAACAAGCTAGTTTAAGCTTACAAATCACTGAATCGATCAATCGTTCGATGAGAATCAGCTACAACCAAGTAATAATCCATTCTAAGCTTACAAATAACTAAATCGGTCAACCGTTCGGCAAGAATCAACTACAATCACACAACAAGCCATTCTGAGCTTACAATTCACTGAATCGGTCAACCATTCGATGTGCATACACTATAATCACGTAAAAAGCCATTCTGAGCTTACAAATCATCGAATCGGTTAATCGTTCAATAAGAATGACCTACAATCATGTAACAAGTCATTCTAAGCTTAGAAATCAGCGAATCGGTCAACAATTTGATGAGAATTAGCTACAATTACGTAACAAGTCATTTTGACCTTACAAATCATGAAATCGATCAACTGTTCAATGATAATCAATAACAATCATGTAACACTGAGCTTAGAAATTATCGAATTGGTCAACCGTTTGATGAGAATCAACTATAATCATGTAACAAGCCATTCTGAGCTTACAAATCATCAAATCGGTAAACTGTTCGATGAGAATCAATGACCATCACGTAACAAGCCATTCTGAGATTACAAATCACCAAATTGGTCAACCGTTCGATGAGAATCAGCTACAAGCACGTAACAAGCCATTTCAAGTTTAAAAATCATCGAATCAGTCCACCATTCGATGAGAATCAATTACAATAGAGTAACAGGCTATTCTGAGCTTATAAATCATCAAATTGGTCAATAGTTCAATGAGAATCAACTACAGCCATGAAACAAGCTATTCAAAGTTTATAAATCACCGAATCAGTCATTCTTTCGATGAGAATCAGCTACAATGACATAACAAGCCATTCTGAGGTAACAAGTCACAATGACGTAACAAGCTATTTGTTCGATGAGAATCAGCTACAATCACATAACAAGCAATTCTGAGCTTACAAATCACTGAATTAGGCAACCGTTCGATGAGAATCACCTACAATCACGTAACAACCCATTCTAAGCTTACAAATCACCAAATCGGTCAACCATTCGATGAGAATCAGCTACATCCATGAAACAAGCCATTCTGAGTTTACAAATCACTGAATCGGTCAACCGTTCAATGAGAATCAATTACAATCATGTAACAAGCAATTTTGAGCTTACAAATCAATTACAATCTTGTAACAAGCCATTCTTCACTTACAAATCATTGAATCGATCAATCGTTTGATTCGAATCAGCTACAATCATGTAAGAAGCTATTCTGAGCTTACAAATTACTGAATCGGTTAAACATTTGATGAAAATTAGCTACAATCACATGACAAGCCATTCTAAGCTTACATATCACTAAATCGGTAAACCATTCGATGAGACTTAGCAACAATCACAAAACAAGACATTTTGAGCTTACAAATGATTGAATCAGTCATCTGTTCAATGAGAATCAGCTACAATCATGTAACAAGCTATTTTGAGCTTACAAATCACCGAATCGGTCAACCGTTTGATGAGAATCAACTACGATCACGTAACAAGCCATTCTGAGCTTAGAAATAACTGAATCGGTCAATCATTTGATAAAAATCAGCTACAATAATGTAACAAGGCATTCTGAGCTTACAAATCACTGACTCAGAGAATCGTTCGATGAGAATAAGCTACAATCATATAACAAGCCATTTTGAGCTTACAAAATATCGAATCGGTCAACCTCTCGATGACTCTCAGCTAGAATCAGGTAACAAGCCATTCTGAGCTTACAAATTATGGAATCGGTCAACCATTCGATGAGAATCAACTACAATCACGTAACAAAACTATTCTGAGCTTACAAATCACTAAATTGGTCAACCATTTGATGAGAATCAGCTACAATCACGTAACAAGCTATTCTGAGCTTACAAATCACTGAATCGATCAATCATTCGGTAAGAATCAGGTGTAATCATGTAACAAGGCATTCTGAACTTACAAATCACTGAATCGATCAATTATTTGATGAGAATCAATTACAATCATGTAACAAGCCATTCTAAGCTTACTAATTATCGAATTGGTCAACTGTTCGATGAGAATGAGATATAATCACGTAACAAGCCATTATGAGCTTATAAATCATCAAATCAATCAATTGTTCGATGAGTTTCAACTATAATCACGTAACAAGCCATTCTGAGTTTACAAATCATGGAATCGGTCAACTATTCGATGAGAATCAGCTTCAATCACATAACAAGCCATTTTGAGCTTACAAATCATGGAATCGATCAACTGTTTGATGAGAATTAGCTACAATCACGTGACAAGCCATTCTGGTCTTACAGTTCATCGAATTGGTCAACCATTCGATGAGAATCAGCTACAATCATGTAAAAAGCAATTCTAATCTTACAAATCACCGAATCGTTCAACCATTCGATAAGAATCAATTACAATCACATAATAAGCTATTCTGAGCTTACAAATTACTAAATCAGTCAACCATTCAAAGAAAATCAATTACAATCACATAACAAACCATTCTGAGCTTACAAATCACTGAATCGATGAACTATTCAGTTAGAATAAGTTACAATCGCATAACAAGCCATTCTGAGCTTGCAAATCACCGAATCGGTCAATCGTTTGATGAGAATAAATTACAATCACTTAAACAAGCCATTATGAGCTTACAAATCACCAAATTGGTGAACGGTTCGATGAGACTCAGCTACAATCACGTAACCAGCCATTTGGAGCTTACAAATCATCGAATCAGTCAACCATTCGATGAGAATCAGCTACAATCATGTGACAAGCCATTCTGAGCTAACAAATCACCAAATCGATCAACCATTCGATGAAAATCATCTACAATGACGTAATAATCGATTCTCAGCTTACAAATCACCAAATTGGTCAACCGTTCGATGAGAATCAGCTACAATCATCTAACGAGCCATTTTGAGAATATAAATCACCGAATCAGTCAACCGTTCGATAAGAATAAGCTACAATAATGCAACAAGCCATTTTGAGCTTACTAATCACCGAATTGGTCAACTGTTCGATGAGAATCAATTACTATCAATTAACAAATCCATTATGAGCTAACAAATCACCAAATCGGTCAACCTTTTGATGAGAATCACTTACATTCACGTGAAAAACCATTATGATCTTACAAATCATCGAAACGGTCAATCGTTCGATGAGAATCAGCTACAATCATGTAACAAGCCATTCTGACCTTACAAATCACCAAATCGGTCAACCGTTCAATGAGAATCAGCTACAATCACGTAACAAGCTATTTTGACCTTACAAATCATCGAATCGGTCGACCATTCAATCAAAATCAACTACAATCACGTAACAAGCCATTCTGAGCTTACAAATCATCGAATTGGTCAACCATTTGATGAGAATCAACTACAATCACGTAACAATCCATTTTGAGCATACAAATTCTTGAATCAGTCAACCATTTGATGAGAATCAACTACAATCACGTAACAAGCCATTCTGAGCTTACAAATCATCGAATCGGTCAATCGTTCAATCAAAATGAACTACAATCATGTAACAAGTCATTCTAAGCTTACAAATCACCGAATCAGTCAACCATTTGATTATAATCAACTACAATCATGTAACAATCCATTTTGAGCTTACAAATCATCGAATCGATCAACCGTTCGATAATAATCAACTACAATGACATAACAAGTCATTCTAAGCTTACAAATCATGCAATCGGTCAATTGTTTAATGAAAATCAACTATAATCACATAACAAGCCATTCTGTGCTTAGAAATCACTGAATCGGTCAACCGTTTGATCAAAATTAGCTACAATCACGTAACAAACTATTTTGAGCTTACAAATCACCAAATCGATCAACCATTTGATGAGAATCAACTACAATCACATAACAATCCATTCTGAGCTTACAAATCACCAAATCGATAATCGTTCGATGAGAATCAGCTACAATCATGTAACAAACCATTTTGAGCTTATAAATCATCGAATCAATCAACCGTGTTAGAGTAATTAGTTAGTTTTATTACTCTTTTTTACTTAAGCTATCTCTTAGGTACATTATAATTTATTAATTATAATGTAAAACTTAGCTTTTCTAGTTTTAGGGTTTTGTTCACCTTTATAGGTTGAACTTTGTAATTCTCTTTTCATTATCTTGGAATACAATTTGCTCTCACTCCGCTGAGATTTTCCAAGCCTTTGTTTTTTGTTTCTTTGGTTTCCTTTCAGCAACAGGTTATTTGCATGCAAGTGTTTTTGGCATTCTGTGAAGTTGGATTTATCAACTTCTACATGGTATTACAGCTTCCTTGCTGCTGCTTGGTCTGAGCTTTTGGAGTCGTGATTCGAAGATGAAAGCCACAGCTCCTCTAGTTTTTTCTTTATTGTCTTTTATTGGATTTGGGGGGTCTCATTGTTTTGTAGCACTTGGGCAAAAACTGACCTCACAGTTGCATTCGAAAGACCCAAAAGCCCCTATTTTCATATAAAATTTGACCTATTCGGCCTTCGGGGCATCTGAGAGTTTTTTTCTGGCCTATTAGGGCTGTACAGCTCAAAAAATGAGAAAAAAAAAATGCTTCTTAGAGTGCGCCATCGCCACGCCACCCCCTACCGACCCCCATGCCACCCATTGGCCACCGCACCCCTCACCGGTCGCCGCGCCGCTCACCACTAACCTGTGCACAAGCGACATCACTACTGACATCACCTGCCAAAAAATCAAATTTCGGCCATTTTTAAAAACTTTTCAGCGACCGATATTTCTTTTCCAGTGAGACGTGCCTGTGACGTGTAGACGGCCGTCGAATTTTTTCCCGTGCCTGGTTTTTTCCAGGGAGCTTGCATTTTGGGGGTACCTAGGCTTTTTTGGTCTTACAGGGCTCATACAAACTAGAAATTTGACATATGATATATCATTGGAAGGGTCTTTCCAAGCCCGTCGCTCTCGTGCAAGTTTCACTTCCTAATTTTTCGATTTGATTCTTCTATGCTACTATTCTACTTCTGAAACTCAAATTTTTTTCTTATTTCTTGTGCTTTCATAGTACTTAGTTGTGTACGGGGGATAGTATTATACTTTGTGGGGGAGTGCTCTTTACTTTCTGTAATTTACTTCAGAAAGACCCTTCTACTTCTATCTTCTTTCTCTCAATAGCAGACTCTTCTGTCACTTGCCTTACACCTCACAACTATCACACTTGGAAAGGACAGAGGACCAGATTGCTTATGGAAAAAGGGGGTCATGCCTCGATGCGGCTCAGCCAATTCTACAGAGGCCTTATGAGGCTCTTATGCAGAGAAATAGGATGGATGAGGCAATGGGCCTCATCGCAATGAATATTTTAGATGGGTTGTTGTTCCACCTGGATGGTTTGACCACACCCAGGGATATGTGGAACAAGTTTTCCACTTGTTTGGCATAATGAATCAGTTCAGGGTTCTCCAGATAGATGCAGAGTTCACCTCCTTGTTACCTGAATCATTCACTAGCATTGAGGACTTCTTGATGAAGTTCAAGTCTCTTCGATCTATTTTACAGGTTGCTGAAAAGATGAAGTTAGATGATGAGTGTATCTTTCTGATACTCTCAAAGCTTCACGACTCCTTATCTTTCACTTCTACCTTCTCCACTATGGATGCACTGGGTGCACGACATGTTATGCCCTCTTTTGAGACCTTTTGTGATAGGTTGACTCGTGAGCAGTCCAAGCTCAATTAGATGGATTCACTTACATGTTCACAGTCATAGGCATTGCTTTCCAAGACACCTCAGGATACACAGAAGTAGAAGTTGAAGCAGATATCTAATTCCTCTTCTCAGCACTCTATTGGCCCACCATCTTCTTTTAAGAAGGACAAATAGAAGACTAAGAGCCCTACATGTTCCTATTGTCAGAAGGGACCTCATGATGAGTCACATTATTTTCAGAAGGGATTTGATGGCTATGAGAAACAAATTGCATATTTGCAAGCTCTCCTTCAGAAGAGCACTATTTCCTCTCCATCCTCTTCCACCTCACAGGGGTCTGCTTTTCAATCTTCTACCTCATCTTTGACATCTGGACAGGATTTTGGACAGGGTCATGCATTACGGGATTCCATTACATCCCCTTCACTATATGGCATCTTCTCCAGAGATCTTCTCTTCTGTTGAGCCTTCTCCTATTCCTCACATTCTCATGGGGAATAACCCTGTTATGCCAGTCTGCAGGAAAGGTTCTGTAGGCATTCAGGATGGCACATTCAATGATGTATTATATGTTCCATCTCTGTCTGCAAACCTCCTCTTGATTTATCAGATTACACTCAGTAGGTCAGAGAAGACAGTTGAGTTCACTCCAGATTCAGTCTTCATCCAAGATAGTGTGACAGGTAGCATTGTTGCTACAGGGACAGTTGATCATTCCACCCATCTCTACACCTTGTCACACTTTGGTCCACCATCTCCATTATCAGAGCACAGCTCTCCTCTTACGTGAGAGCGTCATGTGTATCGGACAGTCAGGTTACTTGAACCTCTGTGTTGTTCCTGAGACCACTTCTATGACTACCTCACCTCATCTTGTTGGGGTTTCTTCTCTTCAGAATGACTCTTCTTTAGCACTGCCAGACCCTCTAGCTCCATTCATCGAGCCTCCAGGTGCAGTTGTTGAGGATTCTATAGAGGACACTCATCTCCTCTCTCTTGACAGTGTCAGCACACCTGTCATACCACGTGGCTACATTGGGGATTCCCTTTTAGGATACTCGTGTCTACTCCTTTGAGCATCAACTCGGCCTTCCAGTGACACCTCATCTTTCGAGGTTCCCTCTTCATTTTTCACTGCCTTTCACTCCTTTGTATTGGTGTCATGGTGGTTTGTTCATTGATCTAGGGGTTCTTTCATTCAGGGGGAGCTTTGGAGCTTTGACCCTCTCTCATGGGGGGGCTGGCAGCACGCATTGCACTTATGGCTTTGAGAGAGTCTCTTGAAGTCATTTTTTATCTTTTAATTACTTTTATATCTCTTTTTGGAGAGGAGTTTTTCCCACTGGGTTTTCTCCTTTTTCTCCAGTTTACAGAGATTTCCTTGTATTGAGTACCTGATCAAGTCTTGTTGCCATGACCCATTTGCTGCTTTCATAGCTATGCTAGGTTAGCTTACCTCCTGAGCTTCGCTTAAGGGGAGGTGTTAGAGTAATTACTTGTTTTTATTACTCTTTTTTACTTAAGCTATCTCTTAGGTACATTATAATAAATATCTTTATTAATTATAATGTGCAACCTAGCTTTTCTAGTTTTAGAGTTTTGTTCACCTTTATAGGTTGAACTTTGTAATTCTTTTTTCATTATCTTGGAATACAATTTGCTCTCACCCCACTGAGATTTTTCAAGCCTTTGCTTTTTGTCTCTTTGGTTTCTTTTTGGCAACAGGTTATTTGCATGCAGCTGTTCTTGGCATTCTGTGAAGTTGGATTTCCCAACTTCTACAAACTGTTCAATGAGAATCAGCTACAATCACGTAACATGCCATTCTGAGCTTACAAATCATCGAATCATTCAATCGTTCAATGAGAATCAATTCCAATTATGTAACAAGCCATTATGAGCTTACAAATCACTGAATCGGTCAACTGTTCGATGAGAATCAATTACAATCATGCAACAAGCCATTCTAAAATTACAAATCATCGGATCAGTCAACCATTCGATCAGAATCAGCTACAATCACATAACAAGCCATTCTGAGCTTATAAATCACCAAATCGATTAACTGTTAGATGAGAATCAGCTACAATCACATAAAAAGCTATTATGAGCTTACAAATCACCGAATCAAACAAACATTTGATGAGAATTAGCTACAATTATGTAACAAGCCATTCTAAAATTACAAATCACCGAATCCATCAACCGTTCGATGAGAATCAATTACAATCACGTAGCAAGCCATTTTGAGCTTACAAATCATCGAATCGGCCAACCGTATGATGAGAATCAATTACAGTCACCTAACAAGTTATTCTAACTTTACAAATTACCGAATCGGTCAACCGTTCGATGAGAATGAAAGCCATTTTGAGCTTACAAATCACTGAATTGGTCAACCTTTCAATGAGAATCAGCTAGAATCACGTAACAAACCATTTTGAGCTTACAAATCATTGAATGGGTCAACCGTTCAATCAAAATCAGCTACAATCAAGTAAGAAGCTATTCTAAGCTTACAAATCACCAAATCGATCAACCGTTCAATGAGAATTAGCTACAATCATATATAACAAGCCATTCTGAGCTTACAAATCACCGAATTGTTCAACTGTTCGATGAGAATCAGCTACAATCATGTAACAAGCCATTCTGAGATTACAAATCACATAAAAACTAAATTTGAGCTTTTAAATCACCAAATCATTCAATCGTTTGATGAGAATCAGCTACAATCATGTAACAAGCCATTCTAAACTTACAAATCACCAAATCAAACAATCATTCAATGCAAATCAATGATAATCATGTAACAAGCCATTTCAAGCTAACAAATCACTGAATTGGTCAACTGTTCGGTTAGAATTAGCCACAATCATGTAAAAAGTCATTTTGAGCTTACAAATGATCGACTCAATGAATTGTTCGATGAGAATCAACTACAATCACGTAACAAGCCATTCTGAGCTTACAAATCACTGATTTGGTGAACAGTTCAATGAGAATCAACTACAATCACGTAACAAGCTATTCTGAGCTTACAAATCACCTAATCAGTCAACCGTTTGATGAGAGTCAGCTACAATTACTTAACAAGCCATTATAAGCCTTACAAATCATCGAATCGGTCAACCGAACAATGAGAATCAGCTACAATCACGTAAGAAGCGACTTTGAGATTACAAATCATTGAATCGGTGAACCGTTTGATGAGAATCAGCTACAAGCAATTAACAAGCCATTTTGAGCTTACAAATCACTGAATCAGTCAACTGTTCAATGAAAATCAGCTACAATCAAATATAATCACGTAACATACCACCAAATAAGTCAACCATTCAATGAAAATAAATTACAATCACGTAACAAGCCATTCTGAGCTTACATACTGAATCGATTAACCATTCGATAAGAATCAACTATAATCCTGTAACAAGCCATTTTGAGCTTAGAAATCACTAAATCGTTCAACCTTTTGATAAGAATAAGCTACAATCACGTAACAAGCCATTTTAAATTTACAAATCACTGAATCGGTCAACCATTAGTATCAGCTACAATCACGTAACAAGCCATTCTAAGCTTACAAATGACTGCATCGGTCGATGAGAATCAACTACAATCATGTAACAAGCAATTTTGATACAAAATAATGAATTGGTCAACTGTTTGATAAGAATCAATTACAATCACGTAACAAGCCATTTCGAGCTTACAAATCACTGAATTGATCAACTGTTCGATGAGAATCAGCAAAAATCACGTAACAAGCCATTTTGAGCTAACAAATCATCGAATTGGTCAACCGTTCGATGAGAATCAACTATAATTACGTTACAAGCCATTTTGAGCTTACAATTCATCGAATTGGTCAACCATTTGATGAGAATCAACTACAATCACGTAACAAGCCATTCTGAGCTTACAAATCACTGAATTGGTCAACTGTTTGATAAGAATCAGCTACAATCACATAACAAGCCATTCTGAGCTTATAAATCACCGAATCGGTCAACCATTCAATGAGAATCAGCTACAATCACGTAACAAGCCAGTCTGAGCTTACAAATCACCAAATCGGTCAATCATTCGATGAGAATCAGCTACATTCACGTAGCAAGCCATTCTGAGCTTACAAATCACTTAATCGCTCAACCGATCGATGAGAATCAATTACAATCACGTAAAAAGCCATTGTGAGCTTACAAATCATGGAATCAGTCAAGCGGTCATTGAGAATCAGCTACAATCACGTAACATGCCATTTTGAACTTATGAATGATTGAGTCAGTCAGTCGTTCGATGAGAATTAGCTACAATCACATAACAAGTCATTCTGAGTTTACAAATCACTGAATTAGTCAACCATTCGATGAGAATTAGCTACATTCACGTAACAAGCCATTATGAGCTTACAAATCATCGAATCAGACAACCGTTCGATGAGAATCAGCTATAATCATGTCATAAGCTATGAGCTTACAAATCATCGAATCAGTCAACTGTTCGATGAGAATAAGCTAGAATCATGTAACAAGCCATTATGAGCTAACAAATCAATGAATCGGTCAACTGTTCGATGAAAATTAACAACAATCACATAACAAGCTATTCTAAGTAAACAAATCACCAAATCGGTCAACTGTTCGATCGAAATCAGCTAAAATCACGTAATAAGCCATTCTAAGCTTACAAATTGCTGAATCGATCAACCGTTTGATGAGAATCAATTACAATCATGTAACAATCCATTATGAGCTTACAAATTAGAGAATTAGTCAACCATTTGGTGAGAATGAGCTACAATCACGTAACAAGCCATTTTGAGCATACAAGTCATCGAATTGGTCAACCGTTCGATGAGAATCAGCTACAATCATGTAACAAGTTATTCTGAGCTTACAAATCACCAAATCGATCGATCGCTTGATGAGAATCAGCTACAGTGACATAACAAGCCATTCTGAGCTTACAAATCACTGAATCAGTCAACTGTTTGATAAGAATCAAAAAACCTTTCTGAGCTTAAAAATCACTGAATCGGTCACCCGTTCGATGAGAATCAGCTATAATCACGTAACAAGCCATTCTGAGCTTCAAATTATTAAATTGGTCAACCGGTCAATGAGAATCACTTACAGTAATGAAACAAGCCATTCTGAGCTTAGAAATCATAGAATCAGTCAACCCTTCGATGAGAATCAATTACAATCACGTAACAAACCATTCTGAGATTACAGATCACTAAATCGGTCAACTGTTTGATAAGAATCAGCTACAATCATGTAACAAGCCATTATGAGCTTACAAATCACCTAATCGGTCAATTATTCAATGAGAATCAACAACAATTATGTAACAAGCCATTCTTAGCTTACAAATCACTAAATTAGTCAATCGTTCGATGAGAATCAGCTACAATCATGTAAGAAGCCATTATGATCTTACAAATCATCGAATCAGTCAACCATTCAATGAGAATCAGCTACAATCACGTAACAAGTCATTTTGAGCCTAGAAATCATTGAATCGATCAATCGTTCGATGATAATCAATTACAATCATGTAACAAGTCATTTTGAGCTTACAAATCACTGAATCAGTGAACCATTCGATGAGAATTAGCTACAGTCATGTAACAAGCCATTTTGAGCTAACATATCACCAAATTGGTCTACCGTTTGATGAGAATAAAGTATAATCAACTACAAGCATTTAACAAGTCGATCAGAGGTTGGAGATCACCGACTCATCAGTTGTTTAATGAGAATCAAATACAAGCACGTAACACACCATTATGAGGTTATAGATCAATGAATTGGTGAACCGTTCAATGAGAATTACTTACAATCACATAATAAGCCATTTTGAGCTTACAAATCACCGAATCTATCAACCATTCGAAAAGAATCAACTAGGATCACATAAAAGATCCTTCTGAGGTTGTAGATCACTAAATCGGTCAACCTTTCGATGACAATCAACAAAAATTGGGTATCAAGTTGTTGTTCTGATGTTGCAGTTCACCAAATCAGTCAACCATTTGATGAGAATCAGCTACAATCACGTAACAAGGCATTCTGAGCTAACACATCACTGAATTAGTCAACCATTCAATGAAAATTGGCTACAATCATGTAACAAGCCATTCTAAGCTTACAAATCACTGAATTGGTCAACCGTTCGATAAGAATCACTTAAAATCAAGTAATAAGCCATTCTAAGCTTACAAATCATAGAATCATTCAACCGTTCGATGAGAATCAATTACAATCACATAACAGGTCATTCTGAACTTACAAATCACCGAATCAATCAACTGTTCGATGAGAATCAGCTACAATCACATAACAAGATATTTTAAGCTTATAAATAATTGAATTGGTCAACTGTTCAATGAGAATCAAGTACAATCACATAACAAGCCATTTTGAGCTTACAAATCATTGAATCAGTCAACTGTTCAATGTGAATTAGCTACAATCACATAACAAGTCATTTTGAAGTTACAAATCATTGGATCGGTCAACAATGAGAATCAATTACAATCACATAACAAACCATTAAGAGCTTACAAGTCATTGCATCTATCAACCATTCAATAAGAATCAATAAAAATTATGTAACAAGCCATTCTAAGCTTACAAATCAATGAATTGGTCAACCGTTCGATGAGAATCAATTACACTCACGTAAGAAGCCATTCTGAGATTACAAATCACTGAATCGGTCAACTGTTTGGTGAGAATGAGCTACAATCAGGTAACAAGCTATTATGAGCTTACAAATCACCAAATCAGTCAACCGTTCGATGAGAATCAGCTATAATCATGTAACAAGCTACTTTGAGCTTACAAATCACCAAATTGGTCAACCAATCGATGAGAATCAGCCACAAACATGTAACAAGTTATTTTGAGCTTACAAATCACCGAATTGGTTAACCATTCGATGAGAATCACTTGCAATCACATAACTAATCTTTTTGAGATTATAAATCGCTGAACCAGACTACTGTTTGATGAGAATCAGCCACAATAATGTAACAAGCCATTTTAAACTTACAAATCATCAAATCGGTCAACCATCCGATTACAATCAGCTACAATCATGTAACAAGCCATTATGAGCTTACAAATCATGGAATCGGTCAACCGTTCGATAAGAATCAACTATAATCATGTAACAAGCCATTCTGAGCTTACAAATCACTGAATCGGTCACCATTCAATGAGAATCAACTCCAATCACGTAACAAGCCATTCTGAGCTTACAAATCACTGAATCGCTGAACTGTTTGATGAGAATCAATTACAATCACATAACAAGCTATTCTGAGTTTACAAATCACTGAATCTATCAACATTTGATGAGAATCAGCTAGAATCATGTAACAAGCCATTCTGAGCTTACAAATAACCAAATCAGTCAACCGTTCGATGAGAATCAGCTACAATCATGTAGCAAGCCATTTTGAGCTTACAAACCACCGAATTGGTCAACCTTTCAATGAGAATAAGCTATAATCACGTAACAAGCCATTCCGAGCTTACAAATCACCAAATCGGTCAACAATTCACTGAGAATCAACTATAATTCATGCAACAAGCCATTCTGAGCTTACAAATCACCGATCGGTCAACTGTTCGATGAGAATCAATTACAATCATGTATAAATCCATTCTGAGCTGAAAAAAAATTGAATCGGTCAACCGTTCAATGAGAATCAATTACAATCATGTAACAAGCCATTCTGAGCTTATAATTCACTTAATCGGTCAACTGTTCGATGAGAATCAGCTACAATCAAGTAACAAGCCATTCTGAGCTTACAACCGAATCGATTAACCGTTTAATGACAATCAACTAAAATTACGGAACAAGCTATTTTAAGCTTACAAATCATTGAATCAGTCAACCATTAGAAAAAGAATCAATTACAATCACGCAACAAGCCATTCTAGGCTTAAAAATCATTGTTCGGTCAACCGTTCGATGAGAATCAATTACAATCACGTAAAAATCCATTCTGAGCTAACAAATCACTGAATCGGTCAACCGTTCGATGAGAATAAATTACAATCATGTAACAAGCCATTCTGAGCTTACAAATCACTGAATTGGTGAACTGTATGATGAGAATCAGCTACAATCATGTAACAAGCCATTCTGAGCTTACAAATCATTGAATCGGTGAACTGTATGATGAGAATCAGCTACAATCACGTAACAAGCTATTCTGAGCTTACAAATCACCGAATCGATCAACCGTTTGATGAGAATTATCTACAATCACATAACAAACCATTATGTGCTTACTTATCACCGAATCAGTTAACTGTTTAATGACAATAAGCTAGAATCACATAACAAGCTATTCTAAGCTTACAAATCACTGAATTGGCCAATCGTTCAAGGAGAATCAGCTACAATAATGTAACAAGCCATTCTGAGCTTACAAATTATCGAATCAATCAAAAGTTCGATGAGAATCAGCTACAATCATGTAACAAGCCATTCTGGGCTTACAAATCATAGAGTCGGTTAACCATCCGATGAGAATAAATTACAATCACATAACAAGCCATTCTAAGCTTGCAAATCACCGAATCGGTCACCGTTCGATGAGAATCAGCTCCAATCATGTAACAAGCCTTGTGAGCTTACAAATCACCGAATCGGTGAACCGTTTGATGAGAATTAATTAGAATCACTTAACAAGCCATTTTGAGCTTACAAACCCTTTGAATCGATCAACCATTCGATGAAAATCAGCTACAATCACATAACAAGCTATTCTGAGCTTAGAAATCACCGAATCAGTTAACCGTTCGATTAGAATTAGCTCTAATCACGTAACTTGTTATGAGAAAATAAATCACCGAATTAATCAACCATTCGATTAGAATCAGCTCTAATCATGTAACTTGTTATGAGCAAACAAATCACCAAATTAGTCAACCGTTCGATGAAAATCAGCTACAACAAGCCATTTTGAACTTACAAATCACCAAATCGGTCAACCGTTCAATGAGAATCAGCTACAATCACGTAACAAGCAATTCTGAGCTTACAAATCACCGAATTGGTCTATCATTTGATGAGAATCAATTACAGTCACGTAACAACCATTCTGAGCTTACCAATCACCGAACTAGTCAACCGTTCTGTGAAAATCAATTACAATCTTGTAACAAGCCATTATAAGATTACAAATCACCGAATCGATCAACAATTCGATGAGAATTAATTACAATCATGTAACAAGTAATTCTAAGTTTAGAAATCACTGAACCAATCAACCATTCTATGAGAATCAATTACAATCATGTAACAAGCCATTACAAGCTTACAAATCACTAAATCGATCAACCGTCTGATGGGAATCAAATACAATCATGTAACAAGCCAGTCTGAGCTTACAAATCATCGTATCGGTCAACTGTTCGATGAGAATCAACTACAATCACATAAGAAGCCATTCTTAGCTTACAAATCACAAAATCGGTGAACCGTTCGATGAGAATCAATTTCAATCATGTAATAAGTCATTCTGAGCTTACAGTTCATTGAATCGGTCAACCATTCGATGATAATCAACTACAATAACACAAAAGATCATTCTAAAGTTGTAGATCACTGAATTAGTCAAATGTTTGATGAGAATCAACTACAATCATGTAACAAGTCGATCTGAGGTTGTAGATCACCGAATCGGTCAATTATTCGATGAGAATCAAATACAGGCATGTAACACACCATTCTAAGGTTTTAGATCATCAAATCGGTGAACCGTTCGATGAGAATTAGCTACAATCACGTAATAAGCCATTTTGAGCTTACAAATCAGCGAATCTATCATTCATTCGATGATAATCAACTACGATCACAAAAAAGATCCTTCTGACATTTTAGATCATCAAATTGGTCAACCGTTCAATGACAATAACCTAAAATTGCATAACAAGTTATTTTGGGGTTGCAATTCACCGCATCAGTCAAATGTTCGATGAGAATCAACTACAATCCCGTAACAAGCCATTCTGTGCTAACAAATCACCAAATGGGTCTACCATTTGATGAGAATCAACTACAACGACATAACAAGCCTTTCTAATCACATAACAAGCTATTCTGAGCTTAAAAATCTCTAAAGCGGTCAACGATTTGATGAGAATCAGCTACAATCACATAACAAGCCATTTTGAGCTTACAAATCACCGAATCGGTCAACCGTTCGATTAGAAGAAGCTACAATCTTGTAACAAGCCATTTTGAGCTTATAAATCATCGAATTGGTCAGCCGTTAGATGAGAATCAGCTACAATCACGTGACAAGCCATTCTAAGCTTACAAATCACCGAATTAGTCAAACATTTGATGAGAATCAACTACAATCATGTATACTATTCTGAGCTTACAAATCACCGAATCAGTCAACCGTATGATGAAAATCAATTACAATCACATAACGAGTTATTCTAAGTTTACAAATTACCGAATCGATCAACCGTTCGACGAGAATGAACTACAATCACGTAACAAGCCATTGTGAGCTTACAAATTACTGAATCAGCTACAATCACGTAACAAGCCATTCTGAGCTTACAAATCACTGAACAGGTCAATCGTTTGATGAAAATCAGCTACAATCATGTAACAAGCTATTCTAAACTTACAAATCACTGAATCGGTCAATAGTTATATGAGAATCAGCTACAATCACATAACAAGCTATTTTGACCTTACAAATCACCAAATTGGTCAATCATTAATTGTGAATCAATAACAATCATGTAACAAGCCATTTTAAGCTTACAAATCACTGAATCGGTCAACTGTTCGGTTAGAATCAGCTACAATCACGTAAAAAAATTATTTTGAGCTTACAAATCACCAAATCGGTCAACCGTTTGATAAGAATCAATTACAGTCACGTAACAATCCATTTTGAGCTAACAAATCATTGAATCATACAACCTTTTCATGAGAATCAATTACAATCACATGAAAAACTATTTTGATTTTAAAAATCACCAAAACGGTCAACCGTTCGATGAGAATCAGTTACAATCATGTAACAAGCCATTCTGGGCTTAGAAATCACTGAATCGGTCAACCGTTCGATGAGAATCAGCTACAATAATGTAACAAGCCATTTTAAGCTGACGAATCACTAAATCAATCAACCGTTCGATGAGAATAAATTACAATCATGTAACAAGCTATTATGAGCTTACAACACTGAATCGGTCAACCGTTCAATTAGAATCAATTACAATCATGTAACAATCGATTCTAAGCTTACAAATCACCGAATCGGTCAACTGTTTCATGAGAATCAATTAAATAACATAGCAAGCCATTCTAAGCTTAGAAATCACCGAATCAGTCAACCGTTTGATGAGAATCAGTTAAAATCACATAACAAGCCATTTTCAGCTTACAAATCACCAAGTTAGTCAATCATTCGATGAAAATCAATTACAATCACGTAAAAGGTCATTTTGAGCTTACAAATCACCGAATCGGTCAACCGTTCGATGAGAATCAGCTACAATCACCTAACAAGCCATTCTAAGCTTATAAATCACCAAATTAGTCAACTACTCAACGAGAATCAGCTACAATCACATAACAAACCATTCTAAGCATGCAAATCATCGAATCAGGCAACCGTTTGATGAGAATCAACTACAAGCACGTAACAAGCCATTACGAGCTTACAAATCACCGAATGCATCAATCATTTGATGAGAATAAGGTACAATCATGTAACAAGCCATTCTGAGCTCATGAATTACTAAATTAATCAAGTGTTTGATGAGAATTAATTACAATCATGTAACAAGCCATTCTTAACTTACAAATGACCGAATCGATCAACCGTTCAATGAGAATCAACTACAATCATGTAACAAGCCACTCTAAGCATACAAATCACCAAATTGGTCAACCGTTTGATGAGTCTCAGCCACAATCATGTAAAAAACTATTCTGAGCTTACAAATCATAGAATCGATTGACCGTTTGATGAGAATCAGCTAAAATCACGTAACAAACCATTCTAAGCTTACAAATCTCTGAATCTGTGAACCGTTCAATGAGAATCAACTACAATCATGTAACAAGACATTTTGAGCTTACAAATCACCGAATCGGTCAATTGTTCGATGAGAATCAGGTACAATCAGGTAACAAGCCATTTTGAGCTTACGAATTACCGAATCGGTCAACTGTTCGATGACAATCAATTACGATCATGTAACAAGCTATTCTTAATTTACAAATCATCGCATCGGTCAACCGTTCGATTAGAATCATCAACAATCCCGTAACAAGCCATTCTGAGCTTACAAATCACCGAATCAGTCAACCGTTTGATGAGACTCAACTACAATCACGTAACAAGCCATTCTAAGCTTACAAAATATTGAATTGGTCAACCGTTTGATGAGAATCAGCTACAATCACGTAACAAGTCATTCTGAGCTTACAAATCATTGAATCGGTTAACCATATGATGAGAATCAGCTACAATCATGTAAAAAGTCATTTTGAGCTTAGAAATCAATGAATCGGTCAACCTTTTCATGAGAATCAGCTACAATCATATAACAAGCCATTCTAACCTTACAAGTCACCGAATCAGTCAACCGTTCGATGAGAATCAGCTACAATCACATAACAAGCCATTCTGAGCTTACAAATCACTGAATCGATCAACCGTTCGATGAGAATCAACTACAATCACGTAACAAGCCATTCTGAGCTTACAAATCACATAATCTATCAACCATTCGATGGGTCTCAGCTACAATCACGTAACAAACCATTCTGAGCATACAAATCATTGCACCGGTCAACCATTCGATGAGAATCAGCTACAATCATGTAACAAGCCATTCTAAACTGATGAATTACCAAATTGGTTAACCGTTCGATGAGAATAAATTACAATCACATAACAAGTTGTTCTAAGCTTACAAATCACCACATCGGTCAACCTTTCGAAGAGAATCAACAAATATCGCGTAACAATCTATTTTGAGCTTACAAACCACCAAATCAGTCAACCATTCGATGAGAATTAGCTACAATCATGTAGCAAGCCATTCTGAGCTTACAAATCACCGAATCACTCAACCAGTCGATGAGAATCAATTACAATCACGTAGAAAGCCATTCTAGTTTACAAATCACAGAATCACTCAGCAGGCCAGTGAGAATCAGCTACAATCATGTAACATGCCATTTTGAGCTTACAAATGATCGAATTAGTCAACCGTTCGATGAGAATCAGCTACAATCACGTAACAAGTTATTGTGAGCTTACAAATCACCAAATCAGTCAACCGTTCAATGAGAATCAATTACATTCACGTAACAAGCCAGTCTGAGCTTACAAATCATCGAATCACAAATCTGTTCAATGAGAATCAGCTATAATCATGTCATAAGCTATTCTAAGCTTACAAATCACCGAATCTATCAATCATTTGATGAGATTCAGCTATAATCACGTAACAAGCCATTAAGAGCTTAAAAATCACCGAATCAGTCAACTGTTCAATGAGAATCAGCTACAATCACGTAACAAGCCATTAAGAGCTAACAAATCACCAAATTGGTCAACCGTTCGATGAAAATCTACTACAATCACGTAACGAGCCATTATGAGTAAACAAATCACCAAATCGATCAACCGTTCGATGAGAATCAGGGACAATCACGTAATAAGCCATTCCAAGCTTACAAATCATCAAATCGGTCAACTATTTGATGACAATCAATTACAATCATGTAACAACCCATTCTGAGCTTACAAATCACCGAATCAGTCAATCGTTCGGTGAGAATGAGCTACAATCACCTAACAAGCCATTCTTAGGTTACAAATCACTGACTCGGTCAACCGTTCAATGAGAATCAGTTACAATCATATAAGAAGCCATTATGAGCTTACAAATCACCGTATCGGTCACTATTCGATGAGAATTAGCTCCAATGACGTAACAAGTCATTTTGAGCTTACAAATCACCGAATCGGTGAACCATTCGATGAGACTCAATCACAATCACGTAACAAGCTATTCTGAGTTTACAAATCACTGAATCTATCAACATTCGATGAGAATCAACTAGAATCATGTAATAAGCCATTCTGAGCTTACAAATCACCAAATCGATCCACCGTTTGGTGAGAATCAGCTACAATGATGTACAAGCCATTCTGAGCTTACAAGCCATCGAATCGGTCAACCATTCGATGAGAATCAACTATAATCACGTAGCAAGCCATTATGAGCTTACAAATCACCGAATCACTCAATCGTTTGCTAAGAATCAACTACAATCATGCAATAAGCCATTTTGACCTTTCAAATCATGGATCAGTCAACCGTTCGATGAGAATCAATTACAATCACATAAAAATACATTTTGACCTTAACAAATCATCGAATCGGTCAACCGTTTGATAAAATAAATTACAATCATGTAACAAGCTATTCTGAGCTTACAAATCACCAAATCGGTCAATCGTTCAATGAGAATCAACTACAATCACGTAACAAGCCATTCTGCATTTACTTATCACCGAATCAGTTCACCATTCAATGACAATCAGCTAGAATCACGTAACAAGCTATTCTAAGCTTACAAATCACCAAATCATTCAACCGTTCGATGAGAATCAACTACAATCACGTAACAAGCCATTCTGAACTTACAAATCACTAAATCGGTCTATCATTTGATGAGAATCAATGACAATCACACAACAAGCTATTCTAGGCTTACAAATCACCAATTGGTTGAACTATTTGATGAGATTCAATTACAATCACGTAAAACTCTATTCTGAGCTTACAAATCACCGAATCGATCAACTGTTTGATGAGAATAAATTACAATCATGTAACAAGCGATTCTGAGCTTACAAATCATCAAATCAGTGAATCATTCGATGAGAATCAACTACAATCATGTAACAAGCCATTCTTAACTTACAAATCACCGAATCGGTCAACCGTTCGATAAGAATACGCTACAATCATGTAACAAGCCATTCTGAGCTTACAAATCACTGAATCAATCAATCATTCGATGAGAACTACAATCATGTAACAAGCCATTCTGAGCTTACGAATCACTTAATCGCTCAACTGTTCGATGAGAATCAATTACAATCACGTAAAGAGCCATTCTTAACTTACAAATCACCAAAAAGGTCAACCGTTCGATGAGAATCAGCTACAATCACGTAACAAGCAATTCTGAGCTTACAAATCACCAAATTGATTTATCGTTTGATGAGAATCAATTACAATCATGTAACAAACCATTATGATCTTACAAATCACTGAACCAGTCAACCGTTCTATGAGAATCAATTACAATGTCGTAACAAGCTATTAGAGATTACAAATCACTGAATTGGTCAACCATTCGATGAGAATTAATTACAATCATGTAACAAGTCATTCTGAACTTACAAATCACCAAATTGGTCAACTGATTGATGAGAATTAATTACAATCATGTAATAAGCCATTCCGAGCTTCCAAATCATCGAATCGGTCAACTATTCAATTAGAATCAGCTCTAATCATGTAACAAGCCATTCTGAGATTACAAATAAATCAAATCGATGAACCGTTCAATGAGAATTAGCTACAGTCACGTAACAACTCATTTTGAGCTAACATATCACCAAATCAATCTACCCTTTAATGAGAATCAAGTACAATCATGTAACAAGCCACTCTGAAGTTATTGATGACTGAATCAGTCAACCATTCAATGAGAATCAACTACAATAACATAAAAGATCATTCTAAGGTTGTACATCACTGAATCAATCAAATGTTTGATGAGAAGCAACTACAATCATGTAACAAGTCGATCTGAGGTTGCAGATCACTGACATGATCAACTGTTTGATGAGAATCAAATACAGGCACGTAACACACCATTCTGAGGTTTTAGATCACCGAATCAGTGAACCGTTTGATGAGAATCAGCTACAATCACGTAATAAGACATTCTGAGCTTACAAATTAGCGAATTTGTCATTCATTCGATGAGAATGAACTACGATCACAAAAGAGATCCTTTTGAGGTTTTAGATCATCGAATCCATCAATCGTTCCATGAGAATAACCTATAATTACATAACAAGTTGTTCTAAGGTTGTAATTCATCGTATCAGTCAACTGTTCGATGAAAATTAGCTACAATCACGTAACAAGTCATTTTGTGCTAGCAGATCACCAAATCGGTCTACAAATCACTGAATCTGTCAACCATTCAATGAGAATTAGCTACAATCATGTAACAAGCAATTCTGAGCTTACAAATCCTAGAAGCGATCAACCATTCGATGAGAATCAGCTACAATAAAAAAAAAAAGCTATTCTGAGCTTACAAATCACTGAATCAGTCAACCGTTTGATGAAAATCAATTAAAATCAAGTAACAAGACATTCTGAGCTTACGAATCACTGAATCGGTCAACCGTTCGATGGGAATCAATTAAAATCAGGTAACAAGCCATTGTTAGCTTACAAACCACCAAATTGGTCAACCGTTTGATGAGAATATTTTAAAATCATGTAACAAGCCATTCTGAGCTTACGAATCACCAAATCTATCAACTATCGATAAGAATCAGCTACAATCACCTAGCAAGCCATTCTGACGTTAAAAATCATTGAATCAGTCAACTGTTCAATGAGCATCAGCTACAATCATGTAACAAGCCATTCTAAGTTTACAAATCATCGAATCGGTCAACTGTTCGAAAAGAATCGGTCAACCATTCGGTAAGAATCAACTACAATCAAGTAACAACCCATTCGCCTAAGCTACAATCACGTAACAAGCCATTCTAAGCGTACAAATGATCTTACAATCATGTATAGCTTACAAATCACCGAATCGGTCAACCATTCGATGAGAATCAGCTACAATCATGTAACAAGCCATTTTGAGCTTACAAATCATCGAATCGGTAAACTGTTCAATGAGAATCAACTACAATCACGTAACAAGCTATTTTAAGATTACAAATCACCAAATCGGTTAACCGTTCGATGAGAATCAGCTACAAGTACGTAACAAGCTATTCTAAGCTTACAAATCATCGAATCAATCACCCGTTCGATGAGAATAAATTATAATCGTAACAAGCCATTCTAAGCTTTCAAATCACTAAATCAGTTAAACTTTTGATTAGAATTTATTACAATTACATAACAAGCTATTCTGAGCTTACAAATTACTGAATCTATCAACCGTTCGATGAGAATCAATTACAATCACATAAGAAGCCACTCTAAGATTGCAAATCATCGAATCAGTCAGTCGTTCAGTGAGAATGAGCTACAATCAGGTAAGAAGCTATTATGAGCTTACAAATCACTAAATCGGTCAACCATTCGATGAGAATCAGCTACAATCACGTAACAAGCCATTTTGAGCTTATAAATCACCAAATCGGTCAACCGTTCTATGAGAATCAATTACAATCATGTAAAAAGCTATTCTGAGCTTACAAATCACCGAATCGGTCAACTATTCAAGGAGAAACAATTACAATTTCATAACAAGTCATTATGAGCTTACAAATCACTAAATTAGTGAACTGTTTGATGAGAATCACCTACAATAATGTAGCAAGCCATTCTGAGCTTACAAATAACCAAATCAATCAAAACATTCGATGAAAATTAGCCACAATCACGTAACAAGTAATTTTGAGCTTACAAATCTCCGGAGCGGTCAACCGTTCGATGAGAATCAACTATAATCACATAACAAGCCATTTTGAGCTTACAAATCATTGAATCAGTCAACCGTTCGATGAGAATCAGCTACAATCATGTAACAAGCTATTTTGAGTTTACGAATCATCGAATCAATCAACCATTCGATGAGAATCAGCTACAATCACATAACTAGTCATTCTGAGCTTACAAATCACTGAATCGGACTACCATTTGATGAGAATCAGCTACAATAATGTAATAAGCTATTTTGAGCTTACAAATCACCGAATCGGTTAACCGTTTGATTAGAATCAGCTACAATCACGTAACAAGCCATTGTGAGCTTACAAATCACCAAATTAGTCAACCATTCAATGAGACTCAGCTACAATCACGTAACAAGCCATTCTTAGCTTACAAATCACCGAATCTGTCACCGTTCGATGAGAATCAGCTCCAATCACTTAACAAGCCATTCTGAGCTTACAAATCATCGAATCGATGAACTGTTCGATGAAAATCAATTACAATTACGTAACAAGCTATTCTAAGCTTACAAATGATCGAATTTGTCACCATTTGATGAGAATCAACTAAAATCATGTAACAAGGCATTATGAGCTTACAAATCACCAAATCGGTCAACCGTTGCATGAGAATCAGCTACAATCATGTAAGAGGCCATTCTAAGCTTACACACCCTCTGAATCGGTCAACCGTTCGATGAGAATCGGATACAATCACGTAAGAAACAATTCTGATCTTACAAATTATTGACTAGGTCAACCTTTCGATGAGAATCAATTACAATCACGTAACAAACCATTATGAGCTTACAAATAACTGAATCAGTCAACTGTTTGATGGGAATAAGCTGCAATCACCTAACATGCCATTCTGAGCTTACAAATCACTAAATCGATGAACCGTTCAATGGGAATCAACTAAAATCATGTAACAAGCCATTCTGAGCTTACAAATCACTAAATCGATCAACCATGGCAGAATCAATTACAATCACGTAAAAATCCATTATGAGCTTACAAATCACCGAATCGGTCAACTGTTCGATGAGAATCAAAAAACCATTCTGAGCTTACAAATCATCGAATTGATCAACCATTCGATGAAAATCAACTACAATCATGTAACAAGCCATTCTAAGCTTACAAATTACTAAATCGGTCAACCATTCTATGAGAATCAATTAAGCTCACTTAACAAGCCATTTTGAGCTTACAAATCATCAAATCAGTCAACCATTTGATGAGAACCAGCTACAATCACGTAACAAGCCATTCTGAGCTTACAAATCACCAAATTGATCAACCATTGGATGAGAATCATGTAATAAGCCATTCTAAGGTTCAAATTATCAAATTGGCTAATCGTTTAATGAGAATCACTTACAATCATGAAATAAGTCATTCTAAGCTTTCAAATCACCGAATCGGTCAACCATTTAATGAGAATCAACTACAATGAGAATCAGCTACAATCACAAACAAGCCATTCTGAGCTTACAAATCATCGAATCAGTCAATCATTCAATGAGACTCAGCTACAATCATGTAACAAGCCATTGTTACATCAAATCATCAAATCGGTCAACCATTCGATGAGAATCACTGAATAGGTCTATTGTTTGATGAGAATCAATTACAACCATGTAACAAGTAAAATTGAGCTTACAAATCACCGAACCAGTCAACCATTCTATGAGAATCAATTACAATATTGTAAGAAGCCATTATGAGCTTACAAATCACCAAATCGGTCATCCGTTTGATTAGAATTAATTACAATCATGTACCAAGTCATTATGAGCTTACAAATCACTAAACCAATCAACCGTTCTATGAGAATAAATTAAAATCATGTAATAAGCCATTCTGAGCTTACAAATCACCAAATGGATCAACCGTCTGATGAGAATCAAATACAATTATGTAACAAGCCATTCTGAGTTTACAATTCACTGTATTGGTCAACCGTTCGATGAAAATAAGCTACAATCACGTAACAAGCCATTTAGAGCTTATAAATCACCAAATCGGTCAACCGTTCAATGAAAATCAATTACAATTATATAATAAGCCATTCTAAGCTTCCAAATCACTGAATTAGTCAAGTGTTTGATTAGAATCATCTCTAATCACGTAAGAAGTCATTCTGAGCTTACAAATCACTGAATCGGTGAACTGTTCGATGAGACTCAGCTACAATCATGTAACAAGCCATGTTGAGCTAACATATCACCAAATCAGTCTACTGTTTGATGAGAATCAACTACAATCACGTAACAAGCCATTCTGAGCTTACAGATCATTGAATCAGTCAACCATTTGATGAGAATCAACTATAATAACATAAAAGATCATTCTAAGGAGATCACTGAATCAATCAAATATTCGATGAGAATCAACTACAATCATGTAACAAGTCTATCTGAGGTTGTAGATCACTGACTCGATCAAATGTTCGATGAGAATCAACTACAATCATGTAACAAGTCTATCTGAGGTTGTAGATCACCGACTCCATCAATTGTTCGATGAGAATCAGATAGATGAGCGTAACACACCATTATGAGGTTTTTGATCTCAGAATTGGTGAAGCGTTCGATGAAAATCAGCTACAATCATGTAATAAGCCATTCTGAGCTTAGAAATCAGTGAATCTGTCATTCATTTGATGAGAATCAACTACGATCACAAAAAAGATCCTTCTAAGGTTTTAGATCATCGAATCGGTCAACCGTTCAATGATAATAAGCTAAAACCACATAACAAGCTGTTTTGAAGTTGCAATTCTCCGCATCAGTTGTTCAATGAGAATCAGCTACAATAACGTAACAAGCCATCTGTGCTAATAGATCACCAAGTCGATCTACCATTCGATGACAATCAACTAAAATTGGGTAACAAGTTATGCTGAGGTTACAGTTCACCAAATGGGTCAAATGTTTGATGAGAATCAGCTACAATCATGTAACAAGCCATTCTGAGCTTACAAATCCCTGAAGCGGTCAACTGTTCGATGAGAATCAGCTACAACCACATAAAAAGTCATTCTGAGCTTACAAATCATCGAATCGGTCAATCATTATATGAGAATCAATTACAATCAAGTAAGAAGACATTTTGAGCTAACAAATCAGAGAATCGATCAACCATTCAATGAGAATTAGGTACAATCACGTAACAAGCCATTTTGAGCTTACAAATTATTGAAACGGTAAACTGTTTGATGAGAATAAGCTACAATCATGTAACAAGCCATTTTGAGCTTACAAACCACTGAATCGGTCAATTGTTCGATGAGAATATTTTACAATCATGTAACAAGCATTCTGAGCTTACAAATCATAGAATCCATCAACTATCGATAAGAATCAGCTACAATCACCTAAAAAGCCATTCGGAGCTTACAAATCATCGAATCGATCAACCGTTCAATGAGAATTAGCTACTATCATGTAACAAGCCATTCTGAGCTTACAAATCACTGAATCAGTATATCATTCAGTGAGAATCAAATACAATCACATAACAAGCCATTATGAGCTTACAATTCACCGAATCGGTCATTAGTTCGATCGGCATAAGCTACAATCACGCAAGAAGCTATTTTGAGCTTGTAAATGATCGAATCGGTCAACCGTTCGATGAGAATGAGCTACAATCACGTAACAAATCATTCTAAGCTTACAAATCATCAAATCGGTCAACCGTTCGATGAGAATCAATTACAATCATGTGACATTGAGCTTACAAATCACCGAATCGGTCAACCGTTCAATGAGGATCAGCTACAATCATGTAACAAACCATTCAGAGCTTACAAATCATTGAATCAGTCAACCATTCGATAAGAATCAATTACAATCACGTAACAAGCCATTATGAGCTTACAAATCACCGAATCGATCAACCATTCGATTAGAATTAGCTACTCACGTAACAGGCCATTCTGAGCTAACAAATCACCAAATCAGGGAACGGTTTGATGATAATCAGCTACAATCACGTAACCAGCCATTCGGAGCTTACAAATCACTGAATCATTCAACCATTCCATGAGAATCAGCTACAATCACATAACAAGTCATTCTGACTTACAAATCACTGAATCGGTCAACCATTCAATGACAATCATGTATAATGACGTAACAAGCCATTCTAAGCTTACAAAATACCGAATCGGTCAACCATTCAATGAGAATCAGCTACAATCATGTAACAAGTCATTCTGAGATTACAAATCACCGAATCGGTCAACCGTTCGATGAGAATAAGCTACAATAGCGTATCAAGCCATTCTGAGCTTACTAATCACCGAATCGGTCAACTATTCAATGAAAATCAATTACAATCATGTAAGAATCCATTATGAGCTAACAAATCACCAAATCGATCAACCTTTCGATGAGAATCAATTACAATAATGTGAGCTTACAAATCACCGAATCAGTCAACCATTGGATTAGAATCAACTACAATCACGTAACAATCCATTCTAAGCTTAAAAATCACTGAATCGGTCAATCGTTCGATGAGAATCAACCACAATCATGTAACAAGTCATTCTAAGCTAACAAATTATCGAATTAGTCAATCGTTCAATGAAAATCAACTACAATCACGTAACAAGCCATTCTGAGCTGACAAATCATCGAATCGGTCAACTGTTTGATGAGAATCAGCTACAATCATGTAACAATCCATTCTGAGCTTACAAATCACCGAATTGGTCAACCGTTCAATGATAATCAACTACAATCACATAACAAGCCATTCTAAGCTTAAAAATTGCTGAATCGGTCAATTGTTCGATGGAAGTCAACTATAATCACATAACAAGCCTTTCTGAGCTTACAAATCAACTACAATCATGTAGCAAGCCATTCTAAGCTTACAAATCACTGAATCGGTCAACCGTTTGATGAGAATCAATTACAGTCATGTAACAAGTTATTCTGAGTTTACAAATTATCAAATCAGTCAACCGTTTGATGAGAATGAACTACAATCATGTAACAAGCCATTTTGAGCATACAAATCACCGAATTTGTCAACCTTTCGATGAGAATCAGCTAGAATCATGTAAGCCATTATAAGTTACAAATCACTGAATTAGTCAACCGTTCGATGAGAATTAGCTACAATCATGTAAAAAGCCATTCTAAATTTACAAATAATCGAATCGATCAACCGTTCGATGAGAATCAGTTATAATCACCTAACAAGTCATTCTGAACTTTAATATAAATCACCAAATCGGTCAACTATTTGATGAGAATCAACTACAATCATGTAACAAGCCATTCTGAGATTACAAATCATCGAATTGGTTGACTGTTCGATGTCAATAGGTTACAATCACATAACAAGCCATTCTGAGCTTATGAATCACCGAATCGGTTAACTGTTCGATAAGAATCAGCTTCAACCATGTAACTTGCCATTCTAAGCTTACAAATCATCAAATCGTTCAACCATTCGATGAGAATAAGCTATAATCATGTAACAAGCCATTCTAAGCTTACAAATCACCAAATTGATCAATCATTCGATGAAAATAAGCTACAATCACGTAACAAGCCATTTTGAGCTTACGAATCATCGAATCAGTCAATTGTTCGATGAGAATCAATTGAAATCATGTAACAAGCCATTCTCAACTTACAAATCACATAATCGATCAACCGTTCAATGAGAATCAGCTACAATCACGTAACAATCTATTCTGAGCTTACAAATCACTGAATTGATCAACTTTCGATGAGAATCAGCTAAAATCTCGTAACAAGTCACTCTGAGCTTACAAATCACTGAATCGGTCAACTGTTTGATGACAATAAATTACAATCACGTAACAAGCCATTGAGCTTACAAATCATCGAATTGGTCAACTGTTCGATGAGAATCAACTACAATCAAGTAACAAGACATTCTAAGCTTACAAACCACTGAATCGGTCAACCGTTCGATGAGTCTCACCTACAATCACGTAACAAGTCATTTTGAGTGTACAAATCACTGAATCGGTCAACCATTTGATGAGAATCAATTATAGTCATGTAATAATCCATTCTGAGCTAACAAATCACCGAATCAGTAAACCTTTACATGAGAATAAATTACAATCATGTGACAAACCATTATATTCTTAAAAATCACCGAAACGGTCAACCGTTCGATGAGAATGGGCTACAATCACGTAACAAGCCATTCTGAGCTTACAAATCACTGAATCTGTCAACCTTTACATTAAAATAAATTACAATCATGTGACAAACCAAATCTGGATCTTAAAAATCATTGAAATGGTCAACTGTTCGATGAGAATCAACTATAATCACTTAACAAGCAATTCTGAGCTTATAGATCACCAAATCGGTCAACTGTTCAATGAGAATCAGCTACAATCATGTAACAAGCCATTTTGAGCTTACAAATCACCAAATCGGTTAATCGTTTGATGAGAATTAGCTACAATCACGTAACAAGCCATTCTAACCTTACAAATCACTGAATCGGTCAACCATTCGATGAGAATGAATTACAATCATGTAACAAGCCATTTTGAGCTTACAACACCGACTCGGTCAACCATTAGATTAGAATCAATTACAATCACGTAATAATCCATTCTGAGCTTACAAATCACTGAATTGGTCAACCATTTGATGAGAATCAATTAAATAATGTAACAAGCCATTCTAAGCTTAGAAATAACCAAATTTGTCAACCGTTCGATGAGAATCAGCTACAATCTCGTAACAAGCCATTGTGAGCTTACAATCACCGAATCAGTTAACCGTTCAGTGAGAATCAACTACACTCACGTAACAAGTCATTCTGAGCTTACAAATCATCAAATCGATCAACCGTTTGATGAGAATCAACTACAATTATGTAAAAAGCCATTTTGAGACTGTAAATCAGCGAATTGGTCAACCGTTCGATGACAATCAGCTACAATCAGGTAACAAGCCATTTTGAGCTTAAAAATCATCAAATCGGTCAATTGTTCAATCAGAATCAGGTAGAATCATGTAACTTGAGCTATTCTAAGTTTACAAATCACTGAATCGGTCAATTGTTTGATCAGAATCAGGTACAATCATGTAACAAGCCATTATAAGCTTACAAATGATAAAATTAATTTACCGTTCGATGAGACTCAGTTACAATCATGTAGCAAGCTATTCTGAGCTTACAAATCACCGAATCGGTCAACCGTTCGACTAGAATCAATTACAATTTTATAACAAGCCATTTTGTGCTTGCAAATCACCTACAATCATGTAACAAGTCATTCTGAACTTATAAATCACTGAATTAGTCAACCATTCGATGAGAATCACCTACAATCATGTAACAAGCCATTTTGAGTTTACAAATCACTGAATCGGTCAACTGTTAGATGAAAATCATATACTATCACGTACCAAGCCATTCTGAGCATACTATTCACCAAATCGGTCAATCATTCGATGAGAATCAGCTACAATCATGTAACAAGTTATTATGAACTTTCAAATCATAGAATCAGTCAACCATTCGATGAGAATAAATTACAATCACGTAACAATCCATTGTGAGCTTAAAAATCACCGAATCAGTCAACCGTTTGATGAGAATCAGCTACAATCATGTAACAAGCTATTTTGAGCTTACAAATCACCCAATCGGTCAACCGTTTGATGAGAATTAATTACAATCACATAAAAAGCTATTCTGGGCTTGTAAATCATAGAATCGGTCAATCGTTCTATGAGAATCAGCTAAAATTATGTAACAAGTCATCCTGAGCTTACAACTCAGCAAATCGGTCAACTGTTTGATGAGAATTAGCCACAATCATGTAACAAGTCATTTTGAGCTTACAAATCACCGAGTTAGTCAACCCTTTGATGAGAATCAGCAAAAGTCACTTAACAAGCCATTCTGAGCTTACAAATCACCAAATCAGTCAACCGTTTGATGAGAATCAGCTATAATCATGTAACAAGCCATTCTGAGCTTATGAATCACTAAATCGGTCAACCATTCGATGAAAATCAGCTACAATAATATAACTAGTCATTTTAAGCTTACAAATCACTGAATTAGTGTACCGTTTGATGAGAATTAGCAACAATAATGTAACAAGCCATTATGAGCTTACAAATCATCGAATCTGTCAACCGTTCGATGAGAATCAGCTACAATCATGTAACAAACCATTCTTAGCTTACAAATCATAGAGTCAGTCAACCGTTTGATGAGAATCAATTACAATCACGTAACAAGCCATTATAAGCTTACAAATCACTGAATCCCTCACCGTTTGATGAGAGTCAGCTCCAATCACGTAACAAGCCATTTTGAGCTTATAAATCACTGAATCAATGAAAAGTTCGATGAGAATCAGTTACAATCATGTAACAAGCTATTCTGAGCTTACAAATCACCAAATCTATCACCGTTTGATGAGAATCAGCTAAAATTTTGTAACGGATCCATACGCAGATTCATATGCAGATCCTACAGCGGCAAATACATATGCGGATACATATTCACTTATAGATAATGATTTAGATCGATATTGAAACCTAGAAGCATAGATAAGGACCCTGGTCTTGGCTGTGCTCCTATTTCTTTTCCCTCCGCCTATGCTTCTGTCTCTGTGGGATCAATTGGATCTAGTTCCGCTTAAACCGCTGCTGGTGCATCTGTAACAAGCCATTTTGAGCTTAAAAATTATCAAATCGGTCAACCGTTCAATGAGAATCAGCTACAATCACATAACAAGTCATTCTAAGCTTACAAACCACCGAATTGGTTAACTGTTTGATGAAAATTAGCTACAATCATGTAACAAGCTATTTTGAGCTTACAAATCATTGAATCAGTCAACCGTTCGATTAGAATCAGCTCTGATCATGTAACAAGCCATTATGAGCTTACAATTCACTAAATCAGTCAACTATTCGATGAGCATCAGCTACAATCATGTAACAAGCCATTTTGAACTTACAAATCATTGAATCTATCAACTGTTTGATGAGAATTAATTACTATCATGTAACAAGTCATTATGAGCTTACAAATCACCGAACCAATCAACTGTTCTATGAGAATCAATTAGAATCATGTAACAAGTCATTCTAAGCTTACAAATCACCGAATCAATCAACCGTTCGATGAGAATTAAATACAATCACCTATCCGTAGACCGTTCGATGAGAATCAATTACAATCACGTAACAAGCCATTCTGAGCTTACAAATCACCGTATCAGTCAACCGTTCAATGAGAATCAGCTACAATCATGTAACAAGCTATTCTAAGCTTACAAATCACCAAATCGATTAATCGTTTGATGAGAATAGATTACAATCATGTAATAAGTCATTCTGAGCTTCCAAATCACCGAATCGGTCAACCATTTGATTAGAATCAACTTTAATCATGTAACAAGCCATTTTGAGCTTACAAATCACCAAATCGGTGAACCGTTCGATGAGAATCAGCTACAATCAGGTAACAAGCCATTCTGAGCTAACATATCACCAAATCGGTCTACCGTTTGATAAGAATCAAGTGCAATCACGTAACAAGCCATTCTGAGCTGATAGATCATTGAATCGGTCAACCATTTGATGAGAATTAACAATAATAAAATAAAAGATCATTTTAAGGTACAGATCACTGAATCAGTCAAATGTTCGATGAGAATCAACTACAATCATTTAACAAGTTGATCTCAAGTTGGAGATCACTAACTCAATCAATTGTTTGATGAGAATCAGATATAGGCGCATAACACACCATTCTGTTGTTTTAGATAACTGAATCGGTGAAGTGTTTCATGAAAATCATCTACAATCATGTAATAAGCCATTATAAGTTTAAAAATCAGTGAATCTATCATTCATTCAATGAGAATCAACTAAGATCGCAAAAAAGATTCTTCTGAGGTTTTAGATCATTGAATCAGTCAACCATTCAATGACAATAAGCTAAAATTGTATAACAAGTTGTTTTGAGGTTGCAATTCGCAGCATCAATCAACTGTTCGATGAGAATCAACTACAATCACGTACCAAGCCATTCTATGCTAACAGATCACCAAATCGGTCTACAATTTGATGAGAATCAACTAGAATGATGTAACAAGCCATTCTAAGCTTACAAATCATTGAAGTTGTCAACTGTTTGATGAGAATCAGCTACAATCATGTAACAAGCCATTCTGAGCTTACAAATCTTCGAAGCGGTCAACTGTTCGATGAGAATCAGCTACAATCACATAACAAGCCATTCAGAGCTTATAAATCAATGAATTGGCCAACTGTTTGATGAGAATCAATTACAATCAGCTAACAAGACATTTTGAGCTTACAAATGACCAAACCAGTCAACCATTCTATGAGAATCAATTACAATCACGTAATGAACCATTATGAGCTTACAAATCATCGAATTGGTCAACCGTTCGATCAGAATCAGCTACAATCACATAACAAGCCATTCTGAGTTTACAAATCACCAAATCGGTCAACCGTTCGATGAGAATCAACTACAACCATGAAATAAGCTATTTTGAGTTTACAAATCACTGAATCGGTCAACCGTTTGATGAGAATCAATTACAATCAT
Organism: Chamaecyparis obtusa; assembly: GCA_027943335.1. Classification (NCBI taxonomy): domain Eukaryota; kingdom Viridiplantae; phylum Streptophyta; class Pinopsida; order Cupressales; family Cupressaceae; genus Chamaecyparis; species Chamaecyparis obtusa. Next base: position 1,867,455 of record BSBK01002264.1, read on the forward strand.
TTAACAAGCAATTCTAAGCTTAAAAATCACTGAATCTGTCAATCATTCGATGATAATCAATTACAATCACGTAATAGGCCATTCTGAGCTTACAAATCATGAAATCGGTCAACCATTTGGTGAGAAACAACTAAAATCATGTAACAAGCCATTTTGAGCTTATAAATCATCGAATCAATCAATAGTTTGAGGAGAATTAGCTACAATCATGTAACAAGCTATTTTGAGCTTACAAATCACCGAATCAGTCAACAATTCAATGACAATAAATTACAATCACGTAACAAGCCATTCTGAGCTTACAAATTACCGAATCAATCAACCGTTCAATGAAAATCAGTTACAATCACGTACCAAGCCATTCTCAGCTTACAACTCACCGAATCCATCAACTATCAATAAAAATCAGCTACAATCACCTAACAAGCCATTCTAAGCTTACAAATCAATGAATCGGTCAACCGTTCGATGAGAATCAGCTATAATCACGTAACAAGCCATTCTGAGCTTACAAATCACCAAGTCAGTCAATCGTTTGATGAGAATCAGCTACAATCACGTAACAAGTCATTTTGAGATTAAAAATCATTGAATCGGTCAACCATTCGATGAGAATCAAATACGATCACGTAACAAGGTATTTTGAGCTTACAATTCACCGAATCGGTGAACCATTCGGTGGGCATAAGCTACAATCATGTAAGAAGCCATTCTGAGCTTACAAATGATCAAATCGGTCAACCGTTTGATGAGAATGAGCTACAATCATGTAACAAGCCATTCTGAGCTTAGAAATCACTGAATCAGTCAACAGTTCGATGAGAATTAGCTACAATTATGTAACAAGTTGTTCTGAGCTTACAAATCACAGAATCAGTCAATCGTTTGATAAGAATCAATTATAATCATGTAACATTGAGCTTACAAATCACCGAATTGGTCAACCATTCGATGAGAATAAACTACATTCATGTACCAAACCATTCTGAGCTTACAAATCACCGAATCGATCAACCGTTTGATGAGAATCAACTACAATTACGTAACAAACAATTCTGAGATTACAAATCACCAAATCGGTCAAGCGTTCAATGAGAATCAGCTATAGGCACGTAACAAGCCATTCTGAGCTTACAAATCATTGAATCGGTCAATCATTTGATGAGAATCAATTACAATCACGTAACAAGTCATTCTGAGCTTACAAATCACTGAATTGGTTACCCTTTCATTGAGAATCAATTACAGTCACCAAATCGGTCAACCGTTCGATGAGAATCAGCTACAGCCATTAAACAAGCCATTCTGAGTTTACAAATCACCAAATCGGTCAACCGTTTAATGAAAATATGCTATAATGACGTAACAAGCCATTCAATGAGAATCAATTACAATAACATAACAAGCCATTCTAAGCTTACAAATGACCGAACCAGTCAACCGTTCTATGAGAATCAATTACAATGACGTAATAAGTCATTCTGAGCTTACAAATCACTAAATCGATCAACCATTCGATGAGAATTAATTACAATCACGTAAGGAGCCATTCTGAGTTTACAAATCAATGAATCAATCAACCGTTCTATGAGAATCAATTACATTCATGTAACAAGCCATTCTAAGCTAAGAAATCACCAAATCGGTCAACCTTTCGATGAGAATCAGCTACAATCACGTAACAAGCCATTTTAAGCTTACAAATCACCGAATCGGTCAACTGTTCAATCAAAATCAACTACAATCACATAACAAGCCATTCTAACCTTACAAATCATTGAATCGGTCAACCGTTTGATGAGAATCAGCTACAACCATGTAACAATCTTTTCTGAGCTTACAAATCATCGAATCAGTCAACGGTTCGATGAGAATCAACTACAATTATGTAACAAGTCATTCTGAGCTTACAAATCACTGAATCAGTTAACCGTTCAATGAAAATCAACTAGAATCATGTAACAAGCCATTCTGAGCTTACAAATCACCGAATCGGTCAACTGTTTGATGAGAATCACGTAACAATCCATTCTGAGCTTACAAATCACCGAATCAATCAATCGTTCGATAATAATCAACTACAATTACATAACAAGCCATTCTGATCTTACAAATCATTGAATCGATCAATTATTCCATGAAAATCATCTATAATCACATAACAAGCCTTTCTGAGCTTATAAATCATCGAATCAGTCAACAGTTCAATCAAAATTATCTACAATCACGTAACAAGCTATTTTTGAGCTTACAAATCACTGAATCGGTCAACCGTTTGATGAGAAATAACTATAATCACATAACAATCCATTCTGAGCTTACAAATCACCAAATCGGTCAACCGTTCGATCAGAATCAGCTATAATCATGTAACAAGCCATTTTGAGCATATAAATCTTTGAACCAGTCAACCATTCGATGAGAATTAGCTACAATCATATAACATGCCATTCTGAGCTTACAAATCACCAAATCGCTCAACCGTTCGATGAGAAATAATTACACTTATGTAACAAGCCATTCTGAGCTTACAAATCACTGAATCGAGTAACTGTTCGATGAGAATCAATTACAATCATGTAACAAGCCATTCTGAGCTTACAAATCACCGACTCGGTCAACCATTTGATGAGAATCAGCTACAATCACGTAGCAATCCATTCTCAGCTTACAAATGACCGAATCGGTCAAGGGTTCGATGAGAATCAACTACAATCACGTAACAAGCCTTTTTGATCTTATAAATCACCAAATAGGTCAACCGTTCGATAAGAATCAGCTACAATCATGTAACAAAACATTCTAAGCTTACAAATCACTTAATCGGTCAACCATTTGGTTAGAATGAATTACAATCACATAAGAAGCCATTCTGAGCTTACAAATCATCGAATCCGTCAACCGTTTAGTGAGAATCAGCTACAATCATGTAACAAGTCATTCTGAGCTTACAAATCACCGAATCGGTCAACCATTTGATGAGAATCAATTACAATAACATAAAAAGCCATTATGAGCTTACAAATCGTTGAATCAGTTAATCGTTCGATGAGAATCAATTACAATCACGTAACAAGCGCTTATGATCTTATAAATCACTGAATCGATCAATCATTCTATGAGAATCAGCTACATTCACGTAACAAGCAATTATTAGCTTTGAAATCACCGAATCGATCAACCATTCTATGAGAATTAGCTACAATCATGTAACAAGCTAGTTTGAGCTTAGAAATCATCGAATTGGTCAACTGTTCAATGAGAATAAGCTACAATCACATAACAAGCCATTCTGAGCATATAAATTACTAAATCGGTCAACCGTTCAATGAGAATTAGCTACAATCATGTAACAAGCTATTCTGGGCATATAAATCATCGAATCGGTCAACTGTTCGATGAGAATCAGCTACAATCATGTAAAAAGCCATTCTTAGCTTACAAATCATCGAATCGGTCCACCGTTCGATGAGAATCGGCTACAATAATGTAACAAGCCATTATGAGCTTACAAATCACCAAATCGGTGAACCGTTCGATGAGAATCAACTACAATCATTTAACAAGTCATTCTGAATTTAGAAATCATCGAATCGGTCAACCATTCAATGAGAATCAGGTGCAATCATGTAACAAGCTATTTTTAGCTTACAAATCACAGAATCAGTCAACCATTTGATGAGAATCAGCTACAATCATGTAGCAACCCATTCTGAGCTTACAAATCACCAAATCGGTCAACCATTTGATAAGAATCAATTATAATCACGTAACAAGCCATTCTAAGCTTACAAATCACCAAATCGGTCAACCATTCGATGAGAATTAGCTACAATCACGTAAAAAGCCATTCTAAACTTATAAATTACAGAATTGATCAACGGTTTGATGAGACTCAACTACAATCATGTAACAGTTGATCAATTCCATGATTTGTAATTGATTCTCATCGAATGGTCAATTGATTCTCATTGAACAATTGACCAATTTGGTGATTTGTAAGCTTAAAATTGCTTGTTACGTGATTGTAGCTGATTCTCATCGAATAGTTGACTGATTCAATAATTTGTAAGTTCAAAATTGCTTGTTACATGATTGTAGCTGATTCTCATCGAATGGTTGACCGATTCAATGATTTGTAAGTTTGGAATGGCTTTTTACATTATAGTAGTTGATTCTTGTCAAACAATTGATCGATTTTGTGATTTATAAGCTCTGAATGGCTTGTTACATGATTGTAGCTGATTCACATTGAACAGTTGACCGATTCGGTGATTTGTCAGCTAAGAATAGCTTGTTACGTGATTGTAGCTGATTCTGATTGGACAGTTGACCGATTCATTGATTTGTAAGCTGAAAATGGCTTGTTACGTGATTGTAGCTAATTCTTATTGAACGGTTGACTGATTTGGTGATTTGTCAGCTTAGAATGACTTGTTATGTGATTATAGTTGATTCTCATCGAACGGTTGACCGATTCGGTGATTTGGAAGATCAGAATGACTTGTTACATGATTGTAGCTGATTCTCATGCAAGGGTTCACCGATTCGGTGATCTGTAAGCCGAAAATGATTTTTTATGTATTTGTAGTTGATTGTCATCCAATGGTTGACCAATTTACTGATTTGTAAGCTCAAAATGGCTTGTTACATGATTGTAGCTGATTCTCATCAAATGGTTAATCGATTCGATGATTTTTAAGCTCAGAATGGCTTGCTTCGTGATAGTAGCTTATTCTCATTGAACGGTTGGTCGATTCGGTGATTTGTAAGCTTAGAATGGCTTGTTACATCATTGTAGCTTATTCTCATCGAACGGTTGACCGATTCGGTGATTTCTAAACTCAGAATGACTTTTTACGTGATTGTAACTGATTCTCATCGAACGGTTGATCAATTCGGTGATTTCTAAGCTCAAAATAGCTTGTTACATGGTTGTAGCTGATTCTCATTGAATGATTGACTTATTTGATGATTTGAAACCTTATAATGACTTGTTATGTGGTTGTAGCTGATTCTCATTAAGCAGTTGACAAATTCAGTGATTTGTAAGCTCATAATGGCTTGTTACGTGATTTTAGCTGATTGTCCCTGAACAGTTGACCGATTCCATGATTTGTAAGCTCAAAATGGCTTGTTACATGATTGTAATTGATTCTCATCAAACGGTTGACCAATTCGGTGATTTGTATGCTTAAAATAGCTTGTTACCTGAATGTCATCAAAAAAGTTGACCGACTCAGTGATTTGTAAGCTCAGAATAGCTTGTTACATGATTATAATTGATTCTCATCAAATGGTTAACCTTTTCAGTTATTTGTAAGCTCAAAATAGCTTGTTACATGATTGTAGTTGATTCTTATCGAATGATTGACTGATTCAATGATTCATAAGCTCACAATGGTTTGTTACGTGATTGTTATTGATTTTCATTGAACGGTTGAATGATTCGATGATCTGTAAGATTAGAATAGCTTGTTATATGATTGTACCTAATTTTCATAAAACATTTGACTGATTTGGTGATTTGTAAACTCAAAATAGCTTGTTACGTGATTGTAGCTGATTCTCATCTAACATTTGACCGATTCAGTGATTTGTAAGCTCAGAATGGCTTGTTACATGATTGTAGCTAATTCTCATCAAACAGTTGACCGATTCGGTGATTTGTAAACTCAGAATGCCTTGTTACATTATTGTAGCTAGTTTTCATCAAATGGTTGACCGATTCGATGATTTGTAAGCTTAGAATGACTTGTTATGTTATTGTAGCTGATTCTCATCAAACGGTTGACCGATTCATTTATTTGTAACTTTAGAATGGCTTGTTACGTGATTGTAGTTGATTCTGATCGAATGATGGATCAAATGGTTGACCGATTAAGTGATTTGTAAGCTCAGAATGGCTTGTTACGTGATTGTAACTGATTCTCATCAAACGGTTGACCGATTCAGTGATTTGTAAGCTCAAAATGGTTTGTTAAATGATTGTAGCTGATTCTCATCAATTGGTCGATCGATTCAGTGATTTTTAAGCTTAGAATGGCTTTTACATGATTGTAGGTGATTCTCATCGAACAGTTGACCGATTCGGTGATGTGTAAGCTCAGAATAGCTTGTTACGTGATTGTAGCTGATTCTCATATAACGGTTGACCAATTCGGTGATTTGTAAGCTCAGAATGGCATGTTACAGGATTGTAGTTGATTCTCATCTAACAGTTGCCCAATTTGGTGATTTGTAAGCTCATAATAGCTTGTTACATGATTATAATTGATTCTCATCAAATAGTTGTCCTTTTCAATTATTTGTAAGCTCAGAATAGCTTGTTACATTATTGTAGCTGATTCTCATAAAATAGTTGACCAATTTTGGTGATTTGTAGGCTCAGAATGGCTTGTTACATGATCGTAGCTGATTGTCATCGAACAATTGACCGATTTGATTATTTGTAAACTCAAAAAGGCTTGTTACGTGATTGTAGTTGATTCTCAATGAACGGTTGACCGATTTGGTGATTCGTAAGCTCATTGCTTGTTACGTGATTGTTATTAATTTTCATCAAATGGTTAAATGATTCAGTGATCTCTAAGCTCATAATATCCTATTACGTGATTGTACCTGATTCTCATCGAACAGTTGACTAATTTTGTGATTTGTAAGCTCAAAATAGCTTGTTACATGATTGTAGCTAATTCTCATCTAACGGTTGACCGATTCAGTCATTTGTAAGCTCAAAATTATTTGTTACGTGATTGTAGCTGATTCTCATCAAACGATTGACTGATTCGATGATTTGTAACTTCAGAATGGCTTGTTAGATGATTGAAGCTAATTCTCAACCAACGGTTGACCGATTCAGTGATTTGTAAGCTAAGAAAGGCTTGTTATGTGATTGTAGCTGATTCTCATCTCAAGTTTGACCGATTCTATGATTTGTAAACTCAGAATGGCTTTTTATGTTGATAGTAGCTGATTCTCATTGAATGGTTGACTGATTCACTAATTTGTAAGCTCAGAATAGATTTTTACGTGATTGTAGTTGATTCTCATCAAATAATGGACCGTTTCAGTGATTTCTAAGCTAAGAATGACTTTTACATGTTTGTAGTTGATTATCATCCAATGGTTGACCGATTCGGTAAGTTTTTGGCTTAGAATGGCTTATTACATGATTGTAGCTAATTCTCATCTCACGGTTGATCGATTATGTGATTTGTAAGCTTAGGATGGCTTTTTTATGTTGATAGTAGCTGATTATCGTCGAACAGTTGATCAATTCAATGATTTGTAAGCTCAAAATGACTTGTTATGTGATTGTAGCTTATTCTCATCAAATAGTTGATCGATTTGGAGATTTGTAAAGTTGGAATGACTTTTTACATGATTGTAACTGATTCTCATCGAACGGTTGACTAATTGGATGATTTGTAAGCTTAGAATGTCGTGTTACATGATTGTAGCAGATTTTCTTCAAACGATTGACAGATTCAATGATTTGTACACTTAGAATAGATTTTTATGTGATTATAGTTGATTCTCATCAAACGGTTGGCCGATTTGGTCATTTGTAAGTTCAGAATGACTTATTACGTGATTGTAGGCAATTCTGATCCAACGGTTGTCGATTCGGTGATTTGTAAACTCAAAATAGCTTGTTGCATGATTATAATTGATTCTCATCAAACTAATGACCGATTTGGTGATTTCTAAGCTCAGAATAGCTTGTTACATGATTGTAGCTGATTCTCATCTAACAGTTTATCAATTCGATGATTTGTAAGCTCAGAATGGCTTGTTATGTGATTGTTGTTGATTCTCACTGAATAGTTGACTAATTCTATAATTTGTAAACTCAAAATGGCTTGTTATCTGATTGTAGTTGATTCTCATCTAACAGTTCACCGATTCGATGATCTGTAAGCTCAGAATGTCTTGTTACGTGATTGTAGTTGATTCTCATTAAACGGTTGTTCAATTCAGTGATTTGTAAGCTCAGAGTGGCTTGTTATGTGATTGTAATTGATTCTCATCAAACGGTTGACCGATTCAGTGATTTGTAGGCTAAAAATAGCTTGTTATGTAACTGTAGCTGATTCTCATCAAACGGTTGACCGATTCGGTGATTTGTATGCTTAGAATGGCTTGTTACGTGATTGTAGCTGATTCTCATCAAACAATTGACCGATTCGATGATTTTTAAGCTCAAAATATCTTTCCACGTGATTGTAGCTAATTCTCATCAAACGATTCCCCAATTCAATAATTTTTATGCTCATAATGACTTGTTACATAATTATAGGTGATTCTCATTTAACAGTTGGCCGATTCAGTGATTTGGAAGCTTAGAATGACTTTTTACGTGATTGTAGTTGAGTCTCATCAAACGGTTGACATATTTGATGATTTGTAAGCTCAGAATGTCTTATTTCATGTTTGTAACTAATCTCATCGAACGGTTGACTGATTCAGAGATTTGTAAGCTCAGAATGACTTGTTACATGATTGTAGCTGATTCTCATTGAAGGGTTGACTGATTCAGTGATTTGTAAATTCAGGATAGCTTGTTACATGATTGTAGCTAATTCTCATTGAACAGTTGACCGATTTGATGATCTGTCAGCTGAGAATGGCATATTACATGATTGTAGCTCAGAATGACTGACCAATATGGTGATTTGTAAGCTCAGAATGACTTGTTACATGACTATAGCTAATTCTCATCTAATGGTTGACCGATTCGGTGATTTGTAAGCTCAGAATGACTTGTTATGTGATTTTAGTTGAGTCTCATCGAATAGTTAACCGATTTGGTGATTTGTAAGCTCAGAATGGTTTGTTACATGATAATAGTTGATTCTCATCAAACAGTTGACTGATTAAGTCATTTCTCAACTTAGCATGGCTTGTTACATGATTTTAGGTGATTCTCAGTGAACGGTTGATCGATTCGGTGATTTGTAAGCTCAAAATGGCTTGTTACATGATTGTAGTTGATTCTCATCGAACGGCTGACCGATTCAGTGATTTGTAAGCTAAGAATGACTTCTTATGTGATTTTAGCTAATTGTCATCGAACAGGATGGCTTCTTACGTGATTGGAGCTGATTCTCATCAGACGATAGACTGATTCGGTGATTTGTAAGCTCCGAATGGCTAGTTATGTGATTGTAAGTGATTCTCATTGAATGGTTGATCGATCCGGTGATTTGTAAGCTCAGAATGGCTTGTTACATTATTGTAGTTGATTATCATCAAACGGATGACCAATTCGATGATTTGTATTCTCAAAATGGCTTGTTTCATTATTTTAGGTAATTCTCATCAAACGGTTCCCCGATTTGGTGATTTGTATGCTCAGAATGGCTTACATGATTATAGGTGATTCTCATTGAACGGTTGACTGATTCACTGATTTGGATTCTCAGAATGGACATGATTGTAGTTGATTCTCATCGAACAGTTGACTGATTCAGTGATTCATAAGCTTAAAATTACTTTTTACATGATTGTAGCTAATTCTGATTGAACGGTTGACCGATTCGATGATTTGTAAGACCAAAATACCTTGTTATGTGATTGTAGTTGATTGTCATCGAATGGTTGACTAATTCGGTGATTCATAATGTTAGAATGGCTTGTTACATTATTATAGTTGATTCTCATTGAACGGTTGACTGATTCAGTGATTTGGAATCTCTGAATGGCTTGTTACGTGATTGTAGCTGATTTGATTCAAATGGTTGACCAATTCAGTGATCTGTAAGCTCAGAATGGCTTGTTACAAGATTGTAGTTGATAATTATCGAACAGTTGATCGATTTTGTAATTTGGAATCTCAGAATGGCTTGTTACGTGATTGTAGCTGATTCTCATCGAACGATTGACCGATTCAGTGATTTGTAAGCTCAGAATGGCTTGTTGAATATATCTGATTCTCATCTAAACATTGATAAATTCGGTGATTTGTATGCTCAGAATGGTTTGTTATGTGATTTTAGCTTATTGTCATCAAGCAGTTGATTGATTCAGTGATTTGTAAGCTAAGAATGGCTTGTTATGTGATTGTAGCTGATTCTCATTGAACGATTGAGCAATTCGATGATTTGTAAACTCATAATGGCTTTTTACGTGATTGTAGTTGATTCTCATCAAACAGTTGACCGATTTGGTAATTTGTAAGCTTAGAATGGCTTCTTACGTGATTGTAGCTGATTCTCATCAAACAATAGATCGATTCAATGATTTCTAAGCTAAGAATGACTTTTTACATGTTTGTAGCTGATTATCATCCAATGGTTGACTGATTCCGTCATTTGTAGGCTCAAAATAGCTTGTTACGTGATTGTAGTTGATTCTCATCTCACGGTTGACTGATTCTATGATTTGTAAGCTTGAAATGGCTTTTAACATTGATAGCAGCTGATTATCGTCGAATGGTTGATCAATTCAATGATTTTGTAAGCTCAGAATGGCTTGTTACATGATTGTAGCTCAGTCTCATCGAATGGTTGACCGATTTAGTGATTTGTAAGGTCAAAATAAATTTTTACGTGATTGTAGCTGATTCTCATTAAACGGTTGACCGATTCGGTCATTTGTAACCTTAGAATGCCTTGTTACATGATTGCAGCTAATTTTCATCAAACGGTTGGCCCATTCGATGATTTGTAAGCTTAGAATGGCTTCTTATGTGATTGTAGCTGATTCTCATCAAACGATTGACCGATTCGGTTATTTATAAGTTCAGAATGGCTTGTTACATGATTGTAGCTGATTTTGATCGAATGGTTGCCAATGTGGTGATTTGTAAACTCAAAATAGTTTGTTACATGATTATAATTGATTGTCATCAAACGGTTGATCGATTCAGTCATTTGTAAGCTTAGAATGGCTTGTTACATGATTGTAGTTGATTCTCATATAATAGTTTATCAATTCGATGATTTGTAAGCTCAGAAAGGCCTGTTATGTGATTGTAGTTGATTCTCATTGAACAGTAGACCAACTCGGTGATTTGTAAACTTAGAATAGTTTTTTACATGATTGTAGCTGATTCTCATCGAACAATTGATTGATTCGGTGATTTGTAAGCTTGAAATGGGTTTTTACATGATTGTAGTTGATTCTCAACGAACGATTGACCGATTCGGTGATTTGTAAGCTCAGAATGGCTTGTTAGATGATTGTAGCTGATTCTCATTAAACAGCTGACTGATTCGATGATTTGTAAGCTCAAAATGGCTTGTGCCAGAGCCCTACTCTCTAAGTTACATGATTGTAGCTGATTCTCATAGAACGGTTGACCGATTTCATGATTTGTAAGCTCAGAGTGGCTTGTTACATTATTGTAGCTAATTCTCATCGAATGATGGACCAATTCAGTAAGTTGTAAGCTCAGAATGGCTTTTACGTGATTGTAGTTGTTTCTCATTGAATAATTGACCAATTTGGTGATTAGTAAGCTCATAATAGCTTCTTACCTGATTATAACTAATTCTAATTGAACGGTTGACTGATTCAGTGATTTGTAAGCTCAGAATAACTTATTACATGATTGTAGTTGATTCTCATCTAACGGTTGACCAATTCGATGATTTGTAAGCTCAGAATGACTTGTTACGTGATTCTAGTTGATTGTCATCGAACAGTTGACTAATTCAGTGATTTGTAAGCTCATGCTGGCTTGTTACGTGATTGTAGCTAATTCTCATCGAACAGTTGACTGATTCGGTGATTTGTCAGCTAAAAATAGCTTGTTACGTGATTGTCAGCTAAAAATGGCTTGTTACATGATTGTAGTTGATTCTCATCTAACGGTTGACCGATTCGGTGATTTGTAAGCTTATAATAGCTTGTTACATGATTTTAGCTAAGTCTCATCGAACGCTTGACTGATTCAATGATTTGTCAGCTAAAAATGGCTTGTTACGTGATTGTAGCTGATTCTCATCGAACAGTTGACCAATTCGATGATTTGTAAGCTCAGAGTGGTTTGTTATATGATTGTAATTGATTCTCATCAATGATTGACCGATTTGGTTTTTTATAAACTCAAAATGGCTTGTTACGTGATTGTAGCTGAGTCTCATCGAATGGGCCGATTCGATGATTTGTAAGCTCAGAATGGTTGTTACGTGATTGCAGTTGATTATCATCGAATGGTTGATCGATCTGATGATTTGTAAGCTCAGAATGACTTGTAAACGTGATTGTAGCTTATTCTCATCGAACGGTTGGCCGATTTTGTGATTTCTAAGCTCAGAATGGCTTGTTACGTGATTATAGCTGATTCTCATCGAATGATTGATCGATTCGATAATTTGTAAGCTTAGAAAGGCTTGTTACGTGATTGTAGCTTATTCTTATCGAACAGTTGACTGATTCGGTGATTTTTAAACTCAAAATCGGTTGGTACATGATTGTATCTAATTCTCATCGAACGGTTAATCGATTCAGTGATTTGTAAGCTCAGAATGACTTGTTACGTGATTGAAGTTGATTCTCATCGAATAATTGACCGATTCGATGATTTGTAAGCTCAAAATTGCTTGTCACATGATTGTTAGATTATGTGATTTTTAAACTTAGAATAGCTTGTTACATAATTTTAGCTAATTCTCATCAAACAATTCACCATTTTAGTGATTTGTAAGCTCAGAATGGTTGACTTGATTCGGTGATTTGTAAGCTCCAAATGGTTTTTTACGTGATTATAGTTGATTCTGATCAAATGGTTGACCGATTCAGTGATTTGTAAGCGCAGAATGGCGTGTTACATGATTGTAGCTGATTCTCATCGAATGGCTTCTTACATGATTGTAGCTGATTCTCATAGAATGGTTGATCGATTCGATGATTTGTAAGCTTAGAATGGCTTGTTACATGATTGTAGTTTATTCTCATCGAATATTGGACCGATTCAGTGATTTATAAGCTCAAAATGGCTTGTTACGTGATTGTAATTGATTCTCATTGAACAGTTGACCGATTCGGTGATTTGTAAGCTTAGAATGGCTAGTTACATGATTGTAGCTATTTTTCATCAGACAGTTGACCGATTCGGTGATTTGTAAGCTCAAAATGGCTTTTGACGTGATTGTCGCTGATTCTAATCAAACAATTGACCGACTTGGTAATTTGTAAGCTCAAAATAGCTTTTGACGTGATTGTATTTGATTATCATCGATCGGTTGACCGATTTAGTGATTTGTCATCTCAAAATGGCTTGTCACGTGATTGTAGTTGATTCTCATCAAAGGGTTGACCCATTTTGTGATTTGTAAACTTAGAATAGTTTGTTACGTGATTGTAGTTGATTCTCATCAAACGGTTGACCGATTCAATAATTTGTAAGTTCAGAATGACTTGTTACGTGATTGTAGCTGATTCTCATCGAACGGTTGACCGATTTGGTGATTTGTAAGCTTAGAATGGCTTATTACATGATTGTAACTGATTCTCTTGAAAAGGTTGACCGATTCGGTGATTTAAAACTCAGAATGGCTTGTTATGTGATTGTAGCTGATTCTTATTGAACGGTTGACCGATTTGGTGATTTGTAAGCTGAGAATGGCTTGTTACTTGATTGTAGCTGATTCTCATAGAACGGTTGACCGATTCAGTGATTTATAAGCTTAGAAAGGCTTTTTACGTGATTGTAGTTGATTCTCATTTTACGGTTGACTGATTCAGTGAGTTACAAGCTAAGATTAACTTCTTAGGTGATTGTAGATGATTCTCATCAATTGGTTGATTAATTTAGTGATTTGTAAGTTCAGAATGACTTTTTACGTGATTGTAGCTAATTCTCACCAAACAGTTAATTGATTCCATGATTTGTAAGCTAAAAATGGCTTCTTATGTGATTGTAATTAATTCTCATTGAATGGTTGACTGATTAGCTTAGAATTGCTTGTTACATGATTGTTATTGATTCTCATCGAACAGTTGACCAATTTGGTGATTTTTAAGCTCAAAATAGCTTGTTACGTGATTATAGTTGATTCTCATCGAACGGTTGACCAGTTTGGTTATTTGTAGGCTTAGAATGGCTTGTTACATGATTGTAGCTAATTCTCATCGAACAATTGAGTGATTCTGTGCTTTGTAAACTCAGAATAGCTTGTTACATAATTTTAATTGATTCTCATCGAACAATTGACAGATTCGATAATTTATAAGCTTAGAATGACTTGTTACGTGATTGTAGCTGATTTTGATCAAAAGATTCATCGATTCAAGGATTTGTAGCCTCAAAATGGCTTGTTACTTGATTGTAGTTGATTCTAACCAAACAGTTGACCCCTTTGGTGAATTGTAAGCTCATAATGGCTTCTTACATGATTGTAACTTATTCTCATCGAACGGTTGAGCGATTGGGTGATTTGTAAGCTCAAAATAGCTTGTTACATGATTGTAATTGATTCTCATCGAACAATTGACTGATTCGGTGATTTGTAAGCTCATAATGGCTTGTTACATGGTTCTAGTTGATTCTCATCAAACGGTTGATCGATTAAGTGATTTGCAAGCTCAGAATGGTTTGTTACGTGATTGTAGTTGATTCTCATTGAATGGTTGACCGATTGGGTGATTTGTAAGCTCAGAATAGCTTGTCACATGATTGTAATTGATTCTCATTGAACGGTTGACCGATTGGGTGATTTGTAATCTTAGAATGACTTTTTACGTGATTGTAATCAATTCTCATTGAACAGTTGACCAAGTTAGTCATTTGTTAGCTTAGAATGGCTTGCTACGTGAATTTAATTGACTCTCGTCGAACAATTGACCGATTTGGTCATTTGTAAGCTCAGAATGACTTGTTACATGATTGTAGCTGATTCTCATGGAACGGTTGACTGATTAGGTGATTTGTAAGATCAAAATGGCTTTTTACGTGATTGTAGCTAATTCTCATCAAACAGTTGACCGATTCGGTGATTTGTAAGGTGAGAATAGCTTTTTTACATGATTGTAATTGATTCTCATCAAACGGTTGACCAATTTGGTGATTTGTAAGCGCAAAATAGCTTCTTACATGATTGTAGTTGATTCTCATTGAATGTTTGACCGATTCGGTGATCTGTAAGCTTAGAATGGCTTGTTATATGATTGCAATTGATTCTTATGGAACGGTTCATCGATTCAGTGATTTGTAATCTCAGAATGACTTGTTACATAATTTTAATTTATTCTCATCAAACAGTTGATCAATTCAGTGATTTATAAGCTCAAAATGGCTTGTTACTTCATTGTAATTGATTCTCATCAAACGGTTGATGAATTCGGTTATTTGTAAGCTCACAATGACTTGTTACGTGATTGTAGCTGATTCTCATCGAACGTTGGATGGATTCAGTGATTTCTAAGCTCATAATGGCTTGTTACATGATTGTAGTTGATTGTTATTGAATGGTTGACCAATTCGGTGATTTGTAAGCTTAGAATGATTATAGTTGATTCACATCGAACGGTTGATCGATTCAGTGATTTCTCACTCAAATTAGCTTGTTACGTGATTGTAATTTTTTTTCTCATGAAACGATTGATTGATTTGGTATTTGTAAGCTCAAAATGGCTCTTTACTTGATTGTAATTGATTCTTATCGAATAGTTGACCAATTCAATTATTTACAGGCTCAAAATGGCTTGTTACATGATTGTAATTGCTTCTTATCGAACGGTTGACTGATTCGGCGATTTGTAAGCTTAGAATGGCTTGTTACATGATTGTAGCTGATTCTCGTCAAACGGTTGACCGATTTGGTGATTTGTTAGGTCAGAATGGCTTGTTACATGATTGTAGCTGATTCTGACCGAACGATTGATCGATTCGATGATTTGTTAGGTCAGAATGACTTGTTACTGTATTGTAGCTGATTCTGATCAAACGGTTGATTGATTCCATAATTTGTAAGCTTAGAATGGTTTGTTACATGATTGTAGCTAATTCTTATAAAATAGTTGACTAATTCGGTGATCTGTAAGCTCAGAATGGCTTGTTATGTGATTATAATTGATTCTCATAGAACTATTGACCGATTTAGTGATTTGTAATCTCAGAAAGGCTTGTTATGTGATTGTAGTTGATTCTCATCAAATGGTTGACCAATTCGGTGAATTGTAAGCTTAGAATGGCTTGTTACGTGATTGTAGCTGATTCTCATCAAACGGTTTACCAATTCGATGATTTGTAAGCTCAAAATGGCTTGTTATGTGATTGTACCTGATTCTCATCGAACGGTTGACAAATTCAATGATTTACAAGCTCAAAATAGCTTGTTACATGATTGTAGTTAATTCTCATCAAACGGTTTACTAATTTAGTGATTTGTAAGCTCAAAATGGCTTGTTACGTGAT
This sequence comes from Chamaecyparis obtusa, assembly GCA_027943335.1. Taxonomy (NCBI): domain Eukaryota; kingdom Viridiplantae; phylum Streptophyta; class Pinopsida; order Cupressales; family Cupressaceae; genus Chamaecyparis; species Chamaecyparis obtusa. The sequence continues at coordinate 1,883,821 of BSBK01002264.1, forward strand.
TATAGATGATTCTCGTAGAATGGTTGATCGATGCGATGATTTGTAAGCTCAAAATAGCTTTTTATGTCATTGTAGTTGATTCTCATCAAACAATTGACCGAATCGATAATTTGTAAGCTTAGAATGTTTTCTTACATGATTGTAATTGATTCTCATCAAATAGTTGACAGATTCAGTAATTTATAAGCTCGAAATGGCTTTTTACGTGATTGTAATTGACTCTCACTGAATGGTTGACCGATTTGGTAATTTTTAAGCTTAGAATGACTTGTTACATGATTGTAGTTGATTCTGATCGAACTGTTGACCGATTCAGCGATTTGTAAGCTCAAAATGACCTGTTATGTGATTGTAGCTGATTCTCATTGAATGATTGACTAATCTAGAGATTTTGTAAGCTTAGTATGGCTTGTTACTGTTGATCGATTCAGTGATTTGTAAGCTTAGTATGGCAGTTACATGATTGTAATTGATTCTCATCGAATAGTTTACCATTTTGGTGATTTGTAAGCTCAAAATGGCTTGTTACATGATTGTAGCTGATTCTCATCGAACGGTTGACTGATTTGGTGATTTGTAAGCTCAGAATAGCTTGTTACGTGATTGTAGCTAATTTTCATCGAACGGTTGACTGGTTCAATAGTTTTTAAGCTCAGAATGGCTTGTTATGTGATTGTTGCTGATTCTCATCGAAAGGTTGACCGATTCAGTGATTTGTAATTTCAAAATGGCTTGTTATGTTACTGAAATTGATTCTCATCAAACGGTTGATCGATTGGGTGATTTGTAAGCTCAGAATGGCTTGTTAGGTGATTGTAGCTGATTCTCATCCAACAGTTGACCGATTTGGTGATTACAAAGTTCAGAATGGTTTTTTACATAATTGTAGCTGATTATCACAAAATGGTTTACCGATTCATTGATTTGTAAGTTTAGAATTGCTTGTTACGTGACTGTAGCTGATTCTCATCGAACAGTTGACTGATTCGATGATTTGTAAGCTTAGTTTGACTTGTTACATGATTGTATTTGATTCGCATCAAATGGTTAATCCATTCGATGATTTGTATGCTCAAAATGGGTTGCTATGTGATTGTAGATGAATCTTATCGGACAGTTGACCGATTCTTTAATTTGTAAGCTCAGAATGGCTTGTTACTTGATTTTATTGATTCTCAGCAAACGGTTGAACAATTCACTGATTTGTAATCTCAGAATGGATTGTTATGTGATTATAGGTGATTCTCATCAAATGGTTGACCAATTCAGTGATTTGTAAGCTCAGAATGGCTTGTTATGTGCTTGTAGATGAAGCTCATCGAATGGCTGACTGATTCTGTGATTTGTAAGCTTAGAATGGCTTGTTACTTGATTGTAATTGATTCTCAGCAAATGGTTGAACGATTCAGTGATTTGTAAGCTTAGAATGGATTGTTAAGTGATTATAGGTGGTTCTCATCCAACTGTTGACCGATTCAGTGATTTGTAAGCTCAGAATGGCTTGTTACATGATTGTAGCATATTCTCATAGAATGGTTAATCGATTCGATGATTTGTAAGCCCAAAATGGTTTGTTACATGATTTTAGTTAAATTCTCATCCAACTGTTCACTGATTCAGTGATTTGTAAGCTCAGAATTGTTACATCATTTTAATCGATTCTCATTAAACAGTTGATTGATTCGATGATTTGTAAGCTCGAATGATTTGTTACGTGATTGTAGTTGATTCTCATCGAACAATTGACTAATTCAATGATTTAAAAGCTCAAAATTGCTTGTTACATGATTGTAATTTATTCTCATCAAATAGTTGGTCGATTCGGCCATTTGTAAGCTTAGAATGGCTTGTAACTTGATTATAGTTGATTCTGATCAAACTGTTGATGGATTCAGTGATTTGTAAGCTAAGAAAGGTTTGTTATGTGATTATAGCTGATTCTCATTGAACGTTTGACAGATTCAGTGATTTGTAAGCTTAGAATAGCTCAGAATGGCTCATGACATGATTGTAATTGATTCTCATCGAACGATTGACCGATTCGATGATTTGTAAACTCAGAATGGCTTGTTATGTGATTGTAGCTGATTCTCATCAAACGGTTCACCGATTCGGTGATTTGTAAGCTCAGAATGGCTTGTTACATGATTGTAGCTAATTTTCATCGAACGATTGATCGATTCACTGATTTGTAAACTCATAATGGCTTGTTACATGATTGTAGGTGATTCTCATCGAACGGTTGACTGATTCAGTGATTTGTAAGCTCAAACTGGCTTGTTACATGATTGTAGGTGATTCTCATCGATTGGTTGACCGATTTGATTATTTGTAAGCTCAGAATGGCTTGTTACGTGATTATATTTGATTCTCATCAAACTGTTCCCCAATTTGGTGATTTGTAAGATCATAATGGCTTGTTACTTGATTTTAATCGATTCTCATCGAACAGTTGACCGATTCAGTGATTTGTAAGCTTAGAATGACTTATTACATGATTGTAGCTGATTCTCATCGAATGGTTGACCGATTTGGTGATTTGTCAGCTCAAAATGGCTTGTTACGTGCTTGTAGCTCACTCTCATTGAACGATTGATCGATTCGGTGATTTGCATTCCAAAGAGTCATCATGAGAATGCTCAGTAGACCCGGTGAATGTCATAGTTTCGTAGCATCTATCATTTCGTCACCATCGATCCATAGTTGTTCCGCATTTATCCGCTATAGTCATTCCGAGGCACCCCATCTTCTGTGCCCACCTTTCTTTCGGCCTACTATATGATAGACAGGGGTCTGTAGTTTGTAGTCTGGACTCTCCATCTATACATGGACTATCCATCCTAGTTCCGGGGCCCCTACTATCCATCTTAGTTGACCGGCCGACCCCTTTATAATAGTAGTGGTTCTAAAGGTAAATTCTATACGTAACATGCCCCCTATATTATAAAGGAGGACGCCTTCAAATAGTAAGGGGGGCCCCTACTAGAACCCCTTTCTATTGCGACTTCCTTTTTAGGACCTTTTTTATGCAAGCTTAGAATGGCTTGTTACATGATTGTAATTAATTCTCATCGAACAATTGACTAATTCGGTGATTTGTAAGCAAAAAATGACTTTTTACGTGATTGTAATTGATTCTCATCGAATGGTTGACCGATTCAGTGATTTGTAAGCTCAGAATAGTTTTTTACGTGATTGTAGTTTATTCTCATCGATCGGTTAATTGATTTAGTGATTTGTAAGCTCAAAATGACTTGTTATGTGATTGTATCTGATTCTCATCGATCAGTTGACCGATTCAATGATTTGTAAGGTCAGAATGGCTATTTACATGATTGTAGCTAATTCTCACCAAACGGTTGACTAACTTGGTGATTTGTAAGTTTAGAATGGCTTGTTACGTGGTTGTAGCTAATTCTCATCCAACAGTTGACCCATTCAGTGATTTGTAAGATTAGAATGACTTGTTACGTGATTATAATTGATTCTCATCAAATGATTGACAGATTTAGTTATTTGTAAGCTCAGATTAGCTTGTTATGTGATTGGAGCTAATTTTCATTGAACAACAAGTAACCAATTCGGTGATTTGTAAGTTCAAAATAGCTTGTTAGGTAATAGTAGCTGATTCTCATTGAACGGTTGACTGATTCGATGATTTGTAAGCTCAGAATGGCCTGTTATGTGATTGTAATTGATTTTCATCAAACAGTTGACCAATTCGGTGATTTGTAAGCTCAGAATGGCTTGTTACGTAATTGTATTTGATTTTCATTGAACAGATTAGCAATTCATTGATTTGTAAGCTCAAAATGGCTTGTTATGTGATTGTAATTTATTCTTATTAAACGGTTGACCAATTCAATGATTTGTAAGCTCAGAATGGCTTGTTACGTCATTGTAATATATTCTCATCAAATGGTTGATCGATTCGGTGATTTGTAAGCTCAAAATGGCTTATTACATGATTGTAGTTGATTCTCATGGAACGGTTGATAAAGTCACTAATTTACAAGCTCAGAATGGCTTCTTATGTGATTGTCGCTGATTCTCATCGAACGGTTGACCAATACAGTGATTTGTAAGCTTATAAGGGCTTGTTACATCATTGTAGATGGTTATCATCGAACGGTTGATCAATTCGGTGATTTGTAAGCTCAAAATAGCTTGTTACATGATTGTAATTGATTCTCATCGAACAGTTGACTGATTCGGTGATTTGTAAGCTCAGAATAGCTTTTTACGGTATTGTAATTGATTCTCATCAAACGGTTGACCAATTCGGTGATCTGTAAGCTCATAATAGTTTTTTACGTTATTATAATTGATTCTCATCAAATGGTTGACTGATTTGGTGATTTGTAAACTCACAATTGCTTATTACGTGATTGTAGCTGATTCTCATGGAATGGATGATCAATTCGGTGATTTGTAAGCTCAGAATGGTTTTTTACATTATTGTAGCTGATTTTCATTGAACGGTTGACTGATTGGGTGATTTATTCGCTTAGAATTGGTTGTTATGTAATTGTAGCTGATTCTCATCAAACGGTTGACCGATTCAACAATTTGTAAGCTCAAAATGACTTGTTAGGTGATTGTAGCTGATTTTCATCGATTGGTTGACCGATTCAGTAATTTGTAAGCTCGAAATAGCTTGTTACATGATTTTAGCTGACTCTTACCAAACAGTTGACCGATTTGGTGAACTGTAAGCTCAGAATGACTTGTTACATGATTGTAGCTGATTCTCATCAAACAGTTGACTGATTCGATGATTTGTAAGCTCAGAATGACTTGTTTCATGATTATAGTTGATTCTCATCAAATGGTTGACTGATTCAATGATTTGCAAGCTCAGAATGGCTTGTTACATGATTCTAGATGAATCTCATCGAATGGTTGACCGATTCAATGATTTGTAAGCTCATAATTGCTTGTGACGTGATTGAAATTTATTCTCATCGAACGATCGATCGATTTGGTCATTTGTAAGCTCAAAATAGCTTGTTACGTAATTGTAGGTGATTCTCATCGAATGGTTGATCGATTTGGTGATTTGGTCATTTGTAAGCTCAAAATGGATTGTTTGGTAATTGTAGCTGATTCTAATCGAACGGTTCATCGATTCGATGATTTGTAAGCTCAGAATGGCTTGTTACGTGATTATAGGTGATTCTCATGAAACTGTTGACCGATTCAATAATTTTTAAGCTCAAAATGGCTTGCTACGTGATTATAGTTGATCCTCATCGAATGCTTGACTAATTCAATGATTTGTAAGCTTAGAATGGCTTGTTATGTGATTATAGTTGATTCTCATAGAATGGTTGACCGATTCGGTGATTTGTAAGCTCATAACAGCTTGTTACGTGATTTAATTGATTCTCATGAAATGGTTTACCGATTCGATGATTTGTAAGCTCAAAATGACTTGTTATGTAAGTTTTGGTGATTCTCATCGAACCGTTGACCGATTCTATGATTTGTTAGCTTAGAATGGCTTGTTGTTCTAGCTGATTCTCATCGAACGGTTGACTAATTCGGTGATTTGTAAACTCCAAATGGCTTCATAAGTGATTATAGCTGATTCTCATAGAGCGGTTGACCGATTCAGTGATTTGTTAGCTGAGAATGGTTTGTTACATGATTGTAATTGATTGTCATCGAACAGTTGATTGATTCGATGATTTGTAAGCTTAGCATGGCTTGTTACGTGATTGTAGCTGATTCTCATCCAATGGTTGACTGATTCGGTGATTTTTAAGCTCAAAATAGCTTGTTACATGATTGTAGCTGATTCTCATCAAACGGTTGATCGATTTGGTGATTTGTAAGCTCAGAATGACTTTTTACATGACTGTAGCTAATTCTCATCAAACAGTTGATCGATTCGATGATTTATAAGCTTGGAATACCTTGTTACATGATTGTAGCTAATTCTCATCAAACGGTTGACCGATTTGGTGATTTGTAATATAATGGCTTATTACGTGATTGTAGCTGATTGTCATCAAACGGTTGACTGATTCGGTGATCTATAAGTTGAGAATGAGCTTGTTACATGATTATATATGATTCTCATCAAAATATTAACCAATTCATTGATTTGTAATCTCAGAATGGCTTGTTAAGTGATTGTAAATTGATTCTCATCGAACGATTGATCGATTTGGTTATTTGTAAGCTCAAAATAGCTCTTTACGTGATTGTAATTGATTCTCATCGAATGGTTGACCGATTTGGTGATTTGTAAGCTCAAAATGGCTTGTTATGTGATTGTAGGTAATTCTCATCAAACGGTTGACCGATTCAATGATTTGTAAGCTTAGAATGTTACGTGATTGTAGATGATTCACATCAAATGGTTGACCAATTCAGTGAATTGTTAGCTTAAAATGGCTTATTACATCATTGTAATTGATTCTCATTGAACGGTTGACCGATTCGGTGATTTGTAAGTTCAGAATGGCTAGTTACGTGATTGTAGCTTATTCTCATCAAACGGTTGACCGATCAATGATTTGTAAGCTTAGAATGGCTAAATATGTTATTTTAATTGATTCTCATCGATTAAGTGATTTGTAAGCTTAGAATAGCTTGTTACATGATTATATGTGATTCTCATCGAAGGGTTCACTGATTTGATGATTTGTAAGCTCAGAATGATTGTTACTTGATTATAGCTGATTCTCGTCAAACGGTTAACCGATTTGGTGATTTAAACACTCAGAATGGCTTGTTATATGATTATGGTTGATTCTCATTAAACGGTTGACCGATTCGATGATTTGTAAGCTCAGAATGACTTGTTACATGGTTGTAGTTGATTCTGATCGAACGGTTGACCGATTCAATGATTTGTAAGCTCAGAATGGCTTGTTACGTGATTGTAGCTGATTCTCATTCAACGACTGACCAATTCAGTGATTTGTAAGCTCAGAATGGCTTCTTACGTGATTGTAATTGATTCTTATCAAACGGTTGACCAATTCGATGATTTGTAAGCTTAGAATGGCTTGTTATGTGATTGTAATTGATTCTCATCGCACGGTTGACCCATTAAGTGATTTTTAAGCTCAGAATGGCTTTTTACGTGATTGTAGCTAATTATCATCGAGCGGTTCACCGATTCGATGATTTGTAAGCTCATAATGGATTGTTACATTATTGTAGCAGATTCTCATCAAACAGTGGATCGATTCAGTGATTTGTAAGCTAAGAATGACTTTTTTACATGATTGTAGCTGATTCTCATCGAGCGGTTGATCGATTCGATGATTTATATACCCAAAATCACTTGTTACATGATTGTAGCTGATTCTCATCAAACGGTTGACCGATTCGGTGATTTATATGCTCAGAATGGCTTGTTATGTGATTGTAGCCTATTCTCATCGAATGGTTGACTGATTCGATGATTTCTAAGCTCAAAATGGCTTGTTACATGATTGTAGTTGATTCTCATCGAATGGTTGATCTATTCAATTATTTGTAAGCTCAGAAGGGCTTGTTACATGATTGTAGCTAATTCTCATCTAACGGTTGACCGATTCGATGATTTATCAACTCAAAATGGCTTGTTACGTGCTTGTAGCTGATTCTCATCGAACGATGGACCGATTCGGTGATTTGTAAGCTAAGAATAGCTTTTTACATGATTCTAGTTATTTCTCATCCAACAGTTGAATGATTGATTGATTTGTAAGCTCAGACTGGCTTGTTACGTGCTTGTAGCTGATTCTTATCGAACGGTTCACCGATTCGGTGATTTGTAAGCTCATAATGGCTTGTTACATGATTGTAGTTGATTCTCATTGAACGGTGGATAGATTAGGTGATTTGTAAGCTAACAATGGCTTTTTACGTGATTGTAGCTTTTTCTCATCAAACGGTTGACCGATTTAGTGATTTGTAACCTTAGAATGGCTTGTTATGTGATTGTAGTTGATTCTCATTAAGCGGTTGATAGATTTAGTGGCTGATTCACCCAGAACGGTTGACCAATTCAGTGATTTGTAAGCTTAGAATGTCTTGTTCCATGATTCTAATTGATTCTCATCAAACGGTTGACCGATTCAAAAATTTCTAAGCTTGGAATGACTTGTTACTTGATTGTAGCTGATTCTCATCGAATGATTGACCGACTTCATGATTTTTAATCTCAGAATGGCTTGTTACATGATTGTAGTTAATTCTCATCGAATGGTTGTCCAATTCGGTGATTTGTAAGCTTGGAATGGCTTGTTACGTGATTGTAGCTAAATCTCATCCAACGGTTGACCAATTCGGTGATTTTTAAGCTCGTAATGGCTTGTTACCTAATTCTAGCTGATTCTCATCCAACGGTTGATTGATTCACTGATTTATAAGCTCAGAATGGCTTGTTACATCATTGTAGCTGATTCTCATCGAACAGTTGACCGATCAGTGATTTGTAACCTTGGAATGCCTTTAGCTCATTTTAGCTGATACTCATTAAACGATTGACCGATTCGATGATTGTAGTTGATTCTCATTGAACGGTTCATTGATTCAATGATTTGTAATCTCATAATGGCTTGTGACATGATTGTAGCTGATTCTTATCAAACAGTTGACCGATTCGGTGATTTGAAAGCTCAGAATGGCTTGTTACATGATTGTATCTGACTCTCATCGAACGGTTCACTGATTCAGTGATTTGTAAGTTTAGAGAGTCTTGTTACATGATTGTAGTTGATTCTAATCTAACAGTTGATCTATTTAGTGATTTGTAAGCTTAGAATGGCTTTTTACATGATTGTAGCTAATTCTTATCGAACGGTTGACCGATTCGATGATTTGTAAGCACAAAATACCTTGCTACGTGATTGTAGCTGATTTTCATCGAAGGCTTGACTGAATCAGTGATTTGTAAGCTCAGAATGGCTTTTACATGATAGTAGTTGATTCTCATCAAACGTCTGACCGATTCAGTGATTTGTAAATTCAGAATGGCTTGTTACGTAATTGTAGCTGATTCTCATCGAATGGTTGACCGATTTGATGATTTGTAAGCTCAGAATGGCTTATTACGTGATTGTAGCTGATTCTCATCAAACAGTTCATTGATTTGATGATTTGTCAGCTCATAATGGCTTATTACATGATTGTAGTTGATTCTAATTAAACGGTTGACTGATTTAGTGATTTGTAAGCTCATAATAGCTTGTTACGTGATTGTAGTTGATTCTCATCAAATGGTTGACTGATTCGGTGATTTGTAAGCTCATAATGGCTTGTTACATGATACTGGTTGATTCTCATCGCACGATTGACTGATTCAATGATTTGTAAGTTCAGAATGGCTTTATATGTTATTGTAGCTTATTCTCATCGAATAGTTAACCAATTCGGTGATTTGTAAGCTCAAAATGACTTGTTATTTGATTATAATTATTTCTCATATAACAATGGACTGATTCGGTGATTTGTAGGCTCAAAATGACATTTGACATGTTTGTAGCTGATTCTCATCCAATCACTGACCGATTTGGTGATTTGTAAGCTCAGAAGTGCTTGTTATGTGATTGTAGCTGATTCTCATCGAAGGGTTGAACAATTCAGTGATTTGTCAGCTAACAATTGTTTTTTTACGTGATTATAGCTACTTCTTATCGATTGGTTGACCGATTCCGTGATTCGTAAGCTGAGCATGGCTTGCTACATGATTGTAGTTGATTCTAATCGAACAATTGACCGATTTGATTATTTGTAAGCTCAAAATTGCTTTTGACGTAATTGTAACTTATTCTCATCAAATGGTTGATCCATAATTTGTAAGCTCATAATGGCTTATTACATGATTGTAGCTGACTCTAATCGAACGGTTGACCTATTCGATGATATGTAAGCTTAAAATGGCTTGTTACATGATTGTAGCTGATTCTCATCCAACGGTTGACCGATTGGGTGATTTGTAAGTTTAAAATGGCTTGTTATGTGATTGTAATTGTTTCTCAATGAATAGTTGACCGATTTGGTGATTTGTAAGCTCAGAATGACTTTTTACCTGATTGTAGCTGATTCTCATCGAACAGTTGACCGATTCATGATTTTTAAGCTCAAAATGGCTTGTTACATAGTTGTACCTGATTATGATCAAACGATTGATCGATTTGGTAATTTGTAAGCTTAGAATGGCTTGTTACGTCATTGTAGCTGTTTCTTATCGAATGATTGACCGATTCAGTAATTTGTAATGTTAGCATGGCTTGGTATGTGATTGTAGTTGATTCTCACCGAATGGTTAATCGATTCGGTGATTTGTAAGCTCATAATGGCTTGTTACGTGATTCTAGTTGTTTCTCATCACACGGTTGATCGATTCGGTGATTTGTAAACTTAGAATGGCATGTCACGTGATTGTAGCTGATTTGCATTGAACGGTTCACCAATTCAATGATTTGTAATCTTAGAATGACTTGTTGATTGTAGCTAATTCTCATCGGAAGGTTGATCAATTCGGTGATTTGTAAGCTCGGAATGGCTTGTTACTTGATTGTAGCTGATTCTCATCGCACGGTTTTCCAATTTGGTGGTTTGTAAGCTCAAAATAGCTTGTTATGTCATCGTAGCTGATTCTCATTGAAGGGTGGACCGATTTAGTGATTTGTGAGCTAAGAGTGACTTTTTATATGATTGTAGCTGATTCTCATCGAACGATTGACCGATTTAGTTATTTGTAACCTCAGAATGGCTTGTTATGTGATTGTAGCTGACTCTCATTAAGCGGTTGACCGATTCGGTGATTTATAAACTCAAAATAGCTTGTTACATGATTGTAGCTAATTTTTATCGAACGGTTGACCGATTTGGTGATTTGTAAGCTCAGAATGGCTTTTTACACGATTGTATTTAATTCTCATCGAATAGTTTATCAATTCTATGATTTGATAGCCCATAATGGCTTGTTACCTGATTATAGCTGATTTTCATCGAACGGTTGACTGATTCAGCTGATTTGGTGATTTGTAACCTCATAATGGCTTCTTACGTGATTGTGGTTGATTCTCATGAAGTAGTTGACCGATTCAATGATTTGTACGCTCTAAATAGTTTGTTACGTGATTGTAGCTGATTCTCACCTAACGGTTGACTAATTTGGTGATTTGTAAGCTCGAAATGGCTTGTTACATGATTGTAGTTGATTCTCATTAAACAGATGACCGATTCAGTAATTTTTAAGCTCAGAATGACTTGATACGTGATTGTCGCTGATTCTCATCGAACGGTTGATCGAGTCAGTAATTTATAAGCTCAAAATGGCTTGTTACATGATTGTAGATGATTCTCATTGAATGGTTGATCGAGTCGATGAATTGTAAGCTTAGAATAGCTTGTTACAAGATTATAGCTGATTCGCTTCAAACGAATCACTAATTTGGTCATATGTAAGCTCATAAGCTTGTTAAGTGATTGTAGTTGATTCTCAGTAAACGGTGGACTGATTTGGTGATTTGTAAGCTTAGAATGTCTTTTTATGTGATTGTAGTTGATTCTCATTGAATGGTTGATCAAGTCGGTGATTTATAAGTTCATAATGGCTTGTTATGAGATTGTAGATGATTCTCATTGAATTGTTGACCGATTCGATGATTTATAATATCAGAATGGTTTGTTACATGATTGTACCTGATTCTGATAAAATGGTTGACTGATTCATTGATTTGTAAGTCAGAGTGGCTTGTTACATGATTGTCGCTGATTCTCATTGAACGGTTGACCAATTCATTAATTTTGCAATGTTAGAATGGATTATTATGTGATTGTAGTTGATTCTCATTGAACAGTTCACCGACTCGGTGATCTGTAAGCTCATAATGGCTTGTTATGTGATTCTAATTGATTCTCATCACACGGTTGACCGATTCAGTAATTTGTAAGCTGAAGATGGCTTGTAACATGATTGTAGTTGTTTTGCATCGAACGGTTCATCGATTCAATCATTTGTAAGCTTAGAATGGCTTGTTACGTGATTGTAGTAGATTTTCATCGCGCGGTTGATTGATTTCATGATTTGTAGGTAATTCTCATTGAATGGTTGACCAACAATTCACTGAATTAGTGAACTGTTCGATAAGAATCAGCTACAATCATGTAACAAGCTATTTTGAGCTTACAAATCACCGAACTGGTGAACCGTTCAATAAGAATCAGCTACAATAATGTAACAAGCCATTTTGAGCTTACAAATCATTGAATCCGTCCACCATTTAATGAGAATCGAATACAAATCACTAAATCAGTCAACCGTTAAGTGATTGTAGCTGAGTCTCACCAAACGGTTGATCGATTCGGTAATTTGTAAGCTTAAAATAGCTTTTTACATGATTGTAGCTAATTCTCATCGAACGGTTGCCCGATTCGATGATTTGTAAGCTCAGAATGGCTTCCTACATGATTGTAGCTAATTCTCATCGAACGGTTGATCGATTTGGTGATTTGTCAGCTCAAAATGGCTTGTTACGTGATTGTAGCTAATTGTCATCAAATGATTGACTGATTTGGTAATTTGTAAGATTAAAAAAGCTTGTTACGTGATTGTAGTTGATTCTCATCGAATGGTTGACAGATTCAATGATTTGTAAGCTTAGAATATCTTGTTAAGTGATTTTAATTGATTCTCATCAATGGTTGATCGATTGAGTGATTTTTAAGCTCAAAATAGCTTGTTACGTGATTGTAGCTGATTCTCATCAAATGGTTGACCAATTTTGTGATTTGTAAGCTCAAAATGACTTGTTACATGATTGCATCTGATTCTCATCGAATGGTTGAATAATTCGATGATCTATAAGTTTAGAATGCGTTGTTACATGATTGTAGCTAATTCTCATCAAACAGTTCACCAATTCGGTGATTTGTAAGCTCATAATTGCTTTTACGTGATTGTAGCTGATTCTCATCGAACGGTGGATTGATTCAAAGATTTTTAAGCTAAGAATGGCTTTTTATGTGATTGTAGCTGATTCTCATTGAATGGTTGATCGATTCAATAATTTATAATCTCAAAATGGCTGGTTACATGATTGTAGCTGATTCTCATCGAACGGTTGGCCGATTTGATAATTTATATGCTCAAAATGGCTTTTTATGTTATTGTAGCTTATTCTCATCGAGCAGTTGACTGATTCAGTGATTTATAAGTTTAGAATGGCTTGTTACATGATTGTTGCTTATTCTCATCGAATGGTTGACCGATTCGGTGATTTGTAAGCTCAGAATGGCTTGTTAGGTGATTGTAGCTTATTCTCATCAAATGGTTGACCAATCCAGTGATTTGTAAGATTAGAATGGCTTGTTACATGATTCTAGCTGATTCTAATTGCACAATTGACCGATTCGGTGATTTGTAAGCTCAGAATGGCTTGTCACGTGATGGTAGCTGATTCGCATCGAATGGTTGACCTATTCGGTGATTTGTAAGCTCATAATGGCTGTTACAAGATTTTAGCTAATTCTCATCGAACGGTTCACCAATTTGATGATTTGTAAGCTTAGAATGGCTTCTTACGTGATTGTAGCTGATTCTTATCAAATGGTTGACCGATTTGGTGATTTGTATGCTCAGAATGGCTTGTTATTATAGCTAATTCTCATCAAATGGTTGACTGATTCATTGATTTGTAATTTCAGAATGGCTTGTTACGTGATTGTAGCTGATTCTCATCGAACAGTTGATCGATTCAGTGATTTTTAAGCTCAGAATGGCTTGTTACATGATTGTAGTTGATTCTCATTGAACGTTTGATTGATTCAGTGATTTGTAACCTCAGAATGGCTTGTTACATGATTGTAGCTGATTCTCATTAAGTGGTTGACCGATTCGATGATTTATAAGCATAGAATGGTTTGTTACATGATTGTAGCTGAGTCTCATCAAACGGTTGACCGATTCGGTGATTTGTGACTTTAGAACTGCTTGTTAAGTGATTGTAGTAGATTCTCATGAAGACCGATTCGATGATTTTTAAGCTCAGAATGGCTTGTTACATGATTGTAGCTGATTCTCACCGAACGGTTGATCGATTCGGTGATTTGTAAGCTCAGAATGGGTTATTACACGATTGTAAATGATTCTCATCGAAAGGTTGACCGATCTAGTAATTTATAAACTTTGAATGGCTTGTTACGTGATTGTAGCTAATTCTCATCGAACAGTTGACCTATTCGATGATTTCTAAGCTCAAAATGGGTTGTTACGTGATTGTAGCTGATTCTCATTGAAAGGTTGACTGATTCAATGAATTGTAAGATTAGAATGGCTTGTGACCTGATTGTAGTTGATTCTCTTCGAATGGTTCATTGATTCAGTCATATGTAAGCTCATAATGGCATGTTACATGATTGTAGCTAATTCTCAGTGAACGGTGGACCAATTCGGTGATTTGTAAACTCAGAATGTTTTTTTACGTGATTGTAGCTAAATCTCATTGAACGCTTGACCAATTCGGTGATTTATAAGCTCATGGCTTGTTAAGAGATTGTAGATGATTCTCATTGAATGGTTGACCCATTCAGTGATTTATAATCTCAAAATGGCTTGTTTCATGATTGTACTTGATTTTGATCAAACGGTTGATTGATTCGATGATTTATTAGCTCAGAATGGCTTGTTACGTGATTGTAGCTGATTCTCATCGAACAGTTGATTGATTCGATAATTTGTAATGTCAGAATGGCTTGTTATGTGATTGTAGTTGATTCTCAGTGAACGGGTTCACTGATTTGGTGATTTGTAAGCTCATAATGGCTTGTTACGTGATTCTAGCTTATTCTCATGACATAGTTGACCGATTTGGTGATTTATAAGCTCAAAATGGCTTGTCACATGATTGTAGTTGATTTACATTGAACGGTTCACTGATTCTATGATTTGTAAGCTCAGAATGGCTTGTTACGTGATTGTAGTTGATTCTCATCAGATGGTTGACCGATTCAGTGATTTGTAAGCTTAGAATGGTGTTTTACGTGATTGTAGCTAATTCTCATCACATAGTTGTCTGATTTGGTAATTTGTAAGCTCAGAATGAATTGTTATGTCATTGTATCTGATTCTCATTGAACGGTTGACTGATTCGGTGATTTAGAAGCTTAGAATGGCTTGTTACGTGATTGTAGCTGATTTGTAAGCTCAAAAAACTTTGTTACTATTGTAACTAATTCTAATTCTCAACCGTTACGTGATTGTAGCTGAGTCTCATCGAACGGTTGATCGATTCGATGATTTGTAAGCTCAAAATGGCTTGTTACATGATTGTAGTTGATTGTCATTAAAAGATTGATCGATTCGATGATTTGTAAGATTAGAATGGCTTGTTACATGATTGTAGCTAATTCTCATCAAACGGTTGACCGATTCGGTGATTTGTAAGCTTAGAATTGCTTGTTACGTGATTATAATTGATTTTCATCAAATGGTTCACCGATTCGATGATTTGTCAGCTTAGAATGGCTTGTTACGTGATTGTAGCTTATTCTCATCAAATGGTTGATGGATTCACTGATTTGTAAGCTCAAAATGACTTGTTACATAATTGCACCTGATTCTCATAAAATGGTTGACCGATTCGATGATTTCTTTGTTCAGAATGCCTTGTTACATGATTGTAGCTGATTCTCATCGAACGATTTACCGATTCAGTGATTTGTAAGCTCATAATGGCTTGTTACATTATTGTAGTTGATTGTCATCGAATGGTGGACTGATTCGGTGATTTGTAAGCTAAGAATGGCTTTTTACATGATTGTAGCTGATTCTCATCGTACGATTTATCGATTCAATGATTTGTAAGCTCATAATGGCTTGTTATATTATTGTAGTTGATTCTCATCAAATGGTGGACCGATTCGATGATTTGTAAGCTAAGAATGGCTTTTTACATGATTGTAGCTGATTCTCATCGAACAGTTGACCGATTCAGTGATTTATATGCCCAAAATAGCTTGTTACATGATTGTAGCTGATTCTCATCGAACGGTTGACCGATTCGGTGATTTATATGCTCAAAATGGCTTGTTATGTGATTGTTGCTTATTCTCATCGAACGGTTGATGGATTCGATGATTTCTAGGCTCAAAATGGCTTGTTACATGATTGTAGCTGATTTTCATCAAATGGTTGATCGATTCAGTGATTTTTAAGCTCAAAATGCCTTGTTACATAATTGTAGCTGATTCTCATCGAACGGTTGACCGATTCGATGATTTCTAAGCTCAGAATGGCTTGTTACGTGCTTGTAGCTGATTCTCATTGAACGGTTCACCAATTCATTGATTTGTAAGCTCATAATGGCTTGTTACGTGATCTTAGATGATTCTCATCGAACGGTGGACTGATCAGTGATTTGTAAGCTATGAATAACTTTTTACGTGATTGTAGCTGTTTCTCATCCAACGGTTGACCGATTCATTGATTTGTAAGCTCAGAATGGCTTATTAGATGATTGTAGCTGACTCTCATCGAACAGTTGACCGATTCGATGATTTGTAAGCTTAGAATGACTTGTTACATAATTGTAGCTTATGCTCATCGAACAATTGATAGATTTAATGATTTGTAAGCTCAGAATGGCTTGTTAGATGATTGTAGCTGATTCTGATCGAACAGTTGACCGATTCAGGGATTTGTAAGCTTAGAATGGCTTGTTACATGATTGTAGTTGATTCTCATTGAACGGTTGATCGATTCGGTGCATTGTAAGCTCAGAATGTCTTATTACGTGATTGTAGCTAATTCTCATCAAATGATTAACCGATTTGGAGATATGTAAGTTCAAAATGCCTTGTTACGTGATTGTAGCTGATTCTCATTAAATGGTTCATTGATTCGATGATTTGTAAGCTCATAATGGCTTGTTACATGATTGTAGCTAATTCTACACAAATGGTGGACATATTCAGTGATTTATAAGCTAAGAATGGCTTTTTACGTGATTGTAGTTATTTCTCATCCAACGGTTGACCGATTCAATGATTTGTAAGCTTAGAATGACATATTATGTGATTGGAGCTGACTCTCATCGAACGGTTGACCGATTCGGTGATTTGTAAGCTCAGAATGGCTTGTTACATAATTGTAGCAGATTTTCATCGAAAGGTTGACTGATTCGATTATTTATAAGCTTAGAATGACTTGTTAGTTGATTGTAGTTGATTCTCATCGAACGGTTGACCGATTCGGTGATTTATAAGCTTAGAATGGCTTGTTACATGATTGTAGCTGATTCTCATTAAACGATTGACCGATTCAGTGCTTTGTAAGCCCAGAATGGTTTATTATGTGATTGTAGCTAATTTTCATCAAATAGTTGTCTTTTTCAATTATTTGTAAGCTCAGAATGGCTTGTTACATTATTGTAGCTGATTCTCATAAAATGGTTGACTAATTCGGTGATTTGTAGGCTCAGAATGGCTTGTTACGTGATTGTAGTTGATTATCATCGAACAGTTGACCAATTTGATGATTTTGTAAGCTCAAAAGGGTTTGTTACGTGATTGTAGCTGATTCTCATCAAAGGGTTGACATATTCGGTAATTCGTAAGCTCAGAATAGCTTGTTACGTGATTGTTATTAATTTTCATCGAATGATTGTACGATTCGATGATCTATAAGCTCGGAATAGCTTGTTACATGATTAAACCTTATTCTCATCGAATGATTGACTGATTTGGTGATTTGTAAGCTCAGAATAGCTTGTTACGTGATTGTAGCTGATTCTCCTCTAACGATTGACCAATGCAGTGATTTGTAAGCTAAGAATGACTTGTTATGTGATTGTAGCCAATTTTCTTCAAACGATTGATTGATTCAGTGATTTCTAAGCTAAAAATGACTTTTTACGTGTTTGTAGCTGATTATCATCCAATGGTTGACCGATTCGGTGAGTTGTAGGCTAGGAATGGCTTGTTATTTGAATGTAGTAATTCTCATCTCAGTGTTGACCGATTCTATGATTTGTAAGCTCGTAATGGTTTTTTACGTGACTGTAGCTGATTCTCATTGAATGATTCATCGATTCGGTCATTTGTAAGCTCAGAATGGCTTGTTACGTGATTGTAGCTGATTCTCATCAAATGGTGGACTGATTCGATGATTTGTAAGCTCATAATGGCTTTTTACATGATTGTAGTTGATTCTCATTGCACAGTTGACCGATTTGGTGATTTGTAAGCTCAAAGTAGCTTGTTACGTGATTGTAGCTAATTCTCATCAAACGGTTCATCAATTCAAGGATTTGTAAGCTCAGAATGGCTTGTTAAATGATTGTAATTGATTCTCATCATACGGTTGATCGATTCGCTGATTTGAAAGCTCAGAATGGTTTGTTACGTGACTGTAGCTGATTTTCATCTAACGGTTGATTGATATTATGATTTGTAAGCTCAGAATGGTTTGTTACGTGATTGTATTTGGTTCTCATCGAACGGTTGACTGATTTGGTGATTTGTAAGTTCAGAATGGCTTGTTACCTTATTGTAGCTGATTCTTATCGAACGCTTGACCGATTCGGTGATTTGTAAGCTAGGAATGGCTTGTTACATTATTGTAGCTGATTCTCATGAAATAGTTGACCGATTTGGTCATTTGTAAGTTACATGATTGTAGCTAATTCTCATCGAACAATGGACCGATTCAGTGATTTGTAAGCTCAGAATGACTTTTTACATGATTGGAGCTGATTTTCATTGAATGGTTGACTGATTCGGTGATTTGTAAGCTCAGAATCGCTTGTTACATGATTGTAATTAATTCTCATTTAACAATGGACCGATTCAATGATTTGTAAGCTCAGAATGACTTTTTACATGTTTGGAGCTGATTCTCATCCAATGGTTGACCGATTCAGTTATTTGTAAGGTTAGAATGACTTTTCACGTGATTGTAGCTGATTCTCATCGAACGGTTCACCAATTCGGTGATTTGTAAGGTCAGAATGTCTTGTTGATTATAATTGATTCTCATCAAATGGTTGAACGATTCGATAATTTGTAAGCTCAGAATGGCTTTTTACGTGATTGTAGTTGATTCTCATCAAAGGTTGATCGATTGAGTGATTTGTAAGCTCAAAATGGCTTGTTACGTGATTGTAGGTAATTCTCATCGAACAGTTGACCGATTCGGTGATTTGTAAGCTTGAAATGGCTTGTTACGTGATTGTACCTAATTCTCATCAAATGATTAATCGATTCTATGATTTTTAAGCTCAGAATGGCTTTTTACATGATAGTAGCTGATTCTTGTCAAACGGTTGACCGATTTGGTGATTTGTATGCTCTGAATGGCTTGTTACATGATTGTAGTTGATTCTCATTGAACAGTTTCCGATTCCATGATTTGTCAGTTAAGAATGGCTTGTTACGTGATTGTAGCTGATTCTTATTAACGGTTGACCGATTCATTGATTTATAAGCTGAAAATGGTTTGTTACGTGATTGTAGGTAATTCTCATCGAATGGTTGACTGATTCAGTGATTTGTCAGCTTAGAATGCCTTGTTACGTGATTATAGTTGATTCTCATTGAACGGTTGACCAATTCGGTGATATGGAATCTCAGAATGGCTTGTTACATGATTGTAGCTGATTCTCATGCAAGGGTTCACTGATTCAGTGATTTGTAAGCTAGAAATTACTTTTTATGTGTTTGTAGCCGATTCTCATCCAATGGTTGACCAATTCAGTGATTTGTAAGCTCGAAATGGCTTGTTACATGATTGTAGCCAATTTTCATCAAATGGTTGATTGATTCGGAGATTTGTAACCTCAGAATGGCTTGTTTCATGATTGTAGCTTATTCTCATTGAACGGTTGACCGATTTGGTGATTTGTAAGAGCAGAATGGCTTGTTATGTGATTGTAGCTGATTCTCATCGAACGGTTGACCGATTCGGGGATTTGTAATTTCAAAATAGATTGTTACATGATTCTAGCTTATTCTCATCGAACGGTTGTCGATTCGGTGATTTGTAAGCTTAGAATGGATTTTACATGATTGTAGCTGATTCTCGTCGAACGTTTGACGGATTCATTGATTTGTAAGATCGGAATGGCTTTTTACATTATTGTAGCTAATTCTCATTGAACAGTTGATCGATTCGGTGATTTGTAAGCTAGGAATGGCTTGTTACATGATTGTAGTTGATTCTCATCGAACGATTGATGGATTTGGTGATTTGTAACCTTAGACTGGCTTGTTACGAGATTGTAGCTGATTCTTATTAAGTGGTTGACAGATTCGGTGATTTGTAAGCTCAAAATGGCTTCTTACATGATTGTAGTTGATTTTCATCGAACGGTTGCCCGATTCGGTGATTTGTAAGCTCAGAATGGCTTGTTACCTAATTGTAGTTGATTCTCATCGAAAGGTTGACTAACTCAATGATTTTTAATCTTAGAATGACTTTTTACATGATTGTAGTTGATTCTCATCAAACGATTGACCGATTCGGTGATTTCTAATCTTAAAATAGCTTGTTACATGATTATAGCTGATTCTCATCGAAGGGTTGACCAATTCGATGATTTGTAAGCTAAGAATGGTTTATAACATGATTATAATTGATTCTTATTAAATGGTTGACCGATTCGGTGATTTGTAAATGTAGAATGGCTTGTTACGTGATTGTAGTTGATTCTCATCAAATGGTTGACCGCTTCAGTGAATTGTAAGCTCATAATGGCTTGTTATGTGATTGCACCTGATTTTCATCGAATGGTTGATCGATTCGATGATTTCTAAGTTCAGAATGGCTTATGATTGTAGCTAATTCTCACTGAACAGTGGACCGATTCGGTGATTTGTAAGCTCAAAATGGCTTTTTACATTATTGTAGCTAGTTCTCATCTAACAATTAATCAATCCAATGATTTGTAAGCTCAGATTGGCTTGTTACATGATTGTAGTTGATTCTCATCAAACAGTTAACTGATTCTGTGTTTTGTTAGCTCGAAATGGCTTGTTACTTGATTGTAGTTGATTCTCATCGAAATGGCTTGTTACGTGATTGTAGCTGATTATAGCTTAGAATGGCTTGCTATGTGATTATAATTGATTCTCATCAAACACTTGACCAATTCGGTGATTTGTAAGCTTAGAATGGTTTGTTATGTGATTGTAGTTGATTCTCATTGAACGGTTGACTGATTTAAGGATTTTTAAGCTTAGAATCATTTGTTACATGATTGTAGCTGATTCTCATCTAACAATTGATCAATTCGGTGATTTGTAAGCTTAGAAAGGCTTATTAAATGATTGTAGCTGATTCTCATGGAATGGTTGATCGATTCGGTGATTTGTAAGCTCAAAATGGCTTTTTACATGATAGTAGTTGATTCTCATCAAATGATTGACCGATTCAATGATTTGTAAGTTCAGAATGGCTTGTTACGTGATTGTAGATGATTATCATCAAATGGTTGACTGATTCAATGATTTGTAAGCTCAGAATGGCTTGTTACATGATTGTAGCTGATTCTCACCAAACGGTTCATTGACTCAGTGATTTGTAAGCTCATAATGGCTTGTTACATGATTGTGTGTGATTATCATCAAACAGTGAACTGATTTAGTGATCTATAAGCTTAGAATGGCTTTTTACGTGATTGTAGCTGATTCTCATGAAACGGTTAACCGATTCGATGATTTATAAGCTCAAATGGCTTGTTACATGATTGTAGCTAATTCTCATCGAATGGTTGACCAATTCAGTGATTTGTAGGCTCAAATTGGCTTGTTACGTGATTCTAGCTGATTCTCATCGCACGGTTGACTGATTCAATGATTTGTAAGCTCAAAATGGCTTGTCATGTGATTGTAGCTGATTTGTATCGAACGGTTGACCTATTTGGTTATTTGTAAGCTCATAATCACTAGTAATAGTTATTTGATTCGATGATTTGTAAGCTCAGAATGACTTGATTATAGCTGATTGTCATCAAAAGATTGACTGATTTGGTGATTTGTAAGATTAGAATGGCTTGGTATTTGATTGTAGCTGATTCTCATTGATTGGTTTACCGATTCAGTGATTTGTAAGCTCACAATGGCTCGCTACATGATTGTAGCTGATTCTCATCGAACGGTTGATCGATTTGGTAATTTGTAAGCTCAAAATACCTTGTTACGTGATTGTAGCTGATTGTCATCAAATGATTGACCGATTCGGTGATTTGTAAGATTAGAATGGCTTGTTATGTGATTGTAGCTGATTCTCATCGAACGATTGACCAATTTAGTGATTTGTAAGCTCATAATGGCTTGTTACATGATTGTAGCTGATTCTCAGCAAACGGTGGACTGATTCAGTGATTTGTATGCTTAGAATGTCTTTTTACGTGATTATAGATGACTCTCATTGAACGGTTGATGAATTCGATGATTTATAAACTCAGAATGGCTTGCTATGTGATTGTAGATCATTCGTATTGAACAGTTGACTGATTTGGTTATTTATAATCTCAGAATGGCTTATTACATGATTGTACCTGATCCTGATCAAACGGTTGATCGATTCAGTGATTTGTAAGCTCATAATGGCTTGTTACGTGATTATAGCTGATTCTCGTCACACGGTTGACCGATTCAGTAATTTGTAAGCTTAGAATGGCTTGCCACATGATTGTAGCTGATTTGCATCAAACAGTTCACCGATTCGGTGATTTTGTAAGCTTATAATGACTTGTTAAGTGATTGTTGCTGATTCTCATCCTAGAGTTCTCCGATTTGGTGATTTGTAAGCTCATAATGGCTTTTTATGTCATCATAGCTGATTCTCATTGAACGGTTGAGCGATTCAGTGATTTAAAAGCTCAAAATGGCTTCTTACATGATTATAGCTAATTCTCATTGAACAGTGGACCGATTCCATGATTTGTAAGCTCAAAATGGCTTTTTATGTGATTGGAGCTAATTCTCATCGAACGGTTGACTGATTCGGTGATTTGTAAGCTCAGAATGGCTTGTTACATGATTGTAGTTAATTCTCATTGAACAATGGACTAATTCGATGATTTGTAAGCTCAGAATGACTTTTTACGTGTTTGTACCTGATTCTCATCCAATTGTTGACCGATTCAGTTATTTGTAAGGTCAGAATGGCTTTTCACATGATTGTAGCAGATTCTCATCAAACGTGTTGGTTGTGGATTATTCCCTTTGATCTTCAACTTCCAGATTTACACTTTGATGGATAATTTAAATAAAACTCTGACTCTATCACCACTCCAAAGTCCACAAGGAAGAGGGCCAACTGACAAGGATCAAAAGATCCTTCTACACTTTGAGCTTCAGTGCTCAGGTGGGTGTACCCTTGACTCACTTCTCTAAAGGAGTCTAAAATAATATTCCACTATATCTCATATAAGATTGTTAAAGATTTATCAAATAATATTTATGTTTGTAGTTCTTAACCATGCATACCTCAAGAGGAAGGACTAGTGGCTTATCCCAGGGCTCAAAGTCACCTAATTGTATACCTCAACTGAATATCTCAAATCAAACATAATGGAATCCGAGGTAAGTGCTTTGCCTATTACCCCTTTCCCTCAAGCACAAGGACATCAAATTCTACACTTGACTGCAAACTCACTGAATTCACCTAGAAGACTTTAATCCTAACTTTGTTAGGAACTCAAAGATAAATTCAAAATACTCTTTGTTTACCATATATGAAACTAACATATATGAGCTCAGAGACAAGCAAGAAAACATACACAAGATACAAGATTGGGATTCAAAATGTTCTCATTAACACAATCAGGATCAACATACAATCAGAAAAGTCACAAAATCAGACTTCTATCAGTATATTACAATAAAAAACCAGGGACCAAAAGCAATAATATTTTGGAACCCTTGCAAAATCCAAAATTCTCTAACTTATACCCCCTAGTCATCTTGAAAATCTACAACAAGCTACGGATGACTAGGGTCAGGGTTTCAACCACCCAATCTGCTGGAAATGGTCTAAAAAGTTATTACAGGGGTGGGAAACACAGTCAATCAGGAAAGAGGAAATTCTTGAACTGATCCACAATCATGAAAATCTTCTCTGCAAGTATAGGGGATCACAAAATCAGGCTCAAAAGAACACCCTGCAACAAGCCTTGAGCACACAACTGAAATGGTACAAGCTCTGCAAACAATCCAACAGCACCCTGGACCACACCGCAAATGGTAAACCAGTCATATCTCACCGAACAGGGTCATTTCTGCAATGAATTCCATAAATTTGGTACTTTCTGGTCACTGGAAGTTCTCAGAAAAATTTGAATTTGAACCACAACAGCTAAATCCTTGGTGCCTGCAGAGAATGATGACCCACGTTCAAACTTTATTATCCCGCTAGCTCGGACCAACTGGAAACCACCACGACACCACCTACCAACGGGACCATCAAATAACCGCAGACGGGCCCCAGCACACGTGGCACCCTATCGCATGATCGCATAGCCCGAAAATGGGCTATGCGAACATGCAACAACCCGCGAACACTAACCGCCACCGCATGGAGTTGAAAGAAAATGTCAGTCGCATGATCACATAGCCTTGCAAAAGGCTATGCAAACATGCGACTAATCGCCAGCAAACCACCACCGCTACCTGCCATTAAGTTGCAGTCCCACCAAGCAAAACCACCTCAGCACCGCAGATACGTGTCACCTGGTCGCATGATCGCATAGCCAAAAATTGGGCTATGCGATCATGCGATAGCCAACCCAAAGCCACCACATCATCACCTTCGGGACCACGGAACAATAACCACCACTGTGAAGAGCCGGAACCCACACGAACAGATGGCAAGCGGTCACATGATCGCATGTCAGAAAAGTCTGACATGCAGCCATGCGACAGCCTATAAGAACATGCCATCTGCAACCCCTCTGACATCGGGCCCAAGAAGATAAAGCTGAGAACCTTAGGAAAAATATTAAAATCGCAGGGCGCGATTGGGGACTTAGGAAAAATAAAGGGACCCGCCGGAGAGAAAGACTAACTGCGAACCGGGGTGACGTGGAAACTTAAAAGGCACATGCAAAAGAGGCGTTAAGTGACTCGCAAAAAAGGTAACGTGCGAAAAGAATAAAGCTAAGGCACATTTGAATTTTGAAATCTAACGGCTAGATTTTGAACGTTTTGCCTAAGGTTTAACTAGGGAGCAGAAAAATCATTGCAGAGAGCAGGGGAAAAGACCAAAAGCCATGAAATGTTTTGCACATGCTAACAGAACGGTTCACCAATTCGGTGATTTTTAAGCTCAAAATATCTTGTTATGTGATTGTATCTGATTCTCATCGAACGGTTGAACAATTCGATAATTTGTAATCTCAGAATGCTTGTTATGTGATTGTAGCTGATTCTCAATGAACGATTGACTGATTCGGTGACTTGTAAGCTCGGAATGGCTTGTTACATAATTGTACCTAATTCTCATCGAACGGTTGAATGATTCTATGATTTGTAAGCTCAAAATGGCTTTTTACATGATAGTAGCTGATTCTTGTCAAACGGTTGATCGATTTGGTGATTTGTAAACTCTGAATGGTTTGTTACATGATTGTAGCTGATTCTCACTGAACAGTTGACTAATTTGGTGATTTGTAAGCTCAAAATGGCTTGTTACATGATTGTAGCTGATTCTCATCAAACGGTTGACTGATTCGGTAATTTATAAGCTCAGATTGACTTATTACGTGATTGTAGCTGATTTTCATCAAATGGTTGACCAATTCAGTAATTTGTACGTTTGGAATGGCTTTTTACGTTATAGTAGCTGATTCTTATCAAACGATTGATCGATTTTATGATTTGTAAGCTTCAAATGGCTTGTTACATGATTGTAGATGATTCTTGTTGAACAGTTGACCAATTCGGTGATTTGTCAGTTGAGAATGGCTTGTTACGTGATTGTAGCTGATTCTCATCGAACGGTTGACCGATTCATTGATTTGTAAGCTCAAAATGGCTTGTTACGTGATTGTAGCTAATTTGCATCGAACGGCTAATCGATTCAATGATTTGTCAGCTTAGAATGCCTTGTTACATGATTGTAGTTGATTCTCATTGAATGGTTGACCGATTCGGTGATTTGGAAGCTCAAAATGGCTTGTTACATGATTGTAGCTGATTTTCATGCAAGGGTTCTCTGATTCAGTGATTGGTAAGCTTAAAATAACTTTTTATGTGTTTGTAGCTAATTATCATCCAATGGTTGACCAATTTGGTGATTTGTAAGCTCAGAATGGCTTGTTGCGTAATTGTAGTTGATTCTCATCGAACGGCTGACCAATTTAGTGATTTGTAAGCTCAGAATAGCTTGATTCATGATTGTAGCTTATTCTCATTGAACGGTTGACCGATTCACTGATTTGTAAGCTCAGAATGGCTTGTTATGTGATTGTAGCTGATTCTCATCGAACGGTTGACTGATTCAGAGATTTATAATTTCAGAATGGCTTGTTACATGAGTCTAGCCGATTCTCATCAAACGGTTCATCGATTCGGTGATTTGTCAGCTCAAAATGGCTTGTTACGTGATTGTAGCTGATTCTTGTTGAACGATTGACCGATTCGATGATTTGTCAACTCAAAATAGCTTTTTACATGATTGTAGCTAATTCTCATCGAACAATTGATCGATTTGATGATTTGTAAGCTCAGAATGGGTTGTTACATGATTGTAGCTGATTCTCATTGAATGGTTGACCGATTCGATGATTTGTAACCTTAGAATGTCTTTTTACATGATTGTAGCTGATTGTCATTAAGCAATTGATAGATTCAGTGACTTGTAAGCTCAGAATGGCTTGTTACGTGATTGTAGCTGATTCTCCCTGAACGGTCGACCGATAAGATGATTTGTAAGTTCAGGATGGCTTGTTACATGATTGTAATTGATTCTCATCGAATGGTTGGCCAATTTGGTGATTTGTAAGCTCAGAATGACTTGTTACCTGATTGTAGTTGATTCTCATCAAACAGTTGACCGATTCGATTATTTGTAAGCTCATAATTTCTTTTTACGTGATTGTAACTTAATTCTCATTAAACGGTTAACCGATTCTATAATTTATAAGCTCAGAATGGCTTATTTACATGATTGTAGCTTATTCTCATCGAACAGTTTACCTATTCGGTGATTTGTAAGCTCAGAATGGCTTGTTATGTGATTGTAGCTAATTCTCATCCAAATGTTGACCGAATGGGTGATTTGTAAGCTGATAATGACTTGTTACATGATTGTAATTGATTCTCAATGAACGGTTGACTGATTTGGTGATTTGTAAGTTCAAAATGGCTTATTATGTGATTGTAGCTGATTCTCATCGAAGTGTTTACCAATATTTTGATTTGTAAGCTACAAATGACTTTTTATATGATTGTAGTTGATTCTCATTGAATGGTTGACCAATTCGGTGATTTCTAAGCTCAAAATGGCTTGTTACATGATTATAATTGATTGTTATTAAATGGTTGACCAATTCAGTGATTTGTAAGCTCAGAATGGCTTGTTACGTGATTGTAGCTGATTCTCATCAAATGGATGACCGATTCAGTGATTTGTA
Source organism: Chamaecyparis obtusa (assembly GCA_027943335.1). Classification (NCBI taxonomy): domain Eukaryota; kingdom Viridiplantae; phylum Streptophyta; class Pinopsida; order Cupressales; family Cupressaceae; genus Chamaecyparis; species Chamaecyparis obtusa. The sequence goes on from BSBK01002264.1 coordinate 1,911,408, forward strand.
AGCTCATAATGGCTTTTTACGTGATTTCACCTAATTCTCATCGAATGGTTGACCGATTCAATGGTTTCTAAGTTTAGAATGGCTTGTTACATGATTTTAGCTAATTCTCATTGAACAATGGATCGATTCGATGATTTGTAAGCTCAAAATGGTTTTTTACGTGATTGTAGCTAGTTTTCATCTAACAGTTGATCAAGCCAATGATTTGTAAGCTCAGAATGGCTTGTTACATGATTGTAGCTAACTCTCATCGAATGGTTGATCAACTCGGTGATTTTTAAGCTCAAAATAGCTTGTTACATGATTGTAGTTGATTTTCATCAAACAGTTGACTGATTCAATGATTTGTAATCTTAGAATGGCTTGTTACGTGATTGTAGCTTATTCTCATTAAGCGGTTGATCGATTCGGTGATTTGTAAGCTAAGAATGGCTTGTTACATGATTGTAGCTGATTCTTATCGAACGGTTGACCGATTCGGTGATTTGTCACCTCATAATAGTTTTTTACATGATTATAGCTAATTCTCATCGAACGGTTGATCGATTTGGTGACTTGTAAGCTCAGAATGGCTTGTTACCTAATTGTTACTGATTCTCATCAAATGATTGACCGATTCACACTAAATAGTTGACCAATTCGGTTACCTGATAGTATTTTTACTGAGAAAAGAAAATACTAATCTTTCATGTCCATTTCCCCAGCGGAGTCACCAGAAATTTGTTAGTAAACAGATTTGCACTTCAAAAATACCAACAAAAATTGACTCATGATGCCCAAATGAAAGTACAAATGCTACTAACAGTTGGATAGATTATCATTAAATTGATAACCTTCCTCTAAATTAAGAGGTACAGCTGCCTCTTAGAAAGATTTACAATGAATTAAACAACTGGATATGTCTTTAACCAGAAGACACGAAGGCAGCCTAACATTTACCCATCAACATGGGAAAAATGTGATTAAGAGATTTAAAAGCTTAGAAAGAAATAAATGAATGACCAACAGATCACTCATCTAATCTCCCTAAAACAAAGAAGTAAAGGAGAATTTAACATCTTGTAATACATTTGTAATTTTGGAAAAGAGATGCAAAACAACATCTTAGAATGATTGGAATCACCCACAGATTTATTTCAATCAGAAAATCATACACCAAAACCTACAGATTTAGATATACAAAATCTATTTGTTCTTAGATGCTTAAACTGGTCATCATATCTTTGCACAAAAAGACCAACTCTACAAAAACAAAAATGAAATATCAATTCTCCTTCAATCCTTTGTTGTAAATACAGAATTCAAAAAATGTTCTCTCTCTCGTTGCCAACTGACTGCTGGAAAAGAAGAACCCTTGCTTCATCAAAATCTTCCTCTAAAAAAATTTTCATCCCAACAACTGTTTCAATAACTGATTCTTGAATACTTTCACCCTGTTCTTTCACTTCCCGTAACTTTTCAATTTTATTCCATAACTGATTAGTTTCTCTTTTAAAAATGTGATATCTTTATAAACTATGGATTTTAAAGTTTATAAAGATATAGCTTAACATATTAAATGATAATTTTACAACTGACATTTGAATATGTCAAACCAAAAATAAAAATATTTTAATGTTGGGCGTACGAAAATATCTCTGACAAAAAAAATGGGTCTCCATGCGGGGGGCATAACTTTTTATTCCACTGTTGGATTGAGCTCATTTTTGGATATGTTTCCAAAATCCTAGTTTTATTCAACTTTAGTAGAGCGATTGGGCAAATTATATTCGAGCTGAAAGTTACGCATCTCTGAGTCAAGGTATATACAACTGTCATAAAATCCGCCTTGCAAAAATAGAGTTTGCAGTCACTTTCACATCTTTGGTAACAATACCAATCTGCCCAGGCACACATCCATTTTTGCTGCATTGTTTCCAATGGATTTCTAAGTAAAAAAAATAAATATTAGGAAATTCTATAAATTTATCCCGTGAAAGTACTTTTTTACACACAGAATTCTCCTTATTTTCTTTCTTTTATCAGTCAACAACGCACAAATCACATATTGATTTTGTAATAAGAGAGAAAGCTGGTCACTTGAATATTTAGAAAGTTCATTTGATCCACTTCTAATCTATATTCTTGAGTGTGATTTATGGGAAAGACCACTAACCGATGTATGTTATAAATCGGGGTGTGACATTTTGACATTTTGTCAAACTATTTCAGACCATTCTTCACATATGTGCAACTCATCTTCAAATGTGGGAAAAATGATGTTTACAGGATCAATTTGAAAATGTGAATCCTGTTACCCGTGCCCCTATTAACATTCAGAGCATTGCATTTAAATTCCCTCATAAACCAGTAGTGATACTTTCATTGTTATATTGGGGCAACCATATTAATGAATCTCATTCATTCTATTGGGATATCATTGCCACCAATAGTTATAGAATTGAGGTTGATGAAGCCTAAGACCATGCTATTGAACCATCAAAATGTTCTTTAAAAACTTAACTCTAGACTGGTGAACTTGCATTTCAAAATTTGCATTTTGAACTTCAAATCTAACTCTGCACATTGAACTCTAAAATGTGAACTTTAAAATCTTGCACCATGCTTTCAGACTTTGAACTTTGAACTAAGTGAGCACAAATCATCGCGTCGTTGAACTTTGAGCTGAGTAAACACAAATCATCGTGCCGTTCAACTTTGAACTGAGAAGGTTCAAAATTCAGGTTCAATATGTCAATAGAATTTGCATTTTGCCTTTGGAATGAAAACTTGAACTTAATCTGAATGCTTGAAAATGAAGCACTACCCCTTAGTGCATTTACAAAGAAATGAAGCATCATAAAAGGCATGAACTGGCTACCACCCAAGGCTTGTTACAATTTACACCGGACGGTTGAACCTTGAACTTTGAACTAAAATAGTTCAAGATTTGTAGTTCAACGGGATGACTGACTTTGCAAAACATGTCTCTTACTTCAAAAAATATTTAAAAATTATGCAACACTTGCATTTAATACAATGGGGGCTTGATTTGAAAGTTTAAAATAGGGCTGCTAAAAGCATAGCAACATGATTGTAGCTGATTCTCATCAAAAGATTGACCGATTCAGTGATTTGTAAGCTCAAAATGGCTTGTTATGATTGTAGCTAATTCTCATGAAAGGGTTGATCAATTCGGTGATTTGTAAGCTCACAATAGCTTGTTATATGATTGTAGTTGATTCTCATCAAACGGTTGATCGACTCAGTGATTTGTTCGCTCAAAAAAGCTTGTAATGTCATTGTAGCTGATTCTCATTGAACGGTTGACCGATTCGGTGATTTCTAAGCTCAAAAGGGTTTGTTACGTGATTGTAGCTGATTCTCATCGAACAATTGACCAATTCAGTGATTTGTAAGCTTAGAATGGCTTTTTACGTGATTGTAGCTGATTCTCATCGAACGGTTGGCTGATTCAATGATTTCTATGCTCAGAATGGCTTGTTACGTGATTGTAGCTGAATCTCATCGAATGATTGACTGATTCGGTGATTTGTAAGCTCAGAATGGCTTGTTTCATGATTGTAACTGATTCTCATCAAACAGTTGACTGATTCAGTGATTTGTAAGTTCAGAATGGCTTTTTACATAATTGTAGCTGATTCTCATCAAATGTTTGACCGATTCGGTGATTTGTAAGCTCAGAATGGCTTATTACATGATTGTAGTTGTTTCTCATTAAAAGGGTTGATCGATTTGGTGATTTGTAATCTCATAATGGCTTTTTATGTGATTGGAGCTGATTCTCATCGAACGGTTGACCGATTCAGTAATTTGTAAGCTCAGAATGGCTTGTTACGCAATTTTATCTGATTCTCATCAAACAATGGATCGATTCAGTGATTTATAAGCTCAAAATAACTTTTTATTTGTGTGTAGCTGATTCTCATCCAATGGTTGACCAATTCGATGATTTGTAAGATCTGAATGGCTTCTTACATGATTGTAGCTAATTCTGATCAAACAGTTGACCAATTTGGTGATTTGTAAGCTTTGAATGGCTTCTTATGGTTGACTGATTCAGTGATTTGTAAGCTCTGAATGGTTTTTTACATTATCGTAGCTGATTCTCATCAAACGATTAATTGATTCGGTGATTTGTAAGCTCAGATCAACTTGTTACGTGATTGTAGCTGATTCTCATTGAACTGTTGACCGATTCAGTAATTTGCAAGCTCAGAATAGCTTGTTACGTGATTGTAGCTGATCCTCATCAAACATTTAACCCATTCAGTAATTTGTTAGCCGAGAATGACTTGTTACGTGATTGTAGTTGATTCTCATTGAACAATTGACTGATTCGGTGATTTGAAAGCTCACTATGGCTTGTTACATGATTGTAGCTTATTCTCATCAAACAGTTGACCAATTCAATGATTTGTAAGCTTAGAATGGCTTGTTACATGATTGTAGCTGATTTTGATCGAACAGTTGACCAATTCGGTGACTTGTAAGCTCAAAATGGCTTGTTACATGATTGTAATTGATTTTTACATGATTAGAGCTGATTCTCATCGAACGATTGACCGATTTGATGATTTGTAAGCTCAGAATGGCTTGTTACATGGTTGTAGTTAATTCTCATCGAACGGTTCCCTGATTCAGTGATTTGCATGCTCAAAATGGCTTGTTACATGATTATAGGTGATTCTCATTTAACAGTTGACCGATTCAGTGATTAGGAAGCTCAGAATGGCTTTTTACATGATTGTAGCTGATTCTCATTGAATGGTTAATTGATTCGGTGATTTAGAAACTAAGAATGGCTTTTTACGTGATTGTAGCTGATTCTCATCGAATGATTCACTGATTCGATGATTTGTAAGCTCAGAATGGCTTGTTAAGTAATTGTAGCTAATTATTATCAAACAATTCACTGATTCAATGATTTGTAAGCTCAGAATGGCTTTTTACATGATTATAGGTGATTCTCATGGAATGATTGATTGATTCAGTGATTTGGAAGCTCAGAATGGCTTGTTACATGATTGTAGTTGATTCTCATCGAACAGTTGACCGATTCGGTGATTTGTAAGCTCAAAATGGCTTGTTACATGATTGTAGTTGAGTCTCATCAAGCGGTTGACCGTTTCAGTGATTTGTAAGTTTAGAATAGTTTTTTATGTGATTATAGCTAATTCTCATCGAACGGTTCGATGAGAAATAGCTAGAATTACATAACAAGCCATTTTGAACTTACAAATCACTGAATCAGTCAACTATTCGATGAGAATCAATTACAATCACGTAACAAGCCATTCTGAGCTTACAAATCATAGAATCATTCAACTGTTTAATGAGAATCAACTACAATCACGTAACAAGCCATTCTGAGCATACAAATCACCAAATCACTCAACCATTTGATGAGAGTCATCTATAATCACTTATCAAGCCATTTCGAGCTTACAAATCATCGAATCGGTCAACCGTTTGATGAGAATAATCTACAATCATGTAACAAGCCATTTTGAACTTACAATTCATCGAATCGGTCAACTGTTTGATGAGAATTAGCTACAATAATGTAACGAGCCATTTTGACTTACAAATAACCAAATCGGTCAAACATTTGATGAGAATCCGCTACAATCATTTATCAAGCCATTCTAAAGCTTACAAATCACTGAATCGGTCAACCATTCGATGAGAATTAGTAACAATCACGTAACTGTTGGAATTAGGAGAGATCGGTACTGAGAGGGGAGGGGTGAATCAGTGTCTTCAAAAACTTCACTTGTAAAACCTTTCAAATCTATAACTGTGTACTATAATAACCGATCAAAATAACTTGAATCTAATTGCATAAATCAATCATCTAGTTAACTTGAGAAAGTAAACAATATGAAATCAATATGACAATCACATAACACAAGTATTTTGGTAATGCAAAAACCCTTGTAAGAAGGTAAAAACTACGGTGGGGATGACACCCACAAATTCTTCACTACTACAGATAGAAAAGGTTTGCCTGTTAAGGCTACAAGTTTTAATCACTTTTGGTGATCTTACCCTATTAGGAGTAACATATTAGATTAGCTAGATCTACCTAGTTATAGGATTTTGACAACACCTAGTTATAAGACTATTAAGTCTACTCTGTTAAGAGATTTTATCAAAAACTCTACTACAATTGTCAGAAAGTAATAGGCAATTATCTGCTAGTTTAACTCAATTGTCTGAAACAGATCAATAAATGCTCATAAAATATCACCTTGATTGTGATGATTCACTACTTTGTTTTGCTTGGTAGCCTTGTCTAAGTCTACTCAATCTGATATCCTTTGTACTCTGTTATGCTCTGTAAACTGATTGACTTGAAGTTAGGCAATGGCTTGAAGTGCTCCATGATTCATATATATCAGTTCACTCACTTCTTCCAAAATGAAGCAAACATACAAAATATAGTGTTATGTTTCTGCCGCCTTAGCAAAAATTAGGTTACAAAAATAATCATAACCCTAAGATCTACGGTGCAAAATTAACCTAGATCAACTATTACAATAAGATAAACATTACATTTAATGAGTATCTTTTACAATAAATATTCCTCGATCTTGGTAAACTATTTTACGATTTGTTATAACCGTTTGCATAGAAGAATGTGCCATTTCAGATTACTATGCCATTTTCTATGATCATCGATAAACACTATATAATCTTCTCAATGTATACTGCAATGCTTGGCATTTACTATCCATCGGTGTCGATGTCGCTGGTGCTCGGTAAATTGTGTGATGCTCGGTGTAAAGGCTTTACCGATTACTCTATCTTACTTCTGGTTACCGACCAACTCAATATAAGTGACCGAATGACCTGTTTACTATCTTTTGATACTAATGATAACCTTAAATGCTCAATAGAGATTAACAATCTCCCCCTTTGGCATTAGTATCAAAACTTTGAATGTATATAGACAAAATGTTTCTATATATTCTATGTCTTTGTCATATACATATCCACAACAAAAAATTTCTAAGTACATAGTACTCCCCCTTAGTGCATGCTCCTGGTAATATATACATATCAAAGTATACTTATTTGGCATATACATGTTTCCACCCTTTTTTGATAATAATGCCAAATACAAAAATAGAATGTATACTTACATCTTACCAAAAATGTTTGGATGGGTTTTCTTTTGCAAGTGGATCTTTACTTGATCCGGTGCATCCTGTGAAATTCTTATTTCTTCCTTTTGTTCGGTGATATCAATTACCTCGGTAACTGATATACCGGTGTCCTTTATTTTTTTTCCCTTGTCATCATCAATGTATATACCTTTACCTTTTGAACTGTGTCTCTTCTTAGATAGTTTCAGGAATGCTTCCTGTTCAGCTCTCTCTTCTGCTTTCAAAATTGATGTCCATAGAGAATCACATGTGACATCCATATCAGTCACATTCTCATCCATTATCTGCATAGCTCTATTCTTGACTAGAAATCGTGCTTGGTACTTTATCATGTATTCACTTGCTACATCATAGCTGAAGTGTGAGGCTGCATGAACTAATGATTGTTCTCTTTTCCTTTTCTCAATATCTAGTGCAATAGCCCATCTCTCATTTATTTTGTCATCTAGTTCCTTTGGTAATTGACATGCAAATTCCATTGGTACTCTCTTGAATTTAATCATCATTTGGATGATAGCATGTTCTAGCTTTGTCTTGTCCTTAATTGACATTTTATCAAATTTGCCTATGCCTGGATCTGCAAGATTTCCATTTTCAATTATATCTTCAATTATTTCTTCTATTGTACTTTCCCTGTTACAAACTAACTTGAATTGATTAGGATCATTTTCAGTGTCAATCTCCTCTATATCTTTTTTTACTTCTTATGTATTTCCTCTTTTTCTTCGGTGGCTCAGCTACTTTCTTGTTCTTTCTCTTTATGTATTTCTTTGTCGATGTAGGTGCTCTTCTTTTTGCTACTTTTACTATTTCTTCTTTCTCGGTAGGTTGTGTTGTAGTTGATGAACGTGTCTTCATTCCTTTAGGTTCTGGTAACTGCATTTCATGTTCAACATTGGTGGGAGGAACCGGTGTGTGATCCTTTTCATTGTCTGACTCGATCTCCTCACTATCATAGGGTTTTTCAGCCAACTATAACTGACCTTCGGTTATTTCTTTAACCGGTGACTCTGCAGATGAGGCCGATGCATTTCCATATTTTGTTGTGAGATCTTTTTCTCATTTTCTTCACCCTTTTAGACATTTTTCTAATCTCTATGTCTGTAGTGATTCGTGACTTAGCTTCCTCATATACGCCAAACCTACTGGCAGTGATGTCTATCAGTAATGTGTTGGGTCTTCTCCTTGCAAGACCAAACTTGGATCAAATGGTTGGGCTTAAAACATAGGTTAGGCACTCAAGCTTGATAAGGAAAATAAACCAATTGATGAGGATAGAGAGAAATCCTCCTTCTTTGAGCTCCACATTCACTCAGGCGGGTATTGTCTTATCTGCACATTCAAGACACCTCATGACAAACCAAAGGCCTGCAGACAGATTAATGTCAAATAGTAGTCAATCTCCTATAGGTATCCTGTACCCGAATGATAGAAAGTCTCATGCAATAGCCCTACTTGCATGGAATGAGACTGAAAGCTAGAGACCTATACTAACAGCAAGAAAGGGAAAGGGTGAAACTGGATGGAAATGATTTGAATAGCCCTACTTGCATGGAATGAGACTGAAAGCTAGAGACCTATACTAACAGCAAGAAAGGGAAAGGGTCAAATAGACCTAGTCTCACATAGACCAGTGCCTTATCCAATGGGCCATAGAGTCAAATACAATATTGCAAGGGATAGCTATGAAACAAGAAAATAATATACCCAATGTGTTGATGCCTGACATCAATCACACACCATGACCAAACCTCAACTTAGCACCCACCTATGTATTTAAGTATGTTATTATCCACTCAAAGGATTTTAACCCTCCCCTTAGAAGAGACCTATAAACAGACAATATATTAACCAGCATCCACTGGAAGACAAGCATGAAATATCTTTAACACCTCAACTCATACATACATAAACACTAACCCTAAACCAATTATCTCTACGAAGACAACTCCACTTGCAAACACATAGGCAATACAAGCAGTTGCACAAATCAAACACCCTTAATGTATGACTAATGGACTCAGAATTCAAATGGAGATAGTTTGGTAATAGTAAAAATATATTAAATCCTCACACATAAGACAAATCTGTTACAATATGTATTATATTCTCTGAACCAACAAGAGAAAGAGGAACACTCTATATGCAAAGAGAAGGAGAAAAATCTACAGGAAAAGGACCCTTCACTGGAATTGACAAAATTCAGAACCCTTACATAGTCAAAATTTTGACAATTTATACCACTAGCTGCTTTGGAAACTCATAATAGGTTGCAACAAGCTACGGACAGCTAAGGTATAGGTTTACAATGGCTAACCATAGCAAAATTCAAAAAACAACACGTCAGAGGGAAAACTAGCACCAATCTGTCAGAAATAAGAATGATCCGCAAGAAAGATAAAGTCTTCAAATCTATACCCAGGATCACAAATTCATCATGAAAAATAGTCTGACCAGACCATCAAAACACCTCAAGCCAACAAAAACTATCCTCCCCCACACGGCAAAACACCCTCGCAAACACCCATGGCACCTTGGACCACACTGCAAATGGCAAACCAATCGCTTCTTATCAGACAGGGTCATTTCTGCATTAAATTCCATAAAAATGGTACCCTTTGTCGCTGGAAACACTTCTGCAAATTTGAATTCAAATCCCAACGGTCACTTGATAAAATTTAAAACATGGTCATCGATCCTTTTCTCTTCCCGGCACATCGAGCGATCAGACTTAATTCAAAACATTCGCGAGCCCCTTTGGAAAGTCAACAACTCGATCAGCAGTCAGCAACCAATAAAAAAAGAACACCTCGGCAACACTCGCACTGTGGACCCGCTTAACTCCGCAACCGCGATGACCTATCTGGCGAACTGGCGACCGAAGAACTTTCGCCAGTTCGTGAGATACTTTACACCATCACCAAAAGACTTAGCGAATCACCAAATGAACTAGCAAATCACCTTTTTATTGCACGAATGCGCGAACACAATGAAATCCTATCGGCACCGCCAGGTCTTTATCCATTCTGCCAAACCTTAGACCCCACCTGGGCCCGCCCGATGCCACATGTCATCATGCCATTTCGCTAAAATCACCGAGCCACCAGACACAAGACCCTCCGCCGAGAAAAACATTACCTTTTGGGAAGATCGAACGGTGGTCGCATGATCGCAAAGGGGAGGAAAATTCCTCACGATCATGTGGCAACCGTAGATCTCATCTACATTGTTATTCCGCTTAAGAAATACCGGGCCCACCAACTAATTGTCGAGGATTCAGTGACCGCGCGACTAACCGTTCGCCAAGTCATGAGATGTCAGCCACTAACTGCCAGGAATGAAGAGATTGCGTGACTGAAGAGAAATAGACTGCCCGCCAGGTCGCTAAATGCTAGGCACCTAACTGCCAGAAACAAGAGACTGCGCGACAACATAGTCGCTAGGTCACCGAATAAGAGATGTAACTGCCAGGAGATGTGGAGAATGAGCGACAAGAAACCCTGCAAGGACTGGGCCCCACCATCCATCGCACTTGCGCAGTTAGGACCAAGGTCGAAAACACACAAAGTTTTCGACGCCGAAGGATAAGCACACAAAAGTAGGAAGCACAGGGTCGAAAACAACACATAGGTCGAAAACATCATGGATTTATAGAAACACTATGGGTTTTCGACACCAAGGTAGATTTTGAAATTTTGTCTCCTGCAAATCATAGAATTTGGATAATTTTTTGGGTTTGGCGATTCAGCATGTGCAAATTGGACTGGAGCAAGGTGAAACATTGAAGAACACAGGGCAGGAGCACAAACCAAGAAACATTTGCACGGAGGAGGCCACTTTTAAAAGATTTTGCATTGAACCAGAAAATGGACTAACATAATGCTAGCAATGCATTAATAGATTTCAAAGTGAAATTGTAATTCATTTCGTATCCCATCGGTGCCAGCCATTTTATTCTCAGTTCTACTACCTTTATCATTGAATGGTCTATGCTAACTACAAAACATGTCATCTTCAAATTTACTCACTAATTCCCTTGGAATTCTACTCCTTTGATGCATTTTTGCCTGAAATTCTTTGAAATATGCATTAAATTTCTTATTTAGATTAACTCCTAGACTTTTCATCATTTCACCAATTTGTGCAGTTATCGGTTTATCTGATCGCCACTTTTACCTTACCGATACTAGGTACATATTTTTGCAGATAGAAAAATGTACAAACAAGCAGTGATCTGTACTTACATGTGTTGGACTTCTTTGATCTTATTGTCTTCATATTCTCTTGCAGTTGGTGAAGTAGCAGTTCGGCAAGATCTACCTGGTGATCTTTCTTCACAATTTTATATGCCATTTCCACGACGCTACAGGGTACACTGTTTAGTCTATTGGATTGAAATATCTTGTACCCAATGACATGAGTTGTGAATTTTACCACTGGGTCTTTGATGGTTGAGATTTTCATTGCCCTACCATCCCATTGAGCTCCAGTGTTCTTTTCAATGTCGGGACGAGATGAACTTCGAAAGGCTTTTGCTTTGTCAGTTGTAGGGTACCTAGTAACCCTACTAATAATCTTCTTTGTGACCTCAACATGTTTATTTAACCAAAATTTTCCATCATGAAATTTGCTTAGCACAATTCTTATCCAATTAGTGTTGAATGTTTGCCGGAAGTATGTAAAATGTGATAACCCTGACTCCTCGATCTTCTTATAATTGGATTTTATCTTCCATCCGGTCCAAAAACTTGTGATAAGCAGCAATGGTCTCAAAATCACCTACTTCTCTGATTTTGCAGTGAATATATGCCCTAATGTCTTATGTTAACAAAACCCTATCTGGAATACTAAAAAATGCACCTATATCATCCATTTGTGCTACAACCTTGGGATGTGGTTTGAATTTGGCCTCGGAGAAATTAGCCCTAACAATTAATTCTACTTCCTCCTCAATGTTTCGCGATTTGCTTGCAATCGATGTTGATGCCATAAATTATTTCTAGGGTTTTGGCAAGCAATAGATAACCAGTGTTTGGTAGGCAAATGAACTTACTTGATATTGTCAAAGAATTATTGTCGGTTTGATCTACAGTAGCTTTGAATCTTTTCTGGAAAATCTTTAGCTCAAACCCTTCTCTGTAAAATCTCTATTCTTCAAAATCGCAGTGTAACAATGAACTCTATTTCCACATATTTATAGACTTTTTCAATATTCCTGCTCAAACTTTGGTGCATTAAATGCATGATCTAACTTTTGATACGAAATAGCTGCCAGCTCGGTAATGTCTATTATTTCCTTTGCTCGGTTAACATAAAATTTCTTCATTGGTTTGTATTATTGTCGGTTAACCTTGTATAGTGATTACCGACAGGTAATCAACTGTCATTTCTTCTTTTACCGACTATGTGACATTTGTAAACTCACAACACATAAACCATAGTGCATCTTTATTCATGCAGATTTGGTATTTGTACATCATGTATAAGGAACTATATGTAAAATGTGATCATTTAAAAATGTCAGTTCCATACATACCTTTGTCATCTTAAGTGGAGGTATCGATGTCACCCAATCCAGTGGATGAGGTTTCACTGACAGTGTTACTTGACTCAGCATTCTCATTAGATGCCTTCTTCCACATTGTGTTCCTTAACTTCATAATTTCTGCAATGTTATATCCACTCTCAAATATATGGTTTTCATCTGGTGCTTGATCTCTATAGTTCTTCCTTAAATGATCGACCTTGTGACCGTGCATACATGTCATTCCTGCATTTGTCCAATTTTTTGATTGTCCAATCCGACTCTTTCTATAATAGTTTGCTGCAATATGTCCATACCGACCACATACAACACAATTAGTCCATGTATTATAATCCCAAACATATGAGTTACCTTGTCTCTTCAATTGATATTGCTTTCATTGTAGTTTTTCTTTAGGTGTCCAGACTTGTTTCATTTTTTCCTTGCAGTCCCTTGCAGTGTGTCCATGCTTATTACAAGTATAGCATATTTTCTCCTTAGTAGTATTATTAGCAATGTCATTCTACTTAGCTTTGCATTAATAAGCTAGATGTCCAAACTTACCATAGTAATAACAATATCCATTGAATTTAGGAATGACAGGAGGCTTACCTTGTGCTTTGCTTCTCCACACATTAGATGTATGTCCTGGTTTTCCACAGTGATAACATGTCAACACTTTAGGTTTCTGACTTTGATTGTTGTTGACTTTTTTCCCTTGTTGTGATGATTCTCCTTCACCGGTGTAGCCTATACCGGCTCTGCTTCTGAATCTTCTCTGATTAGTCAGGAAATCATCAATCTTTTTAGAACTATCCTCAGCTATCTTCATCATTTCATTGTGTTGCTTTTATATCTTTATTTTATTTCTCAATTTTTCATTATCTTCTCTAAGTATTGCAACATCTTCAAGTCTTCTTGATAATTCTCCATTTACTCAGTTCATTTCTTGATTAACTATCATCATCTGATTTGATACTTGGAAGTGACGATCAGTGAGTCTCTATATTTTACTTTCTTTTGCTTGGAGTTGTTCAGTCATCAGTCTTCGGTCTTCAATAGCCAGATTCTGATCTTGTTCAGCTTGTCTAGCATTGTTCATGATTTCCACCATTCTCACCATTTGTGATTCATGACCGATTTGAAGTGCTTTCACTTGCTCAGATAGATGCTGATTCTTTTCAGATAAATCAAAGATTATGCTTTCAGATCCGTCAGAGATGCTTCTAGAGCTTGATCCAATATGATCAAATATTTCATCAATAGGCTCTTCATGATAACCGATTTCATTTTGTTGAATTACAAGATTCTTTCTTTCAACCAGTAATTTCTTCAGTTCTTCCTTGGCTTGTTTATACTGTTCCACAAACATTTGTATTTGTATCTTTTGATTCTCAATAGTCTTGTCAAGTTTGTATCTCTCCATGACTTAGATCTTTGCCCTTCAGTGGTTAGACTGTTCAACAAGAGAACTGAGCTCTGATACCAATTGTTGGAATTATGAGAGATCGGTACTGAGAGGGGAGGGGTGAATCAGTGCCTTCAAAAACTTCACTTGTAAAACCTTTTAGATCTATAACTATGTACTGTAATAACCGATCAAAATAAATTGAATCTAATTGCATAAATCAATCATCTAATTAACTTGAGAAAGTAAACAACATGAAATATGACAATCACATAACACAAGTATTTTGGTAACACAGAAACCCTTGTAAGAAGGTAAAAACTACAGTGGGGATGACACCCACAAATTGTTCACTACTACAGATAGAAAAGGTTTGCCTGTTAAGGCTACAAGTTTTGATCACTTTTGGTGATCTTACCTTGTTAGGAGTATAATATTAGATCAGCAAGATCTACCTAGTTATAGGATTTTGACAACACCAACGAAGTGTGTACCCGGTAAAGAGATTTGCATAAGACTGTTAAGTCTACTCTATTAAGAGATTTTATCAAAAACTCTACTACAATTACCAGAAAGTAATAGGCAATTATCTGCTAGTTTGACATCTCAATTATCTGAAACAGATCAATAAATGCTCATAAAATATCACTTTGACTGTGATGATTCACTACTTTGTTCTGCTCGGTAGCCTTGTGTAATTCTGCTCAATCTGATATCCTATGTCCTCTGTTTTGCTCTGTAAACTGATTGACTTGAAGTTAGGCAATGGCTTCAAGTGCTCCGTGATTCATATATATCAGTTCACTCACTTCTTCCAAAATGAAGCGAACATACAAAATATATAGTGTTTTATTTTTGCCGCCTTAGCAAAAATTAGGTTACAAAAATAATCATAACCCTAAGATCTATGGTGCAAAATTAACCTAGATCAACTATTACAATAAGATAAACATTACATTTAATGAGTATCTTTTAAAATAAATGTTCCTCAATCTTGGTAAACCGTTTTACGATTTGTTATAACCGTTTGCATAGAACAATGTGCCATTTTAGATTACTATGCCATTTTCTATGATCATCGGTAAACACTGTATAATTTGCTTGGTGTATACTGTGATGCTCGGTGTTTACTATCTGTCAGTGTCAGTGTCGCTGGTGCTCGGTAAATTGTGTGATGCTCGGTGTAAATGGTTTACCGACTGCTATGTCTTACTTCTGGTTATCGACCAACTCAATATAAGTGATCGACTGACCTGTTTATTATCCTTTGATATTAATGACAACCTTAAATGATCAATAGAGATTAACAAGAACAAACCTTTTTGAGCTTACAAATCAGAGAATCAGTCAACCGTTTGATGAGAATAAGCTACAATCAGGTAACAAGTCATTCTGAGCTTACAAATCATCGAATCAATCAACCATTTGAAGAGAATCAATTACAATCATGAAACAAGCCATTCTTAGCATATAAATATCAAATCAATAAACCGTTCGATGAGAATCAGCTACAATCATGTAACAATCTATTATGAGCTTACTAATCATTGAATCGGTCAATCGTTGGATAAGAATCAACTATAATCATGTAACAAGCTATTCTGAGTGTACAAATCACTGAATCAGTCAAATGTTCGATGAGTATCAGCTATAATCAGTCAACCATTTGATGAGAATTAGCTACAATCACGTAACAAGCCATTTTGAGCTTACAAATCACCGAATCGATCAATCGTTTGATGAAAATCAGCTACAATCATGTAACAAGCCATTTTGAGCTTAAAAATCACCGAATCAGTAAACCGTCCGATGAGAATCAGTTACAATCACGTAATAAGCCATTTTGAGCTAATTAATCACCGAATCGATCAACTGTTTAATGAGAATCAACTACAATCATGTAACAAGCCATTCAGAGCTTACAAATCACCAAATTGCTCAACTGTTCCATGAGAATCACATACAATCACTTATCAAGCCGTTCTGAGGTTACAAATCACCAAATCGGTTAACTGTTCTATGAGAATCAGCTACAATCATGTAAAAAGCCATTGTGAGCTTACAATTCACTGACTCGGTCAACCGTTCTATGACAATCAGCTACAATAAAGTAACAAGTCATTCTGACCTTACAAATAACCAAATCGGTCAACCATTCAATGAGAATAAGCTACAATCATGTATCAAGCCATTCTGAGTTTACAAATCATCAAATCAGTCAACCATTCGATGACAATTACCTAGAATGATGTAACAAGCCATTCTGAGCATACAAATCACTGAATCAGTCAACTGTTTGATGAAAGTCAGCTACAATCACATAACAAGCCATTTTAAGCTTACAAATCACTGAATCGGTCAACCGTTTGATGAGAATCAGCTACAGTCACGTAACAAGCAATTCTGAGCTTACAAATCACTGAATCGGTCAACCGTTCGATGAGAATCAGCAACAATCATGTAACAAGTCATTCTGAGATTACAAATCACCGAATCGGTCAACTATTTGATGAGAATCGCCTTCAATCATGTAACAAGCCATTCTAAGCTTACAAATCACCCAATCGGTCAACCGTTCGATCAGAATCAGTTACAATCATGTTTCAAGCCATTCTAACTAACAAATCATCGAATCAGTTAAGCATTCAATGAGAATAAGCTACAATCATGTAACAATCAATTTTGAACTTACAAATCCCCAAATCGGTCAACCATTTGATGAGAATCAACTACAATCATGTATCAACCCATTCTGAGCTTAAAAATCATCGAATTAGTCAACCGTTCTATGAGAATCAGCTACAATCATATAACAAGCTATTTTGAACTTACAAATCACTGAATCGGTCAACTTTTTGATGAGAATCAGCTATAATCATGAAACAAACCATTCTATGCTTACAAATCACTGAATCGGTCAACCGTTGGATCAAAATCAGCTCAAATCACGTAACAAGCAATTTTGAGATTACAAATCATCGAATCGATACATGGTTCCATGAGAATCAGCTATAATCACGTAACAAGATATTCTTTGCTTACAAATCAACAAATGGGTCAACCACTCGATGAGAATCAGCTACAATTAGGTAACAAGCTATTCTAAGCTTACAAATCACCGAATTCATCAACCGTTCGATAAGAATCAACTACAATCATGTAACAAGACATTTTGAGCTTACAAATTACTGAATAGGTCAACTGTTTGATGAGAATTAACTACAATCACTTAACAAGCTATTCCAACCTTAAAAATCACTGACTTAGTGAACCGTTTGATCAAAATAAGCTACAATCATGTATCAAGCCATTCTAAGCTTACAAATCACTGAATTAGTCAACCGTTCAATGAAAAATAATTACAATCACTTAACATGCCATTCTGAGCTTACAAATCATAGAATTGGTCAACCGTTCGATGAGAATAAATTACAATCTCATAACAAGCCATTCTGAGCTTAAAAATTACTGAATTAGACAACCGTTAGATGAGAATCACTTGCAATCATTAAACAAGCCATCCTAAGCTTACAAATCATCGAATCAGTCAACTATTTGATGAGAATCAGCTACAATCACGTAACATGCCATTATGAGCTTACAAATCACCCAATCGGTCAACCATTCAATGAGAATCAGCTACAATCATGAAACAAGCCATTATGAGCTTAAAAACCACCGAATCGCTCAACTGTTCGATGAGAATTAACTACAATGATGTAAAAATCTATTTTGAGTTTACAAATCACCGAATCGGTCCACCGTTTGATGAGAATCAGCTACAATCATGTAACAAGCCATTCTGAACTTACAAATCAATGAATTGGTCAACCTTTTCATGAGAATTAGCTAGAATCATGTAACAAGCCTTTTTGAGCTTACAAATCATAGAATTGGTCAACAGTTTGATGAGAGTCAGCTATAATCACGTAACAAGCAATTCTAAGATTGCAAATCACTGAATCAATGAACCGTTTGAAGAGAATCATTTTAAATCACAAAACAAGTCATTATGAGCTTACAAATTATCAAATCGGTCAATCGTTCGATGAGAATCAGCTACAATCATGTAACTAGCCATCCTGAGCTTACAAATCATGCAATCGATCAACTGTTCAATGAGAATCAAATACAATCACGTAACAAGCCATTCAGAGATTATAAATCACTGAATCGATCAACCACTTGATGAGAATAAGCTACAATCACGTAAGAGGCCATTTTGAGATTACAAATCACCGAATCGGTCAACCATTTTATGCAAATCAGGTACAATCATGTAACAATTAATTTTAAATTTACAAATCACCAAATCGGTCAACTGTTCAATGAGAATCAGCTACAATCACATAAAAAGCTATTTTGAGCTTACAAATTATCGAATCAGGCTACCTTTTGATGAGAATCAATTACAATCACGTAACAAGCCATTCTGAGCTTACAAATCATGAACCAGTCAACCATTCTATGAGAATCAATTACAATCTCTTAGTAAGCCATTATGAGCTTACAAATCACTGAATCGGTCAACCGTTTGATGAGAATCAATTACAATCATGTAACAAGTCATTCTAAGCTTACAAATCATCAAATCAGTTATCTGTTGTATGAGAATCAATTAAAATCACGTAACAAGTCATTCTGGCATACAAATCACCGAATCGATCAACTGTTTGATGAGAATCAATTACAATGACGTAACAAGCCATTTCGAGCTTACAAATCATCGTATCGATCAACCGTTCAATGAGAATCAACTACAATCATGTAACAAGCTATTCTGAGCTTATCAATTATCGAATTCATCAACCGTTCAATGAGAATCAATTACAATCATGTAATAAGGCATTCTAAGCTTCCAAATAATCAAATCAGTCAGCCGTTCGATTAGAATCAGCTCTAATTACGTAACAAGCCATTCTAAGCTTATAAATCACTGAATCGGTCAACCATTCGATGAGAATCAACTACAATAACATAAAAGATTATTCTAAGTTTGTAGATCACCGAATCGGTCAAATGTTCGATGAGAATCAACTACAATCATGTAACAAGTCGATCTGAGGTTGCAGATCATCAACTCAATCAACCGTTCGATGAGAATCAGATACAGGTGCGTAACACACCATTCTGAGGTTGTAGATCACCGAATTGGTGAACCATTTGATGAGAATCAGCTAAAATCATGTAATAAGCCATTCTGAGCTTACAAATCACCGAATCTATCAACCATTTGATAAAAATCAACTACGATCACAAAAAAGATTCTTCTGAGGTTTCAGATCACCAAATTGGTCAACCGTTCGATGGTAATAAGCTCAAATCGAATAACAAGTTGTTCTAAGGTTGCAATTCACCGCATTAGTCAACCGTTCGATTAGAATGAGCTACAATCACGTAACAAGCCATTCTGAGCTTACAAATTATAGAATCGGTCAACTGTTCAATGAGAATAAATTACAATCTCGTAACAAGCCATTCTAAGATTACAAATCACCGAATCGATCAACTATCTATCAGAGTCAACTACAATCAGCTAACAAGCCATTTTGAGCTTACAAATCACCAAATCGGTGATCCATTCAATGAAAATCAGCTACAATCATGTAGCAAGCTATTCTGAGTATACAAATCACTGAATCGATCAACTGTTTGATGAGAATCAGTTACAATCATGAAACAAGTCATTCTGAGCTTACAAATCACCGAATCAGTCAACCGTTCGATGAGAATTAGCTACAATCACATAACAACCCATTCTGAGCTTACAAATCATGAATCGATCAATCGTTCAATGAAAGTCAATTACAATCATGTAACAAGCCATTCTGACCTTAAAAATCATCGAATCGGTCAACCATTCGATGCGAATCAACTAAAATCACGTAACAAGCCATTCTGAGCTTACAAATCACCGAATTGGACCATTCGATGAGACTCAGCTAAAATGATGTAACAAGCCATTCTGAGCTTAGAAATCATCGAATCGATCAACTGTTCCATGAGAATCAATTACAATTACATAACAAGCCATTCTTAGCTTACAAATCACTGAATTGGTTAATCTTTCGATGAGAATCAATTACAATCACATTAGAAGCCATTCTGAGCTTACAAATCACAGAATCAGTCTACCATTCGATGAGAATCAGCTATAATTATGTAACAAGCCATTCTGAGTTTATAAATCACTGAATTTGTCAACCATTCGATGACAATTAGCTACAATAAAGTAACAAGCCATTCTGAGCTTAAAAATCCCTAAATCGGTCAATCATTTGATGAGAATCAATTACAATCACGTAAAAAACCATTCTCAGCTTACAAATCAATGAATCGATGAACCGTTTGATGAAAATCAGCTAGAATCACATAACAAGCTATTCTGAGCTTACAAATCACTGAGTCGGTGAACCGTTTGATGAGAATCAGCTGTAATCACATAACAAGCCATTATGACGTTACAAATAACTGAATTGGTGAACCGTTCGATGAGAATCAACATCAATAATGTAACAAGCTATTCTAAGCTTACAAATCACCAAATTGATCAACTATTTGATGACAATCAATTACAATCACGGAAAAAGCCATTGTGAGCTTATAGATCACGGAATCGGTCAACTGTTAGATGAGAATCAATTATAATCATGTAATGAGCCATTCTAGGCTTACAAATCACCCGAATCGGTCAACCATTCAATGAGAATCAATTACAATAATGTAAGAAGCCATTCTGAGGTTATAAATGATCGAACCAGTCAACCATTCTATGAGAATCAATTATAATTACGTAACAAACTATTTTGAGCTTACAAACACTAAACCGGTCAAGGATTCGATGAGAATCAATTACAATCACGTAACAATCCATTCTGAGCTTACAAATCACCAATTCGGTCAACCGTTTGATGAGAATAGGCTACAATCACGTAACAAGCCAATCTGAGCTTACAAATCCCTGAAGCGGTCAACTGATCGATGAGAATCAATTAAAATCACATAACAAGCCATTCTAAGCTTACAAATCATCGAATCAGTCAACCGTTCGACGAGAATCAACTACAATCATGTAACAAGCCATTCTGAGCTTACAAATCATTGAATCGGTAAACCGTTTGATGAGAATCAAATACAATCACGTAACAAGCCATTCTGAGCTTATAAATCACTGAATCAATCAACCGTTTGGTGAGAATCAGCTGTAATCATGTAACAAGCCATTCTGAGTATACAAATCATAGAATAGGTCAACCGTTGGATGAGAATCAACTAAAATCAAGCTATTTTGAGCTTACAAATTACCAAATCGGTCAACCATTAGATGAGAATTAGCTACAATCACATAACAAGCCATTGTGAGCTTACAAATCACCAAATTGTTGGATGAGAATCAATTACAATCACGTACTAAGCCATTCTGTGCTTATAAATTATTGAATTGGTCAACCGTTCGATGAGATTTAGCTACAATCACGTAACAAGCCATTCTGAGATTATGAATCACTAAATATATCAACCGTTCAATGAGAATCAACTACAATTTGTAACAGGCCATTTTGAGCCTACAAATCACCAAATCAGTCAACCGTTTGATGAGAATCAATTACAATCACTTAAAAAGCCATTTGAGTTTACAAATCACCGAATCGATCAACCGTTTGATGAGAATCAATTACAATCACGTAACAACCCATTCTGAGCTTAGAAATCACCGAATCAGTCAACCGTTCAATGTGAATTAGCTACAATCATGTAACAAGCTATTATGAGCTTACAAATCACCAAATCAATCAACTGGTCGATGAGAATAAGCTATAATCACATAATAAGTCATTCTGAGCTTACAAATCACCGAATTGGTCAACTGTTTGATGAGAATTAGCTACAATCATGTAACAAGTCATTCTTAGTTTACAAATCACTGAATCGATCAACCATTCGATGAGAATCAATTACAATCACGTAACAAGCTATTCTGAGCTTACAAATCACCCAATCGGTGAACCGTTCGATAAGAATCAGCTACAATTACGTAACAAGCCATTCTAAGCTAAATTATCACCAAATCAGTCTACTGTTTGATGAGAATCAACTACAATCACGTAACAAGCCACATCACTGAATAAATCAACCATTTGATGACAATCATCTACAATAACATAAAAGATTATTTTAAGGTTGTAGATCACTAAATCAGTCAAATGTTTGATGAGACTCAACTACAATCATGTAACAAGTTGATTTGAGGTTGCAGATCACTGACTCATAAACCGTTTGATGAAAATCACATAAAAGCACGTAACACAACATTATGAAGTTGTAGATCACCAAATCAGTGAACCATTCGAAGAGAATCAGCTATAGCTTACAAAATCACTAAATCTGTCAACCATTCGATGAGAATCAACTAGGATCGCATAATTCTAAGGTTCTAGATCACCGAATCAATCAACCGTTTGATTATAATCAACTAAAATCTCGTAACAAGCTATTCTGAGTTTTCTTTTCACTGAATCGGTCAATGGTTCGATGAGAATTAGCTACAATCATGTAACAAGCCACTCTTAGCTTACAACTCACCGAATCGGTCAACCATTTGATGAGAATCAGCTACAATCACATAACAACCATTTTGAATTTATAAATCACCAAATCGGTCAACCATTCAATGAGAATCAGCTACAATCACGTAACAAGACATTCTGAACTTACAAACCACTTAATCGTTCAACCGTTCGATGAGAATCAGCTACAATGACATAACAAGCCATTCTGAGCTTACAAATCATTGAATCATTCAACCGTTCGATGAGAATCAGTTACAATGATGCAACAAGCCAGTCTAAGCTTACAAATCACCAATCAATCAACCGTTCAATGAGAATCAATTACAATCACGTAAAAATTCATTTTAAGATTACAAATCACTGAATCAGTCAACCATTCGATGAGAATCGGCTATAATAATGTAACAAGCCATTCTGCACTTATTAATCATGGAATCGATCAACTGTTCAATGACAATAGCCTATAATCACGTAATAAGCTATTCTAAGCTTACAAATCACTGAATCGGTCAACTGTTTGATGAGAATAAGCTACAATCATGTAACAAACCATTCTAAGATTACAAATCACTGAATCAGTCAACCGTTCAATGAGAATCAACTACAATCACGTAAAAAGCCATTCTAAGCTTACAAATCAGCGAATTGGTCAACCGTTTAATGAGAATCACCTGCAATCACGTAACAAGCCATTCTGAGCTTACAAATCACTGAATTGGTCAATCTTTTGATAAGAATCAGCTACAATCACATAACAAGGCATTCTGAGCTTACAAATCATCGAATCGGTCAACCGTTCGATGAGAATTAGCTACAATCATGTCAAAAGCCATTCCAAACTTACAAATCATCGACTTAGTCAACCGTTCAATGAGAATATGTTACAATCACGTAACAAGCCATTCTGAGCTTACAAATCACTGCATCGATCAACCGTTCGATGAGAATTAGTAAAAAGCTATTCTAAGCTTACAAATAATTGAATCAGTCTACCATTTGAAGAGAATCAAGTACAATCATGTAACAACCATTCGATGAGAATCAGCTACAATCATGTAAAAATCAAACAAATCCCAGAATCGGTCAACTGTTCGATAAGAACCAACTACAATCACATAACAAGCCAGTCATTCTGAGCTTACAAAGCACTAAATTATTGAATCATTCAATGAGAATCAGCTATAATCATGTAACAAGCCATTCTAAGCTTACAAATCATCGAATCAGTCAACCGTTCGATGAGAATCAGCTAAAATCATGTAACAAGCCATTTTGAGCTTACAAATAGCTGAATCGATCAACCGTTTGATGAGAATCAACCATAATCATGTAAAAAGTCATTATGAGCTTATAAATCACCGAATCGGTCAACCCTTCGATGAGATTCAGCAACAATCATGTAACACAAGCCATTCTGAGCTTACAAATCACCAAATAGTCAACCGTTCGATGAGAATCAGCTACAATCATGTAACAAGCCATTTTGAGCTTATGAATAAACAAATCGGTCAACCATTCGATGAGAATCAGCTACAATCATATAACTAGTCATTCTGAGGTTACAAATCGTTGAATTGGACTACCATTTGATTAGAATCAGCTACAATAATGTAACAAGCTATTCTGAGCTTACAAATCATCGAATTAGTCAACCGTTCAATTAGAATCAGCTACAATCATGTAAGAAGCCATTATGAGCTTACAAACCACTGAATCGGTCAACCATTCGATGAGAATTAGCTACAATCACATAACAAGCCAATGTGAGCTTACAAATCACCTATCGGTCAACCGTTCGATGAGAATGAATTACAATCATATAACAAGCCATTATGAGCTTACAAATCATTGAATCGATCAACAGTTTGAAGAGAATCAGCTACAATCATGTAACAAGCCATTCTGAGCTTGTAGATCACCGAATCGGTGAACCGTTCAACTAGAAGCAGCTATAATGACGTAATAAGCCAGTCTAAGCTTACAAATCACCGAATCTATCAACCATTAGAAGAGAATAAACTAGGATTGCGTAAGAGATCCTTCTAAGGTTTTAGATTACTGAATCGGTCAACCGTTTGATGACAATCAACTAAAATTGGGTAACAAGTTATTTTGAGGTTGAAATTCACCAAATCGGTCAACCGTTTAATGAGAATTAGCTACAATCACATAACAAGCCATTTTGAGCTAACAAATCACCAAATCGATCAACCATTTGATGAGAATCAAGTACAATCACGTAACAAGCCATTCCAAAGTTAGAGATCACTTAATCGGTCAACCATTCAATGAGAATCAACTACAATAACATAAAAGATCATTCTAAGGTTGTAGATCACCAAATTGGTCAAATGTTCAGTGAGAATTAGCTACAATCATGTAACAAGCCATTCTGAGCTTACAAATCACTAAATTGGTCAATCGTTTAATTAGAATTAGCTATAATCACATAACAAGCTATTCTGAGCTTACAAATCACCGAATCGGTCAATCGTTCGATGAGAATCAGCTATAGCCATGAAACAAGCTATTCAAAGTTTATAAATCACCGAATCAGTCATTTGTTTGATGAGAATCAGCTACAATGACGTAACAAGCCATTCTAAGGCAACAAGCCATTCGATAAGAATCAATTAAAATAATGTAACAAGATATTACGAGCTTACAAATGACCGAACCAGTCAACCATTCTATGAGAATCAATTACAATTATGTAACAAGTCATTCTCAGCTTACAAATCATCGAATCGGTCAACCATTCAATGAGAATCAATTACAATCACATAACAAGAAATTCTAAGCTTACAAATCATCGAATCAGGCAACCGTTCGGTGAAAATCAGTTACAATCATGTAACAAGCCATTCTAAGTTGACAAATCACCAAATCGGTCAACCATTCAATGAGAATCAGCTACATCCATGAAACAAGTCATTCTGAGTTTACAAATCACTGAATCGGTCAACTGTTCCATGAGAATCAATTACAATCACGTAACAAACAATTTTGAGCTTACAAATCACTGAATCGATCAATCGTTCGATGAGAATCAATTACAATCATGTTATAGGCCATTCTATGCTTATAAATCATGAAATCGGTCAACCGTTTGGTGAGAAATAGCTAAAATCATTTAACTAGCCATTCTGAGCTTATAAATCACCGAATCGGTCAATAGTTCGAGGAGAATCAGCTGCAATCATGTAACAAGCCATTCTAAGCTTACCAATTACCGAATCGCTCAACTATTCGATGAGAATAAGCTACAATCACATAAAAAGCCATTCTGAGCTTACAAATCACCGAATCAATCAACCATTCATGGGAATCAGCTTCAATCATGTAACAAGTGATTATGAGCTTGCAAATCACCGAATCGATCAACCATTTGACGAGAATCAATTACAATCATGTAACACGCCATTATGAGCTTACAAATCACCGAATCGATCAATAGTTCTACAAGAATCAGCTACAATCCTGTGACAAGCCATTTTGAAATTACAAACCACCGAATGAGTCAACCGTTCATTGAGAATTAGTTATAATCATGTAATAAGCCTTTCTGAGGTTACAAATCATCGAAATGGTTAACCGTTCAATGAGAAAGAAAGAAGCAGTTTTCCATTCCAGCCCTACTATTCTAATGGGCACGGCCCTATAGATAGTAAGGGCAGTTCCTTTGAGCCAATCTGATCTTATATTCAGCCAACTGTGCCGCGCTTTCTCGCTTCAGGAAACATTTGGAAAGCCTTTAGAATAGTAGGGCCGAATCAGCTACAATCACGTAACAAGTCATTTTGAGCTTACAAATAACCAAATCGGTCAACTGTTTGATGAGAATTAACAACAATCATGTAACAAGCCATTCTGAGCTTACAAAGCACCGAATCGGTCAACTATTCGATGAAAATCAACTATAATCACATAACAAGCCATTCTAAGCTTACAAATCATTGAATCAGTCAACCGTTCGATGAGAATTAGCTACATTCATGTAACAAGCCATTCTGAGCTTACAAATAACTGAATTGGTCAACCATTTGATGAGAATTAGCTACAATCATGTAACAAGCTATTATATACTTACAAACCACCGAATCGGTCAACTGTTTGATGAGAATCATATACAATCACGTAACAAGCCATTCTAAGCTTACAAATCACCGAATCGATCAACTGTTCAATGAGAATCAGCTACAATCACGTGACAAGTCATTCTGTGCTTATAAATCACCGAATCGGTCAACCGTTCGATGAGAATCAACTACAATCATGTAAAAATCCATTCTCATCTTAAAAATCACCGAATCGGTCAACCATTTCCAAAGAAACTTACAATCACTTAATCAGTCAACCTTTCGATGACAATCAATTACAATCACGTAACAAACCATTCTGAACTTACAAATCACCGAATCGGTCAACCATTTGATGAGAATCAATTATAATCACATAAAAAACTATTCTGAATAAACAAATCACCAGATCGGTTAATCATTCGATGAGAATCAACTACAATCACCTAACAAGCCATTTTGAATTTACAAATCACCGAATCGGTCAACTATTCGATGAGTCTCAGCTATAATCATGTAACAAGCCATTCTGAGCTTACAAATCACATAATCGGTCAATTGTTCATAAGAATCAATTACAATCACGTAACAAGTCATTCTTAACTTACAAATCATCGAATCGGTCAATAGTTCGATGAGAATCAGCTACAATCGCGTAACAAGCCATTCTAAGCTTACAATTTACCAAAACGGTCAACCGTTTGATGAGAATCAGCTACAATCACGTAGCAAGCCCTTATGAGCTTACAAATCACAGAATTAGTCAACCGTTCGATGAGAATCATCTACAATCATGTAACAAGCCATTATGAGCTTACGAATCACCGAATCGGTCAACTGTTCGATGAGAATCAATTACAATCTTGTAACAATCCATTCTTAGCTTACAAATCACCCAATCGGTCAACCGTTTGATTTGAATCAGTTACAATCATAGAAGAAGCTATTTTGAGATTACAAATCATTGACTCGGTGAACCATTCGATAAAAATTAGCTACAATCACGTAACAAGCCATTCTGAGCTTACAAATCATCGAATCAGTCAATTGTTCGATGAGAATCAACTATGATCACATAAAAAGCCATTCTGAGTTTACAAATCACTGAATCGGTCAATCATTTGATGATAATCAGCTACAATCATGTAACAAGCCATTTTGAGCCTACAAATCACTGAATCGACTAATTATTCAGTGAGAATCAGGTATAATCACATAACAAGGCATTCTGAGCTTACAAATCACTGAATCTGTTAATTGTTCGAAGAGAATCAATTATAATCACGTAACAAGCCATTCTTAACTTACAAATCACCGAATCGGTCAACCATTCGATGAGAATCAGCTTCAATCACGTAACAAGCCATTCTAAACTTACAAATTACCGAATCGGTCAATCATTTGATGAGAATGAGATACAATCACGTAACAAGCCATTCTGAGCTTACAAATCATCAAATTGGTTAACCGTTCGATGAGTCTCAGCTACAATCACGTAACAAGCCATTCTAAGTTTAAAAATCACGAAATCGGTCAACTATTCGATGAGAATTAGCTACAATCATGTAAAAAGTCATTCTGAGCTTACAAATCATGGAATCGGTGAACTGTTTGATGAGAATCAGCTACAATCACGTAACAAGCTATTCTGCGCTTACAAATCACCGAATCGGTCAACCATTCGATGAGAATCAGCTACAATCACGTAAAAAGAAATTTTGAGCTTACAAATCAAGGAATCGTTCAACTGTTCGATGAGAATCAATTACAATCACGTAACAAGCCATTCTGAGCTTACAAATTACTGAATCAGTCAACCGTTTGATAAAAATCAATTACAATCATGTAATAAACCATTCTGAGCTTACAAATCATTGAATCGGTCAACTATTCAGTTAGAATCAGCTACAATCACATAACAAGCCATTCTGAGCTTGCAAATCACCGAATCGATCAATCGCTCGATGAGAATAAATTACAGACACTTAACAAGCCATTATGAGCTAACAAATCACCAAAATTGGTGAACGGTTCGATGAGAGTCAACTACAATCATGTAACTAGCCATTCGGAGCTTAGAAATTACCGAATCGATGAGAATCAGATACAATCATGTAACAGGCCATTTTGAGCTTAGAAATCACCGAATCGGTCAACCTTTCGATGAGAATCAACTAGAATCACGTAACAAACCATTCTGAGCTTACAAATCACTGAATGGGTCAATCGTTCAATGAAAATCAGCTACAAATAGGTAAGAAGCCATTCTAAAAATGCAAATCACCGAAACAGTCAATCGTTCAATGAGAATTAACTACAATCACATAACAAGCCATTCTGAGAATTAGCTACAATCATGTAACAAGCCATTCTGAGATTACAAATCACGTAAAAAGCAATTCTGAGATTGCAAATCACCAAATGAGTCAACCATTTGATGAGAATCAGCTACAATCATGTAACAAGCCATTCTAAGTTTACAAATCACCGAATCGGTCAATCATTCAATGCGAATCAATGACAATCATGTAACAAGCCATTCTGAGTTTACAAATCACTAAATTGGTCAACTCTTTGGTTAGAATTAGCTACAATTATGTAAAAAGTCATTATGAGCTTAAAAATCATCGAATCGGTGAACCGTTTGATGAGAGTCAGCTACAATCATGTAAAAAGCTATTTTGAGCTTACAAATCACTCAATCAATCAACCATTCGATCAGAATCAACTACAATCACTTAACAAGTCATTCTCAGTTTACAAATCACCGAATCAGTCAACCATTCGATGAGAATCAGCTACGATCACTTAACAAGCCATTATAAGCTTACAAATCATCGAATCGGTCAACCGTTCGACAAGAATCAGCTACAATCACGTAAGAAGCCACTCTGAGATTATAAATCACCAAATCAATCAACCGTTCAATGAAAATCAGCTACAATGCCATTCTAAGCTTACAAATCATTGAATCAGTCAACTGTTCGATGAAAATCAGCTACAATCAAATATAATCATGTAACAAGCCATCCTGAGCTTACAAATCACCAAATCAGTCAATCATTCAATGATAACAAATTACAATCACATAACAAGTCATTATGAGCTTTTTACAAATCATCGAATCGGTTAACCATTCGATGACAATCAGCTACAATCACATAACAAGTCATTTTCAGCTTAAAAATTACTAAATCATTCAACTTTTTGATTAGAATCAGCTACAATGACATAACAAGCCATTTTGAGTTTACAAATCATCGAATCGATCAACCATTCGATGAGTATCAGCTACAATGACGTAACAAGTCATTCTGAGCTTACAAATAATTGCATCGGTCAATGAG
The DNA here is from genome assembly GCA_027943335.1 of Chamaecyparis obtusa. Lineage (NCBI taxonomy): Eukaryota > Viridiplantae > Streptophyta > Pinopsida > Cupressales > Cupressaceae > Chamaecyparis > Chamaecyparis obtusa. The sequence continues at coordinate 1,941,508 of BSBK01002264.1, forward strand.
AATCAGCTACAATCATGTAATAAACAATTTTGACCTTACAAAACAATGAATCGGTCAACCATTCGATAAGAATCAATTACAATCACGTAACAAGCCATTTCGAGCTTACAAATCAATGAATTGGTCAACCATTTGATGAGAATCAGCTACAATCACCTAACAAGGCATTCTGAGCTAACAAATCACCAAATCCGTCAACCGTTTGATGAGAATCAGCTACAATCACGTAACAAGTCATTCTGAGCTTACAAATCACCGAATTGGTCAACCATTTGATGAGAATCAGCTACAATCACGTAACAAACCATTCTAAACTTATAAATCACCGAATCGGTCAACCGTTCAATGAGAATCATATTCAATCATGTAACAAGCCATTCTGAGCTTACAAATCACCAAATCAGTCAACCGTTCGATGATAATCAGCTACAATCACGTAGCAAGCCATTTTGAGCTTAGAAATCATCAAATTGCTCAACCGATCGATGAGAATCAATTATTATCATGTAAAAAGCCATTGTGAGCTTACAAATCATGGAATCAGTCAACTGATCAATGAGAATCAGCTACAATCATGTAACATGCCATTCTGAACTTACAAATGATTGAATCAGTCAACCGTTTGATGAGAATCAACTACAATCACGTAACAAGTCATTCTAAGGTTACAAATCACCTAATCAGTCAACCGTTCGATGACAATCAGCTACATTCATGTAACAAGTCATTCTGAGCTTACAAATCACTGAATCAGACAACCGTTCGATGAGAATCAACTATAATCACATCATAAGTTATTATGAGCTTACAAATCATCGAATCGGTCAACTGTTCGATGAGAATAAGCTACAATCATGTAACAAGCTATTATGAGCTAACAAATCACCAAATCGGTCAACTGTTTGATGAAAATCAACTACAATCACATAACAAGCCATTCTGAGTAAACAAATCACCAAATCGGTCAATCGTTTGATCAGAATCATCCACAATCACGTAATAAGCCATTATGAGCTTACAAATTGCTGAATTGGTCAACCGTTCGATGAGAATCAATTACAATCATATAACAAGTCATTATGAGCTTACAAATCATAGAATCAGTAAACTGTTCGGTGAGAATGAGCTACAATCATGTAACAAGTCATTCTGAGCTTACAAATCACCAAATTAATCGATCGCTTGATGAGAATCACCTACAATCACATAACAAGCCAATCTGAGCTTACAAATCACCGAATCGGTCAACCGTTCAATAAGAATCAAAAGACCATTCTGAGCTTCAAAATGACTGAATCGGTCACCTATTCGATGATAGTCAACTACAATCACGTAACAAGCCATTATGAGGTTCAAATTATCGAATTAGTCAACCGTTCGATGAGAATCACTTACAATCATGAAACAAGTCATTCTAAGCTTACAAATTACCAAATCGGTCAACCGTTGGAGGAGAATCAACTACAATCACGTAATAAGCCATTTTGAGCTTACAAATCACAGAATCGGTCAACTGTTCAATGAGAATCAATTACAATCACGCAACAAGCCATTCTGAGATTACAAATCACTGAATCGGTCAATCATTTGATGAGAATTAGCTAGAATCATGTAACAAGCTATTCTGAGCATACAAATCACCGAATCGGGCAACCATTCTATGAGAATCAATTACAATAATGTAACAAGTCATTCTGAGCTTATAAATCACCAAACTAGTCAACCGTTCTATGATAATCAATTACAATCACGTAACAAGCCATTCTAAGATTACAAATCACCAAATCGATCAACCGTCAACCATTCAATTAGAATCAGCTCTAATCATGTAACAAGCCATTATGAGCTTACAAATCACCTAATCAGTCAGTTGTTTGATGAGAATCAACTACAATCATATAACAAGTCATTCTGAGCTTTTAAATCACCGAATTGATCAATCATTTGATGTGAATCAGCTACAATCATGTAAGAAGCCATTATGATTTTACAAATCATCGAATCGGTCAACCATTCAATGAGAATCAACTACAATCACGTAACAGGCCATTATGAGCCTACAAATCATCAAATTGATCAATCGTTCAATGAGAATCAATTACAATTATGTAACAAGCCATTCTGAACTTACAAATTACTGAATCGGTGAACCGTTCGATGAGAATCAGCTACAGTCATGTAACAAGCCATTTTGAGCTAACATATCACCAAATCGGTCTACCGTTTGATGAGAATAAAGTACAATCAACTACAAGCATTTAACAAGTCGATCTGAGGTTGGAGATAACCAACTCATCAACTATTCGATGAGAATCAAATACAAGCACGTAACACACCATTATGAGGTTTTAGATCAACAAATCGGTGAACCATTTGATGAGAATTAGCTACAATCACGTAATAAACCATTCTGAGCTTACAAATGACTGAATCAGTCAACCATTCAATGAGAATCAACTACAATCATGTAACAAGCCATTATGAGCTTACAAATCACCGACGGTCAATCGTTTGATGAGAATTAGCTACAATCATGTAACAAGGCATTATGAGTTTACAAATTACTAAATCGGTCAACCATTCGAAGAGAATCAACTACGATCGCATAAAAGATCCTTGTGAGGTTGTAGATCACCAAATCGGTCAACCATTTGATGACAATCAACTAAAATTAGGTAACAAATTGTTCTAAGGTTGCAGTTCACCAAATCGGTCAACCATTTGATGATAATCAACTACAATCACATAACAAACTATTCTGAGCTAACAGATAACCAAATCGGTCTACCGTTTGATGAGAATCAACTACAATCACATAACGAGCCTTTCTGAGGTTAGAGATCACTGAATTGGTCAACCATTCGATGAGAATCAACTACAATAATATAAAAGATCATTCTAAGGTTGTAGATCACCAAATTGGTCAAATGTTCAATGAGAATCAACTACAATCATGTAACAAGTCGATCTGATGTTGCAAATCACCAAATCATCAGCCGTTCGATGAGAATCGAATACAAGTGTATAACACAGCATTCTGAGGTTGTAGATCACCAAATCGGTGAACCATTCGATGAGAATCTACTTCAATCACGTAATAAGCCATTCTGAGCTTACAAATCACCAAATCTATGAACCATTCGATGGAATCAACTATGATCACATAAAAGGGCCTTCTGAGGTTGTAGATCACTGAATCGATCAACCTTTCAATGATAATCAACTAAAATCATGTAACAAGTTGGTCTGAAGTTGAAGTTCACCAAATTGGTTAACCGTTCGATGAGAATCAGCTACAATCACGTAACACGCCATTCTGAACTAACAGATCACTAAATTGGTCATAGCTATAATCACGTAACAAGCCATTCTGAGCTTGCAAATAACTAAATAGGTCAACCGTTGGATGAGAATCATCTACAATTACGTAAAAAAGATAACAAATCATAGAATCGATCAACTATTTGATAAGAATCAGGTACAATCACGTAACAAGCCAGCCATTCTGAGCTAACAAATCACCGAATCAGTTTACGATTCGAAAAGAATTAGCTACAATCATGTAAGAAGCCATTCTAAGCTTCCAAATCATCGAATTGATCAACCATTCAATGAGAATCAGCTACAATCATGTAACAAGCCATTCTGAACTTACAAATCACCAAATCAGTCAACCATTTGATGAGAATCAACAAAAATCACGTAACCATTCTGAGCTTAGAAATCACCGAATCGGTCAACCATTCGATAAGAATCACTTACAATCAAGTAATAAGCCATTCTGAGCTTACAAATCATAGAATCGTTCAACTGTTTGGTGAGAATGAGCTATAATTAGGTAACAAGCAATGATCTTACAAATCACCAAATCGGTCAACCATTCGATGAGAATTAGCTACAATCATGTAACAAACTATTCTAAGCTTACAAATCACCAAATTGGTCAACCATTCGATGAGAATTAGCGACAATCACATAACAAGCCATTCTGAGCTTACAAATCACCAAATTAGTCAACCGTTCTATGAGAATCAATTACAATCACGTAAAAAGTCACTCTAAACTTGTTCGATGAGAAACAATTACAATTTCATAACAAGCCATTTTGAGTTTACAAATCACCGAATTAGAGAACCATTTGATGAGAATAAGCTACAATAATGTAACAAGCCATTCTGAGCCTACAAATCACCAAATTGGTCAACCGTTCGATGAGAATCAGCCACAATCACGTAACAAGTCCTTCTAAGCTTACAAATCACCGAATCAATCAACCCTTAGATGAGATTCAACAACAATCACGTAACAAGCCATTTTGAGCTTACAAATCACTGAATCAGTCAACCGTTCGATGAGAATCAACTACAATCATGTAACAAGCTATTATGAGCTTACGAATCACCGAATCGGTCAACCATTCGATGAGAATCACCTGCAATCACATTACTAATCATTTTGAGCTTACGAATCGTTGACTCAGACTACTGTTTAACGAGAATCGGCCACAATAATGTAACAATTCATTCTGAGCTTACAAATCATCGAATCGATCAACCGTTCGATTACAATCAGCTACAATCACAAAACAAGCCATTATGAGCTTACAAATCACTGAATCTGTCAACCATTCGATAAGAATCAGCTACAATCATGTAACAAGCCATTCTGAGCTTACAAATCACCGAATCGATCACCGTTCAATGAGAATCAGCTCCAATCACGTAACAAGCCATTCTGACCTTACAAATCACCGAATCGGTCACCGTTCGATGAGAATTAGCTCCAATCATGTAACAAGCCATTCTGAGCTTACAAATCACCGAATCGCTGAACCGTTTGATGAGAATCAATTACAATCACGTAACAAGCTATTTTGAGTTTACAAATCACCAAATCTGTCAACGTTCAATGAGAATCAGCTAGAATCATGTAACAAGCCATTCTGAGCTTACAAATCACCAAATCGATCAAGCATTCAATGCAAATTAGCTACAATCACGTAACAAGCCATTCTAAGATTACAAACCACTGAATCGGTCAACCATTCGATGAGAATCAACTATAATCACTTAAAAAGCCATTTTGAGCTTACAAATCACCGAATCAATCAACTGTTTGCTCAGAATCAGCTATAATCATGCAACAAGCCATTCTGAGCTTACAAATCATGATCGGTCAACGGTTCGATGAAAATCAATTACAATCATGTAAAAATCCATTATGAGCTTACAAATCACCGAATTGGTCAACTATTCGATGAGAATCAGTTACAATCATGTAACAAGCCATTCTGAGCTTATAAATCACCTAATCGGTCAACCGTTCGATGAGAATCAGCTACAATCAAGTAAAAAGCCATTTTGCGCTTACTTATCACTGAATTGGTTAACCGTTCAATGACAATCAGCTAGAATCATGTGACAAGCTATTCTAACCTTACAAATCACCCAATTCGTCAACCGTTTGATGAGAATCAGCTACAATCACGTAACAAGCCATTCTGAGCTTACAAATAATCAAATCGGTCTATCATTTGATGAGAATTAATTACAATCATGTAAGAATCCATTCTAAACTTACAAATCACCTAATCGGTCAACCGTTCGATGAGTCTAAATTAAAATCATGTAACAAGTCATTCTAAGCTTACAAATCACTGAATCGGTGAACCGTTCGATGAGAATCAGCTACAATCATGTAACAAGCTATTTTGAGCTTACAAATCACTGAATCGATCAACCGTTCCATGAGAATTATCTACAATCACGTAACAAACCATTATGCACTTACTTATCACTGAATTGGTTAACCGTTTAATGACAATAAGCTAAAATCACGTAATAAGCTATTGTAAGCTTACAAATCACTGAATTGGCCAACTGTTCGATGAGAATCAGCTACAATCACATAACAAGCCATTCTCAGCTAAAATATCATGAAATAGGTCTATCGTTTGATGATAATCAATTACAATCATGTAACAATCTATTCTGATCTTACAAATCATAGAATCGGTCAACCATTCGATGAGAATCAATTAAAATCATGTAACAAGCCATTCTGAGCTTGCAAATCATCGAATCGATCACCGTTTAATGACAATCAGCTCCAATCACGTAACAAGCCATTGTGAGCTTACAAATCACCGAATCGGTGAACTGTTCGATGAGAATCAATTAGAATGATGTAACAAGCCATTTTGAGCTTACAAACCCTTAGAATCGATCAACCATTCGATGAGAATCAGCTACAATCACGTACCAAGCCATTCTGAGCTTACAAATCACCAAATCTATCAACTGTTCAATTAAAATCACCTCTAATCATGTAACAAGCCATTATGAGCAAACAAATCACTGAATTAGTCAACCGTTCGATGAGAATCAGCTACAATCATGTAACAAGCTATTTTGAACTTACAAATCACCGAATCGGTCAACCGTTTGATAAGAATCAGCTACAATCACGTCCATTCTAAGCTTACAAATAATCAAATAGGTCTATTATTTAATGAGAAGCAATTACAATCACGTAACAAGCCATTCTAAGCTTACTAATCACCGAACCAGTCAACCATTCTATGAAAATCAATTACAATTTTGTAACAAACAATTATGAGCTTACAAATCATCAAATCGGTCAACCGTTCAATGAGAATTAAGTACAATCATGTAACAAGTCATCCTGAGCTTACAAATCACCGAACTAATCAACTATTCTGTGAGAATCAATTACAATCACGTAACAAGCCATTATGAGCTTACAAATCAGTGAATCGATTAGTCATCTAATGAGAATCAAATACAATCACATAACAAACCATTCTGAGCTTAAAAATCACCATATCGGTCAACCGTTCGATGAAAATCAACTACAATCACGAAACAAGCCATTCTAAGCTTACAAATCACCAAATCGGTCAACCATTCGATGAGAATCAATTACAATCATGGAATAAGCCATTCTGAGCTTCCAAATCATCAAATCGGTCAATTGTTCGATTAGAATCAGCTCTAATCATGTAATAAGTCATTCTGAGCTTACAAATCACCGAATTGGTGAACTGTTCGATGAGAATCAGCTACAATCACGTAATAAGCTATTTTGAGATAACATATCACAAAATTGGTCTAGCATTTGATACAAATCAACTACAATCACATAACAAGCCATTCTGAGCTTATAGTTCACTGAATCAATCAAATGTTCGATGAGAATCAACTACAATCATGTAACAAGTCGATCTAAGGTTGCAAATCACCGACTCGATCAACTATTTGATGAGAATCAAATAGAGGCGCGTAACACACCATTTTGAGATTTTAGATCATTGAATCAGTGAACCGTTCGATGAGAATCGGCTAAAATCACATAATAAGCTAGTCTAAGCTTACAAATCAGCGAATCTATCATTCATTCAAGGAGAATCAACTACGATCACAAAAAAAAAATTCTGAGCTTTTAGATCATCAAATCGATCAACCGTTCGATGACAATAAGCTAAAATCGCATACAAATTACCAAATTGATCTACCATTCAATGAGAATCAAATACATTGACGTAACAAGCCATTCTGAGCTTACAACTCACTAAATCTATCAACCGTTCAATGAGAATCAGCTACAATCACGTAACAAGCTATTCTGAGCTTACAAATCCTTGAAACGGTCAACCGTTTTATGAGAATCAGCTACAATAATATAACAGCCCATTCTAAGCTTTTAATCACCGAGTCAATCAACCGTTCGATGAGAATCAATAACAATCAGTTAACAAGCCATTCTAAGCTTAGAAATCACTGAATCGGTCAACCATTCAATGAGAATCAGCTACAATCACGTAACAATCCATTCTAAGCTTAGAAATCACCGAATCGATCAACCGTTCAATGAGAATTAGCTACAATCATGTAACAAGCCATTCTGAGCTTATAAATCATCAAATCAGTCAACCGTTCGATGAGAATCAGCTCCAACCACGTAACATGCCATTTTGAGCTTAAAAATCACTGAATCGGTCAACCATTCGATTAGAATAAATTACAATTATGTTACAAGTCATTCTGAGCTTAAAAATCACTAAATCGGTAAATTATTCCATGAGACTCAATTACAATCACGTAACAAGCAATTATGAGCTTACAAATCACCGAATCGGGCAACCGTTCGATTAGAATCAGCTACAATCACGTAACAAGCAATTTTGAGCTTGTAAATCATTGAATTGGTCAACCGTTAGATGAGAATCAGCTACAATCACGTAACAAGCCATTCTGAGCTTACAAATCACCGAATCAGTCAAATGTTTAATGAGAATCAGCTACAATGCCATTGTAAACTTACAGATCACTGAATTGGTCAACCGTTCGATGAGAATCAATTAAAATCTCATACCAAGCCATTTTGAGTTTACAAATCACTAAATCATTCAACCGTATGATGAGAATCAATTATAATCATGTAACGAGTTATTCTAAGTTTACAAATTATCGAATCGGTCAACCGTTTGATGAGAATAAACTATAATCACGTAACAAGCCATTGTGAGCTTGAAAATCACTGAATCAATCAACCTTTCAATGAGAATCAGCTACAATCACGTAACAAGCCATTCTGAGACTACAAATCATTAAATGGGTCAACCATTCAATGAAAATCAGCTACAATCGTGTAACAAGCCATTCTGAGCTTACAAATCACTGAATCGGTCAATAGTTTAATGAGAATCAACTACAATCACATAACAAGCTATTTTGACCTTAAAAATCATCAAATTGGTCAACTGTTCGATGAGAATCAGCTACAATCACGTAACAAGCCATTCTGATATTACAAATCATGTAAAAAGCCATTCTGAGCTTGTAAATCACCAAATTGCTCAACCGTTTGATGAGAATAAGTTACAATCATGTAACAAGTCATTCTAAGATTTCAAATCATCGAATCGATCAACCATTAATTGCGAATCAATGACAATCATGTAACAAAGCATTTTGAGCTTACAAAATCACTAAATCTGATTGTTCGATTAGAATGACCTACAATCACGTACTAAAGCCATTCTGAGCTTACAAATCACCAAATCTGTCACTATTCAGTGAGAATTAGCTCCAAACACGTAACAAGCCATTCTGAGCTTACAGATCACCGAATCAATTACAGTCATGTAATTGCTATTCTGAGTTTACAAATCACTGACTCTGTCAACATTCGATGAGAATTAGCTAGAATCATGTAACAAGCCATTCTGAGCTTACAAATTACCTAATCGGTCAACCGTTTGAAGAGAATAAATTACAATCATGTAACAAGCCATTTTCAGCTTACAAATCACCAAATTGGTCAACCGTTTGATGAGAATCAACTACAATCATGTAACAAGCCATTCTGCACTTACTTATCAGCAAATTGGTTCACCGTTCAATGACAATCAACTAGAATCACATAACAAGCTATTCTAAACTTACAAATCACCAAATTGGTCAATTGTTCGATGAGAATGAGCTACAATCATGTAACAAGTCATTCTTAGCTCACAAATCATCGAATCGATCTATCGTTTGATGAGAATTAGTTACAATAATGCAACAATCTATTCTGGGCTTACAAACCACCGAACGGTCAACCGTTCGATGAAAATCAATTACAATCACGTAAAAATCAATTTTAAATTTACAAATCACCGAATCGGTCAACCGTTCATTTACAATAAGCTACAATCACGTAACATGCCATTCTGAGCTTACAAATCACAAAATCGGTCAACAGTTCAATGAAAATCAGCTACAATCACGTAACAAGCCATTCTGAGCTTTCAAATCATTGAATCGGTCAATCATTCGATGAGAATTAGGTACAATCATGTAACAAGCCATTTTGAGCTGACGAATCACTGAATCCGTCAACTGTTAGATGAGAATCAATTACAATCACATAAAGAGCCATTCTTAACTTACAAATCACCAAAATGGTCAACCGTTCGATGAGAATAAGCTACAATAACATAACAAGTCATTCTGAGCTTACAAATCATCGAATCGGTCAACAGTTCGATGAGAATCAATTAAAATCAAGTAACAAAACATTTTGAACTTACAAATTAGCGAATGGGTCAACCATTCGATGAGAATCGGCTACAATCATGTAACAAGTCATTCTGAGCTTACAAACCATCGAATCGGTCAACTGTAAGATGAGAATATTTTACAATCATGTAACAAGCCATTCTGAGCTTACGAATCATGAAATCTATCAACTATCGATAAGAATTAGCTACAATCACCTAGCAAGCCATTCCGAGCTGAAAAATCACTGAATCAGTCAACTATTCAATGAGCATTAGCTGCAATCATTTAAAAACCCATTTTGAGTTTGCAAATCAGGGAATCGGTCAACTGTTCGATGAGAATCAGCTACAATCATGTAACAAGCCATTCTGACCTTACAAATCAGTGAATTGGTCAATCGTTCGGTAAGAATCTACTACAATCACGTAACAAGCCATTTTGAGCTTAAATTTCACTGAATTGGTCAACCGTTCGATGGGCATAAGCTAAAATCACGTAACAACCCATTCTGAGCGTAGAAGTGATCTTACAATTATGTGTCACTAAGTTTACAAATCAATGAATCGGTCAACCGTTCAATGAGAATCAGCTACAATCATGTAACAAGCCATTCTAAGCTTACAAATCATCAAATCGGTAAACCATTCGATGAGAATTAGCTACAATCACGTAACAAGCTATTTTGAGATTACAAATCACCAAATCAGTCAACCGTTCGATGAGAATTAGCTACAAGCACGTAACAAGCCATTCTGAGCTTACAAATTATGGAATCGATCAACCGTTCATTGACAATCAATTATAATTGTAACAAACCATTATGAGCTTACAAATCACTGAATCGGTTAACTTTTTGATGAGAATCAATTACAATCACGTAACAAGCCATTCTAAGCTTACAAATCATCAAATCGGTCAACTGCTCGATGAGAATCAATTACAATTACATAAGAAGCCATTCTGAGATTACAAATCATCGAATTAGTAAACCATTCAGTGAGAATGAGCTACAATCGCGTAAAAAGCCATTCAGAGCTTACAAATAACTAAATCAATCAACTGTTCAATGAGAAACAACCACAATCACGTAACAAGTCATTCTGAGTTTACAAATCTCCGGAGCGGTCAACCGTTCGATGAGAATCAGCTACAATCACATAACAAGCCATTCTGAGCTTACAAATCACCAAATCAATCAACCGTTCGATGAGAATTAGCTACAATCACATAACAAGTTATTTTCAGCTTACGAATCACCGAATCAGTCAACCATTCAATGAGAATCAGCTAAAATCACATAACTAGTCATTCTAGGCTTACAAATCGCTGAATCAGACTACCATTTGATGACAATCAGCTACAATAATGTAACAAGCCATTATGAGGTTACAAATTACCAAATCGGTCAACTGTTTGATTAGAATCAGCTACAATCACGTAACAAGTCATTATGAGCTTACAAATCACTGAATCGGTCAACTGTTAGATCAATCACATAATGCTATTCTAAGATTACAAATCACCGAATCTATCAATAGTCGATGAGAATCAGCAAAAATCATGTAACAAGCCATTATGAGCTAACAAATCACCAAATTAGTCAACCGTTCCATGAGAATCAACTACAATCATGTAACAAGCTATTCTGAGCTTACAAACCCTTCGAATCGGTTAACCGTTCGATGAGAATCAGCTACAATCACGTAACAAGCCATTCTGAGGTTACAAATCACTGAATTGGTCAACCATTCGATTAGAATCAGCTCTAATCATGTATCAAGCCATTATGAGCTTACAATCATCGAATCGGTCAGCCATTCAATGAGAATCATCTACAATCATGTAACAAGCCATTTTGAACATACAAATCACTGACTCGGCCAACCTTTCGATGAGAATCAACTACAATCACGTAACAAACCATTATAAGCTTACAAATCATTGAATCGGTCTATCATTTGATGAGAATCAATTACAATCACATAACAAGCCATTTTGAGCTCACAAATCACCTAACCAGTCAACCGTTCTATGAATTATTACAATCTTGTAAGAAGCCATTATGAGCTTACAAATCACTGAATTGGTCAATCGTTCGATAAGAATTAATTACAATAATGTAACAAGTCATTCTAGCTTACAAATCATTGAACCAATCAACCTTTCTATGAGAATCAATAACAATCAGGTAACAAGCCATTCTGAGCTTACAAATCACTGAATCGATCAACCGTATGATGAGAATCAAATACAATCATGTAACAAACTATTCCGAGCTTACAAATCATGTATCGGTCAACTGTTCGATGAGAATGAACTACAATCACATAACAAGCTATTTTGAGCTTACAAATCACTAAATCGGTCAACCGTTTGATGAGAATCAATTACAATCATGTAATAAACCATTCTAAGCTTCCAAATCATCAAATCGGTTAACCATTCAATAAGAATCAGCTCTAATCACGTAACAAGCCATTCTGAGCTTACAAATCACCGAATTGGTGAACCATTCGATGAGAATCAGCTACAATCATGTAATAAGCCATTATGAGCTAACATATCACCAAATCGGTCTACCATTTGATGAGAATCAACTGCAATCATGTAACAAGCCATTCTGAGCTTACAGATCACTGAATTGATCAACCATTTGATGAGAATTGACTACAATAACATAAAAGATCATTCTTACATTGTAGATCACTGAATCACTCAAATGTTTGATGAGAATCAATTAGAATCATGTAACAAGTCGATTTGAGGTTTTAGATGACTGAATCGGTGAAACGTTCGATGAGAATCAGTTACAATCACGTAATAAGTCATTCTGAGCTTACAAATCATTGAAACGGTAAACCGTTTGATGAGAATAAACTATAATCATGTGGCAAGCCATTCTGAGCTTACAAACCACTGAATAGGTCAACCGTTTGATGAGAATATTTTACAATCATGTAACATGCCCTTCTAAGCTTACAAATCACTGAATCTGTCAACTATCGATAAGAATCAGCTAAAATCACCTAACACCCTATTCTGAGCTTACAAATCACCGAATCGGTCAACCGTTGAATGAGAATCAGCTACAATCACGTAACAAGCCATTCTTAGCTTACAAATCATCGAATCGGTCAACTATTCGATGAGAATCAGCTACAATCACGAACAAGCCATTCTGAGATTACAAATGACCGAATCGGTCAATCGATCAATGAGAATCAGCTACAATCACATAACAAGCTATTCTGAGCTTAGAAATCACCGCCGAATCGGTCAATAGTTTGAGGAGAATTAGCTGCAATTACGTAACAAGCCATTCTACGCTTACAAATCACTTACAATCATGTAACACTTAGCTTACTAATCACTGAATCGGTCAACAATTTGATGAGAATCAGCTACAATTATGTAACAAGCCATTCTGAGCTTACAAATCACTGAATCGGTCAATCATTCGATGAGAATCAGCTATAATCACGTAACAAGCTATTTTGAGAATACAAATCACCAAATCGGTCAAATGTTCCATGAGAATCAACTACAAGCACATAACAAGCCATTGTGAGCTTACAAATCATCGAATCGGTCAACCATTTGATGAAAATCAATTACAATATAACAACCCATTCTGAGCTTACAAATCACCGAATCAGTCAACCTTTCGATGAGAATCAATTACAATCACGTAACAAGCTATTTTGAGCTTACAAATTACCAAATCGGTCAACCGTTCGATAAGAATCAACTACAACCATGAAAAAAGTCATTTTGGGTTTACAAATCATGGAATCAGTCAACTGTATGATGAGAATCAGCTACAATGACGTAACAAGCCTTTCTAAGGTAACAACCATTCGATGAGAATCAATTACAATAATGTAACAAGCCATTCTGAGCTTACAAATGACCGAACCAGTCAACCATTCTATGAGAATTAATTAAAATGACGTAATAAGTCATTTTGAGGTTACAAATCATCGAATCGGTCAACTATTTGATGAGAATCAATTACAATCACGTAACAAGCCATTTTGAGCTTAAAAATCACTAAATCTATCAATCGTTGGATGAGAATCAACTACAATCACGTAACAAGCCATTCTGAGCTTACAAATCACCAAATCGATCAATTGTTCGATGAGAATCAGCTACAGCCATGAAACAAGCCATTTTGAGTTTACAAATCACCGAATCGGTCAACCGTTCAATGAGAATCAATTACAATCATGTAAGAAGCAATTTTGAGTTTACAAATAATCGAATTGGTCAACCGTTCGATGAGAATCAATTACAATCACGTAACAAGCCATTCTGAGTTTACAAATCATCGAGTCGGTCAACCATTCAGTGTGAATCAATTACAATCACGTAACAAGCAATTCTGAAATTACAAATCATCGAATTGGTCAACCGTTCGATGAGAATCAACGACAATCATGTAACAAGCCATTCTGAGCTTACAAATCACTGAATCTGTCAACCATTCAATGAGAAATAGCACCAATCATGTAACAAGCAATTCTGACCTTACAAATTATCGAATCAGTCAACTACTCGAGGAGAATCATTTACAATCACGTATAATAAGCCATTTTGAGCTTACAAATCATCGAATTGGTCAACCGTTTGATGAGAATCAATTACAATCATGTAACACTAATATTACAAATCATCGAATTGGTCAATCATTCGATGAGAATCAACTACAATCATGTAACAAGCCATTCTAAGCTTACAAATCACTGTTCGATTAGAATCAGCTACAATCATGTAACAAGCCATTCTATTCTTACAAATCATCAAATCAGTCAACTATTTGATGAGAATTAGCTACAATCGTGTAACAAGCCATTCTGAGCTTACAAATCACCGAATCAATCAACCGTTCGATGAAAATCAGCTACAATCATGTACCAACCTATTCTATAGTTACAAATCACTGAATCGGTCAATCATTTGATGAGAATCAGATATAATCATGTAACAAGCCATTCTAAGTTTACAAATCATCGAATCAGTCAATCGTTCAATGAGACTCGATTACAATCACGTAACAAGCTATTTTGAGCTAATAAATCACTGAATCGATCAACCGTTCGTCGAGAATCAGCTATAGTCATGTAACAATCTATTCTGATCTTACAAATCACTGAATCGGTCAACCGTTCGTAGAGAATCATCTACAACCACGTAAGAAACCATTCTAAGCTTACAAATCACTAAATCAATCAACCTTTCGATGAAGATCAATTACAATCATGTAACAAACCATTATGAGCTTACAAATCACCGAATTGGTCAATCGTTCGATGAGAATCAATTATAATCACGTAACAAACTATTTTGAGCATACAAATCACCTAATTAGTCAACCGTTCGATGAGAATCAGCTACAATCATGTAACAAGCCATTCTGAGTTTACAGATCACCAAATCAATCAATGTTCGATGAGGCTACAATCACGTAACAAACTATTCTGAGCTTACAACTCATGAAATCGATCAACTGTTCGATGAGAATAAGCTAGAATCATTGAACATGCCATTATGAGCTTACAAATCACTGAATCGGTCAACCGTTTAGTGAGAATCAACTACAATCACATAACAAGCCATTCTGAGCTTATAAATCACTGAATCGGTCAACCGTAGGAGAATCAATTACAATCATGTAAAAATCCATTTTGAGCTTACAAATCATTTAATCAGTCAACCGTTTGATGAGAATCAAAAAAATATTCTGAGCTTACAAATCACCGAATCGATCAACCATTCGATGAGAATCAACTACAATCACGTAACAAGTCATTCTGAGCTTAAAATCACCAAATCGGTCAACCATTATATGACAATCAATGAGACTTAGCTACAATCATGTAACAAACCATTATGATCTTACAAATCATCAAATCGGTCAACCATTCGATCAAAATCAGCTACAATCATGTAACAAGTCATTCTGAGCTTACAAATCTTTGAATTGGTCAACCGTTCGATGAGAATCAATTACAATCACGTAACAAATCACTAAATTAGTGAACCATTTGATGAGAATCAACTACAATAATGTAACAAGCTATTATGAACTTACAAATCACCAAATCAGTCAACTGTTCAATGAGAATCAGCCAAAATCATGTAACAAGTCATTTTGAGTTTACAAATCACCAAATCGGTCAACCCTTCGATGAGATTCAGCAAAAATTATGTAACAAGTCATTCTCAGCTTACAATTCACCGAATCAGTCAACTGTTCGATGAGAATCAACTACGATCATGTAAAAGCCATTCTGAGCTTACGAATCACTGAATCGGTTAGCCTTTCAATGAGAATTAGCTACAATTACATAACTAGTCATTTTGAGCTTACAAATCATTGAATCGAACTACCATTTGAAAAGAATCAGCTACAATAATGTAACAAGCCATTGTGAGCTTACAAATCATTGAATTGGTCAATCATTCGATTAGAATAATCAACAATCGCGTAACAAGCCATTATGAGCCTATAAATCACCGAATTGGTGAATTGTTCAATGAGAATCAGCTACAATCATATAACAAGCCATTTTGAGCTTACAAATCATCGAATTGGTGAACTGTTCGATGAAAATCAATTATAATCACGTAACAAGCTATTCTGAGTTTACAAATCATCGAATCTATGAACGTTCGATGAGAATAAGCTAGAATCACATAACAAGCCATTCTAAGCCTACAAAACACTGAATCAATGAACCGTTCGATGAGGATCAATTATAATCACGTAACAAGCTATTCTGAGTTTACAAATCCTTGAATTTGTCAACCATTCAATGAGAATCAGCTACAATCACGTAACAAGCCATTATGAGCTTATAAATCATTGAATTGGTCAACTGTTCACTGAGAGTCAGCAACAATCACACAACAAGCCATTCTGAGCTTACAAATCACTGATCGGTCAACCGTTCGATGAGAATCAATTACAATCATGTAAAAATCCATTCTCAGCTTACAAATCACTGAATCGATCAACCGTTTGATGAGAATAAATTAGAATCATGTAACACGCCATTCTGAGCTTACGAATCATCAAATCGGTCTATCGTTTGATCATAATCAATTACAATCACGCAACAAGCTATTTTGGGCTTATAGATCATCAATCAGTCAACCGTTTGATGAGAATCAATTACAATCACGTAAAAATCTATTCTAAGCTTACAAATCATCGAATCGGTCAACCGTGCGATGACAATAAATTACAATCATGTAACAAGCCATCCTAATCTTACCAATCATTGAATTGGTGAACTGTTCAATGAGAATCAGCTACAATCATGTAACAAGCCATTCTGAGCTTACATATAACCGAATCGATTAACTGTTCCATGAGAATTAGCTACAATCACGTAACAAACCATTTTGCACTTACTTATCACCAGATCAGTTAACCATTCAATGACAATTAGCTAGAATCACGTAATAAGCTACTATAAGCTTAAAAATGACTGAATTGGCCAATGGTTTGATGAGAATCAGTTACAATCATAACAAGCCATTATGAGCTTAGAAATCACCGAATCGCTCTCTCATTTGATGAGAATCAATTACAATTACCTAACAAGCCATTATGAGCTTACAAATCACTGAACCAGTCAACCGTTCTCTAAGAATCAATTACAATCTCGTAACAAGCCATTATGAGCTTACAAATCATCGAATCTGTCAACTATTCCATGAGAATTAATTACAATCATGTAACAAGTCATTTTGAGCTTACAAATCATCGAACCAATCAACCGTTCTATGAGATTCATTTACAATCATATAACAAGCCATTCTAAGCTTATAAATCACTGTATCGGTCAACCGTTCGATGAGAATTAATTACAATCATGTAACAAGTCATTATGAGCTTACAAATCATCGAATTAATCAACCATTCTATGAGAATCAATTACAATCACATAATAAGCCATTCTAAGCTTACAAATCATTGAATCGATCAACCGTCTGATGAGAATCAAATACAATCACGTAACAAGCCATTCTAAGCTTACAAATCACTTTATTAGTCAACCATTTAGTGAGAATGAGCTACAATCACATAACAAGCTATTTTGAGCTTACAAATCACCAAATCGGTCAACCGTTCAATGAGAATCACTTACAATAATGTAACAAGCCATTTTGAGCTTACAAATCACCAAATCGGTCAACCCTTTGATGAGAATCAGCTACAATCATGTAACAAGCCATGCTTAGCTTACAAATCACCTAATCAGGCAATCGTTCGATGAGAATCAATTACAATCACATAAAAAGCTATTATGAGCTTACAAATCATCAAATCAGTCAATCGTTTGATGAGAATTAGCTACAATCATGTAACAAGCCATTCTGAGCTCATGAATCACTGAATTGGTCAACCATTTGATAAGAATCAGCTACAATCACATAACTAGTCATTTTGAGCTTACAACTCATTGAATCGGTGTACCGTTTGATGAGAATTAGCTACAATAATGTAACAAGTCATTCTAAGCTTACAAATCACTGAATTGGTCAACCATTCGATGAGAATCAGCTACAATCATCTAACAAGCCATTCTGAGCTTACAAATCACAAAGTCGGTCAACCATTCAATGAGACTCAATTACAATCACGTACCAAGCCATTTTGAGCTTACAAATCATCGAATTAGTCATCCATTCGATGAGACTCAATTAGAATCATGTAACAAGCCATTCTGAACTTACAAATCACCAAATCGGTCAACATTCGATGAGAATCAGCTCCAACCACGTAACAAGCCATTCTGAGCTTACAAATCACTGAATCGGTGAACCATTCAATGAGAATTAATTACAATCACGTAATAAGCTATTCTAACTTTAAAAATTACCAAATCTATCACCGTCCGATGAGAATCTGCTAAAATCACGTGACAAGCCATTCTGACCTTACAAATCATCAAATTAGTCAACCGTTCGATGAGAATCAACTACAATCACATAACAAGCCATTCTGAGCTTACAAACCATTGAATTGGTCAACAGTTTGATGAAAATCAGCTACAATCACGTAAAAAGCCATTCTGAGCTTACAAATCATCTACAATCATGTAACAAGTCATTGTGAACTTACAAATCACCGAATTGGTCAACCTTTCGATGAGAATCAGCTACAATCATGAAACAAGCCATTCTGAGCTTACAAATCACCGAATCGGTCTATTGTTTGATGAAAATAAATTACAATCACGTAACAAATAATTCTGAGCTTACAAATCACCGAACCAGTCAACTATTCTATGAGAATCAATTACAATCTCATAACAAGCCATTATGAGCTTACAAATCACCAAATCGATCAACCGTTTAATGAGAATTAATTACAATCATGTAACAAGTCATTATGAGATTACAAATCACTGAACCAATCAACCATTATATGAGAATCAATTACAATCACTTAATAAGCCATTCTAAGCTTACAAATCACCAAATCGATCAACCGTCTGATCACAATCAAATACAATCATGTAACAAGCCATTCTGAGCTTACAAATCACCGTATTGGTCAACCATTTGATGAGAATCACCTACAATCACGTAAAAAGCCATTAAGAGCTTACAAATCACCAAATCGATCAACCGTTCGATGAGAATCAATTACAATTATGTAATACATTTTCACCTTCCAAATCATCAAATCGATCAATTGTTTGATTAGAATCAGCTCTAATCACGTAACAAGCCATTCTGAGTTTAAAAAATCGGTCTACTGTTTGATGAGAATCAAGTACAATCACGTAACAAGTCATTTTGAGCTTACAAATCTAAGGTTGTAGATCACCAAATCAGTCAAATATTTGATGAGAATCAACTACAATCATGTAACAAGTCGATCTGAGGTTGCAAATCACTGACTTGATCAACTGTTCGATGAGAATCAGATACAGAAGTGTAACACACCATTCTGAGGTTTATGATCACCGAATCGGTGAAGCGTTTGATGAAAATCAGCTACAATCATGTAATAAGCCATTCTGAGCTTACAAATCAGTGAATCTGTCATTCATTCGATGAGAATCAACTAGGATCGCAAAAAAGATCCTTCTAAGGTTTTAGATCATTGAATTGATCAATCGTTCGATGACTATCAGCTAAAATCGCATAACAAGTTATTCTGAGGTTGCAATTTACCACATCAGTCAACCGTTTGATGAGAATCAGCTACAATAATGTAACAAGTCATTCTGTGCTAACAGATCACCAAATCAGTCTACCATTCGATGACAATCAACTAAAATTGGGTAACAAGTTGTTCTAAGGTTGCAGTTAACCAAATCGGTCAACTGTTTTATGAGAATCAGCTACAATCACGTAATAAACCATTCTAAGTTTACAAATCTTTAGAGCTGTCAACAGTTCGATGAGAATCAGCTACAATCACATAAAAAGACATTCTGAGCTTACAAACCACCAAAACGGTCAACCGTTATATGAGAATCAATTACAATCAGGTAACAAGACATTTTGAGCTAACAAATCAGCGAATCAGTCAACCATTCGATGAGAATTAGGTACAATCACGTAACAAGCCATTCTAAGCTTTCAAATCACTGAAACGGTAAATCGTTTGATGACAATAAGCTACAATCATGTAACAAGCCATTTTGAGCTTAAAAACCACCAAATTGGTCAACTGTTCGATGAGAATATTTTACAATCATGTAACAAGTCATTCTGAGCTTACAAATCATCAAATTCATCAACTATCGATAAGAATCAGCTACAATCACCTAAAAAGCCATTCTGAGCTTACAAATCATCGAATCGGTTAACCATTCATTGAGAATCAGCTACAATCATGTAACAAGCCATTCTGAGCTTAAAAATCATTGAATCAGTTAACCGTTTGATGAGAATCACCTACAATCACATAACAAGCCATTTTGAGCTTACAAATCACTGAATCGGTGAACTATTCAATTAGAATCGGCTACAATTACCTAACAAGCCATTTTGAGCTTACAAATCACCAAATCGGTCAACCATTTGATGAGAATTAGCTACAATTACGTAACAAGACATTCTGAGCTTACAAATTATTGAATCGGTCAACCATTCGATGAGATTCATCTACAATCACGTAACAAGCCATTATGAGCTTGCAAATCATTGAATAATCAACCGTTTGATGAATATCAACTACAATCATGAAATAAGTCATTCTGAGCTTACAAATCACCGAATCGGTCAACTGTTCGATGAGAATCAGCTACAGTCATGTAACAAGTCATTCTGAGCTTACAGTTCACCAAATCGGTCAACTGTTTGGTGAGAGTCAGCTAAAATCATGTAACAAGCCATTTCAAGCTTACAAATCACTGAATCAGTCAACCAATCGATGAGAATCAGCTACAATTTTGAGCTTGCAAATTGCTGAATCGGTCAACCATTTGATGAGAATCAGCTACAATTGCATAACAACCCATTCTGAGCAAACAAATCACCCAATCGATCAACCGTTCAATGAGAATCAGTTACAATCACGTAAAAAGCCATTTTGAGCTTACAAATCACCGAATTGATCAACCATTCCATGAGAATTAGCTACAATCACGTAATAAGCAATTGTGAGTTTACAAATCACCAAATCAGTCAACCGTTTGATGAAAATCAATTATAATAACGTAAAAAGCTATTATGAGCTCACAGATCACTGAATTGGTCAACCGTTTGATTAGAATCAATTACAATACCGTAAAAAGCTATTCTGAGCTTACAAATCACCGAATCAGTCAACTGTTCGATGAGAATCAATTACAAGCCATTTTGAGCTTACAAATCATCGAATTGATTAACCATTCGATGATAACCATCTACAATGATGTAACAAGCCCTTATAAGCTTACAAATCATTGTATTGGTCAACCGTTCGATGAGAATCAGTGACAATCACATAAGAAGCCATTCTGAGCTTGTCAATCAGTGAATTTGTCAACCGTTTCATGAGAATCAACTACAATCATGTAATAAGCCATTTTGAGCTTACAAATCACCCAATCCGTGAACCGTTTGGTGAGAATATATTACAATGACGTAACAAACCATTCTGAGCTTACAAATTGTCGAATTGGTCAACCGTTTGATGAGAATAAATTACAATCACATACAAGCCATTTTGAGCTTACAAATCAATGAATTGCTAATCCGTTCAATGAAAATCAATTACAATGACGTAACAAGCCATTCTGAGCTTATAAATCACCAAATCGGTCAACTGTTTGATGAGAATCAATTACAATCACGTAACAAGCTATTCTGAGCTTACAAATCATCGAATCAGTCAACCGTTCGATGAGAATCAGCTACTATTACCTAACAAGCCATTCTGAACTTACAAATCACCAAGTTAGTCAACCGTTCGGTGACAATCAGCTACAATCATGTAAATAGCCATTCTGACCTTACAAATCATTGAATCGGTCAACTGATTGATGAGAATCAAATACAATCACATAACAAGTCATTTTGAGATTACAAATTGCTGAATCGGTTAACCAATCGATGAGAATAAGCTATAATCACGTAAAAAACTATTCTGAGCTTACAAATCACTGAACCGGTCAACCATTCGATGAGAATCAATTACAATCACGTAAAAAGCCATTTTGAGCTTACAAATCACCGAATCGGTCAATTGTTCGATGAGAATTAATTACAATCATGTAACAAGCCATTCTAAGCTTGCAAATCACCGAATCGATCAATCGTTCGATGAGAATGAGCTACAAGCACGTAACAAGCCATTTTGAACTGACAAATCACCAAATCGATCAACCATTCAATGGGAATCAGCTACAATCATGTAACAAGTCATTCTAAGCTTACAAATCACTGAATCGGTCAACTGTTCAATGAAAATTGATTAAAATCATGTAACAAGCCATTATGATCTTACAAATCACCAAATCGGGGAACAGTTCAATGAGAATCAAATATAATCACGTAACAAGCCATTCTGAGCTTACAAATCATCAAATTGGTCAACCAATCAATGAGCATCAGCTACAATCACATAACAAACCATTCTAACCTTACAAATCATTAAATCGATCAACCGTTCGATGAGAATCACCTACAATCATGTAACAAGCCAGTCTGAGCTTGCAAATCACTGAATCAGTCAACCGTTCGATGAGAATCACCTACAATCATGTAACAAGCCATTATGAGTTTACAAATTAGTGAATCAGTCAACCGTTCAATGAGAATCAGCTACAATCACGTAACAAGCCATTCTGAGCTTGCAAATCACCGGATCGATGAACCCTTTGATGAGAATCAGCTACAATTACATAACAAGCCATTCTGAGTTTACAAATCATCGAATCAGTCAATCGTTCAATGAGAATCAATTACAATCATGTCATGAGCCATTGTGAGCTATTCTAAGCTTACAAATCACCGAATCTATTAAACATTCAATGAGAATCAGCTATAATCACATAACAAGCCTTTCTGAGCTTACATATCACTGAATCCATCAATAGTTTGATTAGAATCAACTACAATCACGTTACAAGCCATTCTAAGCTTACAAATGGCCGAATCGGTCAACTATTTGATGAGAATAAATTACAATCATGTAACAAGCAATTTTGAGCTTTTAAATCACTGAATCAGTCAACTGTTCGATGAGAATCAACTACAATCACGTAACAAGTCATTCGAGCTTACAAATCATCGAATCGGTCAAATATTCAATGAGAATTGATTAAAATGATGTAACAAGTTATTCTGAGCTTACAAATCACCGAATCAGTGAATAGTTGGATGAGAATCAACTAAAATCATGTAACAAACCATTTTGGGGTTACAAATCATCGAATCGGTTAACCATTCTATGAGAATATGCTACAATCATGTAACAAGCCATTCTGAGCTTACAAATCACTGAATCGGTCAACCGTTCGATGAGAACCACCTATAATCACTTAACAATCCATTCTGAGCTTACAAATCACTGAATCGTTCAACCATTTGCTGAGAATCAATTATAATCAAATAACAAGTCATTCTAAGCTTACAAATCACAAAATCAGTCAGCCATTCGATGAGCTTCATCTATAAGCACATAACAAGCTATTCTGAGCTTACAAATCATCGAATGGGCCAACCGTTTGATGAAAATTAGTTACAATGATGTAACAAGGCATTCTAAGGTTACAAATCACCGAATCGATCAATAGTTCGATAAGAATCAGTTACAATTATGTAAAAAGTCATTCTGACCTTACAAATCACTGAATCGGTCAACCATTCGATGAGACTCAGCTAAAATCACGTAACAAGGCATTTTGATCTTACAAATCATTGAATTGGTCAACCGTTCAATTAGAATCAGCTACAATCATGTAAAAAGCTATTCTAAGCTTACGAATCATTGAATCGGTCAACTGTTCGATGAGAATCAGCTACAATCATGTAACAAGCTATTCTAAGATTCCAAATCAGTGAATCGGTCAACCGTTCAATGAGAATCAGCTATAATCATGTAACAAGCCATTCTGAGTATACAAATCACCAAATCGGGGAACCGTTCGATGAGAATTACCTAAAATAATGAAACAAGCTATTTTGAGAATACAAATCACCGAATTGGTCATCTGTTAGATGATAATCAACTACAATCACGTAACAAGCCATTTTGAGCTTACAAATCACCGGATCGATCCACCATTCAATGAGAATCACTTACAATCACATAACTAGCCATTTGAAGCTTACAAATCACCAAATCAGTCTATCGTCTGATGAGAATCAGCTCCAATCACGTAACAAGCCATCCTGAGCTTACAAATCATCAAATCAGTCAACCGTTTGATGACAATCAGCTAGAATCACGTAAGAAGTCATTCTTAGCTTACAAATCACTGAATCTATCAACTGTTGGATGAGAATCAGCTACAATCATGTAAGAAGTTATTCTGAGCTTACAGATCACTGAATCGGTCAATCGGTCAATCGGTCGATGAGAATCAATTACAATCATGTAAGAAGCCATTCTAAGCTTACAATTAACCGGATTGGTCAATTGTTCGATGAGAATAAGCTACAGTCACGTAACAAGCCATTATGGGCTTACAAATCACCGAATCGGTCAGCCGTTCGATGAGAATCAACAATAATCATATAACAAGTTATTCTCAGCTTACAAATCATCTAATCAGTCAACCGTTCGATGATAATCAGCTACAATCATGTAACAAGCCATTTTGAGCTTACAAATCAGCTCACTGTCGGTCAAGCGTTCACTGAGAATCACCTAAAATCATGTAACAAGCCATGCTAAGCTGAGAAATCACTTAATCAGTCAACTGTTTGATGAGAATCAGCTACTATCACGTAACAAACCATTCTGAGCTTACAAATCACCAAATTGATTAACTATTTGATGAGAATCAACTACAATCACATAACAAGCCATTCTGAGCTTACAAATCACCGAATCGGTCAACCATTACTTGAGAATTAGCTATAGTCATGTAACAAGCCATTATGAGCTTACAAATCACCATATTGGTCAATCGTTTGTTGAGAATAAGCTACAATAATGTAACATGCCATTCTCAGTAGACAGATCACCGAATCGATCAACTGTTCAATGAGAATTAGCTACAATCATGTAACAAGCCATTCTAAGTTTAAAAATCACTGAATCAGTCAACCCTTCGATGAAAATTAGCTACAATCACGTAACAAGCCATTCTGAGCTTACAAATCTCTTAATCGGTCAACCGTTCGATGAGATCAGTTACAAACAGGGAATAAGATATTCTGAGCTTACAAATCACCGAATCTGTCAACTGTTTGATGAGACTCAACTACAATCACGTAAAAAGTCATTCTAAGCTTCCAAATCACTGAGTCGGCCAACTGTTAAATGAGAATCACCTATAATCATGTAACAAGTCATTCTGAGCATAAAAATCACTGAATTGGGAAATCGTTTGATGAGAATTAGCTACAATCACGTGGAAAGCTATTTTGAGCTTACAAATCATCGAATCGGTCAACTGTTCGATGAGAATCAGCTACAATCACGTAACAAGCCATTTTGAGCATACAAATCACCGAATCGATCAACTGTTTGATGAGAATCAGCTATAGTTACATAACAAGCCATTTTCAGCCTACAAATCACCAAATCGGTCAACCGTTTGATGAAAATCACCCAATTGAACAACCATTCGATGAGAATCAGCTACAATCACGTAACAAGACATTTTGAGCTTATAGATCATCGAATCGGTGAACCATTAGATGAGAATCAGCTACAATCACGTAACAAGCCATTCTGAGTTTACAAATCATCGAATTAGTCAACTGTTTGGTGAGAATCAGCAACAATCACATAACAATCCATTCTGAGCTTACAAATCATCGAATTGATAAACCATTAGATGAGAATCAACTACAATCATGTAACAAGCCATTCTAAGCTTAGAAATCACCGAATCGGTCAATAGTTTGATGAGAATCAATTATAATCATGTAACAAGCTATTTTGAGTTTACAAATCACCGAATCGGCAACTGTTGGATCAGAATTGCTTACAATTACGTAATAAGCTATTCTAAACTTACAAATGATCAAATCGGTCAACCGTTTGATGAGAATCAACTACAATCACATAAAAATCCATTCTAAGTGTACAAATCATCGAATCGGTCAATCATTTGAAGAAAATCTGCTACAATCATGTAACAAGGCATTCTAAGCTTACAAATCATCCAATCAGTCAACCGTTCGATGAGAATCAGCTACAATCATGTAAAAAGTCATTCCAACTTTACAAATCTCTAAATCGGTCAACCATTTGATGAGAATCAGCTACAATCACGTAACAAGCCATTCTAAGCTTACAAATCATTGAATTGATCAACCATTCGACAATAATCAGCTACTATCAACGTAAAAAGCCATCCTCAGCTTACAAATCACATAATCGATCAACCGTGAGATGAGAATTAGCTACAATAACGTAACAAGCCATTCTAAGCCAACAACTCACCGAATCGGTCAACCATTGGATGATAATCAACTAGAAACACGTAAAAAGTCATTCTTAGCTTAGAAATCACTGAATCGGTCTATTGTTTGATGAGAATCAGCTACAATCACGTAAAAATCCATTCTGAGCTTACAAATCAGTGAATCAGTCAACCATTCAATGAGAATTAGCTACTATCAACATAAAAAGCCATTCTGAGCTTACAAATCATAGAATCGGTCAATCTTGAGATGAGAATCAACTACAATCACATAACAAGCCATTCTTAGCTTACAAATCACCGAATCGGTCAACTGTTGGTTGAGAATTAGCTCCAATCATCTAACAAGCCATTCTGAAGTTACAAATCATCAAATTGGTCAATCGTTTGATGAGAATCAGCTACAATCACGTAACAAGCCATTTTGAGTTTACAAATGACTGAATCGATCAACCGTTAGATGAGAATCAGCTACAATCATGTAACAAGCTATTTTGAGCTTACAAATCACCAAATCAGTCAACCGTTCGATGAGAATTAGGTACAATCATGTAATAGACTATTATGAGCTTAGAGATCACCGAATCATTTAACCGTCTGATGAAAATCAATAACAATCACGTAACAAGCCATTGTGAGCTTATGAATCACCAAATCGGTCAACCGTTCATTGAGAATCAACTACAATCATGTAACAAACCCTTTTGAGCTTACAAATAATCAAATCGGTCAATTGTTCGATGACAATCAGCTACAATCACATGACAAGCTATTCTGAGCCTACAAATCACCAAATCGGTCAACTGTTTTATGAGAATCAGCTACAATAATGTAACAAGCCATTCTGAGCTTATAAATAACTGAAAAGAACAACTATTTGATGAGAATCAATTATAATCATGTAACAAGCTATTATGAGCTTACAAATCACCAAATTGGGCAATTGTTAGATGAGAATCAACTACAATCCCGTAACATGCCATTCTAAGCTTACAAATCACCGAATCGGTCAACCGTTATATGAGAATCAGCTACAATCATGTAACAAGCTATTCTAAGCTTACACATCACTAAATCGGTCAACTGTTCGATGAGAATCACCTACAATCATGTAAAAGCCATTCTGAGCTTAACAATCACTGAATCGATCCACCGTTTGATGAGAATCAGCTACAATCATTTAACAAGCCATTCTGAGCTTAAAAATTACTGAATTGGTCAACCGTTCGGTGAGAGTCAGTTACAATCACATAACAAGTCATTCAAGCTTACAAATCACCTAATCGGTCAACGATTTGATCCACCGTTCGATCAGAATCAACTACAATCACGTAACAAGCCATTTTGAACTTACAAATAAATGAATCGGTCAACTGTTTGATGGCAATCAGCTACAATAACATAACAAGCCATTCTAAGCTTACAAATCATCGAATTGGTCAACCATTTGATGAAAACCAGCTACAATCATGTAACAAGATATTTTGAGCTTACAAATCACTGAATCGGTCAACAGTTTGATGAGAATTAGCTACAATCACGTAACAAGCCATTCTGAACTTACAAATCACTGAATCGGTCAATTGTTAGATGAGAATCAGCTACAATCACATAACAAGCTATTTTGAGCTTACAAATCATCAAATCAGTCAAATGTTTTATAAGAATCAGGTACAATCACATAACAAGCTATTCTTATCTTATAGATCACTGAATCATTCAACCGTTCGATGAAAATCAATAACAATCACGTAACAAGCCATTGTGAGCTTATGAATCACCGAGTCAGTCAATCATTCGATAAGAATCAACTACAATCACGTAACAAGCCCTTTTGAGCTTACAAATAACTGAAAAGGTCAACCATTTGATGAGAATCAATTATAATCATGTAACAAGCTATTCTGCGCTTACAAATCACTGAGTCGGTTAACCTTTTGATGACAATCAGCTACAATCAGGTAACAAGCCATTCTGAGCATACAAATCACTGAATCGGTCAACCGTTTGATGAGAATGAATTACAATCATGTAACAAGCCATTTTGAGCTTACAAATCATCGAATCGGTCAACTGTTCGGGGACAATCAGCTAAAATCACGTACCAAGCCATTCTAAGCTTACAAATCACTGAATTTGTTAACCGCTTAATGAGAAACAACTACAATCACATAACAAATCATTATAAGGTTTCAAATCATTGAATCGGTTAATCGTTCGATGAGAATCAGCTGCAACCATGTAACAAACTATTTTGAGCTTAAAAATCACCGAATTGATCAACTGTTCAATGAGAATTAGCTACAATCATGTAAAAAGTCATTCTGAGCTTAGAAATCACCAAATTGGTTAACCGTTTAATGAGAATTAGCTACAATGACGTAACAAGCCATTCTAAGCTTACAAATCATCGAATCGACCAACCGTTCAATGAGAATAAGCTACAATCATGAAATAAGTCATTCTGAGCTTAAAAATCACCGAGTCCGTCAACCGTTTGATGAGAATCAGCTACAATTACGTAACAAGCCATTTGGAGCTTACAAATCATCGAATTGGTCAACCATTGGATGACAATCAACTACAAATACATAAAAAGTCATTTTCAGCTTACAAATCACCGAATCGGTGAACCCTTGCATGAGAATCAGCTACAATCATGTAACAAGTCATTTTGATCTTCCAAATCATTGAATCGATCAACCGTTCAATGAGAATCAACTATAATCATGTAACAAGTCATTCTAAGTTGACAAATCACCAAATCAGTCAACCGTTCGATGAGAATTAGCTACAATCACATAACAAGCCATTTTTAATGAATCGGTCAACTGTCCAATCAGAATTAGCTACAATCACGTAACAAGCCATTTTCAGCTAACAAATCACCGAATCGGTCAACTGTTTAATGAGAATCTACTACAATCATGTAACAAGCCATTCAGAGCTTACAAATCACAAAATCGATCAACTGTTTGACAAGAATCAGCTACTATAACGTAGAAAGTTATTCCAAACTTACAAATCATTCAATCGGTCAACCATTCGATGAGAATCAACTACAATTATGTAACAAGCCATTCTGAACTTACAAATTATTGAATTAGTCAATCATTCGATGAGAATCAGCTACCATCACGTAACAAGCAATTCTGAGCTTACAAATAACCAAATTGGTCACTGTTCAATGAAAATTAGCTACAATCACAAGCCATTTTGAGCTCACAAATCACTGAATCGGTCAACCGTTCGATGAGAATCAATTAATTACAAATCACAGAATTGATCAACCGTTACGTGATTGTAGCGAAATCTCATCAAACCGTTGACCGATTCGGTGATTGCTTTTTACATGATTGTAGCTAATTCTCATCGAATGGTTGACCTATTCGGTGATTTGTAAGCTTAGAATGGCTTGTTACGTGATTATAATTAGTTCTCATCAAATGGTTGACTGATTCGATGATTTGTAAGCTCATAATGGGTTGCTACATGATTGTAGTTGATTCTCATCAAATGGTTGACCGATTATGTGATTTGTAAGCTAAAAATAGCTTGTTACGTGATTGCACTTGATTCTCATTGAATTGTTGACCGATTCAACGATTTCTAAGTTCAGAATGACTTGTTAAATGATTGTAGTTGATTCTCATCGAACGGTTCACCGATTCGGTGATTTGTAAGCTCATAATGGCTTGTTACATTATTGTAGCTGATTCTCATCGAACAGTGGACCGATTCGGTGATTTGTAAGCTAAGAATGACTTTTTACATGATTGTAGCTGATTCTCATCGAACGGTTGACTGATTCAGTGATTTATATGCCCAGAATAGCTTGTTACATGATTGTAGCTAAGTCTCATCGAACGGTTGACCGATTCAGTGATTTATATGCTTAGAATAGCTTGTTATGTGATTGTAGCTTATTCTCATCAAACGGTTGACCGATTCGATGATTTCTAAGCTCAAATTGGCTTGTTACGTGATTGTAGCTAATTCTCATAGAATGGTTGATCGATTCGGTGATTTCAAAGCTAAGAATTGCTTGTTACGTGATTGTAGCTGATTCTCATAAAATGATTGATCGATTCAGTGATTTATAAAGATCAGAAGGGCAAACATGATTTCTAACCGAATGGTTGACCGATTCAATGATTTGTAAGCTTAGAATATCTTGTTACATGATTGTAGCTGATTCTTATCGAACGGTTGACCGATTCGGTGATTTATAAGATCAAAAGGGCTTGTTACGTGATTAGAATTGACTCTCAGCGAACAGTTAATCAATTTGGTGATTTGTAAGCTCAGAATGGCTTTTTACGTAATTGTAATTGATTCTCATCAAATGGTTGACCGATTCGGTGATTTGTAAGCTCAGAATGGCTTGTTGCATGATTGTAGTTGGTTGATTCTCACCGAACGGTTGATCGATTCGATGATTTGTAAGCTCAGAATGGCTTGTTACGTGATCTTAATTGATTCTCATAGAATGGTTGGCCAATTCAGTGATTTGTAAGCTCGGAATGACTTGTTATGTGATTTGTAAGCTCAGAATGGATTTTTACTTGATTGTTATTGGTTCTCATACGGTTGACTGATTCGATGATTTGTATGCTCAAAATGGCTTGTTATGTGATTGTAGCTGATTCTCATCAAACGGTTGACTGATTTGGTGATTTGTAAGCTCAGAATGACTTGTTACATGATTGTAGCTAATTCTCATTAAATGATTGATCGATTTGGTGATTTGTAAGCTCAAAATGGCTTGTTATCATGATTGTAGGTCATTCTCACCGAACCGTTGACTAATTTGGTGATTTCTTTACTGAGGATGGCTTGTTACGTGATTTTAGTTGATTCATGTTGAACGGTTCATCGATTTGGTGATTTGTTAGCTCATAATGGCTTGTTACATCATTGTAGCTGATTCTCATCGAACAGTTGACTGATTTGGTGATTTGTAAGCTCAGAATGGCTTTTTATGTGATTGTAGCTGATTCTCATCGAAAGGTTGACTGATTCAATTATTTGTAAGCTCGGAATGGCATGTTACGTGATTGTAGCTGATTCTCACTGATAGGTTGATTGATTTCATGATTTGTAAGCTTAGAATAGCTTTCTAAATGATTGTAATTGATTCTCATCGACTGGTTGAGCGATTCAGTGATTTGTAAGCTTAGAATGGCTTGTTACATGATTGTAGCTGATTCTGATCGAACGGTCGACCGATTTGGTACTCAGAATGGCTTGTTACATGATTGTAGCTGATTTTCATCAAACGGTTGACCAATTCGGTGATTTATAAGCATGATTGTAGCTGATTCTCATCAAACAGTTGACCCATTTAGTTTTTTGTAACCTCACAATGGCTTGTTACATAATTGTAATTGATTCTTATCGAACAGTTGATCGATTCGATGATTTGTAAGCTTAAAATAGCTTGTTACGTGATTGTAGCTGGTTCTCATCGATCGATGCGGTGATTTGTTAGCTTAGAATGGCTTCTTAATTGATTGTAGCTGATGCTCATCGAACGGTTGAATGATTCCATGATTTGTAAGCACAAAATGACTTTTTACATGATTGTAATTGATTCTCATCGAACAGTTGACCAATTCAGTGATTTCTAAGCTTAGAATGGCTTGTTACGTGATTATAGCTGATTCTCATCGGAAGGTGATTTGGTGATTTTTACGCTCAGAATGCCTTGTTATGTGATTATAATATATTCTCATCGAACAGTTGACCAATTCGGTGATTTGTAAGCTAAGAATGGCTCGTTACGTGATTGTAGTTGGTTCTCACCGAATGGTTGACCGATTCAGTGATTTGTAAGATCAAAATATTTTTTTACATGATTGTAGCTGATTGTCATCAAATAGTTGACCGATTCGGTGATTTGTAAGCTTAGAATGGCTTGTTATGTGATTATAATTGATTCTCATCGAGTAGTTGACTGATTCGGTGATTCTTAAGCTCAAAATAGTTTGTTACATGATTGTAGTTGATTCTCATCGAATGGTTTACCAATTTGGTGATTTGTAAGCTCATAATAGATTCTTACGTGATTGTAGTTGATACTCACCGAAGGGTTGACCGGTTCAGTGATTTGTAAGCTTAGAATGGCTTGCTATGTGATTGTACCTAATTCTCATTGAATGGTTGACCGATTCAAGGATTTGTAAGGTTAGAATGGCTTGTTATGTGATTGTAGCTGATTCTCATCAAAAGGTTGACCGATTCGATGATTTCTAAGCTTAAAATGGCTTGATACATGATTATAATTGATTCTCATCATATGGTTAACGATTCGGTGATTTGTAAGCTCAGAATGGCTTGTTACGTGAATGTAATTGATTCTAATCGAATGTTTAACTCATTCGATGATTTGTAAGCTCAGAATGAGTTGTTACGTGATTGTAAATGATTCTCATCGAATGGTTGATTGATTTGGTGATTTGAAAGTTCATAATGACTTTTTTACATGATTGTAGCTGATTCTCATCGAACGGTTGACCGATTCAGTGATTTGTATGCTCAAAATGGCTTGTTACGTGATAGTAGCTTATTTTCATCTAACGGCTGACCGATTCGATGATTTGTAAACTCCGAATGGCTTGTTAGGTGATTGTAGCTGATTCTCATTGAACAGTTGACCGATTTAGTATTTTGTAAGTTCATAATGGCTTGTTACGTGATTATAGATGATTCTCAATGAATGGTTGACCAATTCAATGATTTGTGAGATAGGAATCGATTGTTACATAATTATAATTGATTCTCATCGAATGGTTAGCTGATTCAATGATTCGTAAGCTTAAAATGGCTTCTTACGTCATTATTACATGATTGTAGGTGAATTCTTATTGAATGGTCGACCAATTCAGTGATTTGCAAGCTCAGACTGACTTGTTACGTAATTGTAATTCATTCTTATCAAATGGTTGACCCATTCGATGATTTGTAAGCTCAAAATGGCTTGTTACCTGATTGTAGATGATTCTCATCGAATAGTTGACTGATTCGATGATTTGTAAGCTTAGAATGGCTCACTACGTGATTGTATCTGAGACTCATCGAACAGTTGACGGATTCTATGATCTGTAAGCTCAGAATGACTTGTTACATGATTGTACCTAATTCTGATCGAATAATTGACCGATTTGGTAATTTGTAAGCTCAGAATGGCTTGTTACGTGATTGTAGCTGATTCTCATCAAACGGTTGACTGATTCGGTGATTTGAAATTTTAGAATGGTTTGTTATGTGATTGTAGCTAATTCTCATTGAACAATTTACTGATTTGGTGATTGATAAGCTAAGAATGGCTTGTTAGATGATTGTAGCTGATTCTCATTGAAGGGTTCACCGATTCGGTGATTTCTAAGCTCAGAATGGCTTCTTACATTATTGTAATTGATTCTCATCGAACGGTTGATCGATTCAGTGATTTGTAAGCTTAGAATGGATTGTTACCTGATTGTAACTGATTCTCATCGAACGGTTGACTGATTCGGTGATTTATAAGCTTAGAATGGCTTGTTACGTGAGTGTACCTGATTCTCACCAAACAGTTGACCGATTCAGTGATTTGTAATCTCATAATGCAATTTTATGTGATTGTAGCTGATTCTCATCGAACGGTTGACCGATTTAGTGATTTGTAAGGTCAGAATTGCTTGTTCCATGATTGTAGCTGATTTGTAAACTAAGAATGGCTTGTTACATTATTGTAATTGATTTTCATCTAACAATGACCGATTTGGTGATTTGTAAGCTTAGAGTCATTTGTTATGTTATTGTATCTAATTCCCATCGAATGGTTGGCCGATTTAGTCATTTATAAGCTTAGATTGGCTTGTTACATGATAGTAATTGATTTTCATCGAACGATTGACCGAGTCTATGATTTGTAGGTTAAGAATGACTTGATACATGATTGTAGCTGATTGTCATCAAACAGTTGACTGATTGGGTGATTTGTAAGCTTAGAATAGCTTGTTATGTGATTGTAGTTGATTCTCACCTAACAGTTCACCGATTCCATGATTTACAAGCTCAGAATGGCTTGTTACATTATTGTAATTCTTTCTCATTGAATGGTTGACCGATTTAGTGATTTATTGGCACATAGTGGCTTGTTACGTGATTGTAGTTGATTCTCAGCGAACGGTTGACCATAGTTGATTTGTATTCTCAGAATGGCTTATTACATGATTGTATCTGATTCTCATTAAACGGTTCATTGATTCGGTGATTTGTAAGCTCAGAATGGCTTGTTACGTGATTGTAGCTGACTGTCATCAAATGGTTGACCGATTCAGTGATTTGTAAGCTTAGAATAGCTTGTTACATGATTGTAGTTGAGTCTCATCAAACGGTTGACCCATTCAGTGATTTGTAAGCTCAGAATGGCTTGTTACGTGATTCTAATTCATTCTCATTGACTGGTTGACCGATTCGATGATTTGTAAGCTCAGAATGTCTATCTACGTTATTGTAGTTGATTCTCATCAAACAATTTACCCATTCAGTGATTTCTAAGTTTAGAATGGCTTGTTACGTGATTGTAGCAAATTCATATTGAATGGTTCACCGATTTGGTGATTTGTAAGCTCAAAATAGCTTGTCACATAATTGTAGTTGATTTTTATCGAATGGTTGATCGATTTGGTGATTTGTAAGCTCATAATGGCTTGTTACATAATTGTAATTGATTCTCATCGAACGGTTGACCGATTCAGTGATTTGTAAGCTCAGAATGGCTTGTTACATGATTGTAGCTGATTCTCATTGAACGGTTGACTGATTCAGTGATTTGTAAGGTCAGAATACCTATTACATGATTGTAGCTGATTCTTATTGAACGGTTGATGGATTCAATGATTTGTAAGCTTAGAATGGCTTGTTACGTGATTGTAGCTGAGTCTCATCGAACGGTTGACCGATTCGATGATTTGTAAGCTGAAAATGACTTGTTACGTGATTGTAGTTGATTCTCATCGAACGGTTGACCGATTATGTGATTTGTAAGTTAAGAATGACTTGTTACATGATTGCAATTGATTCTCGTCGAACAGTTCACCAATTCGGTGATTCGTAATCTCATAATGGGTTGTTTCATGATTGTAGCTTAGTTTCATTGAATGATTGATCAATTCGATGATTTGTAAACTTAGAATGGCTTGTTACGTGATTGTAGCTTATTCTCGTCAAACGGTTGACTGATTCGGTGATTTGTAAGCTCAAAATAGCTTGTTACATGATTGTAGTTCATTCTCATCGAACGGTTGACCGATTCGGTAACTTGTAAACTCAGAATAAATAGTTACATGACTGTAATTGATTTTCATAAAACGGTTGACCGATTCGGTTATTTGTAAGTTCAGGATGGCTTGCTACATGATTGTAATTGATTCTAATCGAACGATTGACCGATTCAGTGATTTGTAAGTTCAAACTGGCTTGTTACATAAGTGTAATTCATTCTCATCGAATGGTTGACCGATTTAGTGATTTGTAAGCTTAGAATTGAATGTTACGTGATTGTAGCTAATTCTCATCAAACGGTTGACCGATTCGATGATTTATAAGCTCAGAAATGGCTTGATATATGATTGTAGGTAATTGTGATTGAACAGTTGACCGATTCAGTGATTTATAAACTCAAAAAGGCTTATTAAGTGATTATAGTTAATTTTCATGGAACAATTGATCGATTCGATGATTTGTAACCTCAGAATGACTTGTTACATGATTATAGTTGATTATCATCAAACGGTTTACCAATTCGGTGACTTGTAAGCTAATAATGGATTGTTACATGATTGTAGCTGATTCTCATCAAACAGTTGACCGATTCGATGATTTTTAAGCTCAGAATAGCCTATTACATTATTCTAGTTGATTTTCAGTGAACAGTTAACTGATTTAGTGATTTGTGAGCTCAGAATGGCTTGTTACATGATTGTAGTTGATTCTCATTGAACCCTTGACCAATTCAGTCATTTGTAAGTTGAGAATGGATTGCTACATGATTGTAGCTGATTCTCATCAAACGGTTGATCGATTCGGTGATTTGTAAGCTTAGAATGGCTTGTTACATGATTGTAATTGATTCTCATCGAACAGTTGCCCGATTCAGTGATTTGTAAGCTCAGAATGGCTTGTTACATAAGTGTAATTATTTCTCATCGAACGGTTGAGCGATTTGGTGATTTGTAAGCTCAGTTTGGCATGTTATATGATTGTAGCTAATTCTCATCGAACAGTTGACCGGTTTGAAGATTTATATGCTCAAAATGGGTTGTTACATAATTGTAGCTGATTCTGATCAAACAGTTGACCAATTCGGTGATTTGTAAGCTCAGAATGGATTGTTATGTGATTATAGCTATTTCTCATCAAACTGTTGACTGATTCAGTGATTTGTAAGCTCAAAAATGGATTGTTACGTGATTGTAGCTAATTCTGATTGAACTGTTGACCGATTCGATGATTTATAAGCTCAGAAAGGCTTGTTATGTGATTATAGATGATTTTCATGGAACAATTGACCGATTCAATGATTTGTAAGATCAGAATGGCTTGTTATGTAATTATAGTTGATTATCATCGAATGGTTGATTGATTCGGTGATTTGTAAGCTTAGAATGGATTGTTACGTGATTGTAGTTGATTCTCATCAAACAGTTGACTGATTCAGTGATTTGTAAGCTTATAATTCTAGTTGATTTTTATTGAACAGTTAATTGACTCAGTGATTTGTAAGTTCAGAATGGCTTGTTACATAATTGTAGTTGATTCTCATCGAACCGTTGACCGATTCGATGATTTATAAGCTCAGAATAGATTGTTACATGATTGTAGCTGATTCTCATCAAACGGTTGACTGATTCGGTGATTTGTAAGCTCAGAATGGCTTGTTATGTGATTGTAGTTGATTTTGATTGAACAGTTGACCGATTCGGTGATTTGTAAGCTTAGAATGGCTTGTTACGTGATTGTAGCTGATTCTCATCAAAATGTTGACCAATTTGGTGATTTGTTAGCTCAGAATGGCTTGTTACGTGAATATAATTGAT
Source organism: Chamaecyparis obtusa (assembly GCA_027943335.1). Lineage (NCBI taxonomy): Eukaryota > Viridiplantae > Streptophyta > Pinopsida > Cupressales > Cupressaceae > Chamaecyparis > Chamaecyparis obtusa. The sequence continues at coordinate 1,979,716 of BSBK01002264.1, forward strand.
TCTCATGGAACAGTTGACTGATTTAGTGATTTGTAAACTCAGAATGGCTCCTTACGTGATTGTTATTAATTCTCATCGAATGGTTGATCGATTTAGTGATTTGTAAGCTCAAAATGACTTATTACGTCATTGTAATTGATTCTCATAGACAGTTAACTAGTTTGGTCATTTGTAAGCTCAAAATGGCTTGTTATGTTAATGTAATTGATTCTCATTGAATGGCTTGTTACGTCATTGTAGTAGATTCTCATTGAACGGTTGACTGATTCGGTGATTTGTAAACTCAGAATGGGTTTATTTAATGGCTGTAGCTGATTCTCATCGAACGGTTGACCGATTTGGTGACTATAATTGATTCTCATCGAAAGGGTAACCAATTCAGTGATTTGTAAGCTTAGAATGACTTGTTACGTGATTGTAATTGAGTCTCATCAAATGATTGACCAATTCAGTGATTTGTAAGCTCAGAATGGCTTGTTACGTGATTGTAATTTATTCTCATTGAATGGTTGACCGATTCAGTGATTTATAAGCTCAAAATACATGATTATAGCTAATTCTCCTCGAACTGTTGATCGATTCGGTGATTTATAAGCTCAGAATGGCTTGTTACATGATTTTAGCTATTTCTCACCAAATGGTTGACCGATTTCATGATTTGTAAGCTCAGAATGGCCTATTACGTGATTGTAATTGATTATCATCGAATGATTGACGGATTCAGTGATTTGTAAGCTTAGAATTGCTTGTTACGTGATTGTAATTGATTCTCATCGAACGGTTGACCGATTCGGTGATTTGTAAACTCAAAATGGCTTATTTCAAGGCTGTAGTTGATTCTCATCGAACAGTTAAACCGATTTGGTGATTTGTAAGCTCAAAATGGCTTGTTATGTGATTGTAGCTGATTCTGATCGAACGGTTGACCGATTCGGTGATTTGTAAGCTCATAATGGCTCGTTACGTGATTGTAATTAATTCTCATCGAATAGTTGACCGATTCAGTGATTTGTAAGCTCATAATGACTTATTACATCATTGTAATTGATTCTCATAGAACGGTTGACTAGTTTGGTCATTTGTAAGCTCAGACTGTCTTGTTAGCTGATTGTAATTGATTCTCATCAAATGGTTGACTGATTCATTGATTTATAAGCTCTAAATGGCTTGTTATGTGATTGTAGCTGATTCTCATCGAACAGTTGACCACTTCAAGGATTTGTAAGCTCAGAATGGCTTGTTACATGATTGTAGCTGATTCTCATCGAACGGTTGACAACTTCAATGATTTGTAAGCTTAGAATGGCTTGTTACATCATTCTAGTTGATTCTCATCGAATTGTAGACCGATTTGGTGATCTGTTAGCATAAAGTGGCTTGTTACATGATTGTAGCTGATTCTCATCTAATAGTTGATTGATGCTGTGAATTGCAACCTCAGAACAACTTGTTATACAATTTTAGCTTATTGTCATTGAATGGTTGACTGATTCGATGATCTAAAACCTCAGAAGGATCTTTTTTGCGATCTTAGTTGATTCTCATTGAATGAATGATAGATTCGTTGATTTTTAAGCTTAGAATGGCTTATTACGTAGATGATTTTCATGAAACACTTCACCGATTTAGTTATCTAAAACTTCAGAATGGTGTGTTACGTACCTATATTTGATTCTCATCAAATAGTTGATCGAGTCAGTGATCTCCAACTTGAGATCAACTTGTTAAATGATTGTAGTTGATTCTCATCGAACATTTGACTGATTCAGTGATCTGTACCATAGAATGATCTTTTATGTTATTGTTGTTAATTCTCATCAAATGGTTGACCGATTCAGTGATCTGTAAGCTCAAAATGGCTTATTACGTGATTGCAGTTGATTCTTATCAAACGGTAGACCGATTTGGTGATATGTTAGCTCGGAATGGCTTGTTACCTGATTGTAGCTGATTCTCATCGAACGGTTCACCGATTCGATGATTTGTAAGCTCAGAATGGCTTGTTACATGATTAAAGCTGATTCTAATCAAATGGTTGACCGATTCAGTGATTTGGAAGCTTAGAATGGCTTATTACATGATTGTAATCTATTCTCATCAAACGATTGACCAATTTGGTGATTTGTAAGCTTAGAATGGCTTGTTACCTGATTATAGCTGATTCTCCTCGAATGGTTGACCGATATGGTGATTTGTAAGCTCAGAATGGCTTGTTCAGTGATTGTAATTGACTCTCATCGAATGGTCTACGGATAGGTGATTGTATTTGATTCTCATTGAACGGTTGATCGATTCGATGATTTGTAAGCTTAGAATAGCTTGTTACATGATTCTAATTGATTCTCATAGAACGGTTGATTGGTTCGGTGATTTGTAAGCTCATAATGATTTATTACATGATAGTAATTAATTCTCATCAAACAGTTGATAGATTCAGTAATTTGTAAGTTCAAAATGGCTTGTTACATGATTGTAGTTGATTCTCATCGAACGGTTGAATGATTCATTGAATTGTAAGCTCATAATGGCTTGTTACATGATTAGAGCTGATTCTAATTGAACGGTTGACCGATTCGGTGATTTGTAAGCTTAGAATGACTTGTTACATGATTGTAGCTGATTTTCATCAAACGGTTGACTGATTCGGTGGTTTGTAAGCTTAGAATGGCTTGTTACATGATTGTAGCTGATTCTCATCGAACGGTTGACCGATTTGGTAATTTTTAATGTCAAAATGGCTTGTTACAAGATTTTAGCTGATTATCATCGAACAGTGATAGATTCGGCGATTTGTAAGCTCAGAATAGCTTGTTACGTGATTGTAACTGATTTTCATCAAACTTTTCATTGATTCAGTGATTTATAAGCTCAAAATGGCTTGTTACGTTATTGGAGCTGACTCTCATCAAACGGTGATAGATTCAGTGATTTGTAAGCTTAGAATGGCTTGTTACGTGATTGTAATTGATTCTCATCGAATGGTTGACCGACTCTATGACTTGTAAGCTAAAAATGGCTTGTTACATGATTATAGCTAATTCTCATTGAACGGTTGATAGATTCAGTGATTTGTAAGCTCATAATGGCTTGTTACATTATTGTCATTGATTCTCGTCAAATGATACACTGATTCAGTGATTTGTAAGCTTAAAATGACTAGTTATATGATTGTAGCTGATTTTCATCGAATGGTTGACCGATTTAGTGATTCATAAGCTCAGAATGGCTTGTTACATGATTGTAGCTGATTCTCATCAAACAGTTGACTGATTCAATGATTTGTAAGCTCAGAATGGCTTGTTAAGTGACTTTTGCTGATTCTCATAGAAGGGTTGATTGATTCGGTGATTTGTAAGCTCAAAATGACTTGTTACATGATTGTGGCTGATTCTCATCGAACAGTTGACCGATTTGCTGAGTTGTAAGCTCAGGATGACTTGTTACATAATTGTAGCTGATTCTCATCAAATGACTGACCGATGCTATGATTTGCAAGCTCAGAATGGCTTTTTATGTGATTGTAATTGATTCTCATCAAACGGTTGATTGATTGGATGATTTGTAAGCTCAAAATGGCTTGTTACGTGATTGTAGCTAATTCTCATCAAACGGTTGACTGATTCGGTGATTTTTAGGCTCACAATGGATTGTTATGTGATTGTAATTGATTCTCATCGAACGGTTGACTGATTCTATTATTTGAAAGTTCATAATAGCTTGTCACATGATTGTAGTTGATTCTCATCAGTGATTGACCGATTTGGTGAATTGTATGCTTAGAATGGCTTGGTACATGATAGTTTCTGATTTTCATCTAACGGTTGACCGATTCGGTGATTTGTAAACTCAAAATAGCTTGTTACATGATTGTAGGTGATTCTCATCGAATGGTTGACTAATTTGGTGATTGATAAGTTTAGAATGACTTGTTACATGATTGTAGGTGATTTGCAAGCACAAAATAGCTTGTTATAAAATTGTAATTGATTCTAATTGAACGATTGACCGATTCGATGATTTGTAAGCTTAGAATGGCTTGCTACATGATTGTAGCTGATTCTCATTGAACGGTGAATCGATTCTATCATTTGTAAGCTTAGAATGGCTTGTTACATGATTGTACTTGATTCTGATCGAACAATTGACCGATTCGATCATTTGGAAGCTCAAAATTGCTTGTTACATGATTCTACCTGATTCTAATTGAACAATTGATTGATTCGATGATTTTTAAGCTCAAAATGGCTTGTTACATTATTTTAGCTGATTCTCATCGAACGGTTGATCGATTCGGTGATTTAGAAGCTCAAAATGGTGTTTTATGTGATTGTAGCTGATTCTCATCGAACATTTGATTGATTTATTGATTTATAAGTTTAGAATGGCTTGTTAGGTGATTGTAGCTGATTATCATTGAACGGTTGACCAATTCACTGATTTATGAAATTGTAATTGATTCTAATCGAATGGTTGACCGATTCATTGATTTGTAAGCTCAAAATGGCTTGTTACGTGATTGTAGGCTATTCTCATCGAACAGTTGACCGTTCCGGTGATTTTTAAGAATATAATAGTTTGTCACATGATTGTAATTTATTCTCATGTAAAGGTTGACCGATTTGGTGATTTGTTAGCTCAGAATGGATTGTTACATGACTATAATTGATTCTCACCAAACGGTTGACCAATTCAGTGATTTGTACACTCAGAATGGCTTGTTACATGATTGTAGGTGAGACTCATCGAACGGTTGACCAATTCAGTGGTTTGTAAGCTCAGAATGTCTTGTTACTTGATTGTAGTTGATTCTAATTGAACGGTTGACTGATTCGGTGATTTGTAAGCTTAGAGTGACTTGTTACGTGATTTTAGCTAATTTTCATCGAATAGTTGATCGATTCGATGGTTTGTAAGCTCAGAATAGATTGTTACGTGATTGTAGCTGATTCTCATTGAACAGTTGACCGATTATGTGATTTGTAAGTTGAGAATGGCTTGTTACGTGATTCCAATTGATTCTCATCGAACAGTTGATTGATTCGATGATTCGTAAGCTCAAAATGGCTTGTTACGTGATTGTAGCTTATTTTCATTGAATGATTGATCGATTCGGTGATTCTCATCGAACAGTTAACCGATTCAATGATTCATAAGCTCAGAATGGCTTGTTATGTGACTGTAACCTGTTGACATCGAACGGTCAACCATTCAGTGATTTGTAATCTCAGAATGGCTTGTTACATGATTGTAGTTGATTCTCATCAAACAGTTGACCGATTTGGTGATTTATATTAAAGCTCATAATGGCTTGTTAGGTGATTATAACTGATTCTCATCGAACAGTTAACCGATTTGATTATTTATAAATATAGAATGGCTTTTTACATGATTGTAGCTAATTCTCATCGAACGGTTGACTGATTTAGTGATTTGTAACTTATAATGGCTTACATGATTCTAGCTGATTCTCATCGAACGGTTGAACGATTCGATAATTTATAAACTCAGAATAACTTATTACATAGTAATTGATTCTCATCAAACAGTTGACCGATTCGGTGATTTGTAAGCTTAGAATGGCTTGCTACATGATTGTAATTGATTCTCATTGAACGATTGACCGATTCGTTGATTTGTAAGTTCAGAATGGGTTGTTACATGATTGTAGCTGATTTGTAAGCTCAGAATGGCCTGTATGTTGATTGTAGTTGATTCTCATCGAATAGTTGACAGATTCGGTGATTTGTAAGCTCAGAATGACATGTTACATGATTGTAGCTGATTCTCATTGAACGATTGACCGATTCGATGATTTAAAAGCTCAGAATTGCTTGTTACATGATTGTAGCTGATTCTCATTGAACGGCTGACCGATTCGGTGATTTGTAAGCTCAGAATAGATTTTTATGTTATTGTAGCTGATTCTCATCAAACGGTTGACTGATTTGGTGATTTTTAAGTTAAAAATGGCTTGTCTAATGTAGTTAATTCTGATCAAACGGTTGACCGATTTGCTGATTTGTAAGCTCATAAAGGCTTGTTATGTGATTATAGTTGATTTTCATTGAACAACTGACCGATTCAGTGATTTTTAAGCTCAGAATGGCTTGTTATGTGATTGTAGTTGATTATCATTGAACGGTTGACCGATTCGGTGATTTGTAAGCTCAGAGTGGATTGTTACGTGATTGTAGCTGATTCTCATCAAACAGTTGACCGATTCGATGATTTGTCAGCTCATAATGACTTATTTCATGATTGTAGTTGATTTTCATGAACGGTTGACCGATACAGTGATTTGTAAGCTCATAATGGCTTGTTACATGATTGTAGTTGATTCTCATCGAACGGTTGACCGATTTGGTGATTTGTAAGCTTATAATAGATTTTTACGTGATTGTAGTTGATTCTAATCCAATGGTTGACTGATTCAGTGATTTGTAAGCTCAGAATGACTTGTTATATGATTGCAGCTGATTCTCATCCAAAGTTTGACTGATTCGATGATTTATAAGCTCAAAATGGCTTGTTACATGATTGTAGCTGATTTTCATCGAACGGTTTACCATTTCGATGATTTGTAACATCAGAATGGTTTGTCACATTATTGTAATTGATTCTCATCGAAAGGTTGATCGATTTGGTGATTTGTTAGCTCATAATGGATTCTTACATGATTGTAATTGATTCTCATGGAACGGTTGACCGATTCAGTGATTAGTAAGCTCAGAATGGCTTGATACGTTATTGTAGCTTACTCTCATCGAACGGTTGACCGATTCGGTGATTTATAATCTCAGAATGACTTGTTACATGATTGTAGCTGATTCTCATCAAATGGTTGACCGATTCAGTATTTTGTAAGCTCAGAATGGCTTGTTACGTCATTGTACATGATTGTCATTGAACAGTTGACCGACTGGGTGATTTGTAAGTCAAAATGACTTGTTATATGATTGTAGCTGATTCTCATGGAATGGTTGAATGATTCAGTGATTTGTAAGCTCTGAATTGTTGGTTACGTGATTGTAGCTAATTCTCATCAAACCGTTCCCCGATTTGGTGATTTGTTAGCTCAAAATGGCTTGTAACGTGAGTAGCTAATTTTAATTGAATGGTTGACCGATTCGGTGATTTGTAAGCTTAGAATGGCTTGTTACGTGATTGTAGCTTATTCTCATCAAACGGTTGACCAATTCAATCATTTGCAAGCTCAAAATGGCTTCTTACATGATTGTAGCTTATGTCGATCGAACTGTTGACCGATTCGGTGAATTGTAAGCTCATAATGGCTTGTTAGATATGATTGTATTTGATTCTCACCGAATAGTTGACCGATTCAGTGATTTGTAAGCTCAGAATGACTTGTTACGTGATAGTAGCTGATTCTCATCAAACGGTTGACCGATTCGATGATTTGTAAGCTCTGAATGACTTTTAGGTGATTGTAGCTGATTCTTATCTATAGTTGATGGATTCGATGATTTGTAAGCTCAGAATGCTTGTTACATGATTGTAAAATATTCTCATCGAATGGTTGACCGATTCAGTGGTTTGTAAGCTCAGAATGGCTTGTTACATGATTGTAGCTTATTTTCATCCAACAGTTTACCATTTCAATGATTTGTAAGCTCAGAATGACTTGTTACGTGATTGTACCTAATTCTCATCAAATGGTTGATCGATTCTCTGATTTGTTAGCTCAAAATGTCTTGTTACCTAATTGTAATTGATTTTCATATAACGATTGACCGATTCGGTGATTTGTAAGCTCAGACTGACTTTTTATGTGATTGTAGCTGATTCTCATCGAACGGTTGACCGCTTCGAGAATTTGTAAGCTCAGAATAGCTTGTTACGTGATTGTAGCTGATTCTCATCAAATGTTTGACCAATTTGGTGAACTGCAACCTCAGCACAACTTTTTACCCAATTTTAGTTGATTGTCATCAAATGGTAGATCGACTTGGTGATCTATTAGCACAAATTGGCTTATTACGTTATTGTAGTTGATTCTCATTGAACAGTTGACTGAATTGCAACCTCAAAACAACTTGTGATGTGATTTTAGCTTATTGTCATCAAACGGTTGACCGATTTGATGATCTAAAACCTCAAAAGGATCTTTTTTGTGATCGTAGTTGATTCTCATTGAATGAATGATAGATTCACTGATTTCTAAGCTCAGAATGGCTTATTACATGATTGTAGCTGATTTTCATCGAACGCTTCACCAATTCGATGATCAAAAACCTCATAATGGTGTGTTACACTCATGTATCTGATTTTCATCGAATAGTTGATCGAGTCAGTGATTTGTAACCCAAATAGACTTGTTACATGATTGTAGTTGATTCTCATCAAACATTTGACTGATTCAGTGATCTACAACCTTAGAATGATCTTTTATGTTATTGTAGTTGATTCTCATCGAATGGTTGATTGATTCAATGATCTGTAAGCTCAGAATGGCTTATTACGTGATTGTAGTTGATTCTCATCAAACAGTAGACTGATTTGGTGATATGTTAGCTCAACATGGCTTGTTACATGATTGTAGCTGAGTCTCATTGAACGGTTCATCAATTCAGTGATTTGTAAGCTTAGAATGGCTTCTTACGTGATTAGAGATGATTCTAATCAAACACTTGACCGATTCAGTGATTTGGAAGCTCAGAATGGCTTATTATATAATTGTAATTGATTCTCATCAAACGGTTGACCGATTTGGTGAATTATAAGCTCTAAATAGCTTGTTACATGATTGTAGCTGATTCTCATCGAATGGTTGACCAATACGGTGATTTGTAAACTCAGAATGGCTTGTTACATAATTGTATTTGATTCTCATTGGACGGTTGATCGATTCGGTGATTTGTAAGCTCTGAATAGCTTATTACATGATTGTAATTGATTCTCATAAAATGGTTGATTGGTTTAGTGATTTGTAAGCTCATAATGACTTGGTACATCATTGTAATTAATTCTAATCAAACGGATGACTGATTTGGTGATTTGTAAGCTCATAATGGCTTGTTAAAATATTGTAATTGATTCTCATAGATTGGTTGACTGGTTCGATGATTTGTAAGCTTAATTTTACTTGTTACATGGTTGTAATTGATTCTCATCAAACAATAGACCTATTCAATGATTTGTAAGCTCTGAATGGCTTATTACGTAATTGTAGCTGATTCTCATCGAACGGTTGACCGATTCGGTGATTTGTAAGTTCAAAATAGCTTGTTACATGATTAGAGCTCATTCTAATCAAACAGTTGACCAATTCGATGATTTGTAAGCTCAGAATGACTTTTTACATGATTGTAGCTGATTTTCATCAAACAATTGACCGATTTGATGGGTTGTAAGCTCAGAATGGCTTGTTACATGATTTTAGCTGATTCTCATCAAACGGTGACAAATTTGGTGATTTGTAAGTTTAGAATAGCTTGTTACGTGATTGTAATTGATTCTCATCGAACGGTTCACCGATTTGGTGATTTGTAAGCTCAGAATGGCTTGTTATGTGGTTGGAGCTGACTTTCGTTGAACGGTGACTGATTCAGTGATTTGTAAGCTCAGAATGGCTTGTTACATGATTCTAATTGATTCTCATCGAATGGATGACCAATTCAACGATTTGTAAGCTCAGAATGGCTTGGTACATGATTGTAATTGATTCTCATTGAGCGGTTGACTGACTTTGTGATTTGTAAGCTCAGAATGGCTTGTTAGTTGATTCTCATTGAACGGTTGACCGATTTGATGATTTGTAAGCTCAGAATGGCTTGTTACATTATTGTAGCTGATTCTCATCAAACAGTACATCGACTCAGTGATTTGTAAGCTTAAAATGACTAGTTATGTGATTGTAGGTGATTCTCATCGAATGGTTGACCGATTCGGTGATTCATAAGCTCAGAATAGCTTGTTACATGATTGTAGCTGATTCTCATCAAACAGTTTTACTGATTCGATGATTTGTAAGCTCAGAATGGCTTGTTAAGTGATTTTTTTTAAATTCTCATTGAAGGGTTGACCGATTCGGTGATTTGTAAGCTCAGAATGACTTGTTACATTATTGTGGCTGATTCTCATCGAACGATTGACTGATTTGCTGATTTGTAAGCTCAGAATGACTTGTTATGTGATTATATTTGATTCTCATCGGACGGTTGATCCATTTGGTGGTTTGTAAGCTCAGAATAGCTTATTACATGATTGTAGTTGATTCTCATAGAATGGTTGATTGGTTCAGTGATTTGCAAGCTCATAATGGCTTGTTACGAGATTGTAAATGATTCTTATAGAATGATTGACTGGTTCAGTGATTTGTAAACTCATAATGACTTGTTACATGATTGTAATTAATTCTCATCGAACAGTTGACCAATATAGTCATTTATAAGCTTAGAATGGCTTCTTACATGATTGTAAATGATTCTCATACAATGGTTGATTGGTTCAGTGATTTGTAAGCTCAAAATGACTTGTTACATGATTGTAATTAATTCTCATAGAATATAGTTGATAGATTCGGTGAGTTGTAAGCTCATAATGGCTTGTTACGAGATTGTAATTGATTCTCAGAGAACGGTTGGTTGGTTCAGTGATTTGTAAGCTCATAATGGCTTGTTACGTAATTGTAATTGATTCTCATCAAATGATAGACCGATTTGGTGATTTTTAAGCACGTGGTTTGTTACGTGATTGTAGTTGATTCTCATCGAACGGTTGCCAAATTCAGTGATTTTTAAGCTTAGAGTACCTTGTTACGTGATTCTAGCTGATTATCACTGAATGGTTAACCAATTCGATGATAAGTAAGTGCAAAATAGTTTGTTACGTGATTGTAGCTAATTCTCATCGAACGGTTGACCGATTTGATGATTTGTAAGCTCAGAATGGCTTGTTACATGATTGTAGCTGATTCTCATTGAACGATTCACCAATTTAGTAAATTTTAAGATTAGAATGGCTTGTTACATGATTGTAATTTATTCTCATCGAACGGTTGACCGATTCGGTGATCTTCAGCTCAAAATGGATTTTTAAGTGATTGTAATTGATTGTCATCGAACGGTATCGATGCTCTGTAAGCCCAAAATGGCTTGTTACGTGATTGTAATTGATTCTGATGAAATGATAGACCGATTCAGTGATTTGTAAACTCAGAATGGCTTGTTACATGATTATAATTGATTCTCAGCGAACGGTTCACCGATTTGGTGATTTGTAAGCTCAGAATGGCTTGTTATGTGATTGGAGCTGATTTTCATCAAACGGTGACCAATTCGGTGATTTGTAAGCTCAGAATGGCTTGTTACATGATTGTAGCTGATTCTCATCAAATGGTTGACTGATTCGATGATTTATAGACTCATAATGGCTTGTCACATGATTGTAGCTTATTCTAATCGAACGGTTGACCGATTCAATGATTTGTAAGCTCACAATGACTTGTTACATTATTGTAGCTGATTCTCATCAAACGGTAGTTCGATTTAGTGATTTGTAAGCTCATAATGACTAGTTATATAATTGTAGTTGATTCTCATCAATAGGTTGACCAATTCGGTGATTCGTAAGCTCAAAATGGCTTTTACGTGATCGTAGTTGATTCTCATCAAACGGTTGACTGATTCAGTGATTTGTAAGCTGAGAATGGCTTGTTACATGATTTTTGCTGAATCTCATCAAAGGGTTGACCGATTTGACAATTTGTAAGCTCAGAATGACTTGTTACATGATTGTGGCTGATTCTCATCAAACGGTCGACTGATTTGGTGATTTGTAAGCTCATAATGGCTTGTTACATTATTGTAGTTAGTTCTCATCAAACGGTTCACTAATTCGGTGATTTGTAAGCTCATGATGGCTTGTTATGAAATTGTAATTGTTTCTCATCGAACAGTTGACTGATTCAGTGATTTATCAGTCCAGAATTGTTTTTTACGTTATTGTAATTGATTCTCATAGAACGGTTGACCAATTTAGTGATTTGTAAGCTCAAAATGACTTGTTACATGGTTGTAGCTGATTCTCATCAAACAGTTAACCGATTTGGTGATTTGTAAGCTCATAATGGCTTCTTACCTGATTATAGCTCATTCTCACCGAACGGTTGACCGATTCGGTGATTTGCAATCTCAGAATGGCTTCTTACGTGATTGTAATTGATTATCATCAAATGATTGATCAATTCGGTGATTTTTAAGCTTAGAATGGCTTGTTACGTGATTGTAATTGACCGATTCATTGATTTGTAAGTTTTGAATGGCTTGTTACGTGATTGTAATTCATTCTCATCGAATGGTTGACCGATTCAATGATTTGTAACCTCATAATGACTTGTTATGTGATTGTATTTGCTCTTAATAAATGGTTGACCGATTCGGTGATTTGTAAGCTCAGAATAGCTTGTTATGTGATTGTAGCTGATTCTCATCGAACGGTTAACCGATTCGATTATTTATAAGCTCAGAATGGCTTGTTACATGATTGTAGACTATTCTCATCAAATAGTTGACCGATTCGATTGTTTGTAAGCTCAAAATGGCCTATTACATGATTGTAATTGATTCTCATCGAACGGTTGAATGGTTCTATGATTTGTAAGCTCATAATGGCTTGTTACTTGATTGTAAGTGATTCTTATCAAAAAGTTGATTGATTCAATGGTTTGTAAGGTCAGAATAGCTTGTTAGGTGATTGTAATTGATTGTTATTGAACGGTTAATCAATTCAGTGATTTGTAACCTCAGAATGACTTGTTATGTGATTGTATCTGATTCTCCATGAACGGTTGACTGATTCAGTGATTTGTAAGTTCAAAATGGCTTGTTACATGATTGTAGCTAATTCTCATTGAATGGTTGACAGACTCAATAATTTATCAGCTCAGAATGGCTTGTTACGTTATTGTAGCTGATTCTCATTGAACAGTTGACCGATTCAGTGATTTGTAAGCTCAGAATGGCCTATTACGTGAACGATTATATGATTTGTAAGCTCAGAATGACTTGTTATGTTATTTAGCTGATTCTCATCGAACGGTTGACTTATTCATTGATTTGTAAGTTCAGAATGGCTTATTACATGATTGTAGCTGATTCTCATCGAACGGTTCACCAATTTAGTGATTTGTAAGCTTAGAATGGCTGGCCTGTTACGTGATTGTAGCTGATTCTTATTGAACAATTGACCGATTCTGTGATTTGTTGGCCTTTTACATGATTGTAGCTGATTTTCATCGAACGGTTGACCGATTCAGTGATTTGGAAGCTTAGAATGGCTTGTTACATGATTGTATCTGATTCTCTTCATTCGATGAGAATTAGCTACAATCACGTAACAAGCTATTATGAGCTTACAAATCATCGATTTGGTGATTTGTAACCTTAGAATGGCTTATTACATGATTGTAGTTGATTCTCATCGAACGGTAGACCAATTTGGTGTTATGCTAGTTCAGAATGGCTTGTTACATGATTGTAGCTGATTCTCATTAAACGGTTGACTGATTCGGTGAACTGCAACCTCAGAACAACTTGTTACGTGATCTTAGTTGATTGTCATCGAACAGTTGAATGATTCGGTGATCTACAACCTCAGAAGGATCTTTTATGCGATCCTAGTTGATTCTCATTGAATTGTTCACAGATTAGGTGATTTGTAAGCTCATAATGGCTTATTACATGATTATAGTAGATTCTCATCGAACGGTTGAATGATTCGGTGATTTGTTAGCTCAGAATGGCTTGTCACGTGATTGTAGCTGATTCTCATCAAACGGTTGATTGATTTGGTGAACTGTAACCTCAGAACTACTTGTTATCCAATTTTAGTTAATTGTCATCGAATGGTTGACCGATTCGGTGATCTACAACCTCAGAAGGATCTTTTACGCGATCCTAGTTGATTCTCTTTGAATGGTTGACAGATTCAGTGATTTGTAAGCTCAAAATGTCTTATTACGTGATTGTCACTGATTCTTATCGAACGGTTCATCGATTCATTGATCTACAACCTTAGAATGGTGTGTTATGTGCTTGTATTTGAGTCTCATCAAACAGTTGATGAGTTGGTGATCTGCAACCTTAGATCGACTTATTACATCATTGTTACATCATTGTAGTTGATTATCACCGATTGAGTGATCTCTAAGCTCAGAATGGCTTGTAACATGATTGTAGTTTATTCTCATCAAACGGTAGACCGATTTGGTGATATGTTAGCTCAGAATAGCTTGTTACATGATTGTAGCTAAATTTTATCAAACGATTCATCGATTCAGTGATTGTAGCTGATTCTCATCGAATGGTTGACCGATTTGATGATTTGATGTAACAATGGCTTGTTACATGATTATAGCTGAGTCTCATTGAATGATTGACTGATTTGGTGATTTGTAAGCTCAAAATGGCTTGTTTGTGATTGTAGCTGATTTTCATCAAATGGTTGATCGATTCGATTATTTTTAAGCTCATAATAGCTTATTACATGATTGTAGCTAATTGTCATTAAACGATTGACCGATTTGGTGATTTGAAAGCTCAAAATGGCTTATTTCATGATTGTAAGTGATTCTCATTGAACGATTGACCAATTTGATAATTTGAAACTCAGAATGGCTTATTACATGATTCTCATTCAATGGTTGACCGATTTGGTGATTTGTAAGCTTAGAATGGCTTGTTACATGATTGTAGCTGGTTCTCATCGAATGGTTGACTGATTTGATGATTTGTAAGCTCAAAATGGTTTGTTAAGTGAGCTTAATTGATTCTCATAGAATGGTTGACCGATTTGGTGATTTGTAAGCTCAGAATGGCTTGTTACGTGATTGTAGCTGATTCTCATCGAATGGTTGACCGATTCGATGATTTGTAAGCTTAGAATAGTTTTTTGATTCTCATCGAATGGTTGACCGATTCGATGATTTGTAAGCTCATAATGGATTTTTACGTGATTGTAATTGATTCTGCTATGGTTGACGATTCGGTGATTTGTAAGCTTAGAATGACTTGTTACATGATTTTAGTTGATTCCCACTGAACGGTTGACCGATTCAGCGATTTGTAAGCTTAGAATGGCATGTTAGGTGATTGTAGCTTATTCCCATCAAACAGTTGACCGATTCAGTGATTTGTAAGCTCATAATAGTTTGTTACATGATTGTAATTGATTCTCATCGAAAGGTTGACGAGTCAATGATTTGTAAGCTCAAAATTGTTTCTTACGTGATTGTATCTGATTCTCATCAAATGGTTGACAGATTTAGTGATTTGTAAGTACAAAATAGCTTGGTACATGATTGTAGCTAATTCTCATCGAACGGTTGACTGATTTGATGATTTGTAAGCTTGGAATGGCTTGTTACATGATTTTATCTAATTCTCATCGAACAATTGACTGATTGGATGATTTGTAAGCTTAGAATGGCTTGTTACATGATTGCAGTTGATTCTCATCAAATGATTAATTGATTCAATTTTTTTATAAGCTCGTAATGGCTTGTTACGTGATTGTAGCTAATTCTCATCGAACAATTGACCAATTCGGTGATTTATAAGCCCAGAATGACTTGTTACATGATTATAACTAATTCTCAGCGAACGGTTCATTGAGTCGGTGGTTTGTAAGTTCAAAATGGCTCATTTCGTGATTGTAAGTGATTCTCATGGAATGGTTGACCAATTTACTAATTTGTAAGCTCAAAATGGCTTGTTACATGGTTGTAGTTGATTCTCATCGAACGGTCATCGAACGGTTGACCGATTTGATGATTTGTAAGATCAGTGTTACATGATTGTAATTGATTCTCATCGAACGGTTGACTAATTCAATGATTTTTAAGCTCAGAATGGCTTGTTACGTGATTGTAATTGATTATGCTTGAATGGTTGACTGATTCTATAATTTGGAAGCTGAGAATTGCTTGTTATGTGATTGTAGCTATTTCTCATTGAACGGTTGATAGATTCACTGATTTGTAAGCTCAGAATGGCTTGTTACATGATTATCATTGATTCTTATTAAACGGTTGATCAATTCAGTGATTTGTAATTTAGAATTGCTTGTCACATGATTGTAATTGATTCGCATCGAATGGTTGACCGATTCAATGATTTGTAAACTCAGAATAACTTGTTACGTGATTGTAATTGATTCTCATCGAATGGTTAACTAATTCGATAATTTGTAAGCTTGAAATTGCTTGTTACGTGATTGTAATTGGTTCTAATCGAACGGTTGACCAATTCGGTGATTTGTAAACTCAGAATAACTTGTTTCATGGCTGTAGCTGATTCTCATCGAACGGTTGATCGATTTTGTGATTTGTAAGCTCAGAATGGCTTGTTACGTGATTTTAGCTAATTCTCATCCAACGGTTGATGGATTTGGTGATTTGTAGTCTCAGAATGGCTTGTTACATGATTGTAATTGATTCTCATCGAACGGTTGATTGTTACGTTATTCTAATTGATTCTCATCGAATAGCTTGTTACGTCATTGCAGCTGATTCTGATCGAACAATTGACTGATTTCATGATTTGTAAACCCAAAATGGCTTTTTTCATGGCTATAGTTGATTCTCATCAACAAGTTGACCGATTTGGTTATTTGTAAGCTCAAAATGGCTTGTTACATGATTGTAATTGATTCTCATCGAAAGGTTGACTGATTCGGTGATTTGTAAGCTCACAATGGCTTGTTACGTGCTTGTAGCTAATTCTCATCGAATGTTTGACCAATTTAGTGATTTGTGGTCTCAAAATGGCTTGTTACGTGACTGTATCTGATTCTCATCGAATGATTGACTGATTCGGTAATTTATAAGCTCAAAATGGGTTGTTACATAATTGTAGCTAATTCTCATCGAATTATTAATCGATTCGGTGATTAGTAAGCTCGGTGTTACATGATTGTAAGTGATTCTCATTGAATGGTTGACCGATTCGGTGATTTGTAAGCGCATAATAGATTGTTACATAAGTGTAGCTAATTCTCATTGACCTGTTGACCGATTCCATGATTTCTAAGCTCAGAATGGGTTGTTACATGATTGTAGCTCATGCTCATCGATCGGTTGACCGATTCGGTCATTTGTAAGCTCAAAATGGCTTGTACATGATTGTAGCTGATTCTCATCAAATAGTTGACCGATTTAGTGATTTGTAAGCTAAGAATGGCTTGTTAGGTGATTGTAGCTGATTCTCATTCAATGGTTGACCGATTGAGTGATTTGTAAGCTCGGAATGGCTTGTTAGGTGATTGTAGCTGATTCTTATTCATAGTTGACAGATTCAGTGATTTGTAAGCTTAAAGGGAATGTTACATGATTGTAAAATATTCTTATCGAACGGTTGACTGATTCAATGGTTTTTAAGCTCAGAATGGCTTGTTACATGATTGTAGCTTATTCTCATCAAATGGTTTACCGTTTCAGTGATTTGTAAGCTCATAATGGCTTATTAAGTGATTGTAACTGATTCTCATCGAACAGTTCACCAATTCGATGATCTAAAACCTCAAAATGGTGTGTAACGCACTTGTATCTAATTCTCATCAAATAATTGATCAAGTCAGTGATCTACAACCTCAGATCGACATGTTACATGATTGTAGTTGATTCTCATCAAACATTTGACTGATTCAGTGATCTACAACCTGAGAATGATCTTTTATGCTATTGTCGTTGATTCTCATCGAATGGTTGACCATTTCACTAATTTGTAAGCTCAAAATGGCTTGTTACATGATTGTAGTTGATTCTCATCAAACGGTAGACCGATTTGGTGATATGTTAGCTCATAATGGCTTGTTACGTGATTGTAGTTGATTCTCATAGAACGGTTCACCGATTCGGTGATTGGTAAGCTCAGAATGGCTTGTTACGTGATTAGAGCTGATTCTTATTGAACGGTTGACCAATTCGATGAGTTGGAAGCTCATAATGGCTTATTACATGATTGTAATTGATTCTCATCGAATGGTTGACCGATTTGGTGATTTGCAAGGTCAGAATGGCTTGTTACGTGATTGTAGTTGATTCTCATTGAACGGTTGACCAATACGATGATTTGTCACCTTAGAATGACTTGTTACGTGAGTGTATTTGATTCTCATCAGACGGTTGATCAATTAAGTGATTTGTAAGCTCAAAATGGGTTGTTATGTGATTTTAATTGATTCTCATAGAAAGGTTGATTGGTTTGGTGATTTGTAAGCTAGAATGACTTGTTACATTATTGTAATTAATTCTCATCAAACAGTTGACCAATTTAGTGATTTGTAAACTCATAATGACTTGTTACGAGATTATATTAACTCATAGAACGGTTGACTGGTTCGGTGATTTGTATGCTCAGAATGGCTTGTTACG
This sequence comes from Chamaecyparis obtusa, assembly GCA_027943335.1. NCBI lineage: Eukaryota > Viridiplantae > Streptophyta > Pinopsida > Cupressales > Cupressaceae > Chamaecyparis > Chamaecyparis obtusa. The sequence goes on from BSBK01002264.1 coordinate 1,998,107, forward strand.
TGATTGCAATTGATTCTCATCAAACGATAGACGAACTCAGTGATTTGTAAGCTCATAATAGTTTGTTACGTGATTTAGTTGATTCTCATCGAACGGTTGATTGATTCGGTGATTTGTAAGTTCAAGATGGCTTGTTACATGATTGTAGCTGATTCTCATCGAACGGTTGACCGATTCGATGATTTGTAAGCTCATAATGGCTTGTTACATGATTAGAGTTGATTCTAATCAAACAGTTGACTGATTCAGTGATTTGTAATGTTAGAATAGCTTGTTACGTGATTGTAGCTGATTCTCATCGAACGGTTGACCGATTCAGAGGGTGTGTAAGCTCAGAATGGCCTCTTACATGATTGTAGCTGATTCTCATGCAACGGTTGATTGATTTGGTGATTTGTAAGTTCATAATGCCTTGTTAGATGATTTTAGCTGATTCTTATCAAATGGTGACAAATTCAGTGATTTGTAAGCTTAATAGCTTGTTACGTAATTATAATTGATTTTGATCAAACAGTTCATCAATTCAGTGGTTTGTAAGCTCAAAATGGCTTGTTAAGTGATTGGAGTTGATTCTCATCGAACGGTGACAAATTCGATGATTTGTAAGCTGAGAAAGGCTTGTTACGTGATTGTAGCTAAGTCTCATCAAACGGTTGACCGATTTGGTGATTTGTAAGCTCACAATGGCTTGTTACGTGATTGTAGCTGATTTTAATGGAACGGTTAACTAATTCGGTGATTTGTAAGCTCAAAATAGCTTGTTACATTATTGTAGCTGATTCTCATCAAATGGTAGTCCGATTCAGCGATTTGTAAGCTCAGAATGACTAGTTATGTGATTGTAGCTGATTCTCATCGAATGGTTGATTGATTCGATGATTCGTAAGCTCAGAATGACTTGTTACGTGATTGTAGCTAATTCTCATCGAACGGTTGACTGATTCAGTGATTTGTAAGCTTAGAATGGCTTGTTACGTGATTGTAGCTGATTCTCATCGAACGGTTGACCACTCCAGAGATTTGTAAACTCAAAATGACTTGTTACGTGATTGTGGCTAATTCTTATCTAATGTTTGATTGATTTGGTTATTTGTAAGCTCAGAATGGCTTGCTACATTATTGTAGATGATTCTCATCAAACAGTTCACTAATTCAGTGATTTGTAAGCTCAGAATGACTTGTTATGAAATTGTAATTGTTTCTCCTTGAATAGTTGACCGATTCGGTGATTTGTAAGCTCAGAATAGCTTTTCACATGATTGTAATTGATTCTCATAGAACGGTTGACCGATTTGGTGATTTGTAAGCTCATAATGGTTTCTTACCTGATTGTAGCTCATTCTCATCGAATGATTGACTGATTTGATGATTTGTAATCTTAGACTGGTTTTTTATGTGATTATAATTGATTCTCATCGAACGGTTGACCGATTCGGTGATTTGTAAGTTCAGAATGGCTTGTTACATAATTGTAATAGAATCTAATCAAAAGGTTAACCGATTTATTGATTTGAAAGTTTAGAATGGCTTGTTACGATTATAATTGATTCTCATCGAACGGGTGAACGATTCGGTGATTTGTAAGCTTAGATTGGCTTGTAGCTGATTTTCATCGAACGATTGACCGATTTGGTGATTTGTAATCTTACAATTGCTTGTTACATGATTGTAGTTGATTCTCATCAAACGGTTTACCGATTCAATGATTTGTAATCTCAGAATGGCTTGTTACATGATTCTAGCTGATTCTCATTGAACAGTGACCGATTCGGTGATTTGTAAGCTATACATGATTGTAAGATCATTTGTACACTCAAAATGGCTTGTTACGTGATTGTAGCTTATGCCTATCGAACGGTTCATCGATTCGGTGAAATTTAAGCTCAGAATGGCTTGTTACGTGATTGTAGTTGATTCTTACCGAATGGTTGACCGATTCATTGATTTTTAAGCTCAAAATGGCTTGTTACATGATTGTTGCTGATTCTCATCGAACAGTTGACCGATTCGGTGATTTGTAAACTCAAAATGGCTTGTTACATGATTGTAGCTGATGCTCATTGAATAGTTGACCGATTTGATGATTTTTAACCTCAAAATGGCTTGCTAGGTGATTGTAGTTGATTCTATTGATAGTTGACAGATTCGGTGATTCTTAAGCTCAAAATGGCTTGTTACATGATTTTAAAATATTCTCATCAAACGGTTGACCAATTTGGTGGTTTGTAAGCTAACAATGGCTTGTTACCTAATTTTAATTGATTCTCATCGAACGGTTGACCGATTCGGTGATTTGTAAGCTCAGAATTTCTTGTTACCTAATTTTAATTGATTCTCATTAAACGGTTGACTGATTCAGTGATTTGTAAGCTCAGAATAGCTTTTTTTTTTTATTGTAGCTGATTCTCATCAAACGGTTCACCGCTTCCAAGATTTGTATGCTCAGAATGACTTGTTACATGATTGTAGCTGATTCTCATTGAACAGTTGACCGATGCGGTGAATTACAACCTCAGAACAACTTGTTATGCAATTTTATGTTATTCTCATGGAACGATTAACGGATTCGATGATCTAAAACTTCAAAAGGATCTCTTTTGTGATTGTAGTTGATTCTCATCGAATGAATGACATATTCACTGATTTGTAAGCTCAGAATATCTTATTACGTGATTGTAGCTGATTCTCATCAAATGGTTCACCGATTCGGTGGTCTAAAACCTCAGAATTGTGTGTTATGTGCCTGTATCTGATTCTCATCGAACAGTTGATCATGTCGATGATCTGCAACCTCAGATCGACTTGTTACATGATTGTAGTTGCTTCTCATCGAACATTTGATTGATTCAGTGACTACAACCTTAGAATGATCTTTTATGTTATTGTAGTTGATTCTCATCGAATGGTTGACTGATTTAGTGATCAATAAGTTCAGAGTGGCTTGTTACGTGATTATAGTTGATTCTCATCAAAGGGTAGACCGATTTGGTGATATGTTAGCTTAAAATGGGTTGTTACGTGACTGTAGCTAATTCTCATTGAACAGTTCATCGATTTGATTTATTTGTAATCTTAAAATGGCTTGCTACGTGATTAGAGCTGATTCTAATTGAACAGTTGACCGATTCGGTGATTTGGAAGCTCAAAATGGCTTATTACATGATTGTAATTGATTCTCATCAAATAGTTGACCGATTTGGTGATTTGTAAGTTCAGAATGACTTGTTACATGATTGTAATTAATTCTCATCGAACGGTTGACCCATTCAATGATTTGTAAGCTCATAATAGCTTGTTACGACATTGTAATTGATTCTCATAGAACGGTTGACTAGTTCAGTGATTTGTAAGATCAGAATAGTTTGTTACATGATTGTAATTGATTCTCATCAAATAATAGACCAATTCGGTGATTTGTAAGCTCAGAATTTCTTGTTACGTGATTGTAGCTGATTCTCATCAAACGGTTGACCGTTTTGGTGATTTGTAAGTTAAGAATGGCTCTTTACATGATTGTAATTGATTCTCATCAAACAGTTGATGGATTAAGTGATTCGTAAGCTCAGAATGGCTTGTTACATGATTGTACTTGATTCTCATCGAACGATTGATCGATTCAGTGATTTGTAAGCTTAGAATGGATTGTTACGTGATTGTAGCATATTCTCATCGAACGGTTGACCGATTCGGTGATTTGTAACTTAAGAATGGCTTATTATGTGATTGTAGTTGATTTTCATCAAACAATTCACTGATTCGGTGATTTGTAAGCTCAGAATGGCTTGTTACATGATTGTAATTTATTCTCATCGAACAGTTGATCAGTTCGGTGATTTGTAAGCTCAGAATGGATTTTTACGTGATTGTAATTGAATCTCATCGAACGGTTGACCAATTGGTGATTTGTAAGCTCAGAATAGCTTGTTGCATGATTGTCATTGATTCTCATCAAACGATAGATCGATTCAATGATTTATCAGCTTAGAATAGCTTGTTACATGATTGTAGCTGATTCTCATCGAACGGGTTAACAATTTGGTGATTTATAAGCTTAGAATAGCTTGTTACATGATTCTAGCTGATTGTCATTGAACGGTGAACCCATTCGATGATAAGTAAGTGCAGAATGGCTTGTTACGTGATTGTAGTTGATTCTCATTGAATGGTTGACCGATTCGGTGATTTGTAAGCTCAGAATGGCTTGTTACATGATTTTAATTTATTTCATCGAATGGTTGACCGATTCGGTGATTTGTAAGCTCAAAATAGATTTTTATGTGATTGTAATTGATTCTCATCGAACGGTTGACTGATCCATGATTTGTAAGCTCAGAATGGCTTGTTGCATGATTATAGTTGATTCTTAGCAAACGGTTGAGAAATTTGGTGATTTGTAAGCTCATAATGGCTTGTTACATGATTATAGCTGATTCTCATTGTAGCTGATTCTCATGAAATGGTGGACCAATTTGGTGATTTGTAAGCTCAGAATGGCTTATTATGTGATTCTAGTTAATTCTCATCGAACATTGATAGATTCAGTGATTTGTAAACTCAGAATAGCTTGTTACGTGATTGTGATTGAGTCTCATCAAATGGTTCACCGATTCGGTGATTTGTAAGCTCAGAATGGCTTGTTATGTGATTGGAGCTAATTCTCATCGAATAGTGACGGATACGATGATTTGTAAGCTCAGAATGGCTTCTTACATGATTGTAACTGATTCTCATTGAACGATTGACCGAGTCGGTGATTTGTAACTTAAGAATGGCTTGTTAGGTGATTGTAGCTCATTTTCACCGAACGATTGACTGATTCGATGATTTGTAAGCTCAGAATGGCTTGTTACATGATTGTAATTGATTGTCATCGAATAGTTGACCGATTCGGTGATTTGTAAGCTTGGAATGGCTTATTACGTGACTGTCCTTGATTCTCATCGAATGGTTGACCGACGTGGTGATTTGTAAGCTCAAAATGGATTGTTACGTGATATTTGCTGATTCTCATCGAAAGCTTGACTGACGCGGTGATTTGTAAGCTCAGAATGACTTTTTATGTGATTGTAATTCTCATCGAACAGTTGACCAATTCGGTAATTCGTAAGCTTAGAATGGCTTGTTACATGATTGTAGCTGATTCTCATTGAATGGTTGACTGATGCAGTGATTTGTATGCTCAGAATGGTTTGTTACGTGATTGTAGTTGAGACTTATCGAATGGTTGATGAATTATGTGATTTGTAAACTCAGAATAACTTGTTACGTGATTGTAGTTGATTCTCATCAAACGGTTGATCGATTCAATGATTTGTCAACTCAGAATGGCTTGTTATGTGATTGTAGCTGATTCTCATCAAACGGTTGACCGATTCGGTGACTTGTAAAGTTAGAATGGCTTGTTACATGATTGTAGCTGATACTCATCAAAAAGTTGACCGATTCATTGATTTCTAAGCTCAAAATAGCTTTTTACATGATTGTAGCTGATTCTCATCATATGATTAACTGATTCGGTGATTTGTAAGCTCAGAATGACTTGTTACATGATTGTAGCTGATTCTCATCAAACAGTTGACCGATTCAATATATTGTAAGCTCAGAATGGCTTGTTACATGATTGTAGCTGATTCTCATCAAACGGTTGACTGATTCGATGATTTGTAAGCTCAGAATGGCTTGTTACGGGATTGTTGCTGATTCTTATCGAATGGTTGACCGATGCGATGATTTATAAATTAAGAATAGCTTGTTACATGATCGTAATTGATTGTCATCAAACAGTTGACCGATTCGATAATTTGTAAGCTCAGAATGGCTTGTTACCTAATTGTACCTGATTCTCATCAAATAATTGATCGATTCAATGATTTGTAAGCTCAAAATGTCTTGTTACATGATTGTAGCTGATTCTCATCAAACGGTCGATCGATTCCATGATTTGTAAGCTCAGAATGGTTTTTTACATGATTGTGGCTAAGACTCATCAAACGGTTGACCAATTCGGTGATTTGTACACTCAGAGTGGCTTGCTACATGATTGTAGTTGATTCTCATCAAACAGTTGACCGATTTGGTCATTTGTAAGTTAACAATGACTTGTTACGTGATTGTAATTGATTCTAATCGAACACTTGATCGATTCGATGATTCATAAGCTCAGAATGGCTTGTTACATGATTGTACCTTATTCTCATCGAATGATTGATGCATTCGGTGATTTGTAAGCTCGTAATGGCTTGTTACGTGCTTGTAGTTGATTCTCATCAAACGGTTGACCGATTCGATGATTTGTATCCTCAAAATAGTTTGTTATGTGATTGTAGCTGATTCTCATCGAGTAGTTGACTGATTTGGTGATTTATAAGTTTAAAATGGCTTTTTAGGTGATTGTAGCTGATTCTCATCGAATGGTTGACCGATTCGATGATTTGTAAGCTCAAAATGACCTTTTACGTGATTGTAATTGATTTTCATCAAACGGTTGACTGACTCGATGATTTGTAACCTGAAAATGGCTTTGTTACATGATTTTAATTGATTTTCATCAAATAGTTGACTGATTCGGTGATTTCGAAGCTTAGAATGGCTTGCTACATTATTTAATTGATTCTCATGAAACAGTTGACCGATTCAATGATTTGTAAGCTCAAAATGGATTGGTATGTGATTGTAATTGATTCTAATTGAACGGTTGACCGATTCGATGTTGTAATCTCAGAATGGCTTGTTACATGATTGTAATTTATTCTCATTGAACGGTTGATTGATTTAGTGATTCGTCAGCTTAAAATGGCTTGTTACATTATTGTAGCTAATTCTCATCGAATGGTTGACCGATTCGGTGATTTCTAAGCCTAGAATGGCTTGTTACGTGATTGTAGCTAATTCTCATCGAACGGTTGACTATTTCGGTGATTTTTAAAATTAAAATGGTTTTTCATGTGATTGTAATTGATTCTCATGAAAAGGTTGTACGATTCAATAATTTGTTAGCTCAAAATGGATTGTTATATGACTGTAATTGATTCTCATCGAATGGTTGACCGATTTGGTGATTTGTAAGCTCAAAATAATTTTTTTACGTGATTGTAGCTGATTCTAACTAAACAGTTGACCGATTCAGTGATTTGTAAGCTCAAAATGGCTTGTTACATGATTGTCATTGATTCGCAATTAATGGTTGACCGATTCGGTGATTTGTAAGCTTAGAATGACTTGTTACATGATTGTGTAGCATATTCTCATCAAACGGTTGACCAATTTGGTGATTTACAAGCTCAGAATGGATTTTTATGTGATTTGTAATCTCATAATGGCTTGTTACGTGATTGTAGCTGATTCTCATGGAACAGTTGACCGATTTGGTGATTTGTAAGGTCAAAATGGTTTGTTATGTGATTGTAGTTGATTCTCATTGAACTATTGACCGATTCAGTGATTTGTAAGTTCAAAATAGCTTGTTACGTGATTGTAGCTAATTTTCATTGAACGGTTGACCCGTTCAGTGATTTGTAAGCTCAGAATGGCTTGTTACGTGATTGTAGCTAATTCTCATCGAAAGGTTGACTGATTCAGTGATTTGTAAGCTCACAATGGCTTGTTACATGATTGTAGTTCATTCTCGTCGAACGGTTGATCGATTCAATAATTTGTAAACTTAGAATAACTCGTTATGTGATTGTAATTAATTCTCATCATACGGTTGACCGATTTGGTGATTTGTAAGCTCAGAATGGCATACATGATTGTAGCTGATTCTCATCAAACGTTTGACTGATTGGGTGATTTGTAAGCTTAGAATGGCTTGTCACGAGATTATAGCTGATTCTCATCTAATGGCTGACCAATTTGGTGATTTATAAGCTCAAAATGGCTTGTTACGGGATTGTAGCTGTTTCTAATCGAACGGTTGATCGATTCGGTGATTTGTAAGCTTAGAATGGCTTGTTATGTGATTGTAGCTGATTCTCATCAAACGGTTGACCGCTTTAGGGATTTTTAAGCTCAGAATAGCTTGTTACGTGATCAGAATGGCTTGTTATGTCATTGTAGTTGATTCTCATCAAATGGTAGACCCATTTGGTGATCTGTTAGCACATAATGGCTTGTTACGGGATTGTAGCTGATTCTCATCGAACAATTGACTGATGCATTAAATTGCAACCTCAAAACAACTTGTTATGTGATTTTAGGTTATTGCAACCTCAGATCGACTTGTTACATGATTGTAGTTGATTCTCATCAAACATTTGACTAATTCAGTGATCTACAACTTTAGAATAATCTTTTGTCTTATTGTAGTTGATTATCATCGAATGGTTGACCGATTCAATGAACTATAAGCTCAGAATGGTTTATTACATGATTGTAACTAATTCTCATCGAACGGTTCACCAATTTTGTGATTTGTAAGCTAAGAATGGCTTCTTATGTGATTGTAGTTGATTTTCATGGAACAGTTGACTGATACAGTGATTTGTAAGCTCAGAATGTATTTGATTCTCATCAGACGGCTGATCGATTTAGTGATTTGTAAGCTCCTAATGACTTGTTATAGGATTGTAATTGATTCTCACAGAATGGTTGATTGGTTCGGTGATTTGTAAGCTCAAAATGACTTGTTACATGATTGTACTTCATTCTCATCGAATGGTTGACCGATTCAGTGATTTGTAAGTTCATAATAGCTTGTTACAAGATTGTAATTGATTTTCATAGAACGGTTGACTGGTTCGGTGATTGGTAAGCTCAAAATGGCTTGTTACATGGTTTTAATTGATTCTCATCAAATGATAGATCGATTCGGTGATTTGTAAGCTCATAATGGCTTGTTACATGATTGTAGCTGATTCTCATCGAACAGTTGACCGATTCGGTGATTTGTAAGTTCAAAATAGCTTGTTGTAGCTGATTCTCATCGAACGGTTAACTAATTCGGTGATTTGTTTGCTCATAACAAGTTACATGATTAGAGCTGATACTAATCGAATGGTTGATTAATTCAGTGATTTATTTTCTCATAACAAATTACATGTTTGAGCTGATACTAATCGAACGGTTGACTGATTCAGTGATTTCTAAGCTTAGAATAGCTTGTTATGTGATTGTAGCTGATTCTCATCGAATGGTTGATCGATTCAGAAGTTTTGTAAGCTCAGAATAGCTTGTTACATGATTCTAATTAATTCTCATCAAACGGTTCACCGATTCAGTGATTTGTAAAATCACAATGGCTTGTTACATGATTGGAGCTGATTCTCATCGAATGGTGACTGATTCAATGATTGGCAAGCTTAGAATGGCTTGTTACGTGACTCTAATTGATTCTCATCGAACGGTTGACCAATTTAGTGATTTCTAATCTCAGAATAGCTTGTTACATGATTGTAATTGATTCTCATCGAATGGTTAACTGACTTTATGATTTGTAAGCCCAGAATGGCTTGTTACATGATTGTAGCTGATTCTCATCAAACCTTTGACTGATTCGATGATTTGTTAACTCAGAATGACTTGTTACATTATTATAGCTGATTCTCCTTGAACGATTGGCCAATTCAGTGATTTGTAAGCTTAGAATAGCTTGTTATGTGATTCTAACTTATTGTCATTAAACGATTAACCGATTCGGTGATAAGTAAGCACATAATGGTTTGTTATGTGATTGTAGATAATTCTCATCGATCGGTTGATCGATTCAGTGATTTGTAAGCTCAAAATGGTTTGTTACATGATTGTAGCTGATTCTCATCGTACAGTTCATTGATTCAGTGATTTGTAAGCTCAGAATGGCTTGTTACATGATTGTAATTTATTCTCATCAAACGGTTGACCGATTCGGTGATTTGTTAGCTTAGAATAGATTCTTATGTGATTGTAATTGATTCTCATCAAACGGTTGACCGATCAATGATTTGTAAGCCTAGAATGGCTTGTTGCATGATTGTAATTGATTCTTTATCAAATGATAGGCGGATTCGATTATTTGTAAGCTCAGAATGGCTTTTTACGTGATTATAGCTGATTCTCATCTAACGGTTGATCAATTCGATGATTTGTAAGCTTAAAATAGCTTGTTCCATGATTTTAGCTGATTGTCATTGAATGGTTAATCAATTCGGTGGTAAGTAAGCTCAAAATGGCTTGTTACTTGATTGTAGCTGATTCTCATCGAATAGTTGACTGATTAGGTGAATTATAAGCTCAGAATGGCTTGTTACATGATTGTAATTGATTCTCATTGAACGGTTGACCGATTTAAATTTTTTTTAAGCTCAGAATGGATTTATACATGATTGTAATTGATTCTCATCGAATAGTTGACCGATCGGTGATTTGTAAGCTTAGAATGGCTTGTTGCATGAATTATAGCTGATTCTCATTGAATTGTTGACAGATTCAGTGATTTGTAAGCTCGGAATGGCTTGTTACGTGATTATAGTTGATTCTCATTGAAAGGTTGACCGATTTGGTGGTTTGTAAGCTCAGAATGGCTTGTTACATGATTGTAACTTATTCTCATCGAACGGTTGACCGATTTGGTCATTTGTAAGCTCAAAATGGCTTGTTACATGATTCTAGCTGATTCTCATCAAACATTGATAGATTCAGTGATTTGTAAACTAAGAATAGCTTGTTACATGATTGTAATTGATTCTCATCAAACAGTTCAGTGATTCAGTGATTTGTAAGCTCAAAATAGCTTGTTACATGATTGGAGCTGATTCTCATCGAACGGTGACCGATTCAGTGATTTGTAAGCTTAGAATGGCTTGTTACGTGATTGTAGTTGATTCTTATCAAACGGTTGACCGATTGCATGATTTGTAATTGGATGGTTGACCGATTTGATGATTTGTAAGTTTAGAATGGCTTGTTACATTATTGTGGCTGATTCTCATCAAACAATAGTCCGATTCAGCAATCTATAATCTCAGAAAGATTAGTTATGTCATTGCAAGTGATTCTCATCGAATGGTTGACCAATTCAGTGATTTGTAAGCTCAAAATGACTTGTTACATGATTGTGGCTGATTCTCATTGAACGGTTGATCGATTTGGTGATTTGTAAGCTCAAAATAGCTTGTTACATGATTGTAGCTGATTCTCATCGAACGGTTGACCAATTTGGAGATTTGTTAGCTCATAATAGCTTGTTACCTGATTTTAGCTCATTCTCACCAAACAGTTGACTGATTCAGTGATTTTTAATCTCAGAATGGCTTCTTACATGAGTGTAATTGATTCTCATCGAACGGTTGACCAATTCATTGATTTGTAAGCTTAGAATGGCTTGTTACGTGATTGTAATTGATTCCATCAAACGGTTGATCGATGTAGTGACTTGTAAGCTCTGAATGGCTTGTTATGTGATTGTAATTGATTCTCATTGTTGATCGATCCAGTGATTTGTAACTTTAGAATGACTTGTTATGTGATTGTAGCTGATTCACATTGAACGATTGACTGATTCGATGATTTGTAAGCTTAGAATGGCTTATTACTTTATTTTAAGTGATTCTTATCGAACGATTGACTAATTTGATGATTTGTAAGCTCAAAATGGCTTGTTACATGATTTGGGCTGATTCTCATCAAACGGTTGACTGATTCGGTGATTTGTAAGTTCAAAATGGCTTGTTACGTGATTGTAGCTGATTCTCATTGAACGATTAACCAATTTAGTCATTTGTAAGCTTAGAATGGGTAGCTTGTTACATGATTGTAGTTGATTCTTATCGAACAGTTGACCGATTTGGTGATTTGTTGGCTTTTTACGTGATTGTAGCTGATTCTCATCGTTGACCGATTCGGTCATTTGGAAGCTCAGAATTGCTTGTTACATGATTGTAGCTGATTCTCTTCGAACGGTAAATCGATTCGGTGATTTGTAAGTTTAGAATGGTTGGCTTGTTACGTGATTATAGCTGATTCTTATCAAATAGTTGACCGATTTTGTGATTTGTTAGCTTTTTATGCGATTATAGCTAATTCTCATCGAACGGTTGATTGATTCAATTATTTGTAAGCTCAGAATGGCTTGTTTCATGATTGTATCTATTTCTCATTAAACGATTAATCGATTTAGTGATTTGTAAGCTCAAAATGGCTTGTTGCATGATTGTAGCTAATTCTCATTGAACGGTTGATCGATTCAATGATTTGTAAGCTCAGAATGGCTTGTTACGTGATTGTAGTTGATTCTCATCGAACCGGTAGACCGATTTGGTGATCTGTTATTTCAGAATGACGTGTTACATGATTGTAGCTGATTCTCATTTAACAGTTGACCGATTCGACAAACTTCAACCTCAAAACAACTCGTTACAGGATTTTAGTTGATTGTCATCAAACGGTTGACCAATTCGATGATCTACAACATCAGAAGGCCCTTTTATGGAATCATAATTGATTCTCATGGAATGGTTCATAAATTCAGTGATTTGTAAGCTCAAATTTGTAACCTCAAAATGGTGTGTTTTGTGCTTGTATTTGATTCTCATTGAACGGTTGATGATTTGGTCATTTGCAACCTCAGATCGACTTGTTACATGATTGTAGTTGATTCTCATCGAACATTTGACCGATTTGGTGATCTACAACCTTAGAATGATCTTTTATATTCTTGTAGTTGATTCTCATCGAATGGTTGACCGATTCAGTGATCTCTAACCTTAGGAAGGCTTGTTACGTGATTGTAGTTGATTCTCATCAAACGGTAGACCGATTTGGTTATCTGTTAGCTCAGAATGGGTTGTTACGTGATTGTAGCTGATTCTCATCAAACGGTTGACCGATTTGGTGAACTGCAACCTCAGAACAACTTGTTACCCAATTTTAGTTGATTGTCATCGAACAGTTGACCTATTTAGTGATCTACAACCTCACAAGGATCTTTTATGTGATCGTAGTTGATTCTCTTCAAATGGTTGATTGATTCAGTAATTTTTAAGCTCATAATGGCCTGTTACATGATTGTAGCTAATTTTCATCGAATGATTGACCGATTCCATGATTTGTAAGCTCAGAAAGGCTTGTTACGTGATTGTAGCTAATTCTTATTGAATGGTTGACTGATTCGGTGATGTGTTAGCCTAGAATGCCTTGTTACATGATTGTAGCTGATTCTCATCAAACGGTTGACCGATTTGGTGAACTGCAACCTCAGAACAACAACTTGATACCCAATTTTTGTTGATTGTCATCGAAAGGTTGACCGATTTGGTGATCTACAACCTCAAAAGGATCTTTTATGTGATCCTAGTTGATTCTCTTCGAATGGTTGATAGATTCGATGATTTGTAAGCTCAGAATGGCTTATTAAATGATTGTAACTATTCTCATTGAACGGTTCACCGATTCATTGATCTACAACCTCATAATGGTGTCTTACGTGCTTGTATTTGATTCTCATTGAACAGTTGATGAGTCGGTGATCTCCAACCTCAGATCGACTTGTTAAATGCTTGTAGTTGATTATACTTTATTCTCATCAAACGGTAGACCAATTTGTTGATATGTTAGTTCAAAATGGCTTGTTACATGACTGTAGCTGATTCTCATTGAACGGTTCACCGATTCAGTGATTTGTAAGCTCAGAATGGCTTGTTACATGATTGTAATTGATTATCATTGAATGATTGATCGATTCGATAATTTCTAGGCTCAGAATAACTTGTTACGTGATTGTAGTTGATTCTCATTGAATGGTTGACCGATTCGATGATTTGTAAGATCATAATGGCTTCTTACATGATTGTAGCTGATTCTCATCAAATAATTGACCGATTTGGTGATTTGTAAGCTCAGAATGGCTTGTTACATAATTATAGTTGATTCTCATCGAATAGTTGACCGATTAGGTGATTTGTAAGCTCATAATGGCTTGTTACATGATTGTCGCTAATTCTTATCAAACGGTTGACCGATTTAGTGATTTGTAATCTCATAATGGCTTGTTACATGATTGTAATTGATTCTCATCGAAGGGTTGACTAATTCTATGATTATAAGCTCAGAATGGCTTATTACGTGATTGTAACTGATTCTCCTTGAATGGTTGACCGATTTGGTAATTTGTAAGCTCAGAATGGCTTGTTTCATGACTGTAAGTGATTCTCATCGAACGGTTGACGAATTCAATAATTTGAAGCTCAGAATGGGTTGTTACGTGATTATAGCTGATTCTCATCGAACGGGTGACTGATTCGGTGATTTTTAAGCTCAGAAAGGTTTTTTGATTCTTATCGAACGGTTGACTGATTCAGTGATTTGTGACTGTAGCTGATTCTCATCGAGCGATCGACCAATTCGGTGATTTGTAAGCTCAGAATGGCTTGTTACGTGATTGTCCCTGATTCTCATCAAACAGTTGACCAATTCGATGACTTGTATGCTCAAAATGGCTTGTTATGTGATTGTAGCTCATTCTCATTGAACGATTAATTAATTCTCTGATTTTTAAGCTCATAATAGCTTGTTACGTGATTGTAATTGATTCTCATCAAACGGTTGATCGATTCGGCAATTTGTAAGCTCAGAATGGCTTATTACGCGATTGTAGCTGATTTCAATCGAACATTTGACCGATTTGGTGATTTGTTTACTTAGAATGGCTTGTTATGTGATTGTAGTTGATTTTTATCAAACGGTTGACCGATTCATTTATTTGTTATGGCTTGTTACATGATTGTAGCTTATTCTCATCAAACAGTTGACCGATTCGGTGATTTGTAAGCTCATAATAGCTTATGACGTGATTATAGCTGATTCTCATTGAATAGTTGTCCGATTCGATGATTTGTAAGCTCAGAATAGCTTGTTACATGAATGTAGCTAATTCTCATCGAACGGTTGACTGATTCTGTGATTTGTTAGCTCTGAATGGCTTATTACGTGATTGTAGCTAATTCTCACGAATGGCTGACTGACTCAATCATTCATAAGTTCAAAATGGCATGTTACATGATTGTAGCTGATTCTCAATGACTGGTTGACTGATTCCATGATTTGTAAGCTCACAATGGCATTTTACGTGATTGTAATTGATTCTCATCGATCGGTTGAGCGATTCGGTGATTTGTAAGCTTAGAATAGCTTGCTACGTGATTGTAGCTGATTTTCATCGAATGGTTGACCGATTTGGTGATTTGTAAGCCCAGACTGGCTTGTTACGTGATTGTAGCTGATTCTCATTGAACGGTTGACCGATTCGGTGATTTATAAGCTCATAATAGCTTGTTACGTGATTGTAGTTGATTCTTATCAAACAGTTGACCAATTCAGTGATTTGTAAGCTCAGAATGGCTTGTTACGTGATTGTAGTTGATTCCCATCAAATGGTTGACCAATTCGGTAAATTGTAAGCTCAAAATAGCTTGTAACGTAATTGTAGCTGATTCTCATCGAACGGTTGACCATTTCAATAATTTGTTAGCTCAGAATAGCTTGTTACGTGATTGTAGCTGATTCTCATCGAACGGTTGACCAATTCGGTGATTTGTAAGCTCGAAATGGCTTGTTACGTGATTTTAATTGATTCTTATTGAACGGTTGACCAGTTCATTATTTTGTATCAAAATTGCTTGTTACATGATTGTAGCTGATTCTCATCGACCGATGCAATCATTTGTAAGCTTAGAATGACTTGTTACGTGATTGTAGCTGATACTCATCGAATGGTTGACCGATTCAGTGATTTGTAAATTTAAAATGGCTTGTTACATGATTGTAGCTTATTCTCATCAAAAGGTTGAATGATTTAGTGATTTTTAAGCTCAAAATGGCTTGTTACATGATTGTAGCCGATTCTCATCAAATGGTTAACCGATTCGGTGATTTGTAAGCTCAGAATGGCTTGTTACGTGATTGTAATTTATTCTCATCGAATGGTTGACTTATTTGGTGATATGTAAGCTCAGGATGGCTTGTTACGTGATTATTTTTTATTGTAGCTGATTTTCATTGAACGGTTGACTGATTCGGTGATTTGTAAGCTCAGAATGGCTTCTTAATTACTTGTAGCTGATTCTCATCAAATGGTTCATCGATTCAATGATTTGTAATCTCAGAGTTGCTTCTTATGTGATTGTAGCTGATTCTCATTGAACAGTTGATTGATTCAATGATTTGTAAGACTTATAATGGCTTGTTAAGTAATTGTAGCTGATTCTCATCGAACGGTTGACCGATTAGGTGATTTGTAAGCTCAAAATGGCTTGTTATGTGTTTGTAGTTGATTCTCATTGAATTGTTGACCGATTCAATGATTTGTCAGCTCAAAATGGCTTGTTACGTGATTGTAGTTGATTCTCATTGAATTGTTGACTGCTTTAGTGATTTGTAAGCTCAGAATGGCTTGTTACATGATTGTAGTTGATTCTCATCGAATGGTTCATTGAGTCGGTCATTTGTAAGCTCAGAATGGCTTTTTACGTGATTGTAGCTGATTCTAACCTAACAGTTGACCAATTTAGTGATTTGTTAGCTCGAAATGGCTTGTTACATGATTGTCATTGATTCACATTGAATGATTATTTGATTCGGTGATTTGTAAGTTTAGAATGGCTTGTTACATAATTGTAGCTGATTCTCATCAAATGATTGACCGATTTGGTGATTTACAATCTCAAAATTAGTTTTTATGTGATTTGTAATCTCAGAATGGCTTGCTACATGATTGTAGTTGATTCTCATCGAACAGTTGAACAATTCAGTGATTTGTAAGGTCAGAATGGCTTGTTATGTGATTGTAGCTAATTCTCATTGAACGATTGATTGATTCGGTGATTTGTAAGCTTAGAATAGCTTCTTACATGACTGTAGCTGATTTTCATTGAACGGTTGACCCATTCAATGATTTGTAAGCTCAAAATGGTTTGTTATGTGATTCTAGCTGATTCTTATTGAAAGGTTGACCGACTTAGTGATTTGTAGGCTCAGAATGGCTTGTTACGTGATTGTAATTCATTCTCATCGAACGGTTGACCGATTCGGTAATTTGTAAAGTTAGAATAACTTGTTACGTGACTGTAATTGATTCTCATCATACGGTTGGCCGATTCAGTGATTTGTAAGCTCAAAATAGCTTGCTACGTTATTGTAATTGATTCTCATCAAACGGTTGACGGATTCGATGATTTGTAATTTTAGAATGGCTTGTTACATAATTGTAGCTGATTCTCATCAAATGTTTGACTGATTCGGTGATTTGTAAGCTCAGAATGGCTTGTTAAATGATTGTAGCTGATTCTCATCTAACGGTTAACCGATTCAGTGATTTATAAGCTTAGAATGGCTTGTTACATGATTGTACTTGATCCTGATCAAATGGTTGACTGATCCGGTGATTTGTAATCTTAGAATGGCTTGTTGCATAATTTTAATTGATTCTCATCGAATAGTTGACCGATTCAGTGATTTAAAAGCTCAGAATGGCTTGTTACATATTTGTGATTGATTCTCATCGAACGATCAAATAATTTGATGATTTGTAAGCTTAGAATGGCATGTTACGTGATTGTAGCTGATTCTTATTGAACGGTTTGTAGAAGTTGGAAAATCCAACTTCACAGAATGCCAAGAACAGCTGCATGCAAATAACCTGTTGCCAAAAAGAAACCAAAGAGACAAAAAGCAAAGGCTTGAAAAATCTCAGCGGGGTGAGAGCAAATTGTATTCCAAGATAATGAAAAAAGAATTACAAGGTTCAACCTATAAAGGTGAACAAAATCCTAAAATTAGAAAAGCTAGGTTGCACATTATAATTAATAAAGATATTAATTATAATGTACTTAAGAGATAGCTTAAGTAAAAAAGAGTAATAAAACTAAGTAATTACTCTAACACCTCCCCTTAAGCGAAGCTCAGGAGGTAAGCTAACCTAGCATAGCTATGAAAGTAGGAAATGGGTCATGGCAACAAGGTTTGAGCAGGTACTCAATACAAGAAAATCTCTGTAAACTAGAGAAAAAGGAGAAAACCCAGTGGGAAAAACTCCTCTCCAAAAAGAGATATAAAAACAATTAAAATATAAAAAATGACTTCAAGAGACTCTCTCAAAGCCATAAGTGCAATGCGTGCTGCCAAGCCCCCCGTGAGAGAAGAAACCCCAACAAGATGAGGTGAGGTAGTCATAGAAGTGGTCTGAGGAACAACATAGAGGTTCAAGTAACCTGACTGTCTGATACAGATGATGCTCTCACATAAGAGGAGAGTTATGCTCTGATAATGGAGATGGTGGACCAAAGTGTGAGAAGGTGTAGAGACGGGTGGAATGATCAACTGTCCCTGTAGCAACAATGCTACCTGTCACACTATCTTGGATGAAGACTGAATCTGGAGTGAACTCAACTCTCTTCCCTGACCCACTGAGTGTAATCTGATAAATTGAGAGGAGGTTTGTAGATAGAGATGGAACATATAATACATCATTAAATGTGCCATCCTGAATGCCTACAGAACCTTTCTTGCAGACTAGCATAACAGGGTTATTCCCCATGAGAATGTGAGGAATAGGAGAAGGCTCAATAGAAGAGAAGATCTCTGGAGAAGATGCCATATAGTGAGAAGCACCTGAATCCAGTATCCAAGGGACCTGTGAAGGGGATGCAATGGAAGCCCGTAATGCATGACCCTATCCAAAATCCTATCCAGATGTCAAAGATGAGGTAGAAGATTGAAAAGCAGACCCCTCTGAGGTGGAAGAGGATGGAGAGGAAATAATGCTCTTCTGAAGGAGAGCTTGCAAATCTGCAATTTGTTTCTCATAGCCATCAAATCTCTTCTAAAAACAATGTGACTCATCATGAGGTCCCTTCTGACAATAGGAACATGTAGGGCTCTTAGTCTTCTATTTGTCCTTCTTAAAAGAAGATGGTGGGCCAATAGAGTGCTGAGAAGAGGAATCAGATATCTGCTTCAACTTCTGCTTTTGTGTATCCTGAGGTGTCTTGGAAAGCAATGCCTGTGACTGTGAACATGTAAGTGAATCCATCTAATTGAGCTTGGACTTCTCACGAGTCAACTTATCACAGAAGGTCTCAAAAGAGGGTATAACATGTCGTGCACCCAGTGCATCCATAGTGGAGAAGGTAGAAGTGAAAGATAAGGGGCCGTGAAGCTTTGAGAGTATCAGAAAGATACTCATCATCTGACTTTGTCTTTCCAGCAACCTGTAAAATAGATCGAAGAGACTTGAACTTCATCAAGAAGTCCTCAATGCTGGTGAATGATTCAGGTACCAAGGAGGTGAACTCTGCATCTATCTGGAGAACCCTAAATTGATTCATTATGCCAAACAAGGTGGAAAACTTGTTCCACATATCCCTGGGTGTGGTCAAACCATCCAGGTGGAACAACAACCCATCTGAAATATTCATTGCGATGAGGCCCATTGCCTCATCCATAAGAACCTCATAAGGCATAAGAGCCTCATAAGGCCTCTGTAAAATTGGCTGAGCCACATCGAGGTATGACCCCCTTTTTCCATAAGCAATCTGGTCCTCTGTCCTTTCCAAGTGTGATAGTTGTGAGGTGTAAGGCGAGTGACAGAAGAGTCTGCCATTTAAAAAAAGAAGATAGAAGTAGAAGGGTCTTTCTGAAGTAAATTATAGAAAGTAAAGAGCACTCCCCCACAAAGTATAATACTATCCCCCGTACACAACTAAGTACTATGAAAGCACAAGAAATGAGAAAAAAAACTTGAGTTTCAGAAGTAGAATAGTAGCACAGAAGAATCAAATGGAAAAATTAGGAAGTGAAACTTACACGAGAGCGATGGGCTTGGAAAGACCCTTCCGATGATATATCATATGTCAAATTTCAAGTTCGTATGAGCCCTGTAGGACCAAAAAAGCCTAGGTACCCCAAAATGCAAGCTCCTTGGAAAAAACCAGGCACAGGAAAAAATTTGACGGCCGTCTACACGTCACAGGCACGTCTCGCTGGAAAAGAAATATTGGTCGCCAAAAAGTTTTTAAAAATGGCCAAAATTTGATTTTTTGGCAGGTGATGTCAGTAGTGATGTCGCTTGTGCACAGGTTAGCGGTGAGCGGCGCGGCGGGCGGCGCGGCGGCTGGTGAGGGGCGCAGTGGCCAACGAGTGGCACGGGGGTCAAGAGGGGGTGGTGTGGTGGTGCGCACTCTAAGAAGCATTTTTTTTTCTCATTTTTTGAGCTGTATGGCCCTAATAGGCCAAAAAAAACTCTCAGATGCCCCGGAGGCCAAATAAGTCAAATTTTATATGAAAATAGGGCCTTTTGGGTCTTTCAAATGCAATTGTGAGGTCAGTTTTTGCCCAAGTGCTGCAAAAAAATGAGACCTCGCAAATCTAATAAAAGACAACAGAGAAAAAACCAGAGGAGCTATGGCTTTCGTCTTCAAATCATGGCTCCAAAAGCTCAAACCAAGCAGTAGCAGGGAAGCTCTAATACCATGTAGAAGTTGATAAATCCAACTTCACAGAACGCCAAAAACACTTGCATGCAAATAACCTGTTGCTGAAAGGAAACCAAAGAGACAAAAAGCAAAGGCTTGGAAAATCTCAGCGGAGTGAGAGCAAATTGTATTCCAAGATAATGAAAAGAGAATTACAAGGTTCAACCTATAAAGCTGAACAAAACCCTAAAACTAGAAAAGCTCGGTTTTACATTATAATTAATAAAGATATTAATTATAATGTACCTAAGAGATAGCTTAAGTAAAAAAGAGTAATAAAACTAACTAATTACTCTAACACGGTTGACTGATTCGATGATTTATAAGCTCAGAATGGTTTGTTACATGATTGTAGCTGATTCTCATCAAACGGTTGTCAATTTGGTGATTTGTAAACTCAGAATAGATTGTTACGTTATTGTAGTTGATTCTCATCAAATGGTTGATCGATTTGGTGATTTGTAAGCTCAAAATAGTTTGTTACGTGATTGTAGCTAATTTTGATCGAACGGTTGACCGATTCAGTGATTTGTAAGCACATAATGGCTTGTTATGTGATTATAGTTGATTTTCATTGAACAATTGACCGATTAGGTGATTTGTAAGCTTAGAATGACTTGTTATGTGATTGTAGTTGATTATCATCGAACGGTTGACCGATTTGATGATTTGTAAGCTCAAAATAGATTGTTACATGATTGTAGTTGTTATAATCAAATGGTTGACTGATTTGTTGATTTGTAAGCTTAGAATGGCTTGTTATGTGATTGTAGTTCATTTTGATTGAACGGTTGACTGATTCGATGATTTGTAAGCTCAGAATGGCTTGTTACGTGGTTGTAGTTGATTCTCATCGAACGGTTGACTGATTCAAAAATTTGTATGCTCAAAATGGATTGTTACATGATTGTAGCTGATTCTCATCAAACGGTTGACCAATTCAGTGATTTGTAAGCTTAGAATGGCTTGTTACGTGATTGTAGTTGATTTTGATTGAATGGTCATCTGATTCAATGATTTGTAAGTTCAGAATGGCTTGTTACGTGATTGTAGCTGATTCTCATCGAACTGTTGACCGATTTGGTGATTTGTAAGGTTAGAATGGCTTGTTACATGATTGTAGCTGATTCTCATCGAACGGTTGACCGTTTCGATGATTTGTAAGATCATAATGGTTTTTCATGTGATTGTAAGTGATTCTCATCAAAAGGTTGACCGATTTGGTGATTTGTTAGCTCATAATGGATTGTTACTTGATAGTAATTGATTCTCACCGAGCAGTTGACCAATTCAGTGATTAGTAAGCTCAGAATGGCTTGTTGCATTATTGTAGCTTATTTTCATCAAACGGTTGACTGATTCGGTGATTTGTATTCTCAAAATGGCTCGTTAGATGATTGTACCCGATTCTCATCAAACGGTTGATCGATTTGGTGATTTGTAAGCTTAGAATGGTGTATTACGTCATTATAGATGATTTTCATGGAATGGTTGATCGATTCAGTGATTTGTAAGCTCAGAATGGCTTGTCACATTATTGTAGCTGATTCTCATCGAATGGTTGACTGATTCGGTGATTTGTAAGCTCCGAATGGCTGGTTACGTGATTGTAGCTGAGTCTCATCGAACCGTTCACCAATTTGGTGATTTGTAAGCTCAGAATGGCTTGTTTAAGTGATTGTAATTTATTCTCATCGAACGGTTCACCGATTCGGTGATTTGTAATCTCAGAATGGCTTGTTATGTGATTGTAACTAATTCTAACTGAGCAGTTCACCGATTCAGTGATTTGTTATGGTTTGTTATGGCTTGTTATGGTTTGTTACATGATTGTAATTGATTTTCATCGAATGGTTGACTGATTCAATAATTTGTAAGCTCAAAATGGCTTGTTATGTGATTGTAATTGATTCTCATCGAACGGTTGAATGATTCAGTGATTTGTAAGCTCAGAATTGCTTTTTATGTGATTGTAGCTGATTCTCATCGAATGGTTGACCAATTCGGTGATCTGTAAGACTAGAATGGCTTGTTACGTGATTATATCTCATTCTCATCAAACGGTTGACCGATTCGGTAACTTGTAAGCCTAGAATGGCTTGTTACGTGATTGAAACTGATTCTCATTAAACAGTTGACTTATTCGGTTATTTGTAAGTTAACAATGGCTTGTTACGTGATTGTAATTGATTCTCACCAAACAATTGACCGATTCAATGATTTGTAAGCTCAGAATGCCTTGTACATGATTACCCCTGATTTTTATCGAATGATTGATCGATTCAGTGACTTGTAAGCTCAAAATGGCTTGTTACATGATTGTAGCTGATTCTCATCAAATGGTTGACCAATTCAATGATTTGTAAGCTTAGAATGGTTTTGTTACGTGATTGTAGTTGATTCTCATTGAATGGTTGATCGATTATGTAATTTGTAAGCTCAGAATGGCTTGTTACCTGATTTTAGCTGAGAGTCATCGAATGGTTGACTGATTCGATGTTTTGTAAGCTCAGAATGGCTTGTTATATGATTGTAGCTTATTCTCATCGAACAATTGACCGATTCAGTAATTTGTAAGCTTAGAATGGCTTGTTACGTTATTGTAGCTGATTTTTATCGAATGATTGACCAATTTGGTTATTTGTAAGCTCAGAATGGCTTCTTACATGATCGTAGCTGATTCTCATTGAATGATTGAACGATTCAGTGATTTGTAAGCTCAAAATAGCTTGTTACATGATTGTATATGATTCTCATCGAATAGATGACCAATTCAGTCATTTGTAAGATCAAAATGGCTTGTTATGTGATAGTTGCTGAGTCTCATCGAATGGTTTACCGATTCAGTGATATGTAAGTTTAGAATGGCTTGTCACGTGATTGTAGCTGATTTTCATTGAATGGTTAACCGATTCAGTGATTTGTAAGCTTAGAATAGCTTCTCACATGATTCTAGCTGATTTGATTCAAACAGTTGACCGATTCAATGATTTGTAAGCTAAGAATGGCTTGTTACGAGATTGTAATTGATTCTCATCAAATAGTTGACCGATTCGGTGATTCGTAAGCTCAGAATGACTTCTTATGTGATTGTAGATGATTGTCATCGAACGGTTGACTGATTCAGTGATTTGTAAGCTCATTATGGCTTGCTACATGATTGTAGCTGATTCTCATCGAACGGTTGACCGTTTCGGTGATTTGTAAGCTCAGAATGGCTTGTTACGTGATTGTAGCTGATTCTCATCGAACTATTGACCGATTCAATGATTTGTAAGATGAGAATGGATTTTTACATTATTGTAGTTGATTCTGATCGAACGGTTGACCGATTCAGTGATTTCTAAGCTCAGAATGGCTTGTTACGTGATTGTAGCTGATTCTCATCGAACGATTGACCGATTTGGTGATTTGTAAGCTTAGAATGGCTTCTTACATGATTGTAGTTGAGTGTCATTGAACAGTTGACCGATTAGGTAATTTGTAAGCTCAAAATGACTTGTTACGTGATTGTAGTTGAGACTCATTGAATGGTTTACTGATTTGGTGATTTGTAAGCTTAGAATGGCTTGTTACGTGATTGTATCTGATTCTCATCAAATGGTTGACCGATTTGGTGATTTGTAGGCAAAGAATAGCTTGTTACATGATTGTAGCTGATTCTCATCGAATGGTTGTCTAATTCGGTGATTTGGAAGCTAAGAATGGCTTGAATGTAGCCAATTCTCATCAAACGGTTGACCGATTTGATGATTTGTAAGCCTACAATAGCTTGTTACATGATTGTAGTTGATTCTCATCGAACGGTTAACTCATTCGATGATTTGTAAGCTCAAAATTACTTGTTACATGATTGTAACTGAATCTCATCGAATAATTGACCGATTCGATGATTTATAAGCTGAGAATGGCTTGTCACGGGATTGTAGCCAATTCTTATCGAACTATTGACCGATTCAGTGATTTGTAAGCTCATAATGTTACATGATTGTAATTGATTCTCATCAAATGGTTCATCGATTCGGTGATTTGTAAGCTCAGAATAGCTTGTTATGTGATTGTAGTTGATTTTCATCAAACAATTGATCGATTCGGTTATTTATAAGCTCAGAATGGCTTGTTACATTATTATAGCTGATTCTCATCGAATAATTGACCGATTCGGTGATTTGTAAGCTCAGAATGTCTTGTTACGTGATTATAGCTAATTCTCATCGAATGATTAACCAATTTGGTGATTTGTAAGCTCAGAAAGGCTTGTTACATGATTATAACTAATTCTCAGTGAACGGTTCACTTATTCGGTGGCTTGTAAGGTCAAAATGGCTTATCACAGGATTGTAGCTGATTCTCATCGAACTATTGACCGATTCAGTGATTTGTAAGCTCATAATGACATGTTACATGATTGTAATTGATTCTCATCAAATGGTTGATTGATTCGGTGATTTGTAAGCTCAGAATGGCTTGTTAAATGATGTAGCTGATTCCCATAGAATGGTTGACTGATTCGGTGATTTGTAAGCTCAGAATGACTTGTTACATGATTGTAGCTTATTCTCATCAAATAGTTGAGCGATTCGGTGATTGGTCAACTCAGAATGGCTTGTTACATGATTGTAGCTGATTCTCCTCGAACTGTTGACCAATTCAGTGATTCATAAGCTCAGAATGGCTTCTTACTTGATTTTGGCTGTTTCTCACCAAACGGTTGACCGATTTCATGATTTGTAAGCTCAGAATGGCCTATAACATGATTGTAATTGATTCTCATCGAACCATTGACCGATTCAGTGATTTGTAAGCTCAAAATTGCTTGTTACATGATTGTAATTGATTCTCATCGAACGGTTGACTGATTCAGTGATTTGTAAACTCAAAATGGCTTGTTTCATGGATGTAGCTAATTCTCATCGAATGGTTGACCGATTTGGTGATTTGTAAGCTCAGAATGGCTTGTTACCTGATTGTAGGTGATTCTCATCGAATGGTTGCCTGATTCAATGATTTGTAATCTCAAAATTGCAGCTAATTCTCATCGAACAAATGGCTTGTTAAGTCATTGTGACTTGTTACCTCAGAATGGCTTGTTACGTCATTGTAGCTGATTCTCATCGAAGGACTGACTGATTCGGTGATTTATAAACTTTGAATAGCTTGTTTCATGGTTGTAGTTGATTCTCATCGAACAATTGACCGATTTGATGATTTGTAAGCTCAGAATGGCTTGTTACCCTATTGTAATTGATTCTCAACAAATGGTGGACCGATTCGATGATTTTTAAGCTTGAAATGGCTTGTTATGTGCTTGTAACTGATTCTCATCGAACGGTTGACCAATTTGGTGATTTATAATCTCAGAATGGCTTGTTACATGATTGTCACTGATTCTCATCGAACAGTTTACCAATTCAGTGATTTGTAAGTTCAGAATGGCTTGTTACATGATTATAGTTGATTCTCATCGAACGGTTGACCAATTCGATGATTTGTAAGCTCAGTGTTACATGATTGTTATTGATTATCATTGAACAGTTGATCAATTCCATGATTTGTAAGGTGAAAATGACTTGTTACGTAATTGTAACTAATTCTCATCAAATTGTTGACCGATTCGCTGATTTCTAAGCTTAGAATGGCTTGTTACATGATTGTAGGTCATTCTCATTGAACAATTGACCGATTCAGTGATTTGTAAGCTCAGAATGGCTTTTTACGTGATTATAGTGTATGCCCATCGAATGGTTGACTGATTCAGTGAATTGTAAGCTCAGAATGGCTTGTTATGTGATTGTAGTTGATTCTCACCGAACGGTTGACCAATTCAATTATTTGTAAGCTTGGATACGTGATTGTAGCTGATTCTCATCGAACGGTTGACCGAATCGGTGATTTGTAAGCTTAGACTGGCTTGTTATGTGATTTTAGCTGATTTTCATTGAACGGTTAACCGATTTGGTGATTTATAAGCTCGGAATGGATTGTTAGGTGATTGTAGCTGATTCTTATTGATAGTTGACGTATTCAGTGATTTGTAAGCTTATAATGGCTTGTTACATGATTGTAAAATATTCTTATCAAATGGTTGACCGATTCGGTGATTTGTAAGGTCAGAATGGCTTGTTACATGATTGTAATTGACTGTTTGTTGGAAGCTTGATTGGTGAAGCTATTGATTGGTTCTAGAATTTACAAAGTGGATGCATTACTTGTTGGAATGATCTAGAGGTAAAATTCCTTGATAGATTTGGATCTGCAATTGATATAGTTGAATTATTAGTAAATTTTGTTTAAATCAAAATAGAGGAAAATGAATCTATGAGAAGTTTCATTGACATATTTAATAGATGTGTTAGTAAAATACCTCATGCAAGTCAACCAACTGAAAATAATCTGTTATCTATTTTTATTGTTGCATTGCAAATTGAGATCAATTTTTTGTTGAGGCAAAAGAAATTGCAAAATTTAAAAGATGCTCAAAGGGAAGCTGTGGAAATAGATGATTGTATGACTTTGAGTGGAATAAAGTGTTTGGATACATATGCTGCAAATATTCTCAATCTGAAATTTATCTTTGCGATCAAAATGTGTATCTGAAAAAAAGCCCTTTACAAAGGAAGCCTGTCATGAAAGCAGTGCAGCCAACACAATCTATTTCTTGTTTCCAAAACTTGACCATTTTTAATGATCAAGACTTCCAATCAGCTCCTGTGATTGAAAATAATCCTTCTAGTGTTGCTAGAATAAATTATTTGCATGTTGAGCATGAGGATGAGTTAAAAAATGTGTATGACCATACTACACTATCAAAAAAATCATTAACATGCACCATCCATTGAGCAAAGATCCAATGATGGAATATTGTATGCAAGCTTGCCTAAAAGCATGTCCTTTTCATATTTTGAGGCCTTTACATTTTCTAATGCATTTCCAGCAAGTAATTTTAAGCATGCTAGTATGATGGAGCAGCAAGAACAAGAAATCTATAGTGATGATAAGATAGAAGATATCTTGCATATTGATTTATAGGTAGATTTTGAGTCTTTTCAGTTTGATTGCATGCAAGATAGTAAAGAGGTTTTACAATCTAAGGTATTGAAGAATCATGAGAGATCTTATGAAGAGAAAGATGATGAAAACTCTTTTGCTTCCGGTATGACATCACATACACAATCTGAATTAGAGATATTCAAGTTTGATTATGAAGATGTGTTGCTTGATTGTAATCCCATGCTGGAATCATTTTGTTTTGATGATGTTCTTGATAATGCATCCTTGGAAAACAAGTATCAAACAAATTCAAATTCAAATTTTAAAAGGTGCATTCTTGCAGATCATCCTTTCACCCTTGAAGAATGTTGTCCAATCAAATGCCTAACTTGTTTTTCTAACATTCATATGGGAGGCACTGGTTTTCTTGGTACAAATCAGCTCTTTCAATATGGTCTCAGCACATTGCAACCAAAAATCTATGATGAAACATGGCTCTTTGGGAGTGAGTTTTTACTTGCAAAATTCCTGCTCACTATTGATTGCCAGATGACAATTGGTATGTGTTGCTTCACGTGCATCCCATTATTCTGGAAAGGTTCATTCTTTTTGCAGCTTGTGAACGGTTTAGTGTAAGTAATTTTTTCCGTAGTTCTTGTGGTGGGAGTTTCCTGCCTGTGTACATACTTGTAAATAAGTTTGGTTTGGCTAGTTTTTGTGGTGCTAGTAGTTTTGTTGTGTTTTGCTCCCTCCATCCTCTGCATGCACCTCCCTATTATCGGCTTTGACTCTGTTGCCCAATGGCTAGACACTGTTCTTACCAAAGATGCTGGATTCTTTATGTCTTTATCATCCACATCCCCAATCGGAGCTAGTTGTTGGTATGCTTTTAGCACCCCTATTTTAGACTTTCAAATCAAGCCCACACTCTATTAAATGCAAGTGTTGCATAATTTTTAAATATTTCTTGAAGTTATGTGAAGTAAGAGACATGTTTTGCAAAGTCAGTCATCCTGTTGAACTACAAATCGGTCCACTATTCGGTGAGAATCAACTACAATCATGTAACAAGCAATTTTGAGGTTACAAATCACCGAATCGATCAACCATTTGATGAGAATCAACTACAATCATGTAACAAGCCATTTTGAACTCACAAATCATCGAATGGGTCAACCATTGGATGAGAATCAACTACAATCATGTAACAAGTCATTCTGACCTTACAAATCACCAAATCAGTCAACCGTTCCATGAGAATCAACTACAATCACGTAAAAAGCCATTCTAAGCTTACAAATCACCGAATCGATCAACCGTTCGATGAGAATCAGCTACAATCATGTAACCAACCATTATGAGCTTACAAATCACTGAATTAGTCAAGCGTTCAATGAGATTCAGCTACAATCACGTAACAAGTCATTCTGAGCTTACAAATTACCAAATCGGTCAACTGTTCATTGAAAATCAATTACAATCATATAACAAGCCCTTTTAAGCTTACAAATCACTCATCCCATCAACCATTTGATGAGAGTCAGCTACTATCACGTAATAAGTCATTCTGAGCTTACAAATTATGGAATCAGTCAACTCTTCGATAAGAATAAATTACGATCATATAAAAAATAATTCTGAGCTTACAAATAATCAAATCGGTCAACTGTTCACTGAGAATCAACTACAATCACGTAACAAGCCATTCTAAGTTTACAAATCACCGAGTCGGTCAACCATTTGATAAGACGCAACTATAATCACGTAACAAACCATTCTTAGCTTACAAATCACTGAATTGGTCAACCCTTCGATGAGAATAAGCTACAATCATGTAACAAGCACTTATGAGCTTATAAATAACTGAATCAGTCAACCGTTTGATGAGAATCAGCTACAATCACGTAATAAGGCATTCTTAGCTTAGAAATCATCAAATTGGTCAACCATTCAATGAGAATTAAGTACAATCATGTAACAAGCCATTCTGGGATTCCAAATCATCGAATTGGTTAACCGTTCGATGAGAATCAGCTTCAATGAAGTAAAAAGTCATTCTGAGCTTACAAATCACCTAATCGATCAACCGTTCGACGAGAATTAGCTCCAATCACATAAAAAGTTATTCTAAGCTTCAAATTACCCAATCAGTCAACTGTTCGATGAGAATCAGCAACAATCATGTAACAAGCCATTCTGAGCTTACAAATCACCGAATCGGTCAACTGTTTGATGAGAATAAGCTACAATCATGTAACAAGCTATTCTGAGCTTGCAAATCACCAAATTGGTCAATCGTTACATGAGAAATAATTACAATTAGGTAACAAGCCATTCTGACATTACAAATCATCAAATCGGTTAATTATTCGATTAGAATCAACTACAATCATGTAACAAGCCATTCTAAACTTACAAATCATTGAATCGGTCAACCATGCGATGAGAATCAGCCAGTATCAAATAACAAGCCATTCTAAGCTTACAAATCATTGAATTAGTCAACCGTTCAATGAGAATCAGCTACAATCATGTAACAAACCATTCTAAGTTTAGAAATCACCAAATTGGTTGACAGTTCAATGAGAATAAGCTACAATCATGTAACAAGCCATTCTGAGCATATAAATCACCAAATCAATCAATCGTTCAATGAGAATGAGCTACAATCATGTAACAAGTCATTCTGAGGTTATAAATCATCAAATCGATCAACCATTCGATGAGAATCAGCTACAATCACGTAATAAGTCATTCTAAACTTACAAATCACTGAATCGATCAATAGTTAGATGAGAATCAGCTAAAATCACGTGACAAGCCATTCTGAGTTTACAAATCACTGAATCGGTCAATCGTTCAATGAGAGTGAGCTAAAATCACGTACAAGGCATTTCAAACTTACAAATCACCGAATCGGTCAATCGTTCAATAAGAATCAGCTACAATCATATAACAATCTATTCTAAGCTTACAAGTCACCGAATCGGTCAATCATTTGATGAAAATGAATTATAATCATGTAACAAGCAATTCTAAGCTTACAAATCATCGAATCTGTCAATCGTTCGATGAGAATTAGCTACAATAATGTAACAAGTCATTTCGAGCTTACAAATCTTTGAATCGGTCAACTGTTCAATGAGAATCAGCTACAATCATATAACAAGCCATTCTGAGCTTACAAATCACCGAATTGATCAACCGTTAGATGAGAGAACCAGCTACAATCACGTAAAAAGCCATTCTGAACTGACAAATCACCGAATCAGTCCATTGTTCAATAAGAATTAGGTACAATCAAGTAATAAGCCATTTTGAGCTTACAAATCACTGAATCGGTCAACTGTTCGATGAGAATCAGCCAGAATCATGTAACAAGCCATTTTGAGCTTACAAATCACTGAATCGGTCTACCGTTTGATGAGAATTGACTACAATCATGTAACAAGCCATTTTGAGCTTACAAATCACCGAATCGATCAACTGTTCAATGAGAATTAGCTATAATCATGTAAAAAGCCATTATGAGCTAAAAAATCACTGAATCGGTCAACCGTTTTATGAGAATCAGCTACAATAACATAACAAGCCATTATGAGCTTAAAAATCACTGAATTGGACAACTATTTGATGAGAATCAGCTACAATAACGTAACAAGCTATTCTGA
Organism: Chamaecyparis obtusa; assembly: GCA_027943335.1. Classification (NCBI taxonomy): domain Eukaryota; kingdom Viridiplantae; phylum Streptophyta; class Pinopsida; order Cupressales; family Cupressaceae; genus Chamaecyparis; species Chamaecyparis obtusa. Next base: position 2,029,206 of record BSBK01002264.1, read on the forward strand.
GCTTATAAATCATTGAATCAGTCAACCATTATTATCACGTAACAAGCCATTCTGAGCTTAGAAATCACCGAATCGGTCAATCGTTCGATGAGAATCAACTACAATCACATAAAAAGTCATTCCTAGCTTACAAATTAATGTATTGGTAAACAATTCGATGAGAATCAACTACAATCACGTAATAAGCCATTTTGAGCTTATAAATCACCAAATCAGTCAACTGTTCGTTGAAAATCAATTACAATCTTGTAACAAGCCATTATGAGCTTACAAATAACCCATTCAGTTAACATTTGGATGAGAATCAACTACAATCACGTAACAAGCCATTCTGAGCTTACAAATTACGGAATCGATCAACCATTTTGTGAGAATCAGCTACAATCACGTAACAAATTATTTTGAGCTTACAAATTATTAAATCGGTCAACTGCTTCATGAGAATCTGCTACAATCACATAACAAGCCATTCTGATGTCACAAATCATCAAATCGGTCGACCATTTGATGAGAATCAGCTACAATCAAGTAACAAGCCATTCTGGGCTTACAATCACCAAATCGATCAACCGTTCAATGAGAATTAGCTACAATCATGTAAAAATCCATTCTAAGTTTGAAAATCACCGAATCGGTCAACCGTTTGATGAAAATCAGCTACAATCATGTAACAAGCCATTCTAACCGTACAAATCACCGAGTTGGTCAACCGTTCAATGAGAATCAACTACAATCATGTAACAAGCCATTATGAGTTTAAAAATCACCAAATCAGTCAATTGTTTGATGAGAAGTAGCTCCAATCATGTAATAAGCCATTCTAAACTTACAAATCAATGAATCGATCAACCGTTCGATGAGAATCGGCTAAAATCACGTAACAAGCCATTCTGAGGTTACAAATTAATGAATCGGTCAACCGTTCGATGAGAATCAGCTACAATCATGTAACAAGTCATTCTGAGTATACAAATCACCAAATCGAGCAACCATTTGATAAGAATCAGCTATAATGACGTAACAAGCCATTCTGAGCTTACAAATCATTGAATCGGTGAATCATTCGATGTGAATTAGATATAATCATGTAACAAGCCATTCTGAGCTTACAAATCACTGAATAGGTCAATAATTCAATTTGAATCAACTATAATCACGTGACAAGCCATTTTGAGCTTACAAATTACCGAATCGATCAATTGTGCGATTAAAATTAGCTAGAATCATGGAACAAACCATTCTGAGCTTACAAATCACCGAATTGGTCAACCAAATATTAGAATTAGCTACAATCACGTAAAAGGCCATTCTGAGCTTACAAATCACCAAATCGATCAACCATTTAATGAGAATCAGCAATAATCACGTAACAAGCCATTCTGAGCTTACAAATCATCGAATCAGTCAACCGTTCGATGAGAATAAGCTACAATAACATAACAACCATTTTGAGTATATAAATCAAGGAATCAGTCAACCATTCAATGAGAACCAGCTACAATCATGTAACAAGCCATTATGAGCTTACAAATGACTGAATTGATCAACCATTTGATGAGAATCAGCTACAATCACGTAACAAGCTATTTTGAGCTTACAAATCACTGAATCGGTCAACCATTTGATAAAAATCAATTATAATCACTTAACAAGCCATTCTGAGCTTACAAATTATTGAATCGGTCATCCGTTCGATGAGAATCAACTACAATCATGTAAGAAGCCATTCTCATCTTAGAAATCACCGAATCAGTCAATCGTTTGATGACAATCAGCTACAATCATGTAACAAGTCATTTTGAGGTTACAAATCACCAAATCATGTAACAAGCCATTCTGAGCTTCTAAATCACTGAGTTGGTCAACCGTTCAATGAGAATCGGCTAGAATAACATAACAAGCCATTCTGAGCTCACAAATCACCGAATCACACAATCGCACAATGAGAATAAGCTACAATCACGTAACAAGCCATTCTGAGCTTATAAATCACCGAATCAATCAACCATGCTATTGGTATTTTTTTTCCCCAAAGGTCAGCTTGGCATCAGGATTGACAGGGCTAGTGTCACATTCACTCAACACTCCAAATCTATCAGGAAAAAGGGCCAACTGACAAGGATCAAAGAGAGATCCTTCTACACTTTGAGCTCCACATTCACTCAGGCGGGTATTGCCTTATCTGCACATTCAAGACACCTCATGAGAAAACCAAAGGCCTGTAGACAGATTAATGTGGAATAGCAATCAATCTCCTATAGGTATCCTGTACCCCAATGATAGAAAGTCTCATGCAATAGCCCTATTTGCATGGAATGAGATTGAAAGCCAGAAACCTATCCTAACAACATTCAACCAATTCCTCTTTTTTTCTAGAATGAAAAGTCAAAATTTTTTGACTAGTTTCTTTTTGTTCACGAACGGAGAATTTCGGTTCTGGACATGAAAGGGAAAGGGTGGAACTGAAAGGAAATAATTTTAAATGGATTTGAAGGGACCCCTGAGATACCCTAAGTCCCTGATAGACCAATGCCTTATCCAATGCACCACAGAGTCAAATACCCTACTGCAAGAGACAGTTAGGAAACAAGAACATAATATGTTCAATGTGTTAATGCCTAACATCAATCACACACCATGACCAAACCTCAACTTAACACCCACCTGTGCATTCAAGCATGCTATTATCCATTCAAAAGATTTTAACCTTCCTCTTAGAAGAGACCTATGAATCAGACAATACATTAACCAACATCCACTGGAAGACAAGCATGACCTATCCTTGATATCTCAGCTCATACATGCATAAACACTAATCCTGAACCAATTACCTCTACGAAGATAACTCCACTTGCAAACACGTAGGCAATACAAATAGACAAATCAAACACCCTTGATGTATGATTAATGCATTCAAAATTCAAATGGAGATAGCTTGGTGACAGTAAGAATAAACTAAGTTCTCATACATAAAATAAGTCTGTTACAATATGTATTGTGTTCTCTGAACCAGCAATGGAAACATAACACCCTATATGCAGAGAGAAGGGGAAATCTGCAGAGCAGAAACTTTCACTGGAACTGACAAAATTCAAAACCCTGGACAAGTCAAAATTTTGACACTTTATACCACTAGCTGCCATGGGAACCCAAAACGGGTTGCAACAAGCTACAGACAGCTAGGGCATAGGTTACAACAGCTAAACCAATTGGAAACGGTCAAAAATTTATTGCAAGGGCAGGAAACCAAGCAACCTGCAAAAGCCTCGAGCCAAGATTGTAATCATTCCTTACATGGTACAGATCCCTGCAAACGATCACCAAGCATCCTAGACCACATTGGAGCGGCAAGCAAATCACTTTTTACCAGTTCCAATCACTTCTGCATTGAAATTTAGTCCTTTCTATCACTGGAAACCCTCAGACAATTCAAATTTGAAAATGAACGGCTACCTTGCATTTCGCGCTCAGTCCGCAATTGCGTAGTCACAACCTCACCGGCACAGGAAATGGGCAACAATTTATGCTTGGTCGCATGATCGCATAACCTGAAAATGGGTTATGCGAACATGCGACAACTATTTCCCCTCATATTCTGCATAACCACTAACGCCAAACCGTGGCCACAAAAGGTTATGTCGCATGTTCACAAGCTAGAAAACTGGCTCACACGAACATGCGACAAGCCGCTACCATGCACCCCGCTGGCCGTCAAATCACCGTCGAAAAATCCTGACCTAGGCCCGCATTCAAATCCACCATCCCGCCAGCACGGACCAATCGGAGATCGCCACGACCTCTCACCTGCCACTGAGCCCACCAAACAGCAGCAGCCGGGCCCCAGCACATGTGGCACCCTGTCGCATGATCGTATAGCCCAGAAATGGGCTATGCGAACATGCGGCAACCCGCAGACTGCTACTGTAACCACCACCGCAACCGCCAACTGACTGCAATCACCATGGACACGTGTCAACCGATCGCATGATCACATAGCGAAAAATTGGGCTATGCGACCATGCGACAACCAACCAAAAGTCGCCACATGACCACCTCTACTTGCCATCGCACGAAGATAACACCACCGCCCACCGGCCAATAGGACACCGCCACCGCATTCGAAAGATGCCCCACACCCGCAACTGGGCCCCAGGGACACGTGGCAAGCGGTCGCATGATCACATAGCCAAAAATTGGGCTATGCGATCATGCGACAGCCAATCGCAGGCTGCCACATCACCATCTCGGACCACCAAATAGCAACTATTATCGCGAAGAGTCGGGACCCGTGCAGACATATGGCAAGCGGTCACATGATCGCATGTCAGAAAAGTTTGACATGCGACCATGACACCCAGCCCACCAAACAGAAGCAATGTTGGAACAGACAAAATCAATGGTAGGCACATGATCGCATGGGGAAAGAATATTCCATGCGATCACATGCCGACCGTTGATCTCCTCCCTTTGGCCCCACATCGTCGCACTCGTGCACTTAAGACAAAGAACAAGGAGAGCCGGCAGAAAAGAAGACATGCAAGGTCAAAAACACACAAAGTTTTCGGTGAAAGATCAAACACACAAAGTTTTCAACATGACACAAAAGGTAAACTAGGAAGCCGAAAACATTGAAGGTTTTTATGCAGGCCAAAAAAGTCAAAAATAACGAAGGCCAAAAACACACAGACCGAAAACATCATGGACTTTCAAAAACACTGTGGGTTTTTGACACTGTGGCAAATTTAAAGTTTGCTTCCCGCGGACCTCAAAATTTTAATAACTTTTTGAGTTTTGCACATTAGGAGATGCGACCTGGACTGAAGCAAGGTGACACATAAAGAGCACAGGGCAGGACACTTGACAAACACATTGCAGGGAATAGGCCAATTTCATAAAATTTTTGCTTTGGCAAAAAATTGGCCTAACACGTGCAATGAGAATCAACTACAATCATGTAACAAGCTATTTTGAGCTTACAAATGACTGAATCGGTGAACTGTTCGATGCAAATCAGCTATAATCACGTGACAAGCCATTCTTAGCTTACAAATTATCGAATCGGTCAACCGTATGATTAGAATAAACTAGAATCATGTAACAAGCTATTATGAGCTGACAGATCACCGAATCAGTGAACCGTTAGGTGAGAATTAATTACAACCACATAACAAGCCATTCTAACATGACAAATTACCGAATTGGTCAATCATTCGATGAGAATCAGTGACAATAATGAAATAAGCCATTCTGAGTTTACAAATCACCGAATTAGTTAACCGTTCGATGCAAATCAGCTACAATCACGTGACAAGCAACTCTGAGCTTACAAATTATCGAATCAGTCAACCGTATGATGAGAATCAACTACAATCACGTTACAAGCTATTATGAGCTTACAGATCACCAAATCAGTGAACTGTTCGGTGAGAATCAACTACAATCACATAACAAGCTATTCTGACATGTAAAATTACCAAATTGGTCAACTATTTGATGAGAATCAGTGACAATCACGTAAAAAACTATTCTAAGCTTACAAATCACCGAATCGGTCAACTATTTTATCAAAATTAGGTACAATCATTTAACAAGCCATTCTAAGATTATAAATCACCGAATCTGTCAATCATTCAATTAGAATAATCTTCAATCTCATAGCAAGCCATTCTGAGCTACAATCACATAACAAGCCGTTATGAACTTACAAATCAATGAATCGGTCAACCGTTGGATGAGAAACAACTACAATCACATAAAAAGTCATTCTTACCTTACAAATCATCGAATCGGTACATCGTTTGATAAGAATCAGCTACAATCATGTAACAAGCTATTATGAGCTTACAAATCAAAGAATCGGTGAACCATTCGATGAGAATCAGCTACAAGCACATAATAAGCCATTATGAGCTTAGAAATCATCAAATGGGTCAATCGATCAATGAGAATTAGCTACAATCATGTAACAAGTCATTCTGATAAAATCATCAAATCGGTCAACCATTTGATGAGAATCAACTACAATCACATGACAAGTCATTCTGAGCTTACAAATCACCGAATCGGTCAACCGTTCGATGAGAATCATCTACAATCATGTAACTAGCGATTCTGAGCTTACAAACCATCAAATAGGTCATCCATTTGATGCGAATCAGCTACAATCACATGACAAGCCATTTTGAGCTTAACCAAATCGGTCAACCATGCGATGACAATGAGCTAGAATCATGTAACAAGCCATTCTGAGCTTACCAATCACCGAATTGGTAAATCATTTGCTGAGAATCAGCTACAATCAAGTAACAAGCTATTATGCTTACAAGTCACCGAATCGGTCAACCATTCGATGAGAATTAGCAACAATCACTTAGCAAGCCATTATGAGCTTACCAATAATTGAATCAGTCAACCATTCAATGAGAATATGCTACAATCATATAACAAGTCATTTTGAGCATATAAATCACCGAATCGTTCAAACGTTCGATGAGAATCAGCTTAAATCATGTAACAAGTCATTCTGAGCTTATAAATCATCGAATCGATCAACCGTTCGATGGCAATCAGCTACAATCACATAAAAAGCTATTCTAAGCTTATAGATCACTGAATCGGTCCACTATTTGATGAGAATCAGCTACAATTATGTAACAAGCCATTATGAGTTTACAAAGCACCGAATCGGTCAACCGTTCAATGAGAATCAGTTACAATCATGTAACAAGCCATTCTAAGCTTACAAATCACCAAATCGGTCAACTGTTCGATGAGAATCAACTACAATCTTCTAACAAGCCATTCTAAGCTTACAAATCATAGAATCTATCAATCATTTGATGAGAATCAGTTACAATTACGTAGCAAGCCATTCAGACTCACAAATCATCGAATCGACAACCGTTCGATGAGAGTCAGCTACAATCACGTAATAAGTCATTCTGAGCTTATAAATCAATGAATCGGTCCACCATTGGATGAGAAATAGCTACAATCACGTAAAAAGCCATTCTTAGCTTGCAAATCATTGAATTGGTCCACCGTTCGATTAGAATCAGCTAAGATCACGTAACAAGCCATTATGAGCTTACAAATCATGCAATCATTAAACCGTTCAATGAGAATCAGCTACAAGCACATAACAAGCTGTTCTGAGTTTAGAAATCACCAAATTGATCAACCATTTGATGAGAATCAGCTACAATCACGTAACAAAATATTTTGAGCTTACAAATCATCGAAACGGTCAACTGTTCGATGAAAATAAGCTACAATCACATAACAAGCAATTTTGAGCATATAAATCATTGAATCGGTGAACCTTTTGATGAGAATCAGCTACAATCATATAACAAGCCATTCTAGGCATATAAATCACCGAATCGATGAACCGTTCAATGAGAATTAGCTACAATCATGTAAAAAACCATTCTTAGCCTACAAATACCGAATCGGTCCACCGTTCGATGAGCATCAGCTACAATCATGTAACAAGGCATTCTGAACTTAGAAATCATCGAATCAATCACCCATTCGATGAGAATCAGGTGCAATTACGTAACAAGCCATTTTAAGCTTACAAATCAGTGAATCAATCAACCATTTGATGAGAATCAGGTACAATCACGTAAGAAGCCATACTGAGTTTACAAATCATCAAATCGGTCAACCATTTGATGAGAATCAATTATAATCACGTAACAAGCAATTCTAAGCTTACAAATCACCGAATCGGTCAACCATTTGATGAGAATCAATTACAATCACATAACAAGCCATTCTAATCTTACAAATCACTGAATTGGTCAATTGTTGACGATAATCAACTTCACATAACAAGCCATTATTAGCTTACAAATCACCGAATCGGTCAACCGTTCAATGAGAATTAGCCACAATCATGTAAAAAGCCATTTGAAGGATTGACCGATTCAATAATTTGTAAGCTCAGAATGGCTTGTTACGTAATTGTAGGTGATTCTCATCAAACAGTTGACCGATTTAGTGATTTTTAAACTCATAACGGCTTGTTACATGATTGTAGCTGACTCTCATCGAACGGTTGACCGATTTAATATTTTGTAAGGTCAGATTGGCTTGTTATGTGATTATAGCTAATTCTGATCAAACAGTTGACCGATTCGGTGATTTGTAAGCTCAGAATAGCTTGTTACGTGATTTTAATTGATTCTCATCAAACGGTTGATCGATTCAATGATTTGTAAGCTCATAATGGCTTGTTACATAATTGTACATAATTATCATCGAACGGTTGACCGATTCAATACTTTGTAAGCTTAGAATGACTTTGTTACATGATTGTAACTAATTCTAATCGAACAGTAGATTGATTCAGTGATTTGTAAGCTCAAAATGGCTTTTTACATGATTGTAGCTAATTCTCATTGAACAGTTCACTGATTTGGTGATTTGTAAGATCAGAATACCTTTTTACATGATTGTAGTTGATTCTTATCGAATCATTCACCGATTCAGTGAATTGTCAGTCAACCATTTGATGACAATTAGCTACAATATATTAACAAGCTATTGTGAGCTTACAAATCATCGAATCGGTCAACCGTTTGATGAGAATCAGCTACAATCACGTAACAAGCCATTCTGATTTTCTAAATCACCAAATAGGTCAACCGTTCAATGAGAAATCAGCTATAGTGACATAACAAACTATTTTGACATTACTGAATCGGTCAACCGTTCGATGAGAATCAGCGACAATCACGTAACAAGCCATTCTGAGCTTACAAATAACTGAATCGATTAACCGTTTGATCAGAATCAAGTACAATCATGTAACAAGTCATTCTAAGATTATAAATCACTGAATTGGTTAACCGTTCAATGAGAATCATCTACAATCTCATAGCCATTCTGAATAAATCATCAAATTGGTCAACTGTTCAATGAGAATCAACTATAATTAGGTAAAAAGACATTCTAAGCATATAAATCATTGAATTGGTTATCGTTTGATTACAATTAGCTACAATCACGTAACAAGCTATTTTTGAGCTAACAAATTAACAAATCAGTCAACCGTTCGATGAGAATCAGCTACAATCATGTAGCGAGGCATTCTGAGCTTACAAATCACCGAATCGGTAAACCATTCGACGAGAATTAGCTACAATCAAATAACAAGCTATTCTAATCTTACAAATCACCGAATCAGTCAATCTTTTGATGACAATCAACTACAATCACGTAACAAGCTATTTTGAGCTTACAAATTACCAAATCGATCAACTGTTCGATGAGAATCAGTTACAATCACGTGACAAGCCATTATGAGCTTACAAATCACCAAATCGGTGAACCGTTCGGTGAGAATCAACTACAATCACATAACAAGTCATTCTGACATTACAAATTACTGAATCGGTCAACCGTTTGATGAGAATCAACTACAATCACATAACAAGCCATTCTGAGCTTACAAATCACCAAATCAGTCAACTATTTGATCAAAATCAGGTACAATCATGTAACAAGCAATTATGAGATTATAAATCCCTGAATCAGTCAACCATTCAATTCTGAGGTTATAAATCATGGAATTGGTCAACCGTTCAATGAGAATCATCTACAATCACGTAAAAAGACATTTTGAGCCTACAAATCACTGAATTGGTCCACCGTTAGCTGAGAATCAGCTACAATCATGTAACATGCCATTATGAGCTTACATATGACCAAACCGGTGAACCGTTCGAAGAGAATCAGCTACAATCAAGTCACAAGCCATTCTAAGCTTACAATTCATCGAATCGGTCAACTGTTTCATGAGAATCGACTACAATCACCTAACAAGCTATTTTAAGCTTACAAATCACCAAATCGGTCAAATGTTCGGTGAGAATTAGCTACACTCATGTAACAGGCCATTCTGAGCTTACAAATCATCAAATTGGTCAACCACTTTAATAAAATCTACTACAATCATGTTACAAGTCATTTTAAGGTCACAAATCACTGAATCGGTCAACCATTCAATGAGAATCAACTACAATCAGGTAACAAGCCATTCTAAGCTTACAATCATTGAATCGATCAACCATTCGATGAGAATTAGCTAATATCATGTAACAAGCCATTCTAAGCTTACAAATCACTGAATCGGTCAACCACTTAATGAGAATTAGCTACAATCATGTAACAAACCATTCTGAGATTACAAATCACTGAATTCGCAATCGTTCGATGAGAATATTTTACGTAACAAGCCATTCTAGGCTTACAAATCACTGAATCGATCAACTGTTCGATGAGAATTAGCTACAATCATTTAAAAAGTCATTATGAGCTTAGAAATCACCGAATCGATCAACTGTTCAATGAGAATCAGCAACAATGATGTAACAAGCCATTCTGAGCTAACAAATCATCAAATCGGTAAACCGTTCAATGAGAATCAACTACAATCATGTAACAAGCCGTTATGAACTTAAAAATCATCGAATCGGTCAATTGTTTGATGAGAATCAGCTACAATCACGTAACAAGCCATTCTGAGCTTAAAAATCATTGAATCGGTCAATTGTTCGATGACAGTCAGCTACAATCACGTAACAATCCATTCTCATATGACAAATCACCGAATCGGTAAACCATTCGATGAGACTTAGCTACAATCATGTAACAAGCTATTCTGAGCTTAGAAATCAATGATTCGGTCAACCATTCGATGAGAATCAGCTACAATCATGTAACAAGCCATTATGAGCTTACAAATCACCAAATCGGTGAACTGTTCGATGAGAATCAGCTACAATCCTGTGACAAGTTATTCTATGCTTACAAATCACCAAATAGGTTAACCGTTCAATGAGAATCAGCTACAATCACATAAAAAGACATTTTGAGCTTATAAATCAATGAATTGGTCCACCGTTCACTGAGAATCAGCTACAATCACTTAACAAGCCATTATGAGCTTACATATGACCGAATCGGTGAACTATTCAAAGAAAATTAGCTACAATCACGTAACAAGCCATTCTAAGTTTACAATTTAGTAAATCGGTCAACCGTTCGATGAGAATTAGCTACAATCTAACAAGCCATTTTGAGCTTACAAATTATCGAATCGGTCAACGATTCGATGAGAATCAATGACAATCACGTAACAAGTCATTCTGAGCTTACAAATCATCGAATCGGTCATCCGTTTGATGAGAATCAACTACAATCATATAATAAGCCATTTCGAGCTTACAAATCACCGAATCGGTCAACCGTTAAGTGAGAATCAGCTACAATCACATAACAAACCATTCTGAGCTTACAAATCACTGAATCAGTCAACCACTTCATGAGAATCAGCCACAATCATGTAAGAAGCCATTATGAGGTTATAAATCATCGAATCGGTCAACCGTTCTATGAGAATTAGCTACAATTAGGTAACAAGCCATTCTGGGCTTTCCAATCACCGAATTGATAAATTGTTCGATGAGAATTAGCTACAATCATGTAAAAAGCCATTCTGAGCTTATAAATCACCGAATCAATCAACCGTTCGATGAGAATCAGCTACAATCATGTAACAAGCCATTTTGATTTTACAAATCACTGAATCGGTCAACCGCTTAATGAGAGTCAACTACAAGCATGTAACAAGCCATTTTGAGGTTACAAATAACCGAATCGGTCAACCGTTCTATGAGAATCACCTACAATCACGTAAAAAGCCATTCTTAGCTTACAAATCACCGAATCAGTCCACCGTTCAATGAGAATCAGCTACAATGACATAACAAGCCATTCTGAGCTACAATCAAGTAAAAACCCATTCCTAGCTTATAAATCACCGAATCGGTCAACCGTACGATTAGAATTAGCTACAATCATATAATAAGCCATTCTAAGCTTACAAAATCACTAAATTGGTGAACCGTTCGATGCAAATTAGCTACAATCACATGACATGCCATTCTAAGCTTGCAAATCACTGAATCGGTCAACCGTGTGATGAGAATCAGCTAGAATCACGTAACAAGCCATTATGAGCTTACAAATCACCAAATCGGTGAACCGTTTGGTGAGAATCAACTACAATAACATAACAAGCGATTCTAACATTACAAATTCTTGAATCGATCAACCGTTCAATGAGAAATAGCTACAATCACGTAACAAGCCATTCTGAGCTTACAAATCACCAAATCAGTCAACCGTTTGCTTAGAATCAGGTACAATAATGTAACAAGCCATTCTGAAATTATAAATCACCGAATCGGTCAACTGTTGAATGAGAATCATGTACAATCTCATAACAAGCTATTTTGAGCTTATAAATCACCAAATTGGTCAACTGTTTAATGAGAATATGCTACAATCACGTAAAAAGACATTCTGAGCTTACAAATCACCAAATCAGTCCACCATTTATTGAGAATTAGCTACAATCACGTAACATGCCATTATGAGCTTACATATGACCGAATAGATGAACCGTTCGAAGAGAATCAGCTACAATCGCATGACAAGCAATTGTAAGCTTACATATGAGTGAATCGGTCAACCGTTTGATGAAAATCAGCTACAATAAAGTAACAAGCTATTCTGGGCTTATAAATCACTGAATTGATCAATCGTTCAATTAGAATTAGCTACAATCATGTAAAAAGCCATTCTAAGCTTACAAATCATCGAATCGGTCAACTGTACAAAGAGATTCAACTACAATGACGTAACAAGCCATTCTGAGCTTACAAGTCACTGAATCATTCAACTATTCAATAAGAATCAACTACAATCATGTAACAAACCATTCTGAGCTTAAAAATCACTGAATTGGTCAACTGTTTGATGAAAATCAACTACAATCATGTAACAAGCCATTCTAAGCTTACAAATCACCAAATCAGTCAACTGTTTATTGACAATCAATTAAAATGACATAACAAGCTATTTTAATCTTACAAATCACCCATTCGATCAACCGTTGGATGAGAATTAGCTACAATCAGGTAACAAGTCATTCTGAGCTTACAAATCACCAAATAGGTCAACCGTTCGATGGGAGTCAGCTAAAATCATGTAATAAGCCATTCTGAGCTTACAAATTATGGAATCGGTCAATCTTTCGATGAGAATAAGTTACAATCATGTTAAAAGCAATTCTAAGCAGCTATAATCACATAAAAAACCATTCTTAGCTTACAAATAATTGAATTGTTCAACTCTTTGATGAGAATTAGCTACAATCACGTAACAAGCACTTCTGAGATTATAAATCACCGAATCAGTCAACTGTTCGATGAGAATCAGCTACATTCACGTAACAAGCTATTCTTAGCTTACAAATCACTGAATCGGTCAACGATTCGGTGAGAATAATTTACAATCATGTAACAAGCCATTCTGAGCTTACAAATCACCGAATCAGCCAGCGATTGGATGAGAATCAGCTACAAACATGTTAAATGTCATTCTAAGCTTACAAATCATTGAATCGATCCATTGTTACATGAGAAATAATTACAATCAAGTAACAAGCCATTTTGAGTTTACAAATCACTGGATCGGTCAACTGTTTGATGAGAATCAGCTACAATCATGTCACAAGCCATTATGAGATTGCAAATCATCGAATCAATGAACCATTCGATGAGAATCAGCTACTATCACGTAAAAAAGCCATTTTGAGCTTAAAAATTCTTGAATTGGTCTACCGCTCGATGAAAATTAGCTACAATCACGTAATAAGGCATTCCAAGCTTAGAAATCACTGAGTCTATCAAATGTTCAATGAGAATTAGCTACAATGATGTAACAAGCCAGTCTAAGCTTACAAATCACTAAATCGATCAACCGTTAGATGAGAATTAGCTAAAATCAAGTAACAAGCCATTCTAAGCTTAAAAATCACCGAATCAATCAACCGTTCAATAAGAGTCAGCTACAATCATGTAAAAAGCTAGTCTGAGCTTACAAATCACCGAATCGATCAACTGTTCAATGAGAATCAACTACAATCATGTAAAAAGACATTCTGAGATTAACTATCACTGAGTCGATCAACCGTTCGATGAGAATTAGCTACAATCAGGTAATAAGCAATTCTGAGCTTACAAATCACCAAATCAGTCAACCATTCGATAAGAATCAATTACAATCATGTAACAAGACATTCTAAGCATACAAATCACCGAATCGGTCAACTGTTTGGGGAGAATTAGCTACAATCACATAACAAGCCATTCTGAGCTTACAAATCGATTAATTTATCAACCGCTTAATGAGAATCACATAGAATCACGTAACAAGCCATTCTATAGTTACAAATCACCGAATCGGTTAATCATTCGATGAAAATTAGCTACAATCATGTAACAAGCTATTCTGAGCTTACAAATCACTGAATCGATCAATTGTTCGATGAGAATTAGCTACAGTCATGTAAAAAGCCTTTTTGAGTTTATAAACCACCAAATTGGTGAACCGTTCTACGAGAATCAGCTACAATCACGTAACAAACAATTCTGAGCTTACAAATCACCAAATCGACTAATCATTCGATGAAAATCAGCTAGAATCATGTAACAAGTCATTCTGAAATTACAAATCTCTGAATTAGTCAACCGTTCAATCAGAATCAGCTACAATCATATAACAAGCCATTCTGAGCTTACAAATCATCGAATCGGTAAATCGTTCAATGAGAATAAGCTACAATAACATAACAAGCCATTCTAAGCTTATAAATCACTGAATCAATCAACCATTTTATGAGAATCAGCCACAATCACGTAACAAGCCATTTTGAGCTTATAAATCACCAAATCTTTCCACCGTTTGATGAGAATCAGCTACAATCATGTAACAAGCCATTTTGAGCTTACAAATCTCTGAATCGGTCAACAATTCGATGAGAGTCAGCTACAATCACCTAACAAACTATTCTGAGCTTACAAATCAATGAATTGGTCAACGGTTGGATGGGAAACAACTACAATCACGTAAAAAACCATTCTTAGCTAACAAATCACTAAATTTGTCCACCGTTCGAGGAGAATCAGCTACAATCATGTAACAAGCCATTATGAGCTTACAAATCACCGAATCGGTGAACCGTTCGATGAGAATCAGCTAAGAGCATGTAACAAGCCATTCAGAGCTTATAAATCATCGAATCGGTCAACTATTCAATGAGAATCAGTTACAACACGTAACAAGCCCTTATGAGTTTACAAATCACCGAATCGATCAACCATTCGATGAGAATCAACTACAATCATGTAACAAGCTATTTTGAGTTTAGAAATCATCGAATCGGTCAACCATTCAATGAGAATAAGCTACAATCACATACCAAGCCATTCTGAGCATATAAATTACCGAATCGATCAACCGTTCGATGGGAATTAGCTACAATCATGTAACAAGCCATTTTGGGCATATAAATCACCGAATTGGTCAATCGTTTGATGAGAATCAGCTACAATCATGTAAAAGGCCATTCTTAGCTTACAAATCATCGAATCGGTCCACCGTTCGATCAAAATCAGCTACAATAATGTATCAAGCTATTATGAGCTTACAAATCATTGAATCGGTGAACCGCTCGATGAGAATCAACTAAAATCATGTAACAAGGCATTATGTACTTAAAAATCATCAAATCGGTCAACCATTCGATGAGAATTAGGCGTAATCATGTAACAAGCCATTTTGAGCTTACAAATCACCGAATCGGTCAACCATTTGATGAGAATCATTTATAATCATGTAACAAGCCATTCTAAGCTTACAAATCATCGAATCGGTCAACCATTCGATGAGAATTAGATACAATCACGTAATAAGCTATTCTAATCTTACAAATCATCGAATTGGTCAATCGTTTGATGACAATCAGCTACAATCATTAACAAGCTATTTTGAGCTTACAAATCACCAAATCAATTAACCATTCGATGAGAATTAGCTACAATCATGTAGCAAACCATTCTGAGCTTACAAATCATCGAATCGGTCAACCGTTCTATGATAATTAGCTACAATCATGTAAAAAGCTATTCTGAGCTTACAAATTACCGAATTGATCAATCATTTGATAAGACTCAGCAATAATCACCTAACGCTTGATCGATTCTATGATTTGTAATTGATTCTCATCGAATAATTCACCGATTCAGTGATTTGTAAGCTTAAAATTGCTTGTTACATGATTGTAGTTGATTGTCCCGAGATGCTCACTACGACGGCTACGGGTGATGCCTCTCCCACCGAAGCTCTTGCCTATGACTTTGCTCCAGGTGCGTGCCGGCTCGGTCAACTTCTGATTCTGGGTCCCCCGCCAGGGGATATCAATGGTGCTGCTGAGACTAGTGCTTCCATTAGTGGATTAACATGGTCAACTGGTTATAGATAAACTGAATCAATCTAATAAAGCTCCATTGAACAATTCATCGATTCGGTGATTTGTAAGCTCAGAATAGCTTGTTACATGATTGTAGTTGATTCTTATCAAATAGTTCACTGATTCAGTGAATTGTCGGTCAACCATTCGATGAGAATTACCTACAATCAAGTAACAAGCCATTTTGAGCTTACAAATCACTGAATCGGTCAACCGTTCGATGAGAATCAGCTACAATCACGTAATAAGCCATTCTGAGCTTTTAAATCATCGAATCGGGCAACCGTTCAATGATAATCAGCTACAATAACATAACAAGCCATTATGAGCTGACAAATCACTGAATCGGTGAACCGTTTGATGCAAATCAGCTACAATCACATGACAACACATTCTGAGCTTACAAATTATCGAATCAGTCAAGTGTGTGATGAGAATCATTTAGAATCACGTAACAAGCCATTATGAGCTTACAAATCACCCAATCGGTGAACCGTTCAGTCAGAATCAACTACAATCACATAACAAGCCTTTCTGACATTACAAATTATCGAATCGGTCAACCGTTTGATAAGAATCAGCTACAATCATGTAAGAATGCATTCTAAGCTTACAAATCACCGAATTGGTCAACTGTTTGATCAAAATTAGGTACAATCATGTAACAAGTCATTCTGAGTTTATAAATAACTGAATCTACAGTCTCATAGCAAGCCATTTTGAGCTAATAAATCATCGAATTGGTCAACCGTTCAATGAGAATCAGCTATAATCACGTAAAAAGACATTCTAAGCATAGAAATCACCGAATCAATCCACAGTTCGCTAAGAATCAGCTACAATCATGTAACAAGCTATTATGAGCTTACAAACCATCGAATTGGTCAACCGTTCGATGAGAATCAGCTACAATCACATAACAAACTATTCTAATCTTACAAATCATCGAATTCAGTCAATTGTTTGATGACAATCAGCTACAATCATGTAACAAGCCATTTTGAGCTTGCAAATTACCAAATCAATCAACCGTTCGATGAGAATCAACTACAATCATGCAGCGAGCCATTCTAAGCTTACAAATCACCGAATCGGTAAACTGTTCAATGAGAATCAACTACAATAAAATAACAAGCCATTCTTATCTTATAAATCACTGAATCAGTCAATCTTTTTATTACAATCAGCTACAATCATGTAACAAGCCATTTTGAGCTTACAAATTACCAAATCGGTCAACTGTTCAATGAGAATCAGCTACAATCATGTTGCAAGTCATTCTAAACTTACAAATTATTGACTCGGTCAACCGTTCAATGAGAATTAACTACAATCATGTAAAAAGCCATTCTGAACTTAGAAATCAGCAAATTAGTCAACCATTTGATGAGAATCAATTATAATTACGTAACAAGCCATTATGAACTTACAAATCACCGAATCGGTGAACCGTTCGGTGAGAATCAACTACAATCACACAACAGGCCATTTTAACATTACAAATTACTGAATCAGTCAACCGTTTGATGAGAATTAGCTACAATAACATAACAAGCCATTCTGAGCTTACAAATCACCGAATCGATCAACCGTTTGATCAGAATCAGGTAATCATGTAACAAGCAATTCTGAGATTATAAATCACTGAATCAGTCAACCATTTAATGATAATCATCTACAATCTCATAACAAGCCATTCTGAGCTTATAAATCATCGAATTGGTCAACCTTACAATGAGAATCAGATACAATCACGTAAAAAGATATTCTAAGCTTACAAATCATCGAATCGGTCCACCGTTCGCTGAGAATCAACTACAATAATGTAACAAGCCATTCTAAGCTTACAATTCATCAAATCGGTCAACTGTTCAATGAGAATCAGCTACAATCACATAACAAGCCATTTTGAGCTTACAAATGATCGAATCGGTAAACCGTTCAATGAGAATCAGCTACAATCACGTAAAAAGCCATTCTAAGCTTATAATTCATCGAATCGGTCAACCGTTCAATGAGAATCAGCTACAATCACTGAATCGGTCAACTGTTCGATGAGAATCAGCTACAATCATGTAACAAGCCATTCAGAGCTTACAAATCATCGAATTGGTCAACCGTTCGATGAGAATCAATAGCAATCATGTAACAAGCCATTTGGAGCTTACAAATTACTGAATCAGTCAACCGTTTGGTGAGAATCAGCTACAATTACGTAACAAGCCATTCTGAGCTTACAAATCACCGAATCGATCAACCGCTTCATGAGAATCAGCTACAATCATGTAACAAGCCATTCTAAGATTACAAATCACTGAATCGGTCAATCGTTCAATGAGAATCAGTTACAATCAGGTAACAAGTCATTCTGGGCTTACAAATCACTGAATTAATCAACCGTTTGAGGAGAATTAGCTACAATCATGTAAAATGCCACTTTGAGCTTACAAATCATGAAATCTGTCAGCTGTTCGATGTGAATCAACTCCAATCATGTAACAAGCCATTCTGAACTTACAAATCACCAAATTGATCAATCGTTTGATGAGTATCAACTAATATCACGTAAAAAGCCATACCGAGCTTACAAATCACTACATCGGTCAACTGTTCAATGAGAATCAACTACAATTATGTAACAAGCCAGTCTCAGCTTACAAATCACTGAATCGATCAACCGTTAAATGAGAATCAGCTATAATCATGTAACAAGCCATTCTGAGCTTACAAATCACCGAATCGATCAACCGTTTGATGAGAGTCAGCTACAATCACGTAACAAGCCATTCCATGCTTACAAATCACCGAATCAGTCAATCGTTCAATCAGAATCAGCTACAATCACGTAACAAGTCATTCTAAGCTTACAAGTCACCGAATCGATCAATCATTTTGATGAGAATCAATTATAATCATGTAACAAGCCATTCTAAACTTACAAATCATTGAATTTGTCAACCATTCAATGAGAATCAGCTACAATAACATAACAAGCCATTTCAAGCTTACGAATCACCAAATCGGTTAACCGTTCAATGAGAATCAGCTACAATCATGTAACAAGCCATTCTGAGTTTACAATTCATCGAATCAATCAACCGTTAGATGAGAACCAGCTTCAATCATGTAAAAAGTCATTGTGAGCTTACAAATCACCGAATCGGTCCACTGTTCAATGAGAATTAGCGACAATCATGTAATAAGCCATTCTGAGCTTACAAATCACCGAATCAGTCAACCGTTTGATGAGAATCAGCCAGAATCACATAACAAGCCATTTTGAGCTTTCAAATCATTGAATCAGTCAATCGTTCGATGAGAATCAACTACAATCATGTAACAAGTCATTCTGAGGTTACAAGTCACTAAATCAATCAACCACTTAATGAGAATCTGCTACAATCACGTAACAACCGATTCTGTTAGAAAGTAAAGTCCAACAAGATAACTGAGAGGGGGGGGGGGGGGGTGAATCAATTAACAGATAATTATAACTTTTATCATTTCAACAACATTAAACCATATAAGCAATACAATTACCAACCATAGAAAGATATTCATACATAATAACACAAGATATGTTGACTAGGGAACCTCTTGAGCAAAGAGTAAATTGCGATGGGAATGATGCCCACAAAAGATGCACTAATATAAATATTCTTTGTGAAAGGATGGACTCTATTAGGAGTCTTATGAAATATATTTAGTACATATAAATCGCTATTAGAAGATTTTGAATCCCTGTTAAAAGATTCTAACCTTGCTAAGAGTTATGGAAGACAGAAGGACCCACTGCCCAAATAGCTTCAGGGTAAGATCACTGAACTCACTATCCAAATAATTTTTGCATTATTCAACAAAATAATATGTTACCTCTTCTCTGACTGTGCCAAACCGCACTCACTGTTACATCAGATCTCAATTTCAGATCTTTGTACTTCACATGTCTTCCTTCACAATTTTGCTCTCATACTTAGCTCTTTTATTTTACTTCATGCATACCGCATCACATCTCAACACTACAACAAGGAAAAACATTCCCTCCTTTATACCACTCAAATAATTACAAATGAGTCGACACATAATTACAAAATAAAATATTGAACATGCTACACCAAAATTACATAAAACTATAGGCTTCCAAATACAATAAATCTTCACTCGTGTGACTTCGAAGTTTGCACTATCATCCACATCACTATCAATGTGTCTTTAACTTCTCTTTAACTGTGCAAAGCCAGATTCCATCCCGATTAGGAGATATCATCCGATTGCCAAAAACCGCTACTTAGGAACACTACCTGAATACTGCTTCCACCAAAATGATCATAACTTTCATAAATAAATGAATTACTGTATATGCTCTTAACCATAGACATATAACATATCAAAGAGTATATCCTCAACGTTGCATAGCTCCAACTGCAATATCCCACATGAGCTAATCAAAATATTATTTGCTTCTCTGCAAGTCTTCGGTAAACACTATGTTGACATCAATGACAATCATAGTCATGAATGCAGCAACAACTGCTATAGAATGGGTGTCAAACACTTTAGCATTCATTCTTAACAATCTCCCCAATTGGCATTGATGGCAACATAGATGAAAAAACATCCAATGTTCCAAAAATCTAATACTGCAACACTGCTTCTTCAAATCCTCTTCATCAATCAAATCTTACTTCGTTATCTTGTTCAGTTCTCATAGATTGTTTTCTCATATTGTTTTTCATGCATACTTCTCCCCCATTGACATCAATGAGAGAAATTCCATCACTAAGTCAACAACAACTCAATGTCAAAAGACACTATTTAGAAAATACATTTACTAGAGTCTTCATGACTCAGCTCAGATACACATACTCCCCCATAGAGGAAGTACCAACATCCAGTCCAGAAGAAAGATACGGCTCATATATTACTGAACGGATGCAACCAACTACATCATTACTCAAAAGTAGGTTGGGGCATAACCCCAAGCATACCTCTGAGATACTCAAATGTATCTTTAGGTAAAGGCTTAGTAAATATGTCTGTTATCTGTTCCTTTATGCTTATGTACTCTAGTTTGACTTCTTTCTCAGCAACTTTCTCTCTTACAACATGATACTTGATCTCTATATGTTTTATCTTAGAATGTAGTACAAGATTCTTAGACATACTAACTGTACTAGTGTTGTCACAATGTATAACAATAGGTTCAACAAATTTAATTCCAATATCCTTCAGCATCTGCTTCATCCAAATTATCTGATTACAATTGTTTGCTGCTGCTACATACTTTTGATGTGCTTTGTGAAATACAATTCTGCTTCTTGCTTAGCCAAAAAATTAATCTTCCTCCAAAGAAAAATGCTCCTCCACTGGTGATTTTCTTATCATCAACATTGCCTCCCTAATCAGCATCTGTGTATGCACATAGGGTAAAATCATCAGATTTTTCATACCACAATCCATAGTCCATTGTGCCTCTTAAATATCTCAACATCCTCTTTACTGCTGCATAATGTGATTCTCTAGGTTCAGCTTGAAATCTTGCTACAATTCCAACTGAATGTGCTATATCCAGTCTTGTGTGTGTCAAATACTGCAATCTTCCAATCATGAATTTGTATTTCTTCTGCTCAATTATCGGTGTTTCATCTGTGCTTGATAACTTATGTCCGGTTACCATAGGTGTTCTAACTGGTTTACAATCCTCCATTCCAAATCTTTTCAGCAAATCATTCAAGTACTTTGGCTGACTTACAAAGATATCATCATTTTTTTATGTTATCTGTAATCCCAAAAAGTATTTCATCTCACCAATCATACTCATTTCAAATTCAGTCTTCATTTCATCAGCAAATTTGTCACTAGCTTCATCTTCTCCTCCAAAAATAATGTCATCAACAAAAATAACTATAATCAACAAACCATTTTCAATTTCTTTTGTGTACAAATTGCTATCAGCTGTTGCTTTAGCAAATCTCAAATTTAAAAAATACTTATCCAATCTTGCATACCAAGTTTTAGGTGCTTGTTTTAGTCCATATAATAGCTTAGAATGGCTTGTTTCATGATTGTAAGTGGTTGTCATCGAACGATTAACCAATTCGATAGTTTGAAGCACAAAATGGCTTGTTACATGATTCTAGCTAATTCTCATCCAACGGTTGATCAATTTGGTGATTTGTAAGCTCATAATGGCTTGTTACATGATTGTAACTGATTCTCATGAATGGTTGACTGATTTGGTGATTTGTAAGTTTAGAATGGCTTGTGACGTGGTTGTAGCTGATTCTCATTGAACGGTTGACTGATTCAGTGATTTGTAAGCTTAGAATAGCTTGTTACGTGATTGTAGCTGATTTTCATCGAACGGTTGACCGATTCGGTGATTGGTAAGCTCAGAACGGCTTATTACATGATTGTAGGTGATTCTCATTAAACGGTTGACCGATTCAATAATTTGTAAGGTCATAATGGCTTGTTACATAATTGTAGCTGATTTTCTGCGAACGGTTGACCGATTCGGTTATTTGTAAGCTCAAAATGGCTTGTTACCTGATTGTAGCTAATTGTCATTGAACGGTTTACCTATTTGATAATTTGTAAGCTCAGAATGGCTTGTTACATGTTATTGTAGCTGATTCACCTCAAACGTTCTACTGATTGAGTGATTTGTAAGCTCAGAATGGCTTGTTACATGATTGTTATTGATTCCCATTGAACGGTTATCGATTTGGTGATTTGTAATCTTAGAATGGCTTGTTACATGATTGAAGCTAATTCTCATCAAACAGTTGACCAATTGGGTGATTTGTAAGCTCAGAATGACTTGTTATGTGATTGTGGCTGATTCTCATCGAACGGTTGATAAATTTGGTGATTTGTAAGCTCAAAATTTACGTGATTGTAGTTGATTCTCATCTAACGATTAATGGATTCAGTTATTTGTAAGCTTAGAATGGCTTGTTACATTATTTTAGTTGATTCTCATGAAACAATAGAGTGATTCAATGATTTGTACATCATAGCTTATTACGTAACTGTAGCTAATTCTTTGTGAACGGTTGACCGATTCGGTGATTTGTAAGCTCGAAATAGCTTGTTACCTAATTGTAGCTAATTCTCATCGAACGGTTTACCGATTCAATAATTTGTAAGCTCATAATGGCTTTTTACATTATTGTAGTTGATTCTCCTCGAACGTTCTACTAATTCAGTGATTTGTAAGCTTAGAATGGCTTGTTACATTATTTTAGATGATTCTCATCAAACGGTAGAGAGATTCAGTGATTTGTAAGCTCAAAATGACTATTTATGTGATTGTAGCTGATTCTCATTGAATGGTTGATCGATTGGGTGATTCGTAAGGTCAGAATGACTTGTTACATGATTGTAGCTGATTCTCATCAAACGATTGATTGATTCGATGATTTGTAAACTCAAAATTGCTTGTTAAGTGATTTCTGCTGATTCTCATCAAAGGGTTGATCGATTTGGTGATTTGTAAGCTCATAATGGCTTGTTACGTGATTGTAACTCATTCTCACCAAACATTTGACCGATATGATGACTTGTAAGCTCATAATGGCTTGTTACATGATTGTATTTGATTCTCATCAGATGGTTGATCGATTCAGTGATTTGTAAGCTCAAAATGGCTTGTTACATGATTATAATCGATTCTAATAGAACGGTTAATTGGTTCGGTGATTTGTAAGCTCGGAATAACTTGTTACGTGATTGTAATTAATTCTCATCAAACAATTGACAGATTTGGTGATTTGTAAGCTCATGATGACTTGTAACGAGATTCTAATTTATTCTTAGAAAATGGTTGACTGGTTCAATGATTTGTGAGCTCAGAATAGCTTGTTATGTGATTGTACTTGATTCTCATCGAACGATAGACTGATTTGGTGATTTGTAAGCTTAGAATAACTTGTTACGTGATTCTAGCTGATTGTCATTGAACGGTTAACCGATTCGGTGATAAGTAAGTGCATAATAGTTTGTTACGTGATTGTAGCTAATTCTCATCAAACGATTAACCGATTCGGTGATTTGTAAGCTCAAAATGGCTTGTTACATAATTGTAGATGATTCTCATCGAACGGTTCACCGATTCAGTAATTGGTAAAATAAGAATGGCTTGTTACATGATTGTAATTTATTCTCATCGAATGGTTGACCAATTCAGTGATTTGTAAGCTCAAAATGGATTTTTACGTGATTGTAATTGACTCTCATCGAACGGTTGACCAATCAGTGATTTGTAAGCCCATAATGGCTTGTTACGTGATTGTAATTGATTCTCATCAAACGATAGGCTTATTCGGTGATTTGTAAGCTCAGAATGGCTTGTTACGTGATTGTAGCTGATTCTCATCGAACGGTTGACCGATTCGATGATTTGTAAGCTTAGAATAGCTTGTTACGTGATTCTAGCTGATTGTCATTGAACGGTTAAACGATTTGGTGATAAGTAAGCGCGGAATGGCTTGTTATGTGATTGTAGCTGATTTTCATCGAACGGTTGACCGATTCAGTGATTTGTAAGCTCAAAATGGCTTTTTACATGATTGTAATTTATTGTCATCAAACGTTTGACTGATTCGGTGATTTGTAAGCTCAGAATCGATTTTTACGTGATTATAATTGATTCTCATCGAACGGTTGACCGACCGGTGATTTCTAAGCTCAAAATGGCTTGTTACGTGATTGTAGTTGATTCTCAATGAACAGTTGACCGATTCGATGATTTGTAAGCTCAAAATGGCTTGCTACGTGATTGTAGTTAATTCTCTGCAAATGATTGACCGATTTGGTGATTTGTAAGCTCAAAATAGCTTGTTACCTAATTGTAGCTAATTCTCATTGAACAGTTTACCGATTCAATAATTTGTAAGCTCAGAATAGCTTGTTACGTTATTGTAGCTAATTCTCCTTGAAAGTTCTACTGATTCAGTTATTTGTAAGCTCAGAATGGCTTGTTACATGATTGTAGCTGATTCTCATCGAACGGTTGACTGATTCGATTATTTGTAAACTTAGAATAGCTTGTTACATTATTTTAGTTGATTCTCATCAAACGGTGGAGTGATTCAGTGATTTGTAAGCTCAAAATGACTATTTATGTGATTGTAGCTGATTCTCATCAAATGGTTGACCGATTGGGTGATTTGTAAGGTCAAAATGACTTGTTACATGATTGTAGCTGATTCTCATCAAACGGTTGATTCATTCGGTGATTTGTAAGCTCAGAATGGCTTGTTACGTGATGGTAGCTGATTCTCATCGAATGGTTCACTAATTTAGTGATTTGTAAACTCAGAATGACTGGCTTGTAACATGATTGTAGTTGATTCTTATCGAACAGTTGACCGATTATGGGATTTGTTGTCTATTTACGTGATTGTAGCTGATTCTCATTGAACGATTGTTACAAATCGTAGCTAATTCTCTTCGAACGATAAACCGATTCGGTGATTTGTAAGCTGAGAATGGCTGGCTTGTTACGTGATTGTAGCTGATTCTTATCGAACAGTTGATCGATTCTGTGACTTGTTGGTTTTTTACGTGATTGTAGTTGATTCTCATCGAACGATTGACCAATTCTATGATTTGTAAACTCAGAATGGCTTGTTACATGATTGTAGCTAATTCTAATTAAGCGATTGAATAATTTATTGATTTGTAAGCTCAGAATGGCTTATTACATGATTGTAGTGATTCTCATCGAACGGTTGACCGATTCAGTGATCTACAACTTCAGAAGAATCTTTTATGCAATCTTAGTTGATTCTCATCAAATGGTTCACAAATTTAGTGATTTGCTGGCTTCTTACGTGATTGTAGTTGATTCTTGTCGAACAGTTGACCAATTCTATGATTTGTTGGCTAGTTACATGATTGTAGTTTATTCTCATCAAATGATAGACCGATTTGGTTATCTGTTAGTTTAGAATGGCTTGTTATGTGATTGTAGCTGATTCTCATTAAACGGTTGACCGATTCGGTGAACTGCAACCTTAGAAGAACTTGTTACGCAATTTTAGTTGATTGTCATTGAACGGTTGACCAATTCGGTGATCTACAACATCAGAAGGATCTTTTATGAGATCCTAATTGATTCTCATCGAATGGTTCATAGATTCAGTGATTTGTAAGCTCAGAATGACTTATTACGTAATTATAGCAGATTATCATCGAATGGTTGACCGATTTGGTGATCTACAACCTCAGAATGGTGTGTTACACACTTTTATTTGATTCTCATTGAACGGTTGATGATTAGGTGATCTGAAACCTCAGATCACCTTGTTGCATGATTATAGTTTATTCTCACCAAACATTTGACCGACTCAGTGATCTCTAACCTCAGAATGGCTTGTTACATGATTGTAGTTGATTCTCATCAAATGGTAGACTGATTTGGTGATCTGTT
The DNA here is from genome assembly GCA_027943335.1 of Chamaecyparis obtusa. NCBI lineage: Eukaryota > Viridiplantae > Streptophyta > Pinopsida > Cupressales > Cupressaceae > Chamaecyparis > Chamaecyparis obtusa. The sequence continues at coordinate 2,056,031 of BSBK01002264.1, forward strand.
AGCTCAGAATGGCTTGTTACATGATTGTAGCTGATTCTCATCAAACGGTTGACTGATTCGGTAATTTGGAAGCTCAGACTAGCTTGTTACATGATTATAATTGATTCTCATCGAACGGTTGATGGATTCGGTGATTTGTAAGCTTAGAATGGCTTGTTACATGATTGTAGCTGATTCTCATCGAATGGTTGACCAATTCAGTAATTTGTAAGTTCATAATGGCCTGTTACATGATTGTAGCTAATTCTCATCGAATGATTGACCGATTCAGTGATTTGTAAGCTTAGAATGGCTTGGTATGTGATTGTAGCTGATCCTCATCGAACGGTTGACTGATTCGGTGATTTGTTAGCTCAAAATAGCTTGTTACATGATTGTAGCTGATTCTTATCAAACGGTTGACCGATTGGTGAACTGCAACCTCAGAACAACTTGTTACCCCATTTTGGTTGATTGTCATTGAATAGTTGACCGATTTGGTGATCTACAACCTCAAAAGGATCTTTTATGCGATCCTAGTTGATTCTCTTCAAATGGTTGAGAGATTCAGTGATTTTTAAGCCCAGAATGCTTATTACATGATTGTAGCTAATTCTCATCAAACGGTTCACCGATTCAGTGATCCACAACCTCAGAATGGTGTGTTACATGCTTGTATTTGATACTCATCGAACACTTGATGAGTCAGTGATCTGCAACCTCAGATTGACTTGTTACATGATTGTAGTTGATTCTCATCGAACATTTGACCGATTCAGTGATCTACAAGTTTAGAATGATCTTTTGTGTTATTGTACTTGATTCTCATCAAATGGTTGACCGATTCAGTGATCTCAAACTCAGAATGTCTTGTAACGTGATTGTAATTTATTCTTATCAAACGGTAGACTGATTTTGTGATATGTTAGCTCAGAATGGCTTGTTACTTGATTATAGTTGATTCTCATTGAACGGTTCACTGATTTAATAATTTGTAAGCCCAGAATGGCTTGTTACATGATTGTAATTGATTCTCATCGCATGGTTGATCGATTCGATGATTCTCATCGAACGGTTGATCCATTCGATGATTTGTAAGCTTAGAATGGCTTACATGATGTAGCTGATTCACATCAAATGGTTGACCGATTCAGTGATTTATAGTTTTAGAATAGCTTGTTACATCATTCTATAGGTCATTCTTATCGAAGGGTTCACTAATTTGATGATTTGTAAGCTCAGAATGGTTGTTACTTGATTGTAGTTGATTCTCGTCAAACGGCTGACCGATTTGGTGATTTAAACGCTCAGAATGGCTTGTTACATGATTATGGTTGATTCTCATCGAACCGTTGACCGATTTGGTGATTTGTAAGCTTAGAATGACTTGTTACATGATTGTAGTTGATTCTCATCGAATGATTGACCGATTTGGTAATTTGTAAGCTCAAAATGGCTTGTTACATGATTGTAGCTGATTCTCATCCAACAGTTGACCAATTCAGTGATTTGTAAGCTCAGAATGGCTTATTACATGATTGTAGTTGATTCTCATTAAACGGTTGATTGATTCGGTGATTTGTAAGCTCAGAATGGCTTGTGACCTGATTGTTACATAGTGTTTACCGAAGACTTGTAGAGAAGCAGACAATATTTTGATTAACGCACGTGAGATATTGCAGTTGAAGCTATGCGACATTGAGGATATACTCTTTGATATGTTATACTAAGTAGCAGCTTTTGGCATTCGGATGATATCTCCTAATCGGGATGGAATTTGACTTTGCGCAGTTAAAAAGAAGTTAGGGACACATTGATAGTAACGTGGATGACAACGCAAACTTTGAAGTCACACGAGTGAAGATTTATTGTATTTTGAAGCTGATAGTTTTATGTAATTTTGGTGTAGCATGTGGAATATTTTATTTTGTAATTATGTGCTGACTCATTTGTAATTATTTGAGTGTGGTATAAAAGAATGAATGTTTTTCCTTGTTGTAGTGTTGAGATGTGATGCAGTATGCATGAAGTGAAGAAAAGAGCTAAGTATGAGAGTGAAATTGTGAAGGAAGACATGCAAAGTACAAATATCTAAAATTAAGATCTGATATAACAGTGAGTGCGGTTTGGCACAGTCAAAGAAGAGGTAACATATTATTTTGTTGAATAATAAGAAGATTATTTGCACAGTGAGTTTAATGATCTTATCCTGAAGTTGTTTGGGCAGTGGGTCCTTCTCTCTTCCATAACTCTTAACAGGGTTAGAATCTTTTAACAAGGATTCAAAATCTCCTATCAGGAATTTATATGTACTGAATGTATTTCATAAGACTCTTAACAGAGTCCATCCTTTCACAAGGAATATTCATATTAGTGCATCTTTTGTGGGCATCATTCCCACCGGGGTTTATTACTCTTTGATCAAGAGGTTCCCTAGTCAACATATCTTGTGTTATTGTGTATGAATATCTTTCTATAGATGGTTTAATGCTGTTGAAGATGGTAAAAGTTATAATTATCTAATAACTGATTCACCCCCCCACCCCCCCTCTCAGTTATCTTGGTGGACTTTACTTTCTAACAATTGGTATTTTTCTTGGATATTCTTTGAAGAGCAAAACATATAGATGTTACAATAAGAGAACTAAAACTATTGTTGAGAGTGCAAATGTTAAAGTTGATGAAAAGTTCAAAATTTAAGAAAGAATGCTTGATTATGAATCTGATGAAGAAGCTCATCCTAAGCCTAACACTGAAACTACTGAATTATTCTATGAAACTGACAGTGAATTGTTGAATGAAAGTCATGTTGAAGAAACCAAAGACTAGAGAAGAATCTACAGTTGAATCAGATCTGAGACTATGACACTGAACATGTATTTATCAAGACATCATCTTGTTGAACAAGTTATTGGAAGTTTGGACAGAGGAGTTCTGACTCAGAATAAAGTACATTTATGTTTAATTTTTCAAATTGAACCTAAATCTACTAGTGAAGCTTGTGAAGATGAACATTGGATTAATGCTATGAAAGAAGAACTAGACCAAATAGAAAAGAACAAGACATGAAAATTGGTTCCTAGACCTAAAGATAAGAATGTGATTGGAACTAAATGGGTATTCAGAAACAAGATGAATGAACAAAGAGAAGTTGTAAGAAACAAAGCAAGATTGGTATGTAAGGGATACTCACAACAAGAAGGAATTGACTATGAAGAAATTTTTGCACCAGTAGCAAGAATTGAAGCAGTAAGAATGTTTTTGGCCTATGCAGCTTTTAAGAAATTCAAAATGTATCAGATGGATGTGAAGTCAATATTTCTAAATGGAGAATTGGAAGAAGAAGTCTACATTGAGTAGCCTGAAGGTTTTCCTTTGACTCAAGAAGGAGACATGGTATGTAAACTGAAGAAAGCATTACAAATCACCGAATCGGTCAACCATTTGATGAGAATCGGCTACAATCATGTAACAAGCCATTCTGAGTTTAGAAATCACTGAATTGGTCAACCATTCGATGAGAATTAGCTACAATCATATAACAAGCTAGTCTGAGCTTACAAACCACTGAATTAGTGAACCATTCGCTGAGAATGAGCTACAATCATGTAACAAGCCATTCTGAGCTTACAAATTATTGAATCGGTCAACCATTCGATGAGAATAAGCTACAATCACGTCACAGGCCATTCTAAGCTTACAAATCACCAAATCCATCAACCGTTCGATCAGAATCAATTACAATCATGTAACAAGCTAGTCTGAGCTGACAAATACTGAATCAGTCAACCGTTTGATGAGAATCAACTACAATCACGTAACAAGTCATTCTGAGCTAATAATAGATCACCAAATTGGTCTACCGTTTGATTAGAATCAACTACAACCACATAACAAGTCATTCTGATGTTAGAGATAACTGAATCGGTCAACTATTCGATGAGAATCAACTAAAATAACATAAAAGATCCATTCTAAGGTTGTAGATCACCAAATCGGTCAAATGTTTGGTGAGAATCAACTACAATCATGTAACAAGTCGATCTGAGGTTGCAAATCACCGACTCATAAATCATTTGATGAGAATCAAACACAAGAGCATAACACACCATTCTGAGGTTGTAGATCACCAAATCAATGAACCATTCGATGAGAATTTGCTACAATCACGTAATAAGCCATTCTGAGTTTACAAATCATCGAATCTGTGAACCATTTCATGAGAATGAAATAGGATCGCATAAAAGATCCTTCTGAGGTTGTAGATCATGAAATAGTTCAACCGTTCGATGACAATCAATTAAAATCGCATAACAAGTTGTTTTCAGGTTGTAGTTCACCGAATCGGTCAACCGTTTGATGAGAATCAACTACAATCATGTAAGAAGCCATTCTAAACTAACAAATCACCAAATTGGTTTACCGTTCGAAGAGAATCAACTATAATCACGTAACAAGCCATTATGAGCTTGAAAATCACCGAATCGTTCAACCATTTGATGAGAATTAGCTAGAATAATGTAACAAGCCATTCTAAGCTTACAAATCACTAAATCGGTCAATCATTTAATTAGAATTAGCTACAATAACATAACAAGCCATTCTGAGCTTACAAATCACTGAATCGGTCAACCGTTCGATGAGAATCAGCTACAATCACGTTTACAAATCACCAAATCGGTTTACCGTACGAAGAGACAGTTACAATCATGTAAAAAGCTATTCTGAGTTTCCAAATCACTGAATCGATCAAATGTTCGATGAGAATCAGCTATAATCACATAAAAAGCCAACAAATCACAGAATCAATCAACTATTCAATAAGAATCAGCTACAATCATGTAACAAGTGAACCAGTCTGACCTTACAAATCATTAAATTGGTGAACCATTCGATGAGACTCAGCTACAATCAAGTAACAAGCCATTCTGAGCTTAGAAATCACTGAATAGACCAACCGTTCGATCAGAATCAGCTATAATCATGTAAAACGTCATTCTGAGCTTACAAATCATTGAATCGATCAACCATTCGATAAGAATCACTTACAATCAAGTAATAAGCCATTCTGAGCTTACAAATCATGAGAATACTACAATCACATAACAAGCCATTCTGAGCTTATAAATCATTGAATCAATCAGTCGTTCGATGAGAATCAGCTACAATCACATAACAAGCCATTCTAAGTTTACAAATCACCGAATCGGTCAATCATTCATTGAGAATCAACTATAATAACATAATTATCATTCTGAGGTTACAAGTCATTGAATCGGTCAACCGTTCGATAAGAATCAATTACAATCATGTAACAAGCCATTGAGAGCTTACAAATTATCAAATCGATCAACCGTTCGATGAGAATCAATTACAATCATGTAATTACAATCATGTAAGCCATTCTAAGCTTAAAAATCACCGAATTGGTCAACCATTCAATGAGAATCAATTACAATCACATAACAAGCCATGCTGAGATTAGAAATCACCGAATCAGTCACGTTCAATGAGAATCAGCTACAATCATGTAACAAGCCATTCTAAACGTAGAAATCACTGAATCGGTCACCGTTCGATGAGAATCAGCTCTAATCACGTAACAAGCCATTCTGAGCTTACAAATCACCGAATCGGTGAACCGGTTGGATTACAAGACTGCCAATAATAATTCTCACCCTCCCAATAGAACCCCCCACAATTAATCTACCTCTACATGCACCGCCTTTTATTATATTATTCCCTTCCTCTTTCAATCGATGAGAATCAATTACAATCACATAACAAGCTATTATGAGTTTACAAATCATTGAATTTGTCATCATTCGATGAGAATAAGCTAAAATCACGTAACAAGCTATTCTAAGCTTACAAATCACTAAATCTATCAAGCGTTCGATGAGAATCAGCTACAATAACGTAACATTCTGAGCTTACAAACTAACGAATCGGTCAACCGTTTAATGAGAATCAACTACAATCATGTAACAAGCTATTCTAAGCTTACAAATCAACAACTCGATCAATCATTCAGTGAGAATCAGCTACAATCACGCAGCAAGCCATTCTGAGCTTACAAATCACCGATCGGTATCCCGTTCGATGAGAATCAATTACAATCACGTAAAAATCTATTTTGAGCTTACAAATCACCAAATTGGTCAACCGTTCGATGAGAATAAATTACAATCATGTAACAAGCCATTCTAAGCTTACAAATCACTGAATTGATCAACCGTTCGATGAGAATCAGCTACAATCATGAAACAAGCCATTCTGAGCTTACAAATCACCAAATCGGTCAACAATTCAATGAGAATCAGCTACAATCATGTAACAAGCCATACTGAGCTTACAAATCACTGAATCAATCACCGTCTGATGAGAATCAGCTCCAATCATGTAACAAGACATTCTAAGATTACAAATCACCGAATCGATGAACCGTTTGATGAGAATCTATTACAATCACGTAACAAGCTATTCTGAGCCTAGAAACCACTAATCGGTCAACCATTCGATGAGAATCAATTACAATCATGTAAAAATCTATTCTGAACTTACAAATCACCAAATCGGTCAACCGTTCGATGAGAATAAATTACAATCATGTAACAAGCTATTTTGAGGTTACAAATCACCGAATCGGTCAACCGTTTGATGAGAATTAGCTATAATCACGTAACAAGCCATTCCACGCTTACTTATCACCAAATCATTTAACCATTCAATGACAATCAGTTAGAATCACGTAACAAGCTATTCTAAGCTTACAAATCACTGAATCGGTCAACCGTTCGATGAGAATCAGCTACAATCACGTAACAAGTCATTCTGAGCTTACAAATCACCAAATTGGTCTATCATTTGATGAGAATCAATTACAATCACGCAACAAGCCATTCTAGGCTTATAAATCATCGATTGGTCAACCATTTGATGAGAATCGATTACACAATCACGTAAAAATCTATTTTGAGCTTACAAATCACTGAATCATTCAAACGTTCTATCACAATAAATTATAATCATGTAACAAGCCATTCTTATTTTACAAATTAGTGAATCAGTGAACCGTTCGATGAAAATCAGCTACAATCAAGTAACAAGCCATTCTGAGCTCACAAATCACCGAACCAATCAACCATTCTCTGAGAATCAATTACAATCTTGTAACAAGCCATCATGAGCTTACAAATCACCAAATTTGTCAATTGTTCGATGAGAATTAATTATAATCTTGTAACAAGTTATTTTGAGCTTACAAATCACCGAACCAATCAATCGTTCTATGAGAATAAATTACAATCACGTAATGAGCCATTCTAAGCTTACAAATCACTGAATCGATCAACCATCCAATAAAAATCAAATACAATCACGTAACAAGCCATTCTAAGCTTACAAATCATCGTATCAGTCAACCGTTCGATGAGAATCAGCTACAATCACGTAACAAGCCATTATGAGCTTACAAATCACCAAATTGGTCAACCGTTTGATTAGAATCAGCTCTAATCATGTAACAAGCCGTTCTGAGCTTACAAATCACTGACTCGGTGAACCGTTCAATGAAAATCAGCTACCATCATGTAACAAGCCATTCTGAGTTAACATATGACCAAATCAGTCTACCGTTTGGTGAGAATCAACTACAATCATGTAACAAGCCATTCTGAGTTTACAGATCAGTGAATTGGTCAAGCATTCGATGAGAATCAACTATAATAACATAAAAGATCATTCTAAGGTTGTAGATCACCGAATCGGTCAAACGTTCAATAGGAATCAACTACAATAATGTAACAAGTCGATTTGAGGTTATAGATCACCAACTCAACCAATTGTTCAATGAGAATCAGATACACGTGTGTAAAACACCATTCTGAGGTTTTAGATCACTGAATCGGTGAACCGTTAGATGAGAATCAGCTACAACCATGTAATAAGTTATTTTGAGCTTACAACTATGCAAATCTATCAAACATTCGATGAGAATCAACTATGATCACAAAAAGATCCTTATGAGGTTTTAGATCATCAAATCAGTCAACTATTTGATGACAATAAGCTAAAATTGCATAACAAGTTGTTATGAGGTTGAAATTCATCGCATCAGTCAACCGTTCGATGAGAATCAACTACAATCTTATGTAACAAGCCATTCTGAGCTAATAGATCACCAAATTGGTCTACCATTCGATGAGAATCAACTACAATGAGGTAACAAGCCATTTTGAGCTTAAAAATCATTGAATTTGTAAACCGTTCAATGAGAATCAGCTACAATCACGTAACAAGCCATTATGAGCTTACAAATCCCCGAAGCGGTTAACCGTTCGATGAGAATCAGCTACAATCACATAACAAGTCATTCTGAGTTTACAAATCACCGAATCAGAGAATCGTTCGATGAGAATCAATTACAATCAGGTAACAAGCCATTCTGAGCTTACAAATCAACAAATCGATCAACCGTTCAATGAGAATCAGTACAATCACGTAACAAGATAGTCTGAGCTTACAAATCACCTAATCGATCAATCGTTCGATGAGAATCAGCTACAATCATGTAATATAAGCCATTCTGAGCTTATAGATAACTGAATCGATCAATTGTTCGATGAGAATCAACTACAATCACGTAACAAGCCATTCTAAGCTTACAATTCACTGAATTGGTCAACCATTCGATGGGCATACGCTACAATCATGTAAAAAGCCATTCTAAGCTTATAAATCATCGAATCGGTCAATCGTTTGATGAAGTGACCTAAAATCATGTAACAAGCCATTCTGAGTTTAGAAATCACTAAATCAGTCAACATTTTGATGAAAATTAGCTACAATTACATAACAAGCCATTCTGAGCTTAGAAATCACGTAATTAGTCAACCGTTCAATGATAATCAATAACAATCATGTAACACTAAGCTTACAAATCACCGAATTGGTCCACCGTTTGATTAGAATCGACTACAATCATCTAACAGGCCATTTTGAGCTTACAAGTCACCGAATCGATAAACTGTTTGATGAGAATCAGCTACAAGCCATTTCGAGCTTACAAATCATCGAATCAGTCAACCGTTCGATGAGAGTCAATTACAATCGCGTAAGAAGCCACTAGGAGGTTACAAATCACTGAATTAGTCAACCTTTCTATGAGAATCAATTACAATCACGTAATAGGTCATTCTTAGCTTACAAATCATCAAATCGGTCAAAAATTTGATGAGAATCAGTTACAGCCATGAACAAGCCATTTTGAGTTGAATTGGTCATCTGTTCGATGAAAATCAGCTACAATGACGTAACAAGCCATTCTGAGGTAACAAGCCATTCGATCATAATCAATTACAATAAATAACAAACCACTCTAAGCTTACAAATGACCAAACCAGTCAACCGCTCTACGAAATCAATTACAATCATGTAACAAGTCATTCTGAGCTTACAAATCATTAAATCGGTTAACCATTCGATGAGAATCAATTACAATCACGTAACAAGCTATTCTAAACTTACAAATCACCGGATCGGTCAACCGTTCGATGATAATCAGCTACAATCATGTAACAAGCCATTTTGAGCTTATAAATCACCAAATCGGTCAACCATTCGATTAGAATCAGCTACATCCATGAAACAAGCCATTCTGAGTTTACAAATCTTTGAATCGATCAACCGTTTGATGAGAATCAATTACAATCATGTAACAAGTAATTTTGAGGTTATAAATCACCAAATCGGTCAACAGTTCAAGGAAAATCAGCTACAATCATGTAACAAGCTATTTTGAGCTTACCAATCACCGAATCGCTTAACTGTTCGATGTGAATAAGCTACAATCATGTAACAAGCCATTCTGACCTTACAAATCATTGAATCAGTCAACCATTTGATGGAAATCAGCTACAATCATGTAACAAGCCATTTTGTGCTTACAAATCATCGAATCGGTCAACCATTCGATGAGAATCAGCTAAAATCACGTAACAAGCCATTCTGCGCTTACAAATCACTGAATTTGTGAACCGTTGGATGAGAATCAGCTACAATCATGTAACAAGCCATTTTGAGGTTACAAATTATTGAATTGGTCAACCGTTCGATGAGAATCACTTACAATCATGAAACAAGCCATTCTGAGCTTACAAACCATCGAATAAGTGAATTGTTCACTGAGAATGAGTTATAATCTTGTAACAAGCCATTTCAAGCTTACAAATCAATGAATTGGTTAACCGTTCGATGAGAATCAGCTACAATCATGTAACAAGCCATTCTGAGCTTACAAATCACCGAATCGGTCAACCTTTTGATGAGAATCAGCTACAATCACGTAACAAATCATTCTGAGCTTACAAATCACTGAATGGGTCAACTGTTCGATGAAAATTATCTACAATCATGTAAGAAGTCAGTCTGAGCTTACAAATCACCGAATCGGTCAACTATTCAATGAGAATTAGCTACAACCACATGACAAGCCATTCTGAGCTTAAAAATCACCAAATTGGTCAATTGTTCGATAAGAATGAGCTACAATCACGTAACAAGCCATTCTGAGATTACAAATCACTTAAAAAGTCATTCTGAGTTTGTAAATCACCAAATCGGTCAACTGTTTAATGAGAATCAGCTACAATCATATAACAAGCCATTCTAAGCTTACAAATCATCGAATCGATCAATCGTTCGATGCAAATCAATGACAATCATGTAACGAGCCATTCTGAGCTTACGAATCACTGAATTGGTCAACTGTTCGGTAAGAATCAGCTACAATCACGTAAAAAGCCATTCTGAGCTTACAAATCACTAAATCGATCAACTGTTCGATGAGAATCAGGTACAATCACGTAACAAGCTATTTTTGGAACTTACAAATTACCGAATCGGTCAACCATTTGATGAGAATCAGCTACAATCACTTAAAAAACTATTATAAGCTTACAAATCATCGAATTGGTCAACCGTTTAATGAGAATCAGCTACAATCATGTAAGAAACCACTCTGAGATTACAAATCACTGAATTGGTCAACCGTTCGATGAGAATCAGCTACAATGACATAACAAGCCATTTTGAGCTTAGAAATCATCGAATCAGTCAATCGTTCGATGAGAATCAACTACAATCATGTAAGAAGCCATTCTAAGCTTCCAAATCACTGAATCGGTCAGTCGTTCGATGAGAATCGACTACAATCATGTAACAAGCCATTATAAGCTTACAAAAATTGAATCGGTCAACCGTTCAATGAAAATCAGTTACAATCACCTAATAAGCCATTCTGAGTTTACAAATCATTGGATCAGTCAATCATTCTATGAGAATCATCTACAATCATGTAACAAGTCATTTTTACCTTACAAATTATCGACTTGGTCAACCATTCGATGAAAATCAATTACAATTACGTAACAAGCCACTTTGAACTTATAAATCACTAAATCGGTCAACCGTTCGATAAGAATCAACTACAATCATGTAATAAGCTATTTTGAGCTTACAAATAAATGAATTGATCAAGTGTTCAATGAGAATTAGCTACAATCATGTAACAAGCCATTCTGAGGTTACAAATCACCGAATCGATCATCGTTAGATGAAAATCAATTACAATAATATAACAAGCCATTCTCAGTTTACAAATCACTGAATCGGTCAACCGTTCGATGAGAATCGGATACTATCATGCAAGCCATTATGAGCTTAAAAATCATCAAATTATTCAACTGTTCAATGAGAATAAGCTACAATCACATAACAAGCCATTCTGGCCTTACAAATCACCGAATCAATCTACCGTTCAATAAGAATCAGCTACAATCACATAACAAGCTATTTTGTAGTTACAAATTATCAAATCGGTCAATCATTCGGTGAGTCTCAGCTACAATCACGTAACAAGCCATTCTGAGCTTACAAATCATCGAATCAGTCAACTGTTCGATGAAAATCAATTACAATCACATAACAAGCCATTCTCATCTCACAAATAATCGAATCGGTCAACCGTTCGATTAGAATCAGCTACAATCGCGTAACAAGCTATTCTAAGCTTACAAATCACTGAATCTCTCAACCATTCGATGAGAATCAGCTATTATCATGTAACAAGCCATTCTAAGCTTACATATCACTGAATCGGTCAACCATTCAATCAGACTCAACTATAATCATGTAACAAGCCATTTTGAGCTTACAAATCACTCAATCAGTCATTCATTCAATGAGAATCAACTATAATCACGTAATAAGCCATTCTGAGCTTACAAAGCACCGAATCAAACAACCGTTCGATTAGAATCAGCTATAATCATGTAACAAACCATTCTAAGCTTATAAATCATAGAATCGGTCAACTGTTGGAAGGAATCAGCTACAATCATGTAATAAGCCATTCTAAGCTTACAAATTATAGAATTGGTCAACCGTCTGATGAGAATTAGCTATAATCACGTAACAAGACATTCTAAGCTTACAAATCATCTAATTAGTCAACCGTTCGATGAGTCTCAGCTACAATACGTACAAGCCATTCTCAGCTTACATCACTGAATCAGTCAATGGTTCAATGAGAATCAGCTATAATCACATAACAAGCCATTCTAAGTTTACAAATCACCGAATCAGTCAATCATTTGATGAGAATCAGTTACAATTACGTAACAAGTCATTTTGAGCTTACAAATCATTGAATCGGTCAACTATTCAATGAGAATAAAATAAAATCACGTAACAAGCCATTCTTAACTTACAAAATCACTGAATCAGTCAATCGTTCGATGAGAACCAGCTACAATCACGTAACAAGCCATTCTGAGGTTACAAATCACTGAATCGGTCAACTGTTTGATGAGAATCAGCTACAATCACATAACAAGCCATTCTGAGCTTACACATCACTGAATCAGTCAACCATTCGATGAGAATCAACTATAATCATGTAAAAAGTCATTCTTAGCTTACAAATTATCGAATCAGTCAACCGTTCAATGTGAATCAATTACAATCACGTAGCAAGCCATTGTGAGGTTACAAATTACTAAATCAGTCAACCGTTCGAGGAGAATCAATTACAATCACATAACAAGTCATTATGAGCTTACAAATTATCGAACAAGTCAATAGTTTGATGAAAATCAGCTACAATCCTGTAACAAACCATTCTGAGCTTATAACATACCAAATCGATCAACCGTTCGATGAGAATTAGCTGGAATCATGTAACAAGTCATTCTGAGCTTTCAATGTTGCTCTGCATTCAGATAGGCCCTAGTATTCTAAGGGGGCCCTACTATTCTAAGGGGCATTGGGGAAGAATGCAAGGGTGGGTGGAAGAGTTGGGTGGGAAGATACCATATTCTGCTTCTCAACCTGACTGATCCAATCGATATGGTGGGAGGGCAATATAACCCCCCAATGCACGGTGGGAGGCTATAGGGGTTGGGCCCTAAAACACTGAATCGGTCAACCGTTCAATTAGAATCAGATACAATCATGTAACTTCTGAGCTTACATATCACTGAATCAGTCAGCCGCTCAATGAGAATCAATTACAATCATGTAACAAGCCATTCTGAGCTTACAAACCACAAAATTGATAAATCATTCGATTAGAATCAGTTACAATAACAAATCATTGACTTGGTGAACAGTTTGATGAGAATCAGCTACAATCACATAAACAGCCATTCTGAGCTTACAAATCACCGAATCGGTAGACCATCCAATGAGAATCAACAGAATCACGTAAAAAGCCATTCTAAGTTTACAAATCATCGAATGAGTCAACCGTTCGATGAGAATTAGCTACAATTACGTAACAAGCCATTCTGAGCTTACAAATCACTGAATCGATCAACCGTTCGATGAGAATCAGCTAAAATCATGTAACACCATTTTGAGATTACAAATCACCGAATCGATCCGTTCCATAAGAATAACCTACATTAACGTAAGAAGCCATTCTGAGCTTACTAATCACCGAATCATTCAACCATTCGATGAGAATCAATTACAATCATGTAACAATCCATTCTGAGCTAACAAATCATCGAATTGGTCAACCTTTCGATGATAGTCAAACTACAATCACATGACAAACAATTTTGATCTTACAAATCACCGAATCGGTCAACTGTTCGATGAGAATCAGTTACAATCATGTAACAACCCATTCTAAGCTTACAAATCCCTGAATCGGTCAACTGTTCGATGAGAATCAGCAACAATCACGTAACAAGCCATTCTGAGCTTATAAATCACTGAATCGGTCAACAGTTTGATCAAAATCAACTACAATCACGTAACAAGCTATTCTGAGCTGACAAATCATCAAATTGGTCAACTGTTTGATGAGAATCAACTACAATCACGTAACAAGCCATTCAGAGTTGACAAATCACTGAATCGGTCTATCATTTGATGAGAATAAATTGCAATCACGTAACAAGCCATTCTGAGCTTACAAATCACCGAACCAGTCAACCGTTTAATGAATTATTACAATCTTGTAACAAGTCATTATGAACTTACAAATCACCAAATCGGTCAACCGTTGGATGAGAATTAATTACAACAATGTAACAAGTCATTTGAGCTTACAAATCACCGAACAAATCAACCTTTCTATGAGAATCAATTACAATCACGTAGCAAGTCATTCTGAGCTTACAAATCATTGAATCGATCAACCGTTCAATGAGAATCAAATACAATCACATAACAAGCCATTCTGACCTTACAAATCACTGTATCGGTCAACCGTTTGTGAGAATCAACTACAATCACGTATCAAGCCATTTTGAGCTTACAAATCACCAAATTGGTCAACCGTTCGATGAGAATCAATTACAATCATGTAATAAGCCATTCTGAGCTTCTAAATCATCGAATCAGCCAACCATTCGATAAGATTTAGCTCTAATCACGTAACAAGCCATTCTGAGTTTACAAATCACTGAATCGATGAACCGTTCGATGAGAATCAGCTACAATCACGTAACAAGCCATTCTGAGCTAACATATCACCAAATCAGTCTAGGATTTGATGAGAATCAACTACAATCATGTAACAAGCCATTCTGAGCATATAAATCACTGAATCGGTCAACCATTCACTAAGAATCAACTACAATAACATAAAAGATCATTCTAAGGTTGTAGATCACTGAATCAGTCAAATGTTCAATGAGAATCAACTACAATGATGTAACACGTCAATCTGAGGTTGCAGATCACCAACTTGATCAACTATTTGATGAGAATCAGATACAGGTGCGTAACACACCATTCTGAGATTTTAGATCACTGCATCAGTGAACCGTTCAATGAGAATCAGCTACAATCACGTAATAAGCCATTCTAAGCTTACAAATCACTGAAATGGTAAATTGTTTGATGAGAATAAGCTACAATCATGTAACAAGTCATTCTGAGCTTACAAATCACTGAATTGGTCAACCGTTCGATGAGAATATTTTACAACCATGTAACATGGCCTTCTAAGCTTACAAATCACTGAATCCATCAATTATCGATAAGAATCAGCTACAATCACCTAACAAGCCATTTTGAGCTTACAAATCATTGAATCGGTCAACCATTGAATGAGGATCATCTACAATCATGTAACAAGCCATTCTGAGCTTACAAATCACTGAATCAGTCAACCGTTCAATGAGAATCAACTACAATCACGTAACAAGCCAATCTGAGCTTACAAATCACTAAATTGGTCAACTTTTTGATGAGAATCAATTACAATCATGTAACAAGCCATTCTAAGCTTACAATTCACCGAATCGGTCAACCGTTCAATGGGCATAAGCTACAATCTCATAACAAGCCATTCTGAGCTTAGAAATGACCAAATCGGTCAACAGTTTGATGAGAATGAGCTACAATCATGTAACAAGCCATTCTGAGCTTAGAAATCACTGAATCGGTCAACAGTTCGATGAAAATTAGCTATAATTACGTAACAAGCCATTATGTGCTTCCAAATCACTGAATCGGTCAACCATTCAATGAGAATCAATTACAATCATGTAACACTAAGCTTACAAATCACTGAATCGGTCAACAATTCGATGAGAATCAGCTACAATTATATTAGAAGCTAGTTTGAGCTTACAAATCACTGAATCGGTCAATCATTTAATGAGAATCACCTCAATCAGGTAACGAGCCATTTTGAGAGTATAAATCACCATATCGATCAAACATTAGATGAGAATTAGCTACAAGCCATGAAACAAGCCATTTTGGGTTTACAAATCACCGAATCAGTCAACCGTTTGATGAGAATCAGCTACAATGATGTAACAAGCCATTCAATGAGAATCAATTACAATAATGTAACGAGCCATTCTGAGCTTACAAATGATCGAACTAGTCAACCATTCTGTGAGAATCAATGACAATCATGTAATAAGTCATTCTGACTTTACAAATCACTGAATCGGTTGATGAGACTCACCTACAATCATGTAACAAGCCATTATGATCTTTCAAATCATCAAATCGGTCAACCATTTGATGAGAATTAGCTACAGTCATGTAAAAAGCCATTTTGAGCTTACAAATCATCGAATCAATCAATCGTTCGATGAGAATCAATTACAATCACATAACAAGTCATTCTGAGGTTACAAATACTGAATCGGTGAATCATTCGATGAAATTTAGCTACAATCATGTAACAAGCTATTATGAGATAACATATCACCAAATTGGTCTACCGTTTGATGAGAATAAACTACAATCATGTTACAAGCTATTTTGAGCTTAGAGATCACTGAATCGGTCAACCATTTCACTAGAATCAACTACAATAACATAAAAGATCATTCTAAAGTTCTAGATCACCGAATCGGTCAAATGTTCAATGAGAATCAACTACAATCATGTAACAAGTCGATTTGAGGTTGTAGATCACCAACTCATCAACTGTTTGATAAGAATCAAATACAAGCATGTAACACACCATTCTAAGGTTGTAGATCAACGAATCGGTGAACCGTTCGATGAGAATCAGCTACAATCACATAATAATCTATTTTGAGCTCACAAATCACCGAATCTATCAACCATTCAAAGAGAATCAACTAGGAACGCATAAAAGATCCTTTTGAGGTTCTAGATCACTGTATTGGTCAACCGTTCGATGACAATCAACTAAAATTGGATAACAAGTTGTTCTGAGGTTGCAGTTCACCAAATCGGTCAACCGTTCATTTGATGAGAATTAGCTACAATCACCTAACAAGCCATTCTGAGCTAACAGATCACCAAATCGGTCTATTGTTTGATGAGAATCAACTACAATCACGTAACAAGTCATTCTGAAGTTAGAGATCATTGAATCGATCAATAATTTGATGAGAATCAACTACAATAATATAAAAGATCATTCTAAGGTTGTAGATCACCAAATCGGTCAAATGTTCAATGAGAATCAACTACAATCATGTAACAAGTCGATTGAGGTTGCAGATCACCGACTCATCAACCATTGGATGAGAATCAAATACAAGCACATAACACACCATTCAAAGGTTGTAGCTCACTAAATCGATGAACCATTCAATGAGAATCTACTACAATAACCTAATAAGCCATTCTGAGCTTACAAATCATCGAATCGACCAACCATTCGATGAGAATCAGCTACAATCATGTAAAAAGCCAACAAATCATAGAATCGGTCAATTGTTCGATAAAAATCAGCTAGAATCACGTAGAAGCCAGCCATTCTGAGCTTCATGAAATCAGTTTATCGTTCGAAGAGAATCAGCTACAATCATGTAACAAGCCATTCTGAGCTCCCAAATCACTGAATCGGTTAATTGTTCAATGAGAATCAGCTACAATCACGTAAAAAGCTAACAAATCACAGAATCGGTCAACTATTCGATAACAATCAGCTACAATCATGTAATAAGCCAGCCATTTTGAGCTTACAAATCACTAAATTGGTGAACCGTTCGATTAGAATCAGCTACAATCACGTAACAAGCTATTTTGACCTTACAATTCATTGAATCAGTCAATCATTTGATGAGAATTAGCTATAATCATATAAGAATCCATTCTGAACTTACAAATCACTGAATCAGTCAATCGTTCGATGAGAATCAACTACAATCACGTAACAAGCCATTCTGAGCTTAGAAATCACCAAATTGGTCAACTATTCAATAAAAATCAACTACAATCACCTAACAAGCCATTCTGAGCTGACAAATCACTGAACCGGTCATCTGTTTGATGAGAATCAGCTACAATCACGTACCAATCCATTCTAAGCTTACAAATCACTGAATCGGTCAACTGTTCGATGATAATCAAGTACAATCACGTAATAAGCCATTCTAAGCATACAAATCACTGAATCAGTCAATTATTCGATGAAAATCAACTATAATCACATAACAAGCCTTTCTAAGTTTATAAGTCACCGAATCAGTCAATCATTTGATGAGAATCAGCTACAATCATGTAACAAGTCATTTTGAGCTTATAAATCATCGAATCAGTCAACCATTCAATGAGAATTAGCTATAATCTTGTAACATGCCATTCTGAGCTTACAAATGACCGAATTAGTCAACTGTTCGATGAGAATAAATTACAATCACGTAACAGGCCATTCTAAGCTTACAAATCACCAAATCGATCAACAGGTAGCAAGCCATTTTGAGCATACAAATCACCGAATTAGTCAACCTTTCGATGAGAATCAGTAAGAATCACGTAACAAGACATTTTAAATTACAAATTACCGAATCGATCAACCGTTCAATGAGAATTAGCTACAATCATGTAACAAGCCATTCTAAACTTACAAATAATTGAATCGGTCAACCGTTCAATGAGAATCAATTACAATCACCTAACAAGCCATTCTGAGCTTATATAAATCACCAAATCGGTCAACAGTTTGATGAGAAATAACTAAAATCACGTAACAAGCTATTCTGAGCTTACAAATCATCGAATCAGTCGACTGTTCAATGAGAATAGGTTACAATTACATAACAAGTCATTCTAAGCTTACGAATCACTGAATCGGTTAACTGTTCAATGAGAATCAACTTCAATCACATAACAAGCCATTTTGAGCTTAGAAATCATCGAGTCGATCAACCGTTTGTGAGAATCAACTATAATAATGTAGAAAGACATTTTGAGCTTACAAATCATTGAATCAGTCAACCGATCGATGAGAATGAATTAGAATCACGTAACAAGCCATTCTGAGCTTACAAATCATTGAATCAGTCAACCGTTTGATGAGAATCAACTACAATCACGTAACAAGTTTTTTTGAGCTTACAAATCATCGAATCAGTCAACCGTTTGATGAAAATCAATTACTATCACGTAACAAGCCTTTCTAAGCTTACAAATCATCGAATCAGTGAATCGTTCAATGAGAATCAGCTACAATAATGTAATAAGCCATTCTGAGCTTACAAATAAATTAATCGATCAAACGTTCAATGAAAATCAACTACAATCACATAATAAGCCATTTTGAGCTTACAAATCACCAAAATGGTCAACCATTCAATAAGAATCAATTACAATCACGTAACAAGCCATCTGAGCTTACAAATCACCGAATCAGTCAACCGTTCAAAGAGAATCAGCTACAATCACGGAACAAGCTATTCTAAGCTTACAAACCAATGAATTAGTCAACCGTTCGATGAGAATCATCTACAATCATTAAACTAGACATATTTTGCTTACAAAACACCAAATCAGCTACAATCACCTAACAAGCCATACTAAGCTTATAAATAACTGAATCGATCAATCGTTCGATGAGAATGAGGTACAATAACGTAACAAGCCACTCTAAGCTTACAAATCACCGAATCAGTCATCATTACATGAAAATCAATTACAATAATGTAACAAGTCATTCTCAGTTTCAAATCACCAAATCGGTCAACCGTTCGATGAGAATCGGCTACTATCATGTAAATAGCCATTCTCAGCTTACACCTCATCAAATCGTTCAACTGTTTGATGAGAATTAGCTATAATCACGTAACAAGCTATTCTGAGCTTACAAAATTACTAAATCTGTCAACCATTTGATGAGAATTAGCTACAATCACGTTACAAGACATTCTAATCTTACATATCACTGAATCCGTCAACCATTCAATGAGCGTTAGCTACAATCACATAACAAGCCATTTTGAGATTACAAATCACTGAATTGATCATCCGTTCAATAAGAATCAGCTACAATCATGTAACAAACCATTCTGAACTTACAAATCACCGAATCGATCAACCGTTCGATGAGAATCAGCTACAATCATGTAACAAGCCATTTTGAGCTTATAAATCATAGAATCAATCAACCATTCGAAGAGAATCAGCTACAAACACGTAACAAGCCATTCTGAGCTTACATCATGGAATCATTCAACTATTCGATGAGAATTAGCTACAATCACATAAGATGTCATTCTCAGCTTACAAATCACTGAATCGGTCAACCATTTGATGAGAATCAGCTACAATCACATAACAAGTCATTCTGAGCTTACAAATCATTGAATCGGTCAACCGTTCGATGAGCCTCAGTTACAATCACGTAACAAGCCATTTAGAGTTTACAAATCACTAAATCGGTCAACTGTTTGATGAGAATCAACTACAATCACATAACAAGTCATTCTGAGCTTATATATCACCGAATCGGTCAACCGTTCGATGAGAATCAACTACAATCACATTAAAAGCCATTCTGAGCTTACAAATCACCGAATCGGTCAACCGTTCGATGAGAATCAATTATAATCGCTTAACAAGCCATTCTCAACTTAAAAATCATTGAATTGGTCAACCATTTGATGAGAATCAGCTATAATAATGTGACAAGCCATTCTCAGGTTACAAATCATCGAATCGGTCAACCGTTCGATGAGAATCAACTACAATCACGTAACAACAAGTCATTCTGAGCTTACAAATCATCGAATAGGTCAACTATTCGATGAAAATCAACTACAATCACATAACAACCCATTCTGACCTTATAAATCACCGAATGGATCAACTGTTTGATGAGAATCAACTACAATCACGTAACAAGCCATTCTGAGCTTACACATCACCAAATCGGTCAATCGTTCGATGAGAATCAACTACAATCAAGTAAAAAGCCATTATGAGCTTACAAATCATCGAATCGGTCAACCGTTCAATGAGAATCAATTACAATCACATAACAAGCCATTCTAAGCTTACAAATCATCGAATCTTTCAACCGTTTGACGAAAATCAATTACAATTATGTAACAAGTCATTTTGAGTTTACAAATCCCTGAATCAGTCAATTGTTCGATGAGAATCAGCTACAATCATGTAACAAGTCATTCTGAATAAATCACTAAATCGGTCAACCGTTCGATCAAAATCAACTACAACCACATAACAAGCCATTCTCAGCTTACAAATCACCGAATCGGTCAACCATTCGATGAGAATTAGCTACAATCACGTAACAAGCTATTCTGAGCTTACAAATCACTGAATCAGTCAAGAGTTCGATGAGAATCAGCTACAATCTCATAACAAGCCAGTCTGAGCTTAAAAATCTCTGAATCAGTCAACCATTCGATGAGAATCAGCTACAATCACGTAACAAGTCATTTTGAGCTTACAAATCACCGAATCGATCAACCTTTACATGAGAATAAATTACAATTATGTCACAAACCATTCTGATCTTAAAAATGACCGAAACGATCAACCGTTCAATGAGAATCAGCTATAATCACGTAACAAGCCATTCTGAGCTTACAAATCATCGAATCAGTCAACCGTTTGATGAGAATCAGCTACAATCACGTAACAAGCAATTCTGAGCTTACGAATCATCGAATCAGTCAAGCGTTTGATGAGAATTAGCTACAATCACGTAACAAGCTATTTTGACCTTACAAATCACTGAATCTATTAATCGTTCGATGAGAATCAACTACAATCATGTAACATGACATTTAGAGATTACAAATCATCGAATCGGTCAACTGTTCATGTTAGAGTAATAGTATATTTACCTTTATAATTAAGTCTATCTGATTTAATTATTAAAGGTCACTATTATTCTTTTTTCACTTAAGCTTGTCATTTAGGTGCATAATAATTAATATGTTTATTAATTATTAAATGCACAAACCTAGCTTTCTCCGGCTTTAGGGTTTCTCACCTTATAAGCCGCTTTTTGTAATTATTGTTCATACTTTTGAGAAATACAATTTTCCTCTCACTCCGCTGAGATTCTCAAAACCCTAGCTCTCTCTCTCTCTCAGGTTTTCGCTCCAGCTTCTGGTATTTTGCTTGCAGGTGATCTTGGTTTTTTGTGGATTTGCACATTTGTGAAATCTTACATGGTATCAGAGCCTCCCTGCCGCTGCCGAGGTTGAAGTTCTTGGAGCCTGGATTCGAAGACGACAGCCACAGCTTGTTTCTGGGGTTTTCTGTCACTTTGAAGGAGGCACGATCTTCTGGAGCAAATTGAACAGAAACAGACTCCGCCATTGCGTTCAGAAGGTCTGGGAGAGTCGAAATCATATAAAACTCGACTCAGTTTGGCCCCCGTGACCACAGGGAAAAAAATTTGCCCTACCAGGGCCGTACGGCTCGAAAATCGAGAAAAAAATCTTGAAAAATGCAAAAAAAAGGTTTTTTTTTAAAAACACGGCGTGCCGCCAGCGCACCGCCACCGCGCCACCGGCAGCGACTGCCGGGCAGCGCGCCGCCAGCGCGCCCCCGCCGCGCCGCCGCGGCTAGCCACCGCCCGGCCGCCACCCGCGCTCCGCCCAGGCCCCACCTCCGCTCCGCCTGGGCGCCACTGCAGCCGGTGGAGCCGCTTTCCGGCCACCGACCCGCCACCCGAGGCAGACGTAGGTGACGTCATCTGACGGATTTTTTTTCGGCGGTTTTTAAAATTTTTTTCCGACAGTACGGTTATGACATCATGCTGACGTCAGCGACGGCCCAGTGACGGTCATACAGCTATCAAATTTTTTGCCGTCCCTGATTTTTTCCAGAGAGCTTACATTTGGGGGTACTTGGGCGTTTTTGCTCCTACAGGGTTCATACGGACTCGAAAATTGACATATGATATATCGCCGGAAAGGTCTTTCCGAGATGGACGCAATGATGCTGGTTTGGTTTGTTAATTCAGCCATTTGAGTTCTCTTTTTTAGCGTCAAAGTCAAGGCTTCTCCTTTCCTCCTTCTCTGCATCTGGAGTCCAGGTTTTCTCCTTATTTTTTGTGCTTTCAGTCATTTTTTATCTTCTTCTTCTCTCAATGTCGGATCCCTCTGTGGCCCAGCTGACACCGCATAATTATCATACCTGGAAAGCACACATGACCAGACTTCTTATGTCACCTGGCTTATGGTCATGTCTGGATGAGAACCAACCTGTCCTGCAACGTCCCTTTGAGATTCTTCAGCACAGAAATAAGATGGATGAAGCCATGGGCTTGATTGCACTGAACATCTCCGACAGTCTCCTCTTTCACTTGGAAGGTTTGACTACTCCTAGGGCCATTTGGGGCAAGTTTTCAAATTTGTTTGGCACAGTTAATGAGTTCAGGGCACTTCAGCTTGATGCAGAGTTGACTACTTTGACTCCTACCAGCTTTCCCACCATTGAGGACTTCTTGATGAAGTTCAAGTCTCTGCGTTCAGTTTTGCAGGGATGTGGGAAAACAAAGACAGATGATGAGTGTATCTTCTTGATACTCTCAAAGTTGTGAGGACAGTATCAGATCTTTTCTTCCACTTTCTACTCCACCATGGATGCTTTGGGTGCTAGGCACACCATGCCTTCTTTTGAGACATTTTGTGATCGGTTGACACGGGAACAGGCAAAGATCCAACAGATGGATGCTTCTGGCTCTTCTAGCCAAGCGTTGGTTGCTCAGTCTTCACAGGGGAAACCAAAACAGAAAGGCAAACCGAAGAAAGATTCCGCAGGCAATGAGTCTTCCTCCAAACCTGCACAGAAAAATGATTCCAAACCTCCAGCGAACCCTTCTAAGGGTAAATCTTCTTCGAAGTCTACTGAGTCTACCTCCAAGACTAAGAAGAAATCAGTTGAGACCTGTAGCTTTTGTGGAAAGGATGGACATCCCGTTTCCAGGTGTTGGAAATGTTTGGAGGCTTTAGAGGAAGCCATGCAGGAGCATCACATTTCAGCTCCCCCGTCCACCTCCTCCCCTGCAGAGAAAGGTCATGCTCTTACTGCATGAGCTATGACTTCTGGGCCCACCTGGATTCTTGATTCCGATGCTTCTCACCACATGACTCACACTCAGCAGTTGGTCACCTCAATTGCTCCTTGCGCTACTTCGCAGATTGCTGTTGGGAACTCATCTCATCTTTCTATTTTGGGTTCTGGTTCAGTTGCATTAGCTGGGGGTTCTCTTCAGGATGTTCTTTTTGTTCCTGACATTTCGACGAACCTTCTGTCTATCTATCAGATTTGCCACTCTGGCTCTGGTAAGACAGTTGAGTTCTCACCACATGATGTGGTTATTCGGGACTTACATGATACTGAGATATTGTGGCTACTGGGAGTGTTGACACTGCATCCCGCCTATACAGATTTGATGGATTTGAGTCTTCTGCTGGCACAGGTTCCTATCTTATAGCACATGCAGATTCAGTGAGTAGACTTTGGCATGAACGTTTGGGCCATGTCAATTACAGATATCTTCAGCAGATGAGCACACAGGCACTTGTTCTTGGGCTTCCACAGATTACTTGCACTGATGGGGTTTGTCAGGGTTGTGTTCTTGGCAAACAACATAGGGATCCTTTTCCTCAGGGACGAGCTACTCGTGCTTTGGCACCATTGGAGTTGATTCACAGTGACCTCATGTCCTTTCCTACTCCTTCTTTTTCTGGTGCCAGATATGTGCTCACATTTATTGATGACTTCTCCAGGTGCACATGGGTGTACTTTTTGAAGTACAAGTCTGATGTCTTTGATTCATTTCGAGTCTTTAAGACATTTGTGGAGAAGCAATCTGGTCTTTCTATTCGTCGGATACGCACAGATAATGGGGGGGAGTATGTGAACCAGGCTTTCTGAGATTTTTGCTCTGAACATGGTCTTCAGCATCAGTTTTCAGTGCCCTACACCCCTCAGCAAAATGGTGTGGCAGAGAGAAAAAACAGAACACTTCGGGAGATGGCTAATTGTATGATACAGTCCAGGTCCATGGATTCGTCCTTTTGGGCAGAGGCAGTCAATTGTGCCAACTATATTCAGAATCGGATGCCTCACAAGGCAGTTCGACATATGACTCCTGAGGAGGCTTGGTCTCATGTCAAGCCTGATGTATCTTCATTTCGAGTTTTTGGTAGTGAAGCATGGGCATTTGTGCCTGACGCTCAGAGGAAAGCGATGGAGCGGAAGAGCCGACACCTCATTTTTGTTGGCTACTGCGAGGATGTTAACGCATATAGGTTGTTTGATCCTGATTCCAGAGAGGTCCTGTTTCGACGGGATGTCCAGTTTGATGAGCGCCTTCCTGCAGTAGATACCCCGCTTCCAGAGTCTACTTCACTCACCACTACTCCCTCATCTCTTCCAGTTGTGTTTCAGGATGATGAGGATGATGATCTTGGTGATCCCCATTTACCTCCACCACAGGATCCTCCACAAATGCCTAGATGGGCTCGTGTTACAGTTGATGCTGTAGGATCTCTGGCTGGTGACCCTTCCACCTCTCATCGCACCCGATCTCATATTGCAGGTTCCAGTCTTCTGAGTCATGCTATTTGTGGTGATCCTCAGACATTTGGGGCAGCAACAGGACATACTGAGTGGGACAGTGCTATGGAGGAGGAGTATTCTTCTTTGATGAAGAATCATACTTGGGATCTTTGTTCGCTTCCTAAGGGAAGAAAGTTAGTGCGATGCAAGTGGTTGTATCGTACTAAGTTTGCTGCTGATGGTTCTATTGATAAGTACAAGGCACGTCTTGTTGCGAAGGGTTTTTCACAGGTTGAGGGTATTGATTACACTGAGACATTTGCCCCTGTCGCCAAGATGAACTCTATTCGCCTTGTCTTATCCCTCGCAGCTTCTCAGGGATGGCCCATTTTTCAGATGGATGTGAAGAGTGCTTTCTTGCACGGTGATCTTAGTGAGGAGATTTACATGGAGCAGCCTCAGGGATTTGTGCAGGATTCCTCCTTAGTTTGCAGACTTCGGCGTTCTTTATATTTTCTATCTGATAAAAAGTCGTTCAAACGTGCGTAAATGAATTACAAATATTTGAAAATAGTTTGTAATTCTTAACTTCTATTTAAGATTAAAAGAGATAGTTAAGAATTACAAAACAGGGATGGAGATAATCTAATCTCGATACTGAATTGAATCGAGATAACCTTGCTGCGATTCTTTCATCTCAAAAATATTGTCTCAAACAGGCCCCTCGGGCTTGGTATGAGAAGATGGACTCTTTTCTGCTTTCTACAGGATTCACACGCTGTCATTCCGATCCTACAGTCTACATTCAGCGTCTTGAGGATGAGGTTTTGATACTTGTGCTATATGTTGATGATCTTCTCATCACAGGTAGCTCATCTTCTATGATTCAGGATGTTCAGTGCGCATTGATGGAGCAGTTTGAGATGACAGACCTTGGTCTTTTACACTTCTTTCTGGGTCTACAGATTGTGCAGTCACCTACTGGGATCTTTGTTTACCAGCAGAAGTATGCTCTTGACATGCTTCAGCGCTTTGATATGCTTGATTGCAAGCTTGCTCCCACACCTTTTCAGTCGGGTGTTACTTTGTCTACCTCTTGCACTACGCCTTCAGTGGATGCTACTTTGTATCGGCAGTTGGTTGGTAGTTTGTTATACCTGACACACACTCATCCTGATCTCTCCTTTGCAGTTGGTCTTGTCTCTCGGTTCTCACATGAGCCTCATGAGAGTCATTGGCAAGCTGCCAAGTGTATTTTGAGATACATTTAGGGCACATTTATGTATGGCATTCACTACACATCAGGGGCTCCTCACATTGTTGGCTACACTGACTCAGATTGGGCTGGTGATGTTGATGATCGGAAGTCTACTTCTGGCTTTATTTTTTGTCTTGGCTCTGGTCCTATCACATGGTCGTGCAAGAAGCAGAACGCTCGAGCACTTTCATCTACAGAGGCTGAGTACAGAGCGGCAGTTCATGCTAGTCAGGAGATTTTATGGCTTCGGCAGTTGATGACTGAGTTTGGTTTTCCTCCTGATCGTCCCACTGTTCTGTGGTGCGATAATCAGAGTGCTATTCACATTTCCCGCAACCCGATGGAGCATCAGCGCACTAAACACATTGAGCTTCATATGCATTTCATCCGTCAGCAGATTTAGGATGGTGT
The DNA here is from genome assembly GCA_027943335.1 of Chamaecyparis obtusa. Taxonomy (NCBI): domain Eukaryota; kingdom Viridiplantae; phylum Streptophyta; class Pinopsida; order Cupressales; family Cupressaceae; genus Chamaecyparis; species Chamaecyparis obtusa. The sequence goes on from BSBK01002264.1 coordinate 2,083,461, forward strand.
TCTCACTTTGGAGTACATTCCCACTGACGCGCAGGTTGCTGACATCTTCACCAAACCCTTTGCATCTCCGCGCTATCTTCAGTTGCGTTCTATGCTTGGGGTGACGGAAGTTGTCCTTGGGGGGTCTTGTTGAGTCCTTCCTTCCTTCATGTTTCTTTTCAGCATGTTGTTGTATCTCTTTTTGGGGTAGGGTTTTTCCCACTGGGTTTTCTCTATTTCCCCGGTTCACAGAGATTTCTTTGTTGTTGGGTACCTGATCAGGCCTTGTTGCCAGGACCCATTTTCCTGCTTTCTTAGCTGTGCTAGGTTAGTTTCCTCCTGAGCTTCGCTTAAGGGGGGGTGTTAGAGTAATAGTATATTTACCTTTATAATTAAGTCTATCTGATTTAATTATTAAAGGTCACTATTATTCTTTTTTCACTTAAGCTTGTCATTTAGGTGCATAATAATTAATATGTTTATTAATTATTAAATGCACAAACCTAGCTTTCTTCGGCTTTAGGGTTTCTCACCTTATAAGCTGCTTTTTGTAATTATTGTTCATACTTTTGAGAAATACAATTTTGCTCTCACTCCGCTGAGATTCTCAAAACCCTAGCTCTCTCTCTCTCTCTCAGGTTTTCGCTCCAGCTTCTGGTATTTTGCTTGCAGGTGATCTTGGTTTTTTGTGGATTTGCACATTTGTGAAATCTTACAGTTCGATAAGAATCAGCTACAATAATGTAACAAGCCATTCTGAGCTAACGAATCTCTGAATCAGTCAACCTTCGGTGAGAATCAATTACAATCACGTAACATGCCATTCTGAGGTTACAACACTGAATTGGTCAACCATTTGATTAGAATTAATTTCAATCACGTAACAATCCATTTTGAGCTTAAAAATCACCGAATTGGTCAATCGTTTGATGAGAATTAATTAAATAACATAACAAGCCATTCTGAGCTTAGAAATAACTGATCAACAGTGCGATGAGAATCAGCTACAATGTCGTAACAAGCCATTGTGAACTAACAAATCACGTAATCGGTCAACGGTCCGATGAGAATCAACTACACTCACATAACAAGCCATTCTGAGCTTACAAATCATCGAATCGGTCAACCGTTTGATGAAAATCAGCTACAATCATGTAAAAAGCCATTCTTGGATTATAAATCAGCGATTCGGTCAACTGTTCAATGAGAATCAGTTACAATCATGTAACAGCCATTCTGAGTTTACAAATCACCGAATTGATCAACCGTTCAATGAGAATCTATTACAATCAAGTAACAACCCATTCTCAACTTACAAATCACCGAATCGATCAACCGTTCGATGAGAATTAGCTATAATCACCGAATCGGTCAACCGTTCGATGAGAATCATTTACAATCACGTAACAAGCCATTCTGAGTTTACAAATTATCAAATTAGTCAACCGTTTGATGAGAATCAATTACAATAACGTAACAAGTCATTCTGAGCTTACAAATCACCGAATTAGTCAACAGTTTGATGAGAATCACCTACAATCTCATAAGAAGCTATTCTGAGTTTACAAATCACCAAATCGGTCAAACATTTGATGAGAATCAACTACAATCACATAGCAAGCCAGTCTGAGCTTACAAATCACTGACTTGGTCAATTGTTCGATGAGAATCAATTACAATCATGTAACAAGCCATTTTGAGCTTACGAATAACGTAACGAGCTATTTTGAGCTTACAATCACATAACAAGCCATTTTGAGCTTACAAATCACTGAATCAGTCAATCGTTCGATGAGAATAAACTACAATAACTTGTTCACAAGACATTCTGAGCTTACAAATCATCGAATCGATGAATCATTCATTGAGTCTCAGCTATAATCACGTAAAAAGCCATTTTGAACTTATAAATCATAGAATCGGTCAACCATTTGGTGAGAATCACCTATAATGACGTAACAAGCCATTTTGAGCATACAAATAATTGAATCGGTCAATTGCTCAATGAGAATACGCTACAATCATGTAGCAAGCCATTCTGAGTTTACAAATCACCGAATCGGTCAACCGTTCGATGAGAATCATCTACAATCATGTAACAAGCCATTCTGAGCTTAAAAATCACTGAATCGATCAATCGTTTGATGAGAATCATGTACAATCACATAGCAAGCCATTCTGAGCTTACAAATCACCGAACCAGTCAACCTTTCGGTGAGAATCAGCTACAATCACATAAGAATCAATTCTAAACTTACAAATCACCTAATTGGTAAACCATTCAATGATAATCAGCTACAATCACGTAACAAGCCATTCTGAGCTTACAAATCACCTAATTGGTAAACCATTCAATGATAATCAGCTACAATCACGTAACAAGCTATTCTAAGCTTACAAATCACCTTATCGGTCAACCTTTCAATGAGAGTTGATTAGAATCATGTAAAAGGCCATTCTGAGCTTACAAATCACCAAATCGTTCAACGGTTTGATGAGCATTAGCTACAATGATGTAGCAAGCCATTCTGAGCTTAAAACTTATCGAATGAGTCAAACTGTTCGATAAGAATCAATTACAATTACGTAACAAGCCATTGTGAGCTTACAAAAAACTAAATTGGTCAACCATTCGATGAGAAGGTACAATCACGTACCAAGCCATTCTAAGCTTATAAATCATTGAATCGGTTGACCGTTTGATGAGAATCAGCTACAATCATGGAACAAGCCATTCTGAGCTTACAAATCACCAAATCGGTCAACCGTTTGATGAGAATCAGCTACAATCACGTAACAAGCCCTTCTAAGATTACAAATCACCAAATCGCTCAATCGGTCAATGAAAATCAATTACAATCATTTAAAAAACCATTTTGAGCTTACAAATCATGGAATCAGTCAACCTGTCAGTGAGAATTAGTTACATCATGTAAAATGTCATTCTGAGCTTACAAATGATCAAATTAGTCAACCGTTCGATGAGAATCAGCTACAATCAGGTAACAAGCAATTTTGAACTTACAAATCATCGAATCAATCAACTGTTCGATGAGAATCAACTACAATCACGTAACAAGTCATTATGAGCTAACAAATCACCGAATCGATCAACCATTCGATGAGAATCAACTACAATCATGTAACCGGCCATTCTGAGTAAATAAATCATGAAATCAGTCAACTGTTCGATGAGAATAAGCTACAATCACGTAATAAATAATTCTGAGCTTACAAATCATTGAATCGGTCAACCGTTCGATGAGAATCAATTACAATCACGTAACAAGCTATTCTAAGCTTAGAAATCAGTGAATTAGTCAACAATTCAGTGAGAATGAGCTACAATCATGTAACAAGCCATTTTGAGCTTACAAATCATCGAATCGATCAATCATTCGATGACAATCAGCTACAATCACGTAACAAGTCATTCTGAGCTTACAAATCACCAAATTGGTCAACCGTTCGATGAGAATCAGCTACAATCACATAACAAGCTATTTTGAGCTTACAAATCACCGAATCGGTCAACCGTATGAGAATCAATAACGATCACGTAAAAATCTATTTTAAGCTTACAAATCAGTGAATCGGCCAACCATTCTATGAGAATCAATTAAGATCACGTAACAAGCCATTCTGAGCTTACAAACATCGAATCGGTCAACCGTTCGATCATAATCAACTACAATCAGGCAACAAGCCATTCTGAGCTTACAAATCATCAAATCGCTCAACCATTCAATGAGAATCAATTACAATTACCTAAAAAGCTATTCTAAGCTTACAAATCACCGAATTGGTCAACCGTTCGCTGAGAATCAATTGCAATCACGTAACAAGCCCTTTTGATCTTATAAATCACCAAATCAGTCAATCGTTAGATAAGAATCAACTACAATCATGTCACAAGCCATTCTGAGCTTACAAATCATTGAATCAGTCAACTGTTCAATGAGAATCAGCTACAATCATGTAACAAGCCATTTTGAGCTTACAAATCACCGAATTAGTCAACTATTCGAGGAGAATCAGTAACAATCATGTAACAAGCCATTCTAAATTTATAAATCACTGAATCGGTCAACCGTTTGATGAGAATAACCTACAATCACGTAACAAGCCATTCTGAGCTTACAAATCACCGAATCACTTTATAATTTGATGAGAATCAATTACAATCACGTAACAAGCCATTCTGAGAATACAAATCACCAAACCAGTCAACCATTCGGTAAGAATGATCTACAATCACGTAACAAGCCATTCTGAGTTTACAAATAACCAAATTAGTCAACCATTCGATGAGAATCACCTAAAATCACGTAACAAGCAATTTTGAGCTTACAAATCACGGAATCAGTCAACTGTTCGATGTGAATAAGCTATAATCACATAACATGCCATTCTGAGCTTACAAATCATTGAATCGGTCAACCATTCAATGAAAATCAGCTATAATCACGTAACAAGCCATTCTTAGCTTACAAATAACGAATCGGTGAATCGTTCAATGAGAATCAGGTACAATCACGTAACAAGCTATTCTGAACTTATGAATCATCGAATCAATCAACTATTCGATAAGAATCAATTACAATCATGTGAAGAGCCATTCTTAATTTACAAACCACCAAAACGGTCAACTATTCGATGAGAATTAGCTACAATCACGTAACAAGCAATTCTGAGCTTACAAATCACCGAATCGGTCTATCATTTGATGAGAATCAATTACAATCACGTAACAAACCATTCTATGTTTACAAATCACCAAACTAGTCAACTGTTTTATGAGAATCAATTACAATGTTGTAACAAGCCATTATGAGGTTACAAATCACCAAATCGGTGAACAGTTCGATGAAAATTAAATGCAATCATGTAACAAGTCATTCTAAGCTTACAAATCACCAAACCAATCAACCATTCTATGAGAATCAATTACAATCATGTAATAAGCTATTCTGAGCTTACAAATCACCAAATCGATCAACTGTCTGATGATAATCAAATACAATCATGTAACAAAATATTCTAAGGTTACAAATCAACGTATTTGTCAACTGTTCGATGTGAATCAACTACAATCACGTAACAAGCCATTCTGAGCTTACAAATCACCAAATCAGACAACTGTTCGATGAGAATCAATTACAATCATGTAACTTCTGAGCTTCCAAATCACCAAATCGGTCAACTATTCATTTACAATCAACTCTAATCACATAACAAGCCATTCTGAGCTTACAAATAAATCAAATCGATGAACCGTTTGATTAGAATCAGCTACAATCATGTAACAACCCATTCTGAGCTAACACATCACCAAATCGATCTACCTTTGATGAGAATTAACTACAATCACATAACAAGCCATTCTGAACTTATAGATCACTAAATTAGTCAACCATTCGATGAGAATCAACTACAATAACATAAAAGATCATTTTAAGGTTGTAGATCATTGAATCAGTCAAATTTTCGATGAGAATCAACTACAATCATGTAACAAGTCGATCTGAGGTTGCAATCACTGACTCGATCAACTATTCGATAAGAATCAGATATAGGCGCGTAACACACCATTCTAATGTTTGAGATCATTGAATCAGTGAACCGTTCAATGGGAATCAACTACAATCACGTAATAAGCCATTCTAAGCTTACAAATCAGTGAATCTATCATTCATTCGATGAGAATCAACTACGATCGCAAAACAGATCCTTCTAAGGTTTTAGATCATTGAATCCATCAATCGTTCCATGAAAATAACTTAAAATTGCATAACAAGTTGTTCTGAGGTTGTAATTCTTTGCATCAATCAACCGTTCAATGAGAATCAGCTACAATCGAATAACAAGTCATTCTATGCTAACAAATCACCAAATCGGTCTACCATTCGATTAGAATCAACTACAATGACGTAACAAGCCATTCTAAGCTTACAAATCATTGAATCTATCAACCATTCGATGAAAATTAGCTACAATCATGTAACAAGCCATTCTGAGCTTACAAATCTCTAAAGCGGTCAACCGTTCAATGAGAATCAACTACAATCACATAACAAGTCATTCTGAGCTTACAAATCATCGAATCGGTCAACCGCTTGATGAGAATCAATTACAATCAGGTAACAAGACATTCTGAGCTTTCAAATCAGGGAATCGGTCAACCATTCAATGAGAATCGGCTACAATCATGTAACAAGCCAGTCTGAGCTTACAAATCACTAAAACAGTAAATTGTTTGATGAGAATAAGCTACAATATGTAACAAGCCATTCTTAGCTTACAAACCACCGAATCGGTCAACCGTTCGATGAGAATATTTTACAATCATCTAACAAGCCATTCTGAGCTTACGAATCATTGAATCTGTTAACTATCAATAAGAATCAGCTACAATCACCAAATCAATCAACCGTCTAATGAGAATCAACTACAAGCATGTAACAAGCCATTTTGAGCTTACAAATCACTGAATCAGTCAACCGTTCGATGAGAATCAATTATAATCATAACAAGCCATTTTGAGCTTACTAATCACTGAATCGGTTAACCTTTCAATGAGAATCAATTACAACCATGTAACAAGCTATTCTAATCTTACAAATCAATAATCAGTCAACCGTTCGATGAGAATCAATTACAATCACATAAGAAGCCATTCTAAGATTACAAATCACAGAATCGGTCAACCGTTGGGTGAAGATGAGCTACAATTAGGTAAGAAGTCATTATGAGCTTACAAATCACCAAATCGATCAACCGTTCAATGAGAATCAACTACAATCACGTAACAAGCTATTTTTAGCTTACAAATCCTCCAAATCGGACAACCATTCGATGAGAATCGGCTACAATCACGTAACAAGCTATTCTGAGGTTACAAATCATCGAATTAGTCAACCATTTGATTAGAATTAGCTCTAATCATGTAACAAGCCATTATGAGCTTACAAATCACCGAATCGGTCAACCGTTCACTTAGAATCAACTACAATCATGTAATAAGCCATTTTGAAATTACAAATCATCGAATCAGTCAACCATTTGATGAGAATCAACTACAATCACGTAACAAGCCATTCAGAGCTGACAAATCACTGAATCGGTCTATCATTTGATGAGAATCAATTGCAATCACGTAACAAGCCATTCTAAGCTTGCAAATCACCGAACACCATTTTATGAATTATTACAATCTCATAACAAGCCATTATGAGCTTACAAATCATCAAATCGGTCAACCATTGGATTAGAATTAATTACAACAATGTAACAAGTCATTCTGAGCTTACAAATCACCGAACTAATCAACCTTTCTATGAGAATCAATTACAATCATGTAACAAGCCATTCTGAGCTTACAAATCATTGAATCGATCAACCGTTTGATTAGAATCAAATATAATCACCTAACAAGCCATTCTAAACTTACAAATCACCGTATTGGTCAACCGTTTGTGAGAATCAACTACAATCACGTATCAAGCCATTCTGAGCTTACAAATCACCAAATCGGTCAACTGTTCGATGAGAATCAATTACAATCATATAATAAGCCATTCTAAGCTTCCAAATCACCGAATCGGTCAACCATTTGATAAGAATCAGCTCTAATCATGTAACAAGCCATTCTGAGCTTACAAATCATCGAATCGATGAAACGTTTGATGAGAATCAGCTACAATCACGGAACAAGCCATTATGAGCTAACATATCACCAAATCGGTCTAGCATTTGATGAAAATCAACTACAATTATGTAACAAGCCATTCTAAGCTTATAAATCACTGAATCAGTCAACCATTCGCTGAGAATCAACTACAATAACATAAAAGATCATTCTAAGGTTGTAGATCATTGAATCAATCAAATGTTCAATGAGAATCAACTACAATGATGTAACATGTCCATTTGAGGTTGCAGATCATCAGCTTGATCAACTGTTTGATGAGAATAAGATACAGGTGCGTAACACACCATTCTGAGGTTTTAGATCACCACATCGGTGAACTGTTCGATGAGAATCAGCTACAATCATGTAATAAGCCATTCTGAGCTTAAAAATTATTGAAATAGTAAACCGTTTGATGAGAATAAGTTACAATCATGTAACAAGCCATTCTTAGCTTACAAACCACTGAATTGGTCAACCGTTCGATGAGAATATTTTACAACAATGTAACATGCCCTTTTAAGTTTACAAATCACTGAATCCATCAACTATCGATAAGAATCAGCTACAATCACCTAACGAGCCATTCTGAGCTTACAAATCATCGAATCGGTCAACCATTGAATGAGAATCAGCTACAATCATGTAACAAGCCATTCTGAGCTTACAAATCACTGAATCGGTCAACCGTTCGATGAGAATCAACTACAATCACGTAACAAGCCAGTCTAAGCTTACAAATCACTAAATCGGTCAATTGTTCGATGAGAATCAACTACAATCATGTAATAAGCCATTAGGCTTACAATTCATCGAATCGGTCAACCGTTTAATGAGCATAAGCTACAATCACGTAACAAGCCATTCTGAACCAAATCGGTCAACCGTTCGATGAGAATGAGCTACAATCATGTAACAAGCCATTCTGAGCTTAAAAATTACTGAATCGGTCAACAGTTTGATGAGAATTAGCTATAATTATGTAACAAGCCATTATGCGGTTACAAATCACTGAATCGGTCAACCATTCAATGAGAATCAATTACAATCATGTAACACTGAGTTTACAAATCACTGAATCGATCAACAGTTCGATGAGAATCAGCTACAATTATATAACAAGCCAGTTTGAGCTTACAAATCACCGAATTGGTCAATCATTTAATGAGAATCACCTTAATCACGTAACGAGCCATTTGAGACTACAAATCACCATATTGATCAAACGTTCGATGAGAATCAGCTACAAGCCATGAAACAAGGCATTTTGGGTTTACAAATCACCGAATCAGTCAATCATTTGATGAGAATCAGCTACAATGACGTAACAAACCATTCAATGAGAATCAATTACAATAATGTAACGAGCCATTCTGAGCTTACAAATGACCGAACCAGTCAACCGTTCTATGAGAATCAATTACAATCATGTAATAAGTTATTGTGAGCTTACAAATCACTGAATGGGGTGATGAGAATCAATTATAATCAACTACAGCCATGAAACAAGCCATTACCAGTTTACAAATCATCAAATCGGTCAATTGTTTGATGAGAATCAATTATAATCACGTAAAAAGCAATTCTGAGCTTACAAATCATCGAATCGGTCAACCATTCAATGAGAATCAATTACAATCATGTAACTTGCCATTCTGAGTTTACAAATCACCTAATTGGTCAACCGTTCAATGCGAATCAATTACAATCAGGTAACAAGCAATTTTGTGATTACAAATCACCGAATCGGTCAACCGTTCTATGAGACTCAGCTATAATCATGTAACAAGCCATTTTGAGCTTACAAATCACTAAATCTATCAACCGTTCAATGAGAAATAGCTATAATCACGTAACAAGCAATTTTGAGCTTACAAATCACCAAATCGATCAGCCGTACGATGGAAATCAATTACAATCCCGTAACAAGCCATTGAGCTTACAAATCACTGAATCAGTAGAACGTTCGAGGAGAATCAGCTACAATTTCTAAGCTTACAAATTATTGAATCGGTCAACTATTCAAGGAGACTCAATTACAATCACGTAACAAGACATTTTGAACTTACAAATCATCGAATCGGTCAACCATTCGATGAAAATCAATTACAATCATGTAACACTAATCTTACAAATCACTGAATCGATCAACCGTTCGATGAGAATTAACTACAATCATGTAACAAGCCATTATGAGCTTACCAATTACTAAATTGGTCAACCGTTTGATGAGAATCACTTACAATCACGAAATGAGCCATTCTGAGCTTACAAACCATCGAATCAGTTAATCGTTCACTGAGAATTAGTTATAATCATGTAACAAACCATTCTGAGCTTTCAAATCACCGAATCGATCAACCGTTCGATGAGAAGCTACAATAACATAACAAGTCATTCTAAAGGTACAAATCATTGAATCATTCAACTGTTCGATGAGAATCAACTACAATCACGTAACAAGCCATTCTAAGCTTACAAATTACTGAATTAGTCAACCGTTTGGTAAGAATCAATTACAATCACGGAACAAGCCATTATGAGCTTACAAATTACTGAATCAATCAACGTTTCAATGAGAATCAATTACAATCACATAACAAGCCATTCTAAACTTACAAATCACCGAATTGGTCAACTGTTCAATGAGAATCAACTACAATCACGTAACAGGCCATTCTGAGCTTACAAATCATCAAATCAGTTAACCGTTCGATGAAAATCAGCTACAATCATGTAAAAAGCTATTCTAGGCTTACAAATCATTGAATCATTCAACTGTTCGATGAGAATTAGCTACAATAATGTAACAAGCCATTCTAAGCTTACAAAGTAATCATGTAACCGTTCGATGAGAATTAGCTAAAATCACATACCAAGCTATTCTGTACTTACAAATCATCAAATTGGTCAATTGTTTGATGAGAATCAAATACAATCATGTAACAATCTATTCTAAATTTATAAATCACTGAATCGGTCAACTGTTCGATGAGACTGTGCTACAATCACGTACCAAGCCATTTTGAGCTTACAAATCACTGAATCGGTCAACCATTCTATGAGAATCAATTAAGATCATGTAACAAGCCATTCTGAGTTTCAAATTATGAATCATGTGACAAGCCATTTTAAGCTTCAAATTATGAAATTGGTCAACCGTTTGATGAGAATCATGAAACAAGCCATTCTGAGCTTACAAATTACTGAAACGGTTAACAGTTTAATGAGAATCAGCTACAATCATGTAACAAGCCATTTTGAGCTTAGAAATCATCGAATTAGTGAATCATTCACTGAGAATTAACTACAATCATGTAACAAGACATTCTAAGCTTACAAATCACTGCATCGGTCAATCGTTCGATGAGAATCAGCTACAATCATGTAACAAGCTATTTTGAGCTTACAAATCACCGAATTGGTCAACTGTTCGATGAGAATCAGCTACAATCATGTAACAAGCTATTCTAATATTACAAATCACTGAATCAGTCAACTGTTCGATGAGAATCAGCTACAATCACGTAACAAGCCATTCTGAGCTTACAAATCATCGAATCGGTCAACCATTCGATGAGAATCAATTACAATCACGTAAAATGTCATTCTGAGCTTACAAATCACTGAACTAGTCAACCATTCTGAGATTACAATCACGTAACAAGCCATTCTGAGATTACAAATCGCCGGATTGATCAACCGTCAACCGTTTGATTAGAATCAACTCTAATCATGTAACAAGCCTTTATGAGGTTACAAATCACTGAATCGATCAACCATTCGATAAGAATTAGTTACAATCACATAACAAACCATTCTATTTTTACAAATCACCGAATCGGTCAATCGTTCGATGAGACTCAGCTACAATCATGTAACAAGCCATTATGATCTTTCAAATCATCGAATCGGTCAACCATTTGATGAGAATCAGCTACAGTCATGTAAGAAGCCATTCTGAGCTTACAAATCATCGAATCGATCAACCGTTCGATGATAATCAATTACAATCACGTAACAAGTCATTTTGAGCTTACAAATCACTAAATCGGTGAATCGTTTGATGAAATTTAGCTACAATCATGTAACAAGCTATTATGAGATAACATATCACCAAATCAGTCTACCGTTTGATGAGAATAAACTACAATCATGTTATAAGCCACTCTGAGCTTAGAGATCACTGAATCGGTCAACCATTTCATGAGAATCAACTACAATAACATAAAAGATCATTCTAAAGTTCTAGATCACTGAATCGATTGAATGTTCGATGAGAATCAACTATAATCATGTAACAAGTCGATTTGAGGTTGCAGATCACCAACTCATCAACTGTTTGATCAGAATCAAATACAAGCATGTAACACACCATTCTAAGGTTGTAGATCAACGAATCGGTGAACCATTCAATGAGAATTAGCTACAATCATGTAATAATCCATTCTAAGTTCACAAATCATTGAATCTATCAACCATTCAAAGAGAATCAACTAGGATCACATAAAAGATCCTTCTAAGGTTCTAGATCACTGTATTGGTCAACCATTCGATGACAATCAACTAAAATTGGGTAACAAGTTGTTTTGAGGTTGCAGTTCACCAAATCGGTCAACCGTTTGATGAGAATCAGCTATAATCACCTAACAAGCCATACTGAGCTAACAGATCACCAAATCGGTCTATCATTTGATGAGCATCAACTACAATCATGTAACAAGCCATTATGAGGTTAAAAATCATTGAATCGGTCAACAATTCGATGAGAATCAACTACAATAATATAAAAGATCATTCTAAGGTTGTAGATCACCAAATCGATCAAATGTTCGATGGGAATCATCTACAATCATGTAACAAGTCGATCTGAGGTTGCAGATCACTGACTCATCAACCATTGGATGAGAATCAAATACAAGCACATAACACACCATTCTGAGGTTGTAGATCACTAAATCAATGAACCGTTTAATGAGAAACTGCTACAATCACCTAATAAGCCATTCTGACCTTACAAATCATCGAATCGGCCAACCATTCAATGAGAATCAACTACAATCATGTAAAAAGCCAACAAATCATAAAATCAGTCAACTATTCGAAAAAAATTAGCTAGAATCACGTAACAAGCCAGCCATTCTGAGCTTACAAATCACCAAATCGGTTTACTGTTCGAAGAGAATCAATTACAATCATATAACAAGCCATTCTGAGCTCCCAAATCACTGAATCGGTTAGCCGTTCGATGAGAATCAGCTACAATCATGTAAAAGGCCAACAAATCACAGAATTGGTAAACTGTTCGATAAGAATCAGCTACAATCATGTAATAAGCTAGCCATTCTGAGCTTACAAATCACTAAATTGGTGAACCGTTCGATTAGAATCAGCTACAATCACATAACAAGTCATTCTAAGCTTACGAATCACTAAATCGGTTAACTATTCGATGAGAATCAGCTTCAATCATGTAACAAGCCATTTTGAGCTTAGAAATCATCGAGTTAGTCAACCGTTCGATGAGAATCAACTATAATAACGTAGAAAGACATTTTGAGCTTACAAATCACTGAATCGGTCAACCGGTCGATGAGAATGAATTAGAATCATGTAACAAGCCATTCTGAGCTTACAAATCATTGAATCGGTCAACCGTTCGATAAGACTCAACTACAATCATGTAACAACCTATTATGAGCTTACAAATCATCGAATCGGTCAACCATTCAATGAAAATCAATTACTATCACGAAACAAGCCATTCTAAGCTTACAAATCATCGAATCAGTGAATCGTTCGATGAGAATCAGCTACAATCATGTAATAAGCCATTCTGAGCTTACAAATAAATTAATCGATCAAGCGTTCAATGAGAATCAACTACAATCACGTAACAAGCCATTTTGAGCTGACAAATCACCAAAATAGTCAACCATTCAATGAGAATCAATACAATCATGTAACAAGCCATCTGAGCTTACAAATCACCAAATTGGTCAACCGTTCAAAGAGAATCAACTACAATCATGGAACAAGCCATTCTGAGCTTACAAACCAATGAATTAGTCAACTGTTAGATGAAAATCAATTATAATCATGTAACAAGCCATTCTTAGTTTACTAATCACCGAATCAGCTATAATCACGTAACAAGCTATTCTGAGCTTACAAATTATTGAATCTGTCAACCATTCGATGAGAATCAACTACAATCACATTACAAGACATTCTAATACATATCACTGAATCGGTCAACCATTCGATGAGAGTCAGCTACAATCACATAACAAGCCATTTTGAGATTACAAATCACTGAATCGATTATCCATTTGATAAGAATCAGCGACAATCACGTAACAAGCTATTTTGAGCTTACAAATCATCGAATCGGTCAACCGTTCGATGAGAATCCACTACAATCATGTAACAAGCCATTTTGAGCTAATAAATCATAGAATCAATCAACCCTTTGAAGAGAATCAGCTACAATCATGTAACAAGCCATTCTGAGCTTACAAATCATTGAATCGGTCAACCGTTCGATGAGACTCTGCTACAATCACATAACAAGTCATTCTGAGCTTACAAATTAATGAATCAGTCAATCGTTCGATGAGAATCAGGTACAATCACATAACAAGCCATTATGAGCTTAAGAATCATCGAATTGGTCAACTGTTCGATGAGTATCAATTACAATCAGGTAATAAGCTATTCTTAACTTACAAATCACCGAATCGGTCAACTATTCGGTGAGAATTAGCTACAATCATGTAACAAGACATTTTGAGCTTACAAATCATCGAATTGGTCAACCGTTTGATGAAAATCAGCTACAATCACGTAACAAGCCATTCTGAGCTTACAAATCACCAAGTCGGTCAACCGTTCGATGAGTCTTAGTTACAATCATGTAACAAGCCATTCAGAGCATACAAATCACTAAATCGGTCAATTATTTGATGAGAATCAACTACAATCACATAACAAGCTATTCTAAGCTTACATATCACCGAATCGGTCAACCGTTTGATGAGAATCAACTACAATCATATTAAAAGTCATTCTAAGCTTACAAATCATCGAATCGGTCAATTGTTCGATGAGAATCAATTATAATCATGTAATAAGCCATTCTGAGCTTAAAAATCACCGAATTGGTCAACTATTTGATGAGAATCAGCTACAATAATGTGACAAGCCATTCTCAGGTTACAAATCACCGAATCAGTCAACCGTTCGATGAGAATCAACTACAATCACGTAACAAGCCATTCTGAGCTTACAAATCACCGAATCCGTCAACCGTTTAATCAGAATCAGCTACAATCATGTAACAAGCCATTCTGAGCTTACACATCACCGAATTGGTCAATCATTCATTGAGAATCAACTACAATCAAGTAAAGCCATTATGAGCTTACAAATCATCGAACTGGTCAACCGTTCAATGAGAATCAATTACAATCACATAATAAGCTATTATGAGCTTACAAATTACTGAATCAGTCAACCGTTTGAGGAGAATCAATTACATAACAAGCCATTATGAGCTTACAAATCACCAAGTCAGTCAACAGTTCAATGAGAATCAACTACAATCTCATAACAAGCCATTATGAGCTTATAAATTATTGAATCGGTCAATCGTTCGATGAGAATTATCTATAATCACGTAACAAGCCATTCTGAGCTTTCAATGCTGCTCTGGATTTGTGTAGGCCCTATTATTCTAAGAGGTACCTACTATACTAAGGCACCCCTACTATTCCATGGAGCATTGGGGAAGAATGTAGGGGTGGGTGGAAGAGTTGGGTGGGAAGATAACATATTGTCCTTCTCAACTTGATCGATCCAATCGATGAAAATCAATTATAATCATGTAGCAAGCCATTCTAAGCTTACAAATCACCAAATCGGTCAAGCATTCGATGAGAATCAGCTACAATAATGTGACAAGCCATTCTGAGGTTACAAATAACTGAATCGGTTAACCGTTTGATGAGAATCAACAACAATCACGTAACAAGTCATTCTGAGCTTACAAATCACCGAATCGGTCGACCATTCGATGAGAATTAGCTACAATCATGTAACAAGCTATTCTGAGCTTACAAATCACCGAATCAGTCAACAGTTCGATGAGAATCAGCTACAATCTCGTAACAAGCTAGTTTAAGATTAAAAATCTCCGAATCAGTCAACCATTCGATGAGAATCAATTACACTCATGTAATAATCCATTCTAAGCTAACAAATCATCGAATTAGTCAACCTTTACATGAGAATTAATTACAATCATGTGACAAACCATTCTGATCTTAAAAATCATTGAAACGGTCAACCATTTGATGACAATCATGTAACAAGCCATTCTGAGCTTAAAAATCACCAAATTGGTCAACCTTTACATGAGAATAAATTACAATCATGTGATAAACCATTCTGATCTTAAAAATGATCTAAAAGATCAACCGTTCAATGAGAATCAGCTATAATCATGTAACAAGCCATTTTAAGCTTACAAATCATCGAATCAGTCAACCGTTTGATGAAAATCAGCTACAATCACGTAACAAGCCATTCTGAGATTACGAATCATCGAATCGGTCAAGCATTTGATGAGAATTAGCTACAATCATGTACCAAGCCATTCTGACCTTACAAATCATTGAATCTATTAACCGTTTGATGAGAATCAACTACAATCACGTAACATGACATTTGGAGATTACAAATCATTGAATCGATCAACTATTTGATGAGAAACAGCTACAATAATGTAAAAAGCCATTCTGAGCTGACGAATCTCTGAATCGGTCAACCATTCGGTGAGAATCAATTACAATCACGTAACATGCCATTTTGAGCTTACAACATCAAATTGGTCAACCATTCGATTAGAATCAATTACAATCATGTAACAATCCATTTTGAGCTTAAAAATCACCGAATCGGTCAACCGTTTGATGAGAATCAATTAAATAACATAACAAGCCATTTTGAGCTTAAAAATAATTGAATCTGTAACAGTTCGATGAGAATCAGCTACAATCTCGTAACAAGCCATTCTTAGCTAACAAATCACCTAATCGGTCAACCATTCGGTGAGAATCAACTACACTCACGTAACAAGCCATTCTGAGCTTACAAATCATTGAATCGGTCCACTGTTTGATGAGAATCGGCTACAATCACGTAAAAAGCTATTTTGGGATTATAAATCAGTGAATCGGTCAACCGTTCAATGAGAATTAGTTACAATCATGTAACAAGCAATTCTGAGCTTACAAATCACTGAATTGATCAACCATTCAATGAGAATCTATTACAATCAAGTAACAACTCATTCTGAATTTACAAATCACCGAATCAGTCAACCGTTCAATGATAATCACCTACAATCACCTAACAAGCCATTCCAGAGCTTATAAATCACCAAATCGGTCAACTGTTCGATGAGAATCAACTAGAATCACATAAAAAAACCATTCTGAGCTTCAAAATCACCGAATCGGACAACTGTTCGATGAGAATCAACTACAATCATGTAGCAAGCCATTCTAAGTTTACAAATCACCGAATCGGACAACTGTTCGATGAGAATCAACTATAATCATGTAACAAGCCATTCTAAGTTTACAAATCATCGAATCGGTTAACTGTTAGATGAAAATCAGCTACTATCACATAACAAGCCATTCTGAGCATACAAATCATCTAATCAGTCAACTTTTCAATCAGAATCAACTAGAATCATGCAACAAACCATTTTGAACTTTCAAATCACCGAATCGGTCAACCATTTGATGAGAACCAATTACAATCATGTAACAAGCCATTCTGAGCTTACAAATCACCGAATGAGTCAAACATTCGATGATAATCAATTACAATCACGTAACAAGCCATTATGAGCTTACAAATCACCGAATCGGTCTATCATTTGATTAGAATCAATTTCAATTATGTAACAAGCCATTCTAAGCTGACAAATCACTGAACCAATCAACTGTTCTCTCAAAATCATTTACAATCTCGTAACAAACCATTATGCACTTACGAATTAATGAATCTGTCAACTATTCGATGAGAATTAATTACAATCATGTAACAACTCATTTTGAGATTACAAATCACTGAACCAATCAAGCGTTCTATGAGAATCAATTACAATCATGTGACAAGCCATTCTAAGCTTACAATTCAACGAATTGATCAACCGTCAGATGAGAATCAAATACAATCATGTAACAAGCCATTCTCAGCTTACAAATCAATGTATCGGTCAATGAGAATCAACAAAAATCACTTAACAAGCCAATTTGAGCTTACAAATCATCGAATCAGTCAACCGTTTGATGAGAATAAACTACAATCATGTAACAAGCCATTTTGAGCTTATCAATCACTGAATCGGTCAACCATTCGATGAAAATCAGCTACAATCATATAACTAGTCATTTTGAGCTTACAAATCACTAAATCAGTATACGATTTGATGATAATCAGATACAATAATAAAACAAGCCATTCTAAGCTTGCAAATCACCAAATCTGTCAATCGTTCGATGAGAATAAGCTACAATCATGTAACAAGCTATTTTGAGCTTACAAATCACAGAGTCGGTCAACCGTTCGATGAGAATCAATTACAATCCTGTTTCAAGCCATTCTGAGCTTACAAATCATCAAATCGATTATCTATTCGATGAGAATCAAATAAAATCACGTAACAATTCTAAGCTTACATATCACTGAATCGGTCACTGTTCGATGAGAGTTAGCTCCAATCATGTAACAAGTCATTTTGAACTTATAAATCACCGAATCGGTGAACCGTTCGATGAGAATCAGCTACAATCACGTAATAATCCATTCTGAGCTTACAAACCACCGAATCAGTTAATCATTCGATGAAAATCAGCTACAATCACATAACAAGCCATTCTCAGCTTTCAAATCACTAAATTGGTCAACCGTTCGATGAGAATAAGGTACAATCATGTAACAAGCTATTATGAGCTGACGAATCACTGAATCGATCAACTGTTCGATGAGAATCAATTACAATCATGTAACAAGCCATTCTTAACTTACAAATCACCGAATTGGTCAACCATTCGATGAGAATCAACTACAATCATGTAACAAGCCATTTTGAGCTTACAAATCACCGAATCGGTCAACCGTTTGATGAGAATCGGCTACAATCATGTAACAAGTCATTCTGAGCTTACAAATCACCAAATCGGTCAATAGTTTGATGAGTTCAGTTACAATCACATAACAAGCCATTCTAAGCTAAGAAATCACGAAATCGGTCAACTATTTAATGAGAATCCATTGCAATCACGTAACAAGTCATTATGATCTTACAAATTACTAAATCAGTGAACCGTTCGAGGAGAATCAATTACAATCACGTAACAAGCTATTCCGAGCTTACAAATAACCAAATCAATCAACATTTTGATGAGAATCAACTACAATCCCGTAACAAGTCATTCTGAGCTTATAAATTATCAAACCGATCAATTGTTTGATGAGAATTAGCTAGAATCATGTAACAAGTCATTCTGAGCTTTCAATGCCTGCATTTGGGTAGGCACTACTATTCTAAGGGGATCCTACTATACTAAGGTGGTCTAAGGGGCATTGGGGAAGAATGCAGGGCTGGGTGGAAGAGTTGGGTGGCAAGATACCATATTATGCTTCTCAACTCGACTGATCCAATCGATATGGTGGGAGGGCAATATAACCCCCCAATGTAGTGTGGGAGGCTATAGATTGGGTTGGACCCCAAATCACTAAATTAGTCAACCGTTCGATTAGAATCAACTACAATCATGTAAAGAGCCATTCTGAGTTTACAAATCATCGAATTGGTGAACTATTCGATGAGAATCAATTACAATCACGTAGCAAGACATTTTGAGCTTATAAATCATTGAACCGGTCAACTGTTTGATCAGAATCAATTATAATCACATAACAAGCCATTCAGAGCTTACAAATCATCGAATCGATCAACCATTCGATAAGAATCAGCTACAATAATGTGACAAGCCATTCTGAGGTTATAAATCACTGAATCGGTCAATTGTTCGATGAGAATCAACTATAATCATGTAGAAAGCCATTCTGAGATTACAAATCACCAAAAAGATCAACTGTTTAATGAGAATCAACTACAATCACATAACAATCCATTCTGAGCTTACAAATCACCGAATCGATCGACCATTCGATGAGAATCAGCTACAATCATGTAAAAAGCCATTCTGACCTTACAAATCACTGAATTGGTCCATCATTCGATGAGAATCAGCTACAATCATGTAACAAGCCATTCTGAGCATACAAATCACCGAATCGGTCAATCGTTCGATCAGAATCAACTATAATCATGTAACAAGCCATTCTGAGCTTACAAATCACCAAATAAGTCAACTGTTTGATGAGAATCAACTACAATCACATAACAAGCCATTCTGAGCTTACAAATGACTGAATCGGTTAACTGTTTGATTAGAATTAGCTACAATCACGTAGCAAGACATTCTGAGCTTACAAATCACCGAATCAGTCAACCGTTCGGTGAGAATCAGCTACACTCATGTAACAAGCCATTCTGAGCTTATAAATTATCGAATCGGTCAACAGTTTGATGAGAATCAGTTACAATCACATAACAATCTATTCTAAGCTTAGAAATCACCGAATCGATCAACCCTTCGATAAGAATCAATTACAATCCTGTAACAAGCCATTTTGAGCTTACAAATCATCGAATCAATGAACTGTTCAATGAGAATCAAGTACAATAATCTAAGAAGCCATTATGAACTTACAAAATATTGAATCAGTCAATCGTTCGATGAGAATTAGCTACAATCACGTAACAAGCTATTCTAAGTTTACAAATCACTGAATTGGTCAATCGTTAGATGAAAATAAGCTACTATCACGTAACAAACTATTTTGAGCATACAAATCATCAAATCGGTCAACCATTCGATGAGAATCAGCTAAAATCATGTAACAAGCCATTCTAAACTTTCAAATCACCAAATCGATCAACCGTTCAATGAGAATCAATTACAATCACGTAACAAGCTATTCTGAGCTTAAAACTCATCGAATGAGTCAAATGTTTGATGAGAATCAATTACAATCATGTAACAAGCCATTCTGAACTTACAAATCACCGAATCGGTTAACCATATGATGAGAATTAGCTACAATAATGTAACAAGCTATTTTGAGCTTAGAAATAACTGAATCGGTCAACCTTTTGATGAGAATCATCTACAATCACGTAACAAGCAATTCTAACCTTACAAATCTTTGAATTGGTCAACCGTTTGAGAATGATGTAAACCATTCGATGATAATCAGCTACAATCACGTAACAAGCCATTTTGAGCTTACAAATCACCTTATCGGTCAACCTTTCGATCAGAATTGATTAGAATTATTTAAAAAGCCATTCTGAGCTTAGAAATCACCAAATCGTTCAATGGTTTGATGAGCATTAGTTACAATGATGTAGCAAGCCATTTTGAGCTTACAAATCACCACATTGGTCGATGAGAATCAGGCACAATCATGTAACAAGCCATTTTGAGCATACAAATCACCGAATCGATCAACTGTTCGATAAGAATCAATTACAATTATGTAACAAGCTATTGTGAGCTTACAAAGAATCAAATCGGTCAACTGTTCGATGAGAAGCTACAATCATGTACCAAGCCATTCTGAGCTTATAAATCACTGAATCGGTCAATCGTTTGATGATAATCAGCTACAATCATGGAACAAGCCATCACAAATCACCAAATCGGTCAACCGTTCGATGAGAATCAGCTACAATCACGTAACAAGCCATTCTAAACTTACAAATCACTGAATCGCTCAATTGACTAGTCGATGAGAATCAATTACAATCATTTAGAAAGCCATTTTGAGCTTACAAATCATGGAATCAGGCAACTTGTTAGTGAGAATTAGCTACATCATGTAAAATGTCATTATGAGCTTACAAATGATCGAATTAGTCAACTGTTTGATGAGAATCAGCTACAATCACGTAACAAGCCATTCTAAGCTTACAAATCACCGAATTGGTCAACTGTTCAATGAGAATCAGCTACAATCACGTAACAAGCTATTATGAGCTAACAAATCACTGAATTGGTCAATTGTTCAATGAGAATCAACTAAAATAATGTAAAAAACCATTCTGAGCTTACAAATCACTGAATCGGTCAACCGTTCGATGAGAATAAATTACAATCATGTAACAAGTCATTCTAAGCTTACAAATAATCGAATCGGTCAACCGTTCGATGAGAATCAATTACAATCACATAACAAGCCATTCTAACCTTACAAATTACCGAATCAGTCAACCGTTCGATGAGAATTAACTACAATCACGTAATAAGCCATTTTGAGCTTACAAATCACCGAATCGGTCAAATGTTTGATGAGAATCAATTACAATCAGCTAAAAAACCATTCTGAGCTGAAAAATCACTAAATCGATCAACCGTTCGATCAGAATTAGCTACGATCATGTAACAAGCCATTCTGAGCTTACAAATTATCTAATCGGTCAACTTTTTGATGAGAGTCAGCTACAAATCACCGAATTGGTCAACCATTCGATGATAATCAGCTACAATCATGTAACAAGCCATTATGAGCTTACAATTCACCTAACAGATCAACCATTTAATGAGAATGAATTACAGTTAATTACAAATCATCGAATCCGTCAACCGTTCACTGAGAATCAGCTACGATCATGTAACAAGCCACTCTGAGCTTAAGAATCACCAAATCGGCCAATAGTTTGATGAGAATTAACTACAAACACGTAACAAACCATTTTGAGCTTACAAATCACTGAATCGGTCAATTGTTCAATGATAGTCAGCTACAATCATGTAACAAGCCATTATGAACTTACAAATCATTGAACCAGTCAACTGTTTGATGAGAATTAGCTACAATCATGTAACAAGCCATTCTGAGCTTGCAAATCACCAAATCAGTCAACTGTTTGATGAGAATCAGCTACAATAATGTAACAAGCCATTTTGAGGTTACAAATCACTGAATTGGTCAACTGTTCGATGAGTATCAGCTACAATAACATAAAAAACCATTCTGACCTTACAAGTTACCGAATCAGTCAACTGTTTGATTAGAATCAATTAAAATCATGTAACAATTTATTCTGAGCTTACAAATCACTGAATCGGTCAACCGTTCAATGAGAATCAGCTACAATCACATAACAAGCCATTCTGAGCTTACAAATAATCAAATTGGTCAACCCTTTGATAAGAATCAATCACAATCATGTAACAAGCCATTCTGAGCTTACAAATAATCGAATCGGTGAACCGTTAGATGAGAATCAGCTACAATAACTTAATAAGTCATTTTGAGCTTACAAATCACTTAATCAGTCAATCATTCAATGAGAATCAGCTACAATCATGAAACAAGGCATTCTGAGCTTACAAATCACTGAATTAGTCAACATTCGATGAGAATTAGCTACAATCACGTAACAAGCCATTTTGAGCCTACAAATCACTGAATTGGTCAATCGTTCAATCAGAATCAATTATAATTACGTAAAAAACAATTTTGAGAATACAAATTATCGAAATGGTGAACCATTTGCTGAGAATTAGTTAGAATCACATAACAAGCCATTCTGAGCTTACAAATCACCGAATCAATGAACCGTTCGATGAGAATCAACTAGAATCACGTAACAAGCCATTCTAAGATTAGAAATCACTAAATCACTGAACGGTTTGATAAGAATCAGCTACAATCAAGTAACAAGCCATTTCCAGCTTACAAATCACTGAATCGGTGAATCATTTGATGAGAATCAATTAAAGTCACGTAACAAGCCATTCTGAACTTAAAAATCACCGAATTGGTCAATCGTTCGATGAGAATCAGCGACAATCTTGTAACAAGCTAATATGAGTTTACAAATCACTGAATCAGTTAACCGTTTGATGAGAATCAATTACAATTTTGTAACAAGCTATTTTGAGCTAAAAAATAACCGAATCGGTCAACCATTCGGTGAGAATCAGCTACAATCATGTATCAAGACATTCTGAGCTTACAAATCACTGAATCGATCAACCATTCAATGAGAAACAACTACAATGATGTAAAAAGCCAAAGCTTACAAATCACTGAATCAGTAAACCCTTCAATGAGACTCAATTACAATCACATAACAAGTCATTTTGAGCTTACAAATCACAAAATCAATCAGAACCATTTGATGAGAATCAACTACAAATCACAAGGCATTTTGAGTTTACAAATTATTGAATCGGTCAACCATTTGATGAGAATCAACTACAATCACGGAACAAGTCATTTTGAGCTTACAAATCATCGAATCAGTCAATCATTTAATGAGAATCACCTAAAATCATGTAACAAGCATTTTGAGCTAACAAATCATACAATTGATGAACCGTTTGATGAGAATCAGCTACAATTACGTAACAAGCCATTTTGAGCCAAAAAATCACTAAATAGGTGAACTGTTCGATGAGAATCAGCTACAATCATGTACAAGCCATTCTGACCTTACAAATCACTGAATCGATCAATCGTTTGATAAGAATCATTTACAATCATGTAACAAGCTATTCTGAGCTTACAAATCACCGAATCAGTCAACCATTCGATGAGAATAAGCTACAATCATGTTATTTTGAGCTTACAAATCACCGAATCAATCAACCATTCAATGAGAATAAGCTACAATCATGTAACAAGCTATTTTGAGTTTACAAATCATCGAATCGGTCAATCATTCGATGAGAATCAGCTAAAATTACATAACAAGTCATTCTGAGATTACAGATCATCAAATCGGTCAACCGTTTGATGAGAATCAGCTACAATCACGTAAAGGGCCATTTTGAGCTTATAAATCACCGAATCAGTCAACCATTTGATGAGAATTAATTACAATCACGTAACAAGCTATTTTTAGCTTAGAAATCACCAAATTGGTCAACCGTTCGATGAGAATTAATTACAATCACGTAACAACTATTCTAAGCTTAAAAATCACCAAATCAGTTAATCGTTCAATTAGAATAAATGACAATAACGTTAAAAGCCATTTTGAGCTTACAAATCACCAAATCGGTCAAGCATTCAATGAGAATCAATAACAATCACGTAACAAGCCATTTTGAGCTTACAAATCACCCATCATTCAACCAGTGCCATTCTGAGCTTACAAATCACTGAATAGATCAACTGTTAAATGAGAATAAGCTACAATTAACAAGCCACTTTGAACTTAAAAATCACCAAATCGGTCAGTTGTTTGATGAGAATCAGCTACAATCATGTAAAAAGCCATTTTGAGCTTACAAATCAACAAATCAGTCTACCGTTCAATTACAATCAACCACAATCATGTAATAAGCCATTTTGAGCTTACAAACTACCGAATTGGTCAATTGTTCGATGAGAATCAACTACAATCACGTAACAACCTATTTTGAGCATACAAATCATAGAATTAGTTAATCGTTCGCTTAGAATCAATTACAATCATGTAACAAGCCATTGTGAGCTTACAAATCACTGAATTGGTCAACCGTTCGATGAGAATCAGCTACAATCAAGTAACAAGACATATGAAGCTTACAAATCACCAAATCAATCAACCATTTGATGAGAATCAACTACAATAATGTAACAAGCCATTGTGAACTTACAAATCATTGAATTGGTCAACCATTAAATGAGAATTAGCTACAATCATGTAACAAACCATTCTGAGCTTACAAATCACCGAATCGGTCAACCGTTCGATGAGAATCAGGTACAATCATGTAAAAACCTATTTTGAGCTTTGAAATCACTAAATTCGTCAACCGTTTGATGAGAATCAGCTACAATAATGTAACAAGCCATTGTGAGCTCACAAATCACCGAATCAGTCAACCATTTAATAAGAATTACCTACAATCATGTAACAAACTATTCTAAGCTTACAAATCACCGAATCGGTCAACCGTTCGATGAGAATCAGCTACAATCACGTAAAAAGTCATTCTCAGCTTAGAAATCATCGAATCTATCAACCGTTTCATGAGAATTAGCTAAAATCACATAAAAAAATCATTCTAAGCTTACAAATCACCGAATCGGTCAACCGTTCGATGAGAATCAACTACAATCAGGTAACAAGCCATTCTGAACTTCCAAATCACCAAATTGGTCAATCGTGTGATGAGAAATCAGCTACAATCACGTAACAAGCCATTTGGAGCTAACAAATAACCAAATCAGTCCATTGTTTGATGAGAATTAGCTACAAATATGAAACAAGCCATTCTGAGCTTACAAATCATCGAATCGGTCAACGATTTGATGACAATTAGCTACTATCACGTAGAAAGCCATTCAAAGCTTACAAATCAGAGAATCGATCAACCATACCATGAGAATCAGCTATAATCACGTAACAAACCATTCTGAGCTTACAAATTATCAAATCGGTCAACCGTTCAATGAGATTTAGGTAGAATCACGTAACAAGCTATTCTGAGGTTACAAATCATCGAATCGATCAACTGTTTGATGAGAATCAACTACAATCATGTAAAAAGCTATTTTGAATTTACAAATTACCAAATTGATGAACCGTTCGATGAGAATCAGCTACAATCATGTAAAAAGCCATTCTGAGTTTACAAATCATCGAATCGGTCAACCATTTGATGAGAATTAGCTACAATGACGTAACAAGCCACTCTGAGCTTACAAATCACTGAATCGGTCAACCATTGCATGAGATTAAGTTATAAACACATAAAATGTCATTCAAAGCTTACAAATCACCAAATCAGTCCAGTGTTCGATGAGAATTAGCTACAATCACGTAAAATGCCATTCTAAGCATACATATCTCCGAGTCGGTCAACTGTTCTACGAGAATCAGCTCCAATCATGTAAAAAGTCATTCTGAGGTTACAAATATCTGAATAGGTCCACCATTTGATGAGAATTGGCTACAATCATGTAACAAGCAATTCCTAACTTAAAAATCAATGAATCGATCTACCGTTCGATGAGAATTAGCTACAATCATGTAACAAGCTATATTGAGCTTACAATTCACATAATCGGTGAACTGTTCGATGAGAACAGCTAAAATCACGTAACAAGCCATTCTAAGCTTATAAATCACCAAATCGTTCAACGATTCGATGAGAATCAACTAAATTCATGAAAAAACCCATTCTGAGCTTACAAATCACCGAATCGGTCAACCATTCGATGAGAATCATCTACAATCACCTAACAAGCCATTCTGAACTTCCAAATCACTGAATCCGTGAACTATTCAATAAGAATCAGCTACAATCACATAACAAGTCATTCTGAGCTTACAAATCAAAGAATCAACCGCTCGGTGAGAATCAACTACAATCATGTAACAAGCCATTCTGAGCTTACAAATCACTAAATCGGTCAATCATTCGATGAGAATCAATTACAATCTCGTAACAAGCCATTTTAGGCTTACAAATCACCGAATTAGTCAACTATTAGATGAGAATTAGCTACAAACACGTAAAAAATTATTATGAGCTTACAAATCACCGAATTGGTCCATTGTTCGATGAGAATCAGCTACAATCATGTAAAAACCCATTCTTAGCTTAAAAATCATCGAATCGATCAACCTTTCGAAGAGAATCAACTCCTATCACGTAAAATACCATTTTGAGCTTACAAATCATTGAATCGGTCCACTGTTCGATGAGAATGAGCTACAATCACTTAAGAAGCCATTATGATCTTACAAATCACTGAATCGGTTAACCGTTCGATGAGAATCAGCTACAAGCACGTAACAAGTGATTTTGAGATTAAAAATCATCGAATTGATCAACCGTTTGATGAGAATCAGCTACAATCATGTAACAAGCCATTCTGAGCTTACAAATAATTGAATCGGTCAACCATTTGATGAGAATCAACTACAATCACGTAACAAGCCATTCTAAGCTTACAAATCACTGAATCGGTCAACCGTTTGATCAGAATTAGCTACAATCACTTAACAAGCCATTTTGAGCTTTTAAATCATCGAATATGTCAACTGTTTGATGCGAATCAGCTAAAATCACGTGACAAGCCAGTCTGAGCTTACAAATCACCAAATCAGTCAACCAGGCAATGAGAATCAGCTAGAATCATGTAACAAGCCATTATGAGCTTACAAATCACCGAATTGATCAACCATTCGATGAGAATCAACTACAATCACATAATAAGCCATTCTGAGCTTACAAATCAGCAAATCAATCAACCATTCGATGAGAAACAACAACAATCACATAACAAACCATTCTGAGCTTACAAATCATCGAATTAGTCAACCGTTCGATTAGAATAAGCTACAATCACATAACAAGCCATTATGTGCATATAAATCATTGAATTGATTAACCATTCGATGAGAATAAGCTACAATCATGTAACAAGTTATTCTGAGCTTATAAATCATCGAATCGGTCTACTGTTAGATGAGAATCAGCTACAATCACGTAAAAAGTCATTCTTAACTTACAAATCACCGAATCGGTCCACTGTTCAATGAGAATCAACTATAATCACATAACAAGCCATTATGAACTTACAAATCACCGAATCGGTGAACCGTTCCATGAGAATCAGCTACAATCATCTAACAAGCCATTCTGAACTTAGAAATTATTGAATTGGTCAACTGTTTGATGAGAATCAGCTGCAGTCACGTAACAAGACATTCTAAACTTACAAATTAACAAATCAGTCAACCGTTCAATGAGAATAAACTAAAATCATATACAAGACATTCTGAAATTAAAAATCATTAAATCAGTCAATTGTTCGATGAGAATCAGCTACAATCACGTAACAAACCATTCTGAGCTTACAAATCACTAAATCTATCAACCGTTCGATGGGATTCAATTACAATCATGTCACAATCTATTCAAAGCTTACAAATTATCGAATTAATCAACCATTGGATGAAAATCAACTACAAACATGTAAAAAGTCATTATGGGCTTACAAATCACCGAATCGATCCATTGTTTGATGAGAATCAGCTACAATCACGTAACAAGCCATTCTGATCTTGCAAATCACCAAATCGGTCAATCGTTGGATGAGAATCAGCTCCAATCATGTAAAAAGTCATTATGAGCTTACAAATCACCCAATCGGTCCACTGTTCGATGAGAATCAGCTAGAATCATGTAACAAGCCAGTCTGTGCTTAGAAATCACTAAGTCGGTCAATCATTCGATGAGAATTAGCTAAAATCATGTAAAAAGCCATTCTGAGCTTAGAAATCACCAAATCAATCAATCGTTCAATGAGAATCAACTACAATCACATAAAAAGACATTTCGAGCTTACAAATCAATGTATTCATAAACAGTTTGATAAGAATCAACTACAATCACGTAATAAGACATTTTGAGCTTACAAATCACCAAATCGGTCAACCGTTTGGTGAGAATCAATTACAATCACGTAACAAGCTATTCTAACCTTACAAATCACCTATTCGGTCAACCGTTGGATGAGAATCAGCTACAATCACGTAACAAGCAGTTATCAGCTTACAAATCATCGAATCGGTCAACCATTTGATAAGAAGTAGATATAATCACGTAACAAACCATTCTTAGCTTACAAATCACCGATTTGGTCAACCCTTCGATGACAATCAATTACAATCACGTAACAAGCCATTCTAAGCTTACAAATCACTGAATCGGTCTATTGTTCAATGAGGATCAACTACAGTCACATAACAAGCCATTATGAGCTTACAAATTAGGAAATCAGTCAACCATTTGATGAGAATAAGCTCCAATCACGTAAAAAGCCATTCTGAGCTTACAAAGCACCCAATCGGTCAACCATTCGATGAGAATCAGCTACAATCACGTAACAAGCCATTCTGAGCTTACAAATAACTGAATCGCTCAACCGTTGATGAGAATCAACTACAATCATATAATAAGCCATTTTGAGCTTGCAAATCATCAAATTAGTCAACCGTTACATGAGAAATAATTACAATCAGGTAACAAGCCATTCTGAGCTTACAAATCACTAAATCGGTTAACTGTTTGATGAGAATTAGCTCCAGTCACGTGACAAACCATTCTGAGCCTATAAATCACTGAATTTGTCAACCGTCTGATGAGAAATAATTACAATCAGGTAACAAGCCATTCTGGGCTTACAAATCACTGAATCAGTCAACCATTCGATTAGAATCAACTACAATCACATAACAAGCCATTTTGAGCGTACAAATCACCAAATCGGTCAATTGTTCAATGAGAATAAGCTACAATCATGTAAGAAGCCATTCTGAGTATATAAATCACCAAATCGATCAACTGTTCATTAAGAATCAGTCACAATTATTTAACAAGCCATTCTAAGGTTATAAATCACTGAATCAGTCAACCGTTCGATGAGAATTAGCTACAATCGTAAAAAGCTATTTTGAGCTTATAGATCATCGAATCAATCTACTGTTTGATGAGAATCAGGTACAATCACGTAATAGGCCATTATGAGCTTACAAATCATCAAATTAGTCAACCGTTCCATGAGAATCAGCTACAATAACATAACAAGTCATTCTGAACTTACAAATCATCGAATCAATCAACCGTTAGATGAGAACCAACTACAATCATGTAAAAAACAATTTTAGGCTTACAAATCACCAAAGCGGTCCACTATTCGATGAGAATTAGCTACGATCATGTAACAAGACATTCAGAGCTTACAAATCACTGACTCGGTTGACCGTTCGATGAAAATTAACTAAAATCATGGAACAAGCCATTCTAAGCTTACAAATCACCGAATCGGTCAACTGTTTAATAAGAATCAACTACAATCATGTAACAAGCCATTCTGAGCTTTTAAATCACTGAATCGGTCAACCAATTAATGAGAATCAGCTACAATCATGTAACAATCCATTATGAGTTTACAAATTACCAAATCGGTCAACCCTTTGATGAGAATCAGCTACAATCACGTAACAATCTATTTTGAGGTTACAAATCACCGAATCGGTCAACCGTTTGATGAGAATCAACTAGAATTATGTAACAAGCCATTCTAAACTTACAAATCAATGAATCAGTCAACCATTCGATGAGCATCAGCTACAATCACATAACAAGCCATTTTGAGCTTACAAATCATAGAATCAGTCAACTGTTGAATGAGAATCAGCAACAATCACCTAACAAGCCATTCTGAGGTTAGAATTCACTGAATCTGTGAACTATTCAATAAGAATCAGCTCGAATCACGTAACAATCTATTATGAGCTTAGAAATTACCGAATCGGTGAACCGTTCAATGAGAATCAGCTAAAATCATGTAACAATTCTGAGCTTACAAATCACCCAATCGATCAACTGTTTGATGAGAATCTGCTACAATCATGTAACAAGCCATTCTGAGCTTACAAATCATCGAAGCGGTCAACCATTTGATGAAAATTAGCTACAATCACGTAATAAGCCATTCTGTGCTTCCAAATCACTGGATCAGTCAACCGTTTAATGAGAATCAACTACAATCATGTAACAAGCCATTCTGAGCTTACAATTAGTCAACTGTTCGATTAGAATCAGCTACAATCACGTAACAAGCCATTATGAGCTTACAAATTAGCGAATCGGTCAATCATTCGATGAGAATAAGCTACAATCACGTAACAAGCCATTCTGAGCTTACAAATCACCGAATTGGTCAACTGTTCAATAAGAATCAGCTACAATTATGTAATAGTCCATTCTGAGCTTACAAATCACTAAATCGGTCAATTGTTTGATGAGAATCAATTACAATCACGTAACAAGACATTCTAAACTTAGAAATCATCGAATTAATCAACCATTCAGGGAGAATCCGCTACAATCAGAATAGCCAATCTGAGCTTACAAATCATCGAATTGGTCAATTGTTTGATGAGAATCAGCGAGAATCATGTAACAACACTTTCTGAGCTTACAAATCACCGAATCTATGAACTGTTCGATGATAATAAACTACAATCATGTAACAAGCCATTCTGAGATTAAAAATCACCAAGTCGGTCAACTCTTCGATGAAAATTAGCTACAATAACGTAAAAAGCCATTCTGAGCTTACAAATCACCGAATCGGTCCACTATTCAATCAGAATCAGCTATTTCATTTAAAAAGTCATTCTGAGTTTACAAATCATCGAATCGGTTAATCGTTTAATGAGAAAGAATTATGATCACGTAACAAGCCATTCTGAGCTTAAAAATCACTAAATCAGTCAACCATTATGTGAGAATCAGCTACAATCACGTAACAAGCCATTATACACTTACAAATCACTGAATCAGTCAACCATTGGGTGAGAATTAGCTACAATAACGTAACAAGCCATTCTGAGCTTGCAAATCATCGACTCAATCAACCGTTCAATGAGAATCACCTACAATCACGTAATAAGTCATTCTGAGCTTACAAATCACCAAATTGGTCAACCGTTCGATGAAAATTAGCTACAATCATGTAACAAGCTATTTTGAGCTTACAAATCACCGAATCAATTAACCATCCAATCAAAATCTGCTACAATCACGTAACAAGTCATTCTGAGCTTACAAATCACCAAATAGGTCAACCATTCGATGCAAATCAATTAAAATTACGTGACAAACCATTCTGAGCTTACAAATCACTAAATCGGTCAACCGTGTGATGAGAATCAACTAAAATCAAGTGACAAGCTATTCTAAGCTTAAAAATCATCAAATTGGTCAACCATTCGATAAGAATCTACTAGAATCACGTAACAAGCCATTCTGAGCTTACAAATCATCGAATCGGTCAACCATTTGATGAGAATCAATTATAATCATGTAACATGAAATTCTGAGCTTACAAATCACTAAATCGATCAACTGTTTGATGAGAATCAGCTACAATCATGTAACAAGCCATTCTGAGCTTAAAAATTATCGAATCGTTCAACCGTTTGATAAGAATTAACTACAATCACCACATAACAAGCCATTCTAAGCTTAGAAATCATCGAATCGGTCAACCATTCGATGAGAATCAGCTATAATCATGTAAAAAGCCATTAGATGAGAATCAGCTTACAAATCTCCAAATCGGTCAACCGTTCAATGAGAATCAACTATAATCACGTAGAAACCATTACGAGCTTACAAATCATCGAATCAATGTATTGGTAAACCATTCGATGAGAATCATCTACAATCATGTAACAAGCCATTTTGAGCTTACAAATCATCGAATCAGTCAATTGTTCGATGATAATAGCCTAAAATAACGTAACAATCGATAGTGAGCTTACAAATCATCGAATCGGTCAACCGTTCAATGATAATCAACTACAATCAGGTAATAAGCGATTTTGAGCTTACAAATCATCAAATCGGTGAACCATTTGATGAGAATTAGCTACAATCATGTAACAAGCCGTTCTTAGCTTACAAATAACCAAATCAGTCAACGATTGGATGAGAATCAACTACAAACTTGTAAAAAGTCACTATGAGTTTACAAATCACAGAATCGGTCAATTGTTTGATGAGAATCAACTACAATCATGTAACAAGCGATTCTGAGCTTATAAATCACCAAATCGGTCAACCATTCGATGAGAATCATCTCTAATCACCTAAGAAGCCACTCGAGCTTACAAATCACTGAATTGGACCATTGTAGCAAGACATTCTGTGCTTACAAATAACCGAATCGGTCAACTGTTCGGTGAGAATCAGCTACAATCATGTAAAAACTAATTCTCCCCACATCAATCAACCGTTTGATAAGAATCAGCTACAATCATGTAACAAGCTATTCTGAGCTTACAAATTATCGAATTGGCTAACTATTCGATAAGAATCAACTACAATCATGTAATAAGCCATTCTAAGCTTACAAATCACTGAATCGGTCAACTATTTGATGAGAATCAACTACTATCACGTAAAAAGCTATTTCAAGCATACAAAATATGAAATCGGTTAATCGTTCCATGAGAATCAGCTACTGTCACGTAAAAAGCCATTCTATGCTAACAATTCATAGAATCGATCAACCGTTTGATAAAAATAAGCTACAATCACGTAACAAGGCATTATGAGCTGACAAATCACCGAATCGATCAACTGTTTGATGAGAATTATCTACAATCATGTAACAAGCCATTCTGAGTTTATAACTCATCGAATCGATCAACCGTTAGATGAGAATCAGCTACAATCACGTAACTATCAATTCTGAGCTTACAAATCACCGAATCGGTCAACTGTTCGATGACAATCAGCTACAATCATGGAACAAGCCATTCTAAGCTTATAAATCACTGAATTGATCAACCATTTGATGAGAATCAAATACAAGCATGTAACAAGCCATTCTGAGCTTACAAATTACCGAATCGGTCAACCACTTAATGAGAATTAGCTACAATCACATAAGAAGTCATTCTGAGGTTACAAATCATCGAATCGATCAACCATTCCATTAGAATCAACTACAATCATGTAAGAAGCCATTCTCAGCTTACAAATGACTGAATCGATCAACCGTTCGTTGAGAATTAGCTACAATAATGTAAAAAGCCATTCTGAGCCTACAAATCACCGAATCGATCAATCGTTCGATGAGAATCAACTATAATCACAATGAGTGATTTTGAACTTACAAATCATCGAATCGGTCAGCCATTTCATTAGAATCAACTAGAATCATGTAATAAGCCATTTAAAACTTAAAAATCACCGAATCAACTACAATCATGAAACAAGCCTTTCTGAGCTTACAAATCACTGAATCGGTCAAGCATTCAATGACAATAAGCTACAATCACATAACAAGTCATTCTGAGGTTACAATCCACTGAATTGGTGAACTGTTCGATAAGAATCAGCTACAACCACGTAACAAGCTATTTTGAGCTTACAAATCACCTAATCGGTGAACAGTTCAATGAGAATCCGCTACAATCAGATAACAAGGAATTCCCAAGCTTACAAATCACCAAATCGATCAACTATTTGATGAAAATCAGCTACAATCATGTAACAAGCCATTCTGAGCTTACAAATCACCGAATTGATCAACCGTTAGATGAGAATCAGCTACAATCACGTAATAGGCAATTCTGAGCTTACAAATCACCGAATCGGTCAATCGTTAGATGAGAACTAGCTACAATCACGTAAAAAGCCATTCTAAGCTTACAAATCACCGAATCGGTCCACTGTTTGATGAGAATTAGCTACAATCATGTAACAAGCCATTCTGAACTTACAAATGACTGACTCGGTCAACCGTTCGATGAGAATCAGCTAGAATCATGTAACAAGCCATTCTGAGCTTACAAATCACTAAATTGGTCAATCATTTGATGAGAATCAAGTACAATTATGTAACAACCCATTCTCAGCTTACAAATTACTGAATCGATCAACCACTTAATGAGAATTAGCTACAATCACATAACAAGCCATTCTGAGGTTATAAATCATCGAATCGGTCAACCGTTCGATCAGAATCAACTACAATCATAAATAACCATTTTTAGCTTACAAATCACTGAATCGGTCAGTCGTTCAATGAGAATCAGCTAAAATCATGTAACAAGCTATTCAAAACTTACAAATCACCTATTCAGTGAATTGTTCAATGAGAATCAGCTACAATCATGTAACAAGCCAGTCTGAGCTTACAAATCACCCAATTGGTCATACATTTGATGAGAATCAGCTACAATCACGTAAGAAGCCATTTTGAGCTTATAAATCATCGAATCAGTCAACCGTTTGATGAGAATCAACTACAATCACATAATAAGCCATTCTGAGCTTACAAATCATCGAATTGTTCAACCATTGGGTGAGAATCAACTACAAACAGGTAAAAAGTCATTTTGAGCTCACAAATCATTGAATTGGTGAACCCTTGTATGAGAATCAGCTACATTAACGTAGCAAGCCATTTTGAGCTTCAAAATCACTGAATCGATCAACCGTTCAATTAGAATCAACTACAATCATGTAACAAGCCATTTTGTACAAACAACAAAATCGGTCAACCGTGCGATGAGAATCAACTAAAATCATGTAACAGGCCATTCTGAGCTTACAAATCACTGAATCGGTCCACTGTTTAATGAAAATCAGCTACAATCATGTAACAAGCCATTCAGAACTTACAAATCACTGAATCGGTCAACCGTTCGATGAGAATCAACTACAATCATGAAACAAGCCATTCTAAGCTTACAAATTACTGAATCGGTCAACCGTTCGATGAGAATCAGCTACAATCACGTAACAAGCCATTCTGAGGTTACAATTCATCGAATCAGTGAACTTTTTGAGAAGAATCAGCGACAATCACGTAACAAGCTATTCTGAGCTTACAAATCACCGAATCGATGAACCCTTGCATGAGAATAACCTACATTCACGTAACAAGCCATTCTGAGGTTCCAAATCACCAAGTCGATCAACTGTTCAATGAGAATCAACTACAATCACGTAACAAGCTATTTTGAGATTACAAATCAGCGAATTGATCAAACGTCTGATGAGAATCAGCTACAATAACGTAACAAGCCATTTTGAGCTTACAAATCATTGCATCGATCAACCGTTTGCTGAGAATCAATTACAATCACGTAACAAGCCATTCTGAGCTTAAAAATCACCGAATCGGTCCATAGTTCTATTATAATCAGCTACAATCACGTAACAAGCCATTCTGCATATACAAATTATCAAATTGGTCAACCGTTCGATGAGAATCAGCTACAATCACGTAAAAAGTAATTTTGAGCTTACAAATAACCGAATCGGTCAACGATTTGATGAGAATCAGCTACAAACATGTACCAAGCTAGTCTGAACTTACAAATCATCGACTCAATCAACCATTCGATAAGAATCAGCTACAATCAAGTAACAAACCATTTTGAGCTTACAAATCACCGAATCGGTCAACTGTTCGATGAGAATCAGCTACAATCATGTAACAAGCCATTATGAGCTTACAAATCATCGAATCAGTCAACCATTCGATGAGAATTAGCTACAATCATGTAACACGCCATTATGAGCTTGCAAATGATCGAATTGGTCAATCATTCCATGCGAATCACCTACAATCACGTAACGAGCCATTCTAAGCTTACAAATCACCGAATCAATCAGTCGTTCGATGAGAATTAGCAACAATCATGTAACAAGCCATTTTGAGCTTACAAATCACCGAATCGGTTAACCGTCCAATTAGAATCAGCTACAATCACGTAACAAGCCATTTTGGTCTTACAAATCATCGAATAGGTCAACCATTCGATCCAAATCATGTGACAAGCCATTCTAAGCTTAAAAATCATCGAATCGGTCAACCGTTTGATGAGAATCAATTATAATCATGTAACAAGCCATTCTAAGTTTACAAATCACCAAATTAGTCAACCGTTTGATAAGAATCAGCTATAATCATGTAACAAGCCATTTCAAGCTTACAAATCACTGAATCGATCAACTGTTTGAGGAGAATCAATTATAATCATGTAACAAGCCATTCTGAGCTTACAAATCATTGAATTGGTCAACTGTTCGATTAGAATTAGTTATAATCACGTAACAAGTCATTCTGAACTTACAAATCACCAAATTGGACAATCATTTAAATAGAATAAGCTAAAAACATGTAAAAAACCATTCTGAGGTAACAAATCACCGAATCGGTCAACCGTTTGATGAAAATCAGCTAGAATCATGTAACAAACCATTGTGAGCTTACAAATCACCAAATCGGTCAACCTTTCAATGAGAATAAGCTAAAATAATGTAAAAAGTCATTCCAAGCTTAGAAATTATTGAATCAGTCAACCGTTCGATGAGAATTAGCTACAATCACATAACAAGCCATTCTGAGCTACAAATCATCGAATTGCTAAACTGTTCAATGAGAATCAGCTAAAATCATGTAATAAGCGATTATGAGCTTACAAATCACCGAATCAGTCAACCATTCGATGAGAATCAGCTATTAGGACGTAAAAAGCTATTATGAGCTTACAAATCACTAAATCGGCGAACTGTTCGATGAGAATCAGCTACTATCATGTAAAAAGCCATTCCAAGCTTACAAATCACTAAATTGGTCAATCATTTGATGAGAATCAACTATAATCAACAAACCATTATGAGCTTACAAATTACTGAATCGGTCAACAACTTAATGAGAATCAGCTACAATCACATAACAAGCCACTCTGAGCTTACAAATCACCGAATCACTCAACTGTTCGATGAGAATCAGCTACAATCACGTAACAAGCCATTCTGCGCTTACAAATCACCGAATCGATCAACCGTTCGATGAGAATTAGGTACTATAATGTAAAAAGCCATTCTGAGCTTGCAAATCACCGAATCAGACAACCGTTTGATGAGAATCAGCTACAATCACAACAAGCCATTTTGAGCTTACAAATCACTGAATCAGTCAACTGTTTGATGAGAATCAGCTAGAATCATGTAACAAGCCATTCTGAACTTACAAATCACCGAATCGGTCAATCATTTGATGATAATCAGCTACAATCATGAAACAAGCCATTCTAAGCTTACAAATCACCAAATCAGTCAACCGTTCGATGAGAATCAGCTACAGTCACGTAACAAGCCATTCTAAAGTTACAATTCACCGAACCGGTGAGCTGTTTGATAAGAATCAGCTAAAATCATGTAATAATCCATTATGAGATTAGAAATCACTGAATTGCTCAACCATTAGATGAGAATCAGCTACAAACACGTAAAAAGTCATTATGAGCTTATATAAATCACTGAATCGGTGAGCCCTTGCATGAGAATCAGCTACATTCACATAAGAAGCCATTTTGAGCTTCCAAATCACCGAATCAATCAACCGTTCAATAAAAATCAACTACAATCACGTAACAAGCTATTATGACCTTACAAATCACTGAATCGGTCAACCATTTGATGAGAATTAGCTACAGTCACGTAACAAGCCATTTTGAGCCTACAAATCACTGAATCAGTCCACCGTCTGATGAGAATCAAGTACAATCAAGTAACAAGCCATTCTGAGTTGACAAATCATTGAATTGGTCAACTATTCGGTGCAAATCAACATCAATCACTTGAAATGCCATTCTGAGCTTACAAATAATTGAATCGTTCAACCATGCAATGAGAATCAGCTACAATCACATAACAAGCCGTTCTAAGCTTACAAATCATCGAATCGGTGAACAATGAGAATCAACTACAATCATGTAATAAGTCATTTTGAGTTTACAAATCAACGAATCGGTCAACTGTTCGATGAGATTATATTACAATCATGTAACAAGCCATTCTGAGCTTACAAATGACCCAATTAGTCAACCATTTGATGAGAATCAGCTACAATCATTTAATAAGCCATTCTGAGCTTACAAATCATCGAATTGGTCAACCGTTCGATGAGAATCAATTACAATCATGTAACAAGCTATTCTAAGCTTACAAATCACTGAATCAGTTAACCATTTGGTGAGAATCAACTACAATCACATAACAAGCTATTATGAGCTTACAAATCACCCAATCGGTCAACCCCTCGATGAGAATCAGGTACAATGACATAACAAGCCATTCTAAATTTACAAATCACCAAATCGATCAACCATTTATGAGAATCAGCTACAACCATGCAATAAGCCATTTTGAGCTCACAAATCACTAAATTGGTCAACCATTACATGAGAATAAGCTACAAACATGTAAAAAGTTATTTTGAGCTTACAAATCACTGGATCTTTCCATTGTTTGATGAGTATCAGCTACAATCATGTAACAAGCCATTTTGAGATTACAAATCATCGAATCGGTCAACTGTTCAATGAGAATCAGCTTCAATCAAGTAAAATGTCATTCTCAGCTTACAAATCATCGAATCGGTCAACTGTTCAATGAGAATCAGCTATAAACACGTACCGAGCCAATCTGAGCTTACAAATCATTGAATCGGTCAAGCATTCGATGAGAATCAGCTACAATCATGTAACAAGCCATTTTGAGCTTGCAATTCACCGAATTGGTCAACCGTTCAATGAGAGTAACCTATTATCATGTAACAAGCTATTTTGAGCTTGCAATTCACCGAATTGGTCAACCGTTCAATGAGAGTAACCTATTATCATGTAACAAGCCATTCTAAGCTTACAAAACACTGAATTAGTCAACTATTCGATGAGAATTAGCTACAATCACATAAGAATCTATTTTGAGCTTACAAATCATCGAATCGGTTAACCATTCAATAAGAATCAGCTACAATCATGTAACAAACCATTCTGAGCTTACAAATCACCAAATAGGTCAACCATTTGATCCAAATCAACTACAATTACGTGACAAGCCATTCTAACCTTACAAATGATTGAATTGGTTAACCGTGCGATGAGAATCAGCTACAATCACGTGACAAGCCATTTTAAACTTAAAAATCACCGAATCGTCAACCGTTTGATGAGAATCAATTATATTCATGTAACAAGCCATTGTAAGCTAAGAAATCACTGGATTGGTCAACTATTCGATAAGAATCAACTACAATCACGTAACAAGTCATTTCAAGCTTACAAATCATTGAATCGGTCAACCGTTCAAAAAGAATCAGCTTCAATCACGTAACAAGCTACTCTGAGCTTACAGATCATTGAATCGATCAACCGTTAGATAAGAATAAACTATAATCACGTAACAAGACATTCTGAGCTTACAAATCATCGAATTGTTCAACTGTTTGAGGAGATTCAATTATAATCATGTTACAAGCCATTCTGAGCTTACAAATCACTGAATCAAACAACCATTCAATTACAATCAGCTACAATCACATAACAAACCATTTTGAACTTACAAATCACTAAATCAGTTAATCATTTGATGAGAATCAGCTACAATCATGTAAAAAGCCATTCTGAGGTTAGAAGTCACCGAAATGGTCAAATGTTCGATGAGAATCAGCTACAATCACCTAACAAGCCATTCTAAGCTTACAAATCATCAAATCGGTCAACCATTCAATAAGAATCAGCTACAATCATGTAACAAACCATTCGGAGCTTACAAATCACCGACTCAGTCAACCGTTCCATGAGATTTAGCTACAATCATGTAACAAGCCAATCTGAGCTTATAAATCACTGAATAGGTCAACCGTTCGATGAGAATCAGCTACAATCA
Source organism: Chamaecyparis obtusa (assembly GCA_027943335.1). Taxonomy (NCBI): domain Eukaryota; kingdom Viridiplantae; phylum Streptophyta; class Pinopsida; order Cupressales; family Cupressaceae; genus Chamaecyparis; species Chamaecyparis obtusa. The sequence goes on from BSBK01002264.1 coordinate 2,124,561, forward strand.
CGTAACAAGCTATTATGAGCTTACAAATCATTGAATCGGTCAACCATTCGATGAAAATTAGCTACAATAAGGTAATTAGCTATTTTGAGCTTACAAATTACTAAATTGGTGAACTGTTTGATAAGAATAAACTACAATCACATAACAAGCCATTCTGACATTACAAATTACCAAATCTATCAACCGTTCGATGAAAATCAGCTACCATCACGTAACATGTCATTCTGAGCTTACAAATCACCAAATTGGTCAATCGTTCAATTAGAATAAATTACAATAATGTAACAAGCCATTCTGAGCTTACAAATCACCGAATCAGCCAACCGATTGATGAGACTACAATCACATAACAAGCTATTTTGAGTTTACAAATCATTGAATCAATCAACCGTTTGATGAAAATTAGCTACAATCATGTACCAAGTTATTCTGAGCTAACAAATCACCGAATTGGTCAATTATTCGATGTAAATTAGCAACAATCATGTGAAAAGCCATTTCAAGCTTACAAATAACCGAATCGGTCAACCGTGCAATGAGAATCAGCTACAATCATATAACAAGTCATTCTGAGCTTACAAATCATCGAATCGGTCCATTGTTCAATGAAAATCAGCTACAATCATGTAACAAGCTATTGTGAACTTACAAATCACCGAATCGGTCAACCGTTCGATGAGAATCAACTAGAATCATGTAACAAGCTATTCTAAGCTTACAAATCACTGAATCGGTCAACTGTTCAATGAGAATCAACTACAATCAAGTAACAAGCCATTCTGAGCTTAAAAATCACTGAATCAGTCAACTGTTCGATGAGCATAAGCTACAATCACGTAACAAGTCATTCTAAGCTTATAAATCACCGAAATAGTCAACCGTTCGATGAGAATCAGCTATAATCATGTAACAAGCTATTCTGAGCTTACGAATCATCAAATTGGTCAACCATTGGATGAGAATCAGCTACAAATATGTAAAAAGTTATTATGAGCTTACAAATCACTGAATAGTTCCATTGTTTGATGAGAATCAACTATAATCACGTAACAAGCCATTCTAAGCTTACAAATTACCAAATCGATCAACCGTTCAATGAGAATCAGCTACAATCACGTAACAAGCCATTCTGAGCTTAAAAATTATCGAATTGATCAACCGTTAGATGAGAACTAGCTATAATCACTGAATCGGTCTATTGTTCGATTAGAATCATCTAAAATCATGTAATAAGCCATTTTGAACTTACAAATCACTGAATCGATCAACTGTTTGATGAGAATTTGCTAGAATTATGTAACAAGCCATTCTGAGTTTACAAATCACCGAATTGGTCAACCATTCAATGACAATCAACTATAATCATGTAACAAGCCATTCTGAGCTTAAAAATCATTGAATTGGTCAACTGTTCAATGAGGATTAGCTTCAATCACGTAATAAGCCATTCTGTGCTTACATGTAAAATAAGTGAATCGGTCAACTGTTCAATGAGAATCAATTACAATCATGTAACAAGCCATTTTGAGCTTACAAACCACTAAATCGATCAATCGTTCGGTGAAAATAAACTAGAATAACGTATCAAGCTATTCTGAGCTTACAAATCACCAAATCAGTCAACCACTTAATGAGAATCAGCTACAATCACATAATAAGCCATTCAGAGGTTATAAATCATCGAATCGATCAACCGTTCGATGAGAATCAGCTACAATCACATAACATGCCATTCTGAGATTACAAATCACCCAATCAGTTAACCGTTCAATGAGAATCATCTACAATCACGTAACAAGCTATTTTTAGCTTACAAATCATTGAATCAGTCAACCATTTGATAAAAATAATCTAGAATTATGTAACACCCCATTATGAACTTACAAATCATCGAATCAATCATTCGTTGGATGAGAATTAGCTACAATCATGAAACAAGCCATTCTGAGGTTACAATTCAGCGAATCGGTAAACTTTTTGATAAGAATCAGCTACAATCATGTAACAAGTTATATTGAGCTTACAAAGCACCGAATCGGTGAACTGTTCAATGAGAATCAACTACAATCATGTAACAAGCCATTTTGAGTTGAAAAATCACCAAATCAGTTGACCGTTCGATGAGATTAAATTACAATCACGTAACAAGCCATTCTGAGCTTACAAATCACTGAATCGGTTAACTGTTCAATGAGAAAGAATTGCAATTATGTAAAAAGCCATTTTGTACTTACAAATCACCAAATTAGTCAACCGTTCAATGAGAAAGAATTACAATTATGTAAAAAGTCATTTTGAGCTTACAAATCACCAAATCAGTCAACCATTCAATGAGAATCAGCTACAATCATGTAACAAGCCATTATGAGCTTACAAATCATCGAATTGGTCAACCATTCGATGAAAATGAGCTACAATCAGGTAACAAGCTATTCTGAGCTTACAAATCTGGAATCAGTCAACCATTCGATGAGAATCAACTCCAATCACGTAACAAACTATTATGAGATTACAAATTACTGAATCGGTCAACCATTTGATGAGAATCAGCTCTAATCACCTAAAAAACCATTTTGAGCTTACAAATCACCGAATTGGTCAACCATTTGATAAAAATTAGCTACAATCAAGTAACAAGCCATTTTGAGCTTACAAATCACTGAATCGGTCAACTATTTGATGAGAATCAGCTCTAATCACGTAATAAGCCATTATGACATTACAAATTACTGAATTGGTCAACCGTTCAATGAGAATCAGCTCCAATCACCTACAATGTTATTCTGAGCTTACAAATCATCGAATCGGTCAACTGTTTGATGAGAATCAGCTACAATAACATAACAAGTCATTATGAACTTACAAATCACCAAATTAGTCAACCTTTTGATTAGAATCAGCTACAATCATTTGCATCATAGATAGTGAGTGATATGACTAATGACTGGTTGTATCACAGCTACTAGAATGGATGGATGATGTGTGATGGATGAAGAGATGGATGGCTCTCCCTCTCTTTCGTCCGTCGGGAGAGCCCCGGGGTCTATAGTATATATATAGGATATGGGATAATGTAACAAGATTTTGAACTTACAAATCACCGAATCGGTCAACCATTTAATAAGACTTAACTACAATCACGTAACAAGCCACTCTCAGCTTACAAATCACCGAATTAATCAACCATTTGATAACAATCAGCTACAATCATGTAACAAACCATTCTAAGCTTACAAATCATTGAATTGGTCAATCGTTTGATGAGAATCAATTATAATCATGTAACAAGCCATTTTAAGCTTAATTTTCACCGAATTGGTCAACCGTTCGATAAGAATCAGTTACAACCACGTAACAAGCTATTTCAAGCTTACAAATCATCGAATCAGTCAAGCATTTAATGACGATCAACCTCAATCACGTAACAAGTGACTCTGAGCTTATAGATCACCGAATCGATCAACCGTTAGATAAGAATCAGCTACAATCAGGTAATAGATATTTTGAGCTTACAAATCATCAAATCGGTCAACCATTTGAGGAGAACCAACTATAATCATATAACAAGCCATTCTAAGCTTACAAATCACTGAATCGGTCAACTGTTCAATTACAATCAGCAACAATCATGTAACAAGCCATTCTAAACTTACAAATCATTGAATTAGTCAATTGTTAGATGAGAATCAGCTACAATCATGTAAAAAGCCATTCTGACGTTAAAAGTCACTGAATTGGTCAACTGTTCGATGAGAATCAGCTACAATCACGTAACAAGCTATTTTAAGCTTACAAATCATCAAATTGTTCTACCATTAGATAAGAATCAACTACAATCATGTAACAAACCATTCTAAGCTTACAAATCATCGAATCAGTCAACCGTTCGATGAGAATCAGCTACAATCATGTAACAAGTCATTCTGAGCTTACAAATAATCGAATAGATGAACCGTTCGATGAGAATCAACTACAATCACATAAAAAGCCATTCTAAGCTTACAAATCACTGAATCGGTCAACCATATGATAAAAATCAGCTATAGTCAAGTAACAAACCATTTTGAACTTAAAAATCACTGAATCAGTAAACCATCTGATGAGAATCAATTACAATCATGTAACAAGCCATTCTGAGCTTACAAACCATGGAATCGGTCAACCGTTCGGTGAAAATCAGCTACAATCATGTAACAAGGCATTCTGAGCTTACAAATCATCAAATCAGTCAACCGCTTAATGAAAATAAGCTAGCATCACGTAACAAGCCATTCTAAGGTTATAAATCATTGAATCGGTCAACCGTTTGAAAAGAATCAGCTAGAATCATGTAACAAGCCATTTTGAACTTACAAATCACCGAATTTGTCATTTATTTGATGAGAATCAGCTATAATCATGAAACAAGCCATTCTAAGGTTACAATTCACCGAATCGGTGAACTGTTCGATAAGAATCAGCTACAATCATGTAACAAGCTATTCTGAGCTTACAAATCACCAAATCGATCAATCGTTCAATGATAATTAGCCACTTAGATTTTGAAGGGAAGGGGCAACTGGATCTACTGTAGGGTCAATAATAGAATAGTAGGGGCCGCCGGGCCCTGCCCCTATTATTCTATTATTCCCACCCAACTCACCCCCATTATTAGAAAGGGCCGGGCCAACTATATCTAAAGGGGGCCCCTACAATTTTATAGGACGGGCTAATGAACAATAATCGCCAATAATCTCAAAAGGGCCGGCCCTTTCTAATAATGGGGGTTTGGTTCTAAAGGCAATCATGTAACAAGACATTTTGAGCTCACAAATCATTGAATGCGTCAACCGTTTGATGAGATTCAATTACAATCATGTAACAAGCCATTCTGAGCTTACAAATCACCAAATCGATCAACCGTTCAATGAGAAAGAATTACAATTATGTAACCATTTTGAGCTTACAAATCACCGAATCGGTCAACCATTTGATAAGAATCAGTTACAATCACGTAACAAGCGATTATGATCTTACAAGTCACCGAATTGGTCATTCATTTGATAAAAATTAACTACAATCAGGTAACAAGCCATTCTGAACTTACAAATCATCGAATCGGTTAACCGTTCGATGACAATCAGCTCAAATCACGTAACAAGCCATTCTAAGATTACAGATTATCGAATCGGTCAACCGTTCATTGAGAATCAGCTCCAATCACCTGAAAAGCCATTCTGAGCTTACAAATCATCAAATTGGTCAACCATTCGATGAAAATTAGCTACAATCAGGTAACCAACCATTCTGAGGTTACAAATCACCAAATAGATCAACCGTTCTCTGAGAATCAACTCTAATCATGTAACAAGCCATTTTGACATTATAAATTATCAAATCTATCAACCGTTCGATGAGAATCAACTCCAATCACCTAAAATGCCATTTTGAGCTTACAAATCACCGAATCGATCAACCGTTAGATGAGAATCAACTACAATCACATAACAAGTCATTATGAGCTTACAAATCATCGAATCAATCAACCATTTGATTAGAATCAGCTACAATAATGTAACAAGCCATTTTGAACTTACAAATCAATAAATCGGTACACTGTTCAATGAGAATCACCTACAATCACGGAACAAGCCATTCAGAGCTTACAAATCACTGAATCAGTCAACTATTCGATGAGAATCAGCTACAGTCACGTCAAGCCATCCTGAGCTTACAAATCAACTAATCGGTCAACAATTTGATGAGAATAAGCTAGAATCACGTAACAAGCCATTCTGAGCTTACAAATAACCAAATCGGTCAACTGTTACATGAGAAATAATTACAATCACGTAACAAGCCATTCTGAGCTAACAATTAATCAAATCGATCAACCGTTCGATGAGAATTAGCTATAATCACGTAACAAGCCGTTCTCAGCTTACAAATCATGGAAGCGATCAACCATTCGATAAGAAGCATCTAGAATCATGTAACAAACCATTCTGAGCTATAATTATGTGACAAGCCATTCAAAGCTTACAAATCATCGAATCGATCAACCATTCGATAAGAATCAGCTACAATTCACTGAGTCGGTCAACTATTCGATGAGAATCAGCTACAATCATGTAACAAGCCATTTTGAGCTTACAAATCTGAATATGACAACCATTCGATGAGAATCAGCTACAAATATGTAAAAGGTCATTATGAGCTTAAAACTCACCGAATCGGTCCAGTGTTCGATGAGAATCAACTACAATCACGTAACAAGCCTTTATGAGTTTACAAATCATCAAATTAGTCAACCATTTGATGAGAATCAGCTCCAATCACGTAAAAAGCCATTATGAACTTAGAAATTACCAAATATGTCCACTGTTCGATGAGAATTAGCTACAATGACGTAACAAGCCATTCTGAGCTTACAAATCACTGAAATGGTCAACCGTTCAATGAGAATCAGCAATAATCATGTAAAAAGCCCCTCTAAGCTTACAAATCACCGAATCAGTCAACCGCTTGATGAGAATCAACTTCAATAACATAAAAAGCCATTCAGAGCTTACAAATCCATGAGAATCTGCTACAATCACGGAACAAGCCATTCTAAGCTTATAAATCATTGAATTGGTCAATTGTTCAATGAGAATTAGCTACAATCATGTAACAAGCCATTCTAAGCTTACAATTCACTGAATCGATGAACTGTTCAATAAGAATCAGCTACAATCATGTAATAAGGTATTTTGAGCTTACAAATTACCTAATCGATCAACCGTTAGATGGGAATAAGTTACAATCACATAAAAAGCAATTCTGAGCTTACAAATAATCGAATCGGTCAACTATTCGATGAAAATCAACTACAATTACGTAACAAGCCATTCTTAGCTTACAAATCACCGAATCGGTCAACCATTCGATAAAAATCAGTTATAATCACATAACAAACCATTCTGAGTTTACAAATCAACAAATCGATCAACCGTTCGATGAAAATCAGCTACAATCAACTAAAAAGCTATTTTGAGCTTACAAATCACTGAATTGGTCTACCGTTTGATAAGAATTAGCTACAATCACGTAACAAGCCATTTTGATGATACAAATCATCGAATCAGTCAACCGTTTGATGAGAATCTACTACAATCACGTAACAAGCCCTTTCGAGCTTACAAATCACTGAATTGATCAAATGCTCGATGAGAATTAGCTACAATCATGTAACAAGTCATTCTGAACTTACAAATCACCGAATCGGTCAACTGTTGTATGAGAATCAGCTAGAATCATGTAACAAGCCATTCTGAGCTTACAAATCACCAAATTGGTCAACCATTCGGTGAGAATCACTTACAAACATGTAACAAGCCATTCTGAGCTTACAAATCACTGAATCAGTGAACTGTTCGATAAGAATCAGCTACAATCATGTAACAAGCTATTATGAGCTTACAAATCACTGACTCGGTGAACCGTTCAATGAGAATCGGCTGCAATCATGTAACAAGCCATTTTGAGCATACAAATCACCACATTGGTCAACTGTTGGATAAGAATCAAGTACAATCATGTAACAAGCCATTTTGAGCTTACAAATCACCGAATCGGTCAACCGTATGATGAGAATCAGCTACAATCATGTAATAAGCTATTCTGAGCTTACAAACTACCGAATCGGTCAACTGTTGGATCAAAATAAGTTACAATCACATAAAAATCAATTTTGAGCTTAAAAATAATCGAATCAGTCAATCGTTCAATGAGAATCAACTACAATCATGTAACAAGTCATTCTCAACTTATAAATTAATAAATCGGTCAACCATTCGATTAGAATCAGCTACGTTCACGTAACAAGCCATTCTCAGCTTACAAATCACCGAATCGATGAACCATTCAATGAGAATCAGCTACAATCATGTAACAAGCCATTCTGAGTTTACAAATCACCAAATCGGTCAATATTTGATGAGAATCAATTATAATTATGTAACAAGCCATTTTGAAATGACAAATCACTGAATCGGTCAAACGTTTGATGAGAACAAGCTACAATCATGTAATAATTACAAATCATCGAATCGGTCAACCATTCAATGAGAATCAACCACAATCATGTAACAAGCCATTCTGAACTTACAAATCACCGAATAAGTCAACCGTTCGATGATAATCAACTACGTAAAAAGCCAGTCTGAGCTTACAAATCACCGAATTGGTCAACGGTTCGATGAGAATCAACTACAATCACGTAACAAACCACTTTGAGCTTACAAATCACCGAATCAGCCAATCATTTGATGAGAATCAATTACTGTCACGTAACAAGTCATTCTGAGCTTACAAATCACCAAATTGGCCAATCATTCGATGAGAATCAATTACTGTCACGTAACAAGCTATTCTGAGCTTACAAATCACCAAATCGGTCATTTGTTTGATGAGAATCAGCTACAATCATGTAACAAGCCATTCAAAGCTTACAAATCACCGAATTGGTCAACTATTTGATGAGAATCAATTAAAAATGATGTAAAAAGCTATTCTAAGTTTACAAATCAACGAATCGGTCAACCGTTCGATGAGAATCAATTACAATAACGTAAAAAACCATTGTGAGCTTACAAATTATCAAATCGGTCAATCATTGGATGAGAATCAACTACAATCATGTAGCAAGCGATTATGAGCTTACAAATCACCGAATCGGTAAATCATTTGATGAGAATCAGCTACAATCACGTAACAAGCCATTTTGAGCTTGTAAATCACCAAATCGGTCAACCGTTCAACAAGAATCAGTTACAATCATGTAAGAAGCCATTCTGAGCTTGCAAATCACCAAATTGATCAACCTTTCAACAAGAATCAGCTATAATAACGTAATAAGCCATTTTGAGCTTACAAATCACTGAATCGGTAAACCATTTGATGAGAATTAGTTACAATCACCTAACAAGCCATTTTGAGCTTGTAAATCATTGAATCGGTCAACCGTTTGATAAGAATCTATTACAATCACATAAAAAGCCATTTTGTGCTTAAAAATCACCGAAGTGGTCAACCGTTCATTTAGAATCAGCTACAATCATGTAACAAACCATTTTGAGCTTACAAATCACTAAAATATTCAACCATTCAATGAGAATCAGCTACAATTCTGAGCTTACAAATCACTGAATCTGTTAACCGTTTGATGAGAATCAACTACAATCACCATTTTGAGCTTACAAATCACCGAATCTGTCACTTGTTCGATGAGAATCAACTAAAATCATGTAACAAGCCATTATGAGCTTACAAATCTCTGAATTGGTCAACCGTTCAGTGAGAATCTGCTACAATCACGTAACAAGCCATTATGAGCTTACAACTCATCGAATCGGTCAACCATTCGATGAGAATCAACTATAATCATGTAACAAGCCATTCTAAGTTTCCAAATCACTGAATCGGTCAACCGTTCAATGAAAATCAGCTACAATCACATAACAAGCTATTTTGAGCTTACAAATCATCGAATCGATCACCCGTTCCATGAGCATCAACTGCAATCACGTAACAAGCCATTTTGAGCTTACAAATCATCGAATAGGTCAACCATTCGATGAGAATCAACTACAATCACGTAATAAGTCATTTTGAGCTTACAAATCACTGAATCGTTCAACCGTTTGATGAGAATCAATTACAATAATGTAACAAGCCATTTTAAGCTTACAAATCATCGTATCAGTCAACCGTTCGGTGAGAATCAACTACAATCATGTAACAAGCCATTCTGATCTTAAAAATTATTGGATTGGTCAACCGTTTGATGAGAATCAGCTACAATCACATAACAAGTCATTTTGAGAATACAAATTTTTGAATCGCTCAACCGTTTGATGAGAATCAGCTACAATCATATAACAAGCCATTCAGGGTTTACAAATAACCAAATCGGAGAACCATTCGATGAGAATCAATTACACTCATGTAAAAAGTAATTCTGAGCTTACAAATCATTGAATCGGTCAACTCTTTGATGAGAATCAATTACAATCATGTAACAAGCCATTCTGAGCTTACAAATCACTGAATCGATTGACCGTTCGATGAGAATCAGCTACAATCACGTAACAAGCCCTTTTGAGCTTACAAATCATCGAATCGGTCAATCGTTCAATGAGAATTAACTACAATAATATAACAGGCCATTCTGAGTTTACAGATCACCAAATCGGTCAACCGTTCGATGAGAATTCGCTACAATCACGTAACAAGCCATTATGAGTTTACAAATCACCAAATCGGTCAATCATTTGATGAGAATCAATTACAATCACGTAAAAACCCATTCTGAGCTTATAGATCACCAAATTGGTCAACCATTTGATGAGAATCAATAACAATCACGTAAAAAGCCATTATGAGCTTACAAATGACCAAATTAGTCAATCATTCAATGAGAATCAATCACAATCATGTAACAAGCTATTCTGAACTTACAAATCATTGAATCGGTCAACCGTTTGATGAGAATCAGCTACAATCATGTAACAAATCATTCTGAGCTTACAAATCACTGAATCAATCAACCGTTCGATGAGAATCAGCTATAATCATGTAACAAGTCATTCTAAGCTTACAAATCCCTAAAACGGTCAACCATTCGATGAGAATCAATTACAATTACGTAAAAAACCATTCTGAGCTTACAAATCACCAAATTGGTCAACTGTTTGATGTGAATTAATTACAATTATGTAAAAGGCTATTCTAAGCTTACAACTCATCGAATCAGTCAACCATTTGATGAGAACCAATTACAATCACGTAACAAGCCATTTTGAGCTTACAAATCACCGAATCAGTCCACCATTCATTAAGAATTAGCTACAATCACATAACAAGCCATTCTAAGCTTCCAAATCACTAAATCGGTCAACCGTTTGATGAGAATCAGCTGCAATCAGATAACAAGCCATTCTGAGCTTACAAATCATCGAATTGGTCAACCGTTCTATGAGAATCAGCTACAATCATGTAAGAAGCCATTTTGAGTTTACAAATCATCAAATCGGTCAACCGTTCGATGAGAATCAGCTACAATAATGTAACAAACCATTCTGAGCTTACATATCACCGAATCGATCAACTATTTGAAGAGAATCAATTACAATCATGTAACGAGCTATTTTGAGCTTACAAATAACTGAATCGTTCAACCATTCGATGAGAATAAATTACAATTATGTAACAAGCCATTCTGAGCTTACAAATGACCAAATCGGTCAACCGTTCGATGAGAATTAATTACAATTACGTAAAAAGTCATTCTGAGCTTACAACTCATCGACTCAGTCAACCGCTCGATGAGAATCAACTACAATCACGTAACAAGCCACTTTGAGCTTACAAACCACCGAATCGGTCAACCGTTCGATCAGAATTAATTACAATCACGTAACAAGCCATCTTGAGCTTACAAATCACCAAAATGGTCAACCGTTCGATGAGAATCAGCTACAATCATGTAGCAAGCCATTCTAAGATTACAAATCATCGAATCGGTCAACCATTCGATGAGAATTAGCTACAATCACGTAACAAGCCATTCTAAGCTTACAAATTATCAAATCAATCATCCATTTGATGAGAATCAGCTACAATCACGTAATAAATTATTCTGAGCTTACAAATCACCAAATTTGTCAACCGCTTGATGAGAATCAGCTACAATCACGTAACAAGCCATTCTAAGCTTAAAAATCACCAAATTGGTCAATTGTTCAATGAGAATCAATTAAAATCATGTAACAAGCCATTCTAAGCTTACAAATCACCGAATCGATCAATCATTCAATGAAAATCAATTACAATCACGTAACAAGTCATTCTGAGCTTACAAATCACTGAATCATTCAGTCATTCGATGAGAATCAGCTACAATCACGTAACAAGTCATTATAAGCTTACAAATCACTTAATCGGTCAACCGTTTGATGAGAATCAGCTACAATCATGTAACAAGCCATTTTTAGCTTAAAAATCACCAAATTGGTCAACTCTTCAATGAGAATCAATTACAATCATGTAACAAGCAATTCTTAATTTACAATTCACTGAATCAGTTAACCATTCGATTATAATCAATTACAATCACATAACAAGCCATTATGAGCTTACAAATCACTGAATTAATTAACTGTATGGTGAGAATCAGCTACAATCATGAAACAAGCCATTATGAGCTTACAAATCATTGATTTGGTCATCCGTTCGATGAAAATCAGCCTTAGTCAAGTAACAAGCCATTCTGAGCTTACAAATCACTGACTCGGTCAACTATTCGATGAGAATCAATTATAATCATGTAAAATGTCATTCTCAGCTTACAAATCACTGAATTGGTCAACTGTTTGATGAGAATCAATTACAATCATGTAACAAGCCATTTTGAGCTTACAAATCAACAAATCGGTCAACTGTTCGATGAGAATTAGCTACAATCATGTAACAACCCATTCTGAGCTTACAAATCACCGAATTATTCAACGGTTTGATAAGAAATAGCTACAATCACGTAACATGTCATTCTGAACTTACAAATCACTGAAATGGTCAACCGTTCGATGAAAATCAATTACAATCAGCTAACAAGCCATTATGACCTTAGAAATCATTGAATCTATCAACCATTCGTGAGAATAAGCTACTATCATGTAACAAGCCATTTTGAGCTTAAAAATCACCGAATCAGTCAACAGCTTGATGAGAATCAACTACAATCATGTAAGAAGCTATTTTGAGCTTATAAATCACCGAACCGATCAACCATTCGAAGAGAATCAGCTACAATTACATAACAAGCCATTCTGAGCTTACAAATCACCAAATCGGTAAATCATTTGATCAGGATTAATTACAATAACGTAAAAAGCCATTATGAGCTTACAAATCACCAAAATGGTCAACCGTTTGATGAGAATCAACTACAATCATGTAACAAGCCATTCTGAGCTTACAAATCACCAAATCGGTCAACCGTTCGATGAGAATCACCTATAGTAATGTATCACTGAATTGGTCAACCGTTCGATGTGAATCAACTTTAATCACGTAACAAGCTATTCTGAGCTTACAAATCACCAAATCCGTCAACCCTTGGATGAGAATAAATAACAATCATGTAACAAGCCATTCTAAGCTTACAAATCAATGAATCCATTAACCATTTGGTGAGAATTAGCTACATTCATGTAACAAGCCATTCTGAGCTTAGAAATCACCAAATCGATCAACCATTCAACGAGAATCAGCTACAATCATTTAACAAGGCATTCTAAGTTTACAAATTACCGAATCGAACAACCGTTCGATGAGAATCAATTACTATGACCAAATTGATCAACTATTTGATAAGAATCAATTACAATCATGTAACAAGCAATTCTATGCTTACAAATTAGTGAATCAGTCAACCCTTTGCTGAGAATCAATTACAATCACATAACAAGCCATTCTGAGCTTACAAATCACCAAATCAGTTAACTATTTGGTGAGAATCAGCTACAATCATGAAACAAGCCATTATGAGCTTACAAATCACTTATTTGGTTAATCGTTTGATGAGAATCAGCTACAATCACGTAACAAGCCATTTTGAGCTGACAAATCACTGACTTGGTCAACCGTTTGATGAGAATTAGCTACAATCACATAACAAGTTATTTTGAGCATACAAATTATCGAATATATCAAACGTTTGATGAGAATAAGCTACTATCAGGTAACAAGCCATTTTGAGCTTACAAATCACCAAATTGGTCAACCGTTTGATTATAGTCAACTACAATCATTTAACAAGCCATTTTGTGCTTACAAATCATCGAATCGATCAACCATTCAATGAGAATCAGCAACAATCACATAACAAGCCATTCTGAGCTTACAAGTCACCGAATCGGTAAACCGTTTGATGACAATCAACTACAATCATGTAACAAGCCATTTTGATCTTGTAAATCATCGAATCAGTCAACCATTGGATAAGAATCAATTACAATCACGTCACAAGCCATTTTGAGCTTACAAATCACTGAATTGGTCAAAGATTTGATGCGAATCAGCTATAATCACGTAACAATTCATTCTGAGGTTACAAATCACCGAATTGGTCAACCGTTCGATGAGAATCAGCTACAACCATGTTACAAGCCATTCTCAGCTTACAAATCACCAAATAGGTCAACCATTCGATGTGAATCAGCTTTAATCATGTAACAAGCCATTCTCAACTTACAAATCACCAAATAGGTCACCCATTCGATGTGAATCAACTTCAATCACGTAACAAGCCATTTTCAGCTTACAAATCATCGAATCGGTGAACCATTCACCGAGAATTAGCTACAATCACGTAACAAGCTATTTTGAGCTTACAAATCAATGAATCGGTCAACAATTCAATGAGAATCACTTACAATCATGTAACAAGCCATTCTAAACTTACAAATCAATGAATTGATCAACCGTTCGATGAGAATCAACTACAATCACATAACAAGTCATTCTGAGCTGACAAATCACTGAATTGGTCAACCGTTCGATGAGAATCAAGAACAATCACATAACAAATTATTTTGAGCTTACAAATCACTGAATCGGTCAACCGTTCGATGAGAATCAGCTACAATCACGTAACAAACCATTCTGAGCTTACAAATCACCAAATCGGTCAACCATTGGATGGGAATCAGCTACAATCATGTAACAAGCCATTCTAAGCTTACAAAGCACAAAATAGGTCAACCGTTCAATGAGAAGTAGCAACAATCATGGAACAAGCCATTCTAAGCTTAAAAAACACCGAATCGATCAACCATTCGACTAGAATCAGCTACAATCATTTAACAAGCCATTCTGAGTTTACAAATCACCGAATCAGACAACCGTTGGATGAGAATCAATTACAATCACGTAACAAGGCATGCTTAGCTTACAAATCACTAAATTGGTCAAGCGTTCGATGAGAATTAGCTGCAATTAAGTAACAAGCCATTTCGAGCTTACAAATCATCGAATCAGTCAACTATTCCATGAGAATCAATTACAATCACGTAACAACATATTGTGAGTTTACAAATCATCGAATCGGTCAACCGTTCGATGAGAATCAGCAACAATCACATAACAAGTAATTTTGAGCTTACAAATCACCGAATCAGTTAACCGTTCGATGAGAATCAATTGCAATCACATCACAAGCCATTCTAAGCTTTCAAATCATTGAATCAGTCAACCGTTCGATGAGACTTAGCTACAATCATGTAACAAGCCATTGTGAGCTTGCAAATCACCAAATTGGTCAACCGTTCGATGTGAATCACATATAATTATGTAACAAGCCATTTTGAGCTTACAAATGACCAAATCGGTCAACCGTTCGATAAGAATCAATTACAATCACGTAACAAGACATTTTGAGCTTACAAATCACCAAATTGGTCAACTGTTCGATGAGAATCAATTACAATCATGTAACAAGCAATTCTATGGTTACAAATCACCGAATCAGACAACTGTTTGATGAGAATCAATTACAATCACATAACAAGTCATTCTGAGCTTATACTTCACCAAATTAGTTAACTATTCGGTGAGAATCAGCTACAATCACGTCACAAGCCATTCTGAGCTACAAATCACTGAATCGATCAACGAATCGATTAGAATCAGTTACAATCACCTAACAAGTCATTTTGAGCTTACAAATCACTGAATCGGTCAATTGTTCGATGAGAATCAGCTACAATCACGTAACAAGCCATTCTAAGGTTACAAATCACCGCATTAGTCAACCGTTCGATGAGAATAAGCTAAAATCACATAACTAGTCATTCTGAGATTACAAATAAGTGAATTGGTCAACCGTTCAGTGAGAATCAATTACAATCACGTAACAAGCCATTCTGAGCTTACAAATCACCCAATCGGTCAACTGTTCGATTAGAATCTACTACAATCACATAACAAGACACTCTGTGCTGACAAATTACCGAATCAGTCAACCATTCGATGAGAATCAACTACAATCATATTACAAGCCTTTTAGAGCTTAGAAATCACCAAATCGGTCAACTGTTCGGTAAGAATCAGCTACAATAAAGTAATAAGCCATTTTGAGCTAACAAATAACCGAATCGGTCAACCATTCGATAAGAATCAGCTACAATCACATAACAAGCTATTTTGAGCTTACAAATCATCGAATTGATCAACCGTTTGATGAGAATTAGCTACAATCATGTAACAAGCCATCTGAATTTACAAATCACTAAATCGGTGAACCGTTCTATGAGAATCAGCAACAATCATGTAAATCAAGCCATTTTAAACTTACAAATCACTGAATCAGTCAACCATTTGATGAGAATAAGCTACAATCACCTAACAAGCCATTCTAAACTTACAAATGAGTGAATCGGTGAACCATTCGATGAGAATTAGCTACAATCACGTAGCAAGCCATTCTGAGCTTACAAATCACCGAATTAGTCAACCGTTTGATGAGAACCAATTACAATCATGTAACAAGCCATTTTGAGCTAACAAATCACCAAATAGATCAACCGTTCGATGAAAATCAATTAAAATTATGTAACAAGCTATTCTAAATTTACAAATCATCGAATCGATCAACCGTTCAGAGAGAATCAGCTGCAATCACGTAACAAGCCATTCTGAGCTTACAAATCACCGAATCAGTCAATTGTTCAAGTAGAATCAACTAGAATCACATAACAAGCCATTTTTAGCTTACAAATCACCAAATCAGTCAACCGTTTGATGAGAATCAATTGCAATCATGTAACAAGCCATTCACAGAATCAGTCAACCATTTGATGAGAATCAGCTACAATCAAGTAACAAGCCATTCTGAGCTGATAAATTACTGAATTTGTGAACCATTTGATGAGAAATAATTACAATCCTGTAACAAGCCATTCTGAGCTTATAAAAGACTAAATGGATCAACTGTTTGATTAGAATCAATTACAATAACGTAACAAGCCATTCTTAGCTTACAAATCACCGAATCGAACAACCGTTTAATGAGAATTAGCTACAATCAAGTAACAAGCCATTATGAGCTTACAAATCACCGAATCGGTCAAATGTTTGATAAGAATAAGCTACAATCACGTAATAAGCTATTTTGAGCTTACAAATCACCGAATCGATCAACCGTTCAATGAAAATTAGGCACAATCACCTAACATGCCATTCTTAGCTTACAAATCACTGAAGCTGTCAACTGTTCGATGAGAATCAATTGCAATCATGTAACAAGCCATTCTGCACTTACAAATCACTGAATCGATCAACCGTTTGATGAGAATAAATTACAATCACGTAAGAAGCCATTCAGACTTTACATATCACCAACTCGATCAATTGTTCGATGAGAATCAGCTACAATCACGTAAAAAGCCATTATGATCTTACAAATTACCCAATCAGTCGACCGTTCGATGAGAATCAGCTACAATCACGTAACAAGCCATTCTAAGCTTACAAATAACCAAATCGGTCAACCATTCGATGAGAATCAGCTACAATCATGTAACAAGCCATTTTGAGCTTACAAATCTTCAAATTAGTCATTTGTTTAAGGAGAATTAGCTACGATCACGTAATAAGCTATTCTGAACTTACATTTCACCGAATCGATCAACCGTTCGATGAGAATCAGCTACAATCGCGTAACAACCCATTCTGAACTTACAAATCAACAAAGTGGTTAACTGTTCGATGAAAATCAATTACAATCATGTCACAAAATATTCTTCACTTACAAATCATTGAATCGGCCAAGGGTTTGATAAGAATTAGCTACAATCATGTAACAAGCCATTCCGAGCTTACAAATCATCGAATCGGTCAACTGTTCAATGAGAATCAATTACAATCATGTAACAAGCTATTCTAAGTTTACAAATCACTGAATTAATCAACTGTTCAATGAGAATTAAACAATCACGTAACATAAGCCATTATGAGCTTGCAGACCACTGAATTGGTCAACTGTTCAATGAGAATAATTTACAATCACGTAAAAATCCATTCTCAGCTTACAAATCACCTAATCAGTAAACCGTTTGATGAGAATCAATGAAAATCATGCTAGCCATTTTGAGCTTCCAAATCACCGAATCAGTGAACAGTTCAATGAGAATCAGCTACAATCATGTAACAAGTCATTCTTAGCTTGCAAATCACCGCATTGGTCAACCATTTGATGAGAATCAACTACAATCATGTCACAAAACATTCGAGCTTATAAATCACCAAATCGGTCAACTGTTCGATGAGAATCAATTAAAATTACATAACAAGCCATTATGAGCTTAAAAATAATCGAATCGGTGAAACATTTGATGAGAATCAACGACAATCACGTAACAAACTATTTTGAGCTTACAAATCATCGAATCGGTCAACCATTCGATAAGAATCAATTGCAAACACGTCAGAATCAATTATGAGCTTACAAATCATTGAATCGGTCAACCATTCAATGAGATTCAGCTCCAATCACGTAACAAGCCATTCTGAGCTTGCAAATCATCGAATCGGTCAACTATTCAATGAGAATCAGCTACAATCATGTAAGAAGCCATTCTGACATTACAAATCACTTAATCGGTCAACCGTTCGATGAAAATCAGCTACAATCAAGCAACAAGCCATTCTGAGCTTACAAATCACCCAATCAGTCAACCGTTCGATGAGTATTAGCTACAATCATGTAACAAGTCATTATGAGCTTACAATTCACCAATTTGGTCAACTGTTCAATGAGACTCAGGTACAATCAAGTAACTAGCCATTCTGAGGTTACAAATCACCGAATTAGTGAGCCATTCGATCAGAATCAAGTACAATCATGTAACAATCAATTCTAAGCTCACTTAATCTATCAATCATTCGATGAGAATCACTTACAAGTAAGAAGCCATTCTGAGCTTACAAATCATGGAATCGCTCAACCGTTCGATGAGAATCATCTACAATCATGTAATAAGCCATTCTGAGCTTACAAATCATTGAATCGGTCAATCATTCAATGAGAATTAGCTACAATCATTGAATCGGTCAACTGTTCGATGAGAAGCAGCTGCAATCATGTAACAAGAGATTATGAGCTTACAAATCATGAAATCGGTTAACTTTTTTATGAGAATCAGCTACAATACAGTAACAAGCCATTTTGAGCTTTAAATCATCAAATCGGTGAACCCTTCGATGAAAATCACCTGCAATCACGTAACAAGTCATTCTGAGCTTACAAATCAATGAATTTTTCAAGCATTCGATGAGAATTAATTAAAATCATGTATTACACTATTTTGAGCTTACAAATCATTGAATCGATCAACCGTTCAATGAGAATGAGCTACAATCACATAACAAGCCATTTTGAGCTTACAAATCATCGAATTACTCAACCATTTGATAAGAATCAGCTACAATCATGTAATAACCCATTCTGAGCTTACAGATCATCGAATCAGCCAAGCTTTCGATTAAAATCAATTACAATCATCTAACAAGCCATTCTGAGCTTACAAATCACCAAATGGGTCAACCGTTCGATGACAATCAATAACAATCATGTAACAAACCATTTTGAGCTAACAAATCACTGAATCAGTGGATCATTCGATGAGAATCAGCTACAATCACGTACCAAGCCATTCTGAGCTTACAAATCATTGAATCAATCAACCATTCGATGAGAATCAGCTACAATGACATAACAAGTCATTTTGAGATTACAAATTGTTGAATCGGTCAATCATTTGATAAGAATCAGCTACAATTATGTAAGAAGCCATTTTGAGCTTACAAATCATTGAATCGGTCAACCATTCAATGATTATCAATTACAATCACATAAAAAGCCATTCTTAGCTTACAAATCACCAAATTGGTCAATTGTTCATTTAGAATCAATTAGAATAACGTAACAAGCTATTTTGAGCTGACAAATCATTGAATCGATCAACCATTCGATGAGAATCAGTTACAATCACGTAAAAAGCTATTTTCACCTTACAAATCATCGAATCGGTCAACCATTCGATGAGAATCAGCTACAATCATGGAACAAGCCCTTTCTGATTGCCTCACCGCTCAGAAAGCAGATCCTGTTGTCGCTATTTGAGATAGACTCTGCCAGTAAACGTCGTCCTATACTAAGGGGCGGCGGGGATTATGGTTTGCCGTACTGCAAACATTATATACGTCACATACCTCCTCTAGGTCAACTCGGGGTGGGGGGGCGAGAGTAGGGTAGCTCTTCCCCCGACAAATCCACTCTAGAATGAATGCTTTGGAAAACAGAAGGGTTGGGATCGAGGGGAACTTCGGGTGAACCTTCTTATTGTATGTATCTAGGGGTGCTAACTATAACTAGATATATAGCCAGCCGCACTCTCTCGATCTATATAGGTCTTGGGCTGCCCTTCTTTTATAGTTCGGGCATGGCATTATGAGCATACAAATCACCAAATTAGGAAATCATTTCATGAAAATCAGTCACAATCACCTAAAAGGCCAATTTGAGGTAACAAATCATCGACTCGGTAAACTGTTTGATGAGAATCAGCTATAATCATGTAACAAGCCATTCTCAACTTACAAATCACTAAATCGGTGAACCCTTTGATGAGTGTTAGCTACAATTACGTATCAAGCCATTTTGAGCTTACAAATCAATGAATCAGTCAACTGCTCGATGAGAATTAGCTACAATCATGTAACAAGCCATTCTTGCTTACAAATCACCGAATCGATCAACCGTTCTATAAGAATCAGCTATAATCATGTGACAAGCCATTCTGAGCTTACAAACTATAGAATCGGTTAACTGTTTGATGAGAATCAGCTACAATACAGAAACAAGCGATCGTGAGCTTATAAATCATCAAATCTATGAACCCTTCGATGAGAATGATGTACAATCATGTAACAAGCCATTCTAAGCTTACAAATCACCGAATCGGTCAAGCGTTCAATGAAAATTAATTAAAATCATGTATTATGCCATTTTCAGCTTATGAATCATTGAATCGGTCAACTGTTCGATGAGAATCAGCTACAATCACGTAACAAGCTATTCTGAGCTTACAAATCACTGAATCGGTCAACCGTTCAATGAGAATCGATTACAGTGACATAACAAGCCATTTTAAGCTTATATATCACCGAATTGGCAACTGTTTGATGTGAATTAGCTACAATCATGTAACAAGCTATTTTGAGGTTACAAATCATTGAATCGGTCAACCGTTCGATGAGAATAAATTACAATGACGTAACAAGCCATTCTAAGCTTACAAATTATTGAATCGCACAACCATTTGTTGAGAATCAACTACAATCACATAACAAGCCATTCTAAGCTTACAAATCACCGACTCGGTCAACCGTTCGATGCAAATCAGCTACAATCACATAACAAGCCATTCTTAGCTTACAAATCACCAAATCGGTCAATATTTCAATGAGAATCAATTACAATAACGTAACAAGCCATTTTGAGCTTACAAATCACCAAATCGGTCAACTGTTCGATGAGAATTAGCTACAATCATGTAACAAGCCATTCTAAACTTACAAATCACCAAATCGGTCAACCGTTTGATGAGAATCAGCTACAATCATGTGACAAGCCATTCTGAGGTTAAAAATTAACAAATTGGTCAACAGTTCGATGAGAATCAATTACAATCATGTAACAAGCCATTATAAGCTAACAAATAGCTGATCGATCAACCGTTCGATGAGAATTAGCTACAATCACGTATCAAGCCATTCTGAGCTTACAAATCATCTAATCAGTCAACCATTTGATGAGAATCAGCCATAATCACATACCAAGCCATTCTGAGCTTACAAATAACCAAATCGGTCAACTGTTTGATGAGAATTAGCTACAATCAATTAACAAGCGATTCTAAGCTTACAAATCATTAAATCGGTGAACCCTTCGATGAGAATCACCTACAATCACATAACAAGCCATTCTTAGCTTACAAATCACTGACTCGGTCAATCATTCGATGAGAATGAATTCAAATCATGTATTAAGCCATTCTTAGCTTACAAATCATTGAATCGGTCAACCGTTCAATTTGAATCAGCTACAATCACGTAACGAGCCATTCTTAGCTTACAAATCATCGAATCGGTCAATTGTTTGATGAGAATCAATTACAATCATGTAAAAGCCATTTTAAGCTTACATACAATTCACCGAATTGGTCAACTGTTCGATGTGAATCAGCTACAATCACGTAACAAGCCATCCTGAGATTACAAATCATTGAATTAGTCAAGCGTTCGATGAGAATCAATTAAAATCATGTATTAACCATTCTGAGATTACAAATCATTGAATCGGTCAACCATTCGATGAGAATCAATTACAATCACATAACAAGTCATTCTGAGCTTACAAATCACCGAATCGGTCAACTATTTGATAAGAATCAATTACAATCAGGTAAAGAGCCATTTTGAGCTTACAAATCATTGAATCGATCAACCGTTTGATGAGAATCAATTACAATCACGTAACAAGCCATTTTGAGTTTACAAATCAGTAAATCAGTCAACCGTTCGATGAGAATCAACTATAATCATGTAACAAGCCATTTTCAGCTTACAAATCACCGAATCAGTTAACCGTTCGATGAAAATCAGCTACAATCACGTAACAAGCCATTATGAGCTTTGAAATAACCGAATCCACCCAACATTTGATGAGACTCAGCTACAATTGCATAACAAGTCATTGTGAGCGTACAAATAACCGAATCTGTCAACCGTTTGATGAGAATCAATTACAATCATGTAACAAGCTATTTTCAGCTTACAAATTACTAAATCGATCAACCGTTCGATGAGAATCAATTAAAATCATGTAATAAGCCATTATGAGCTTACAAATCACCGAATCGGTCAAACATTCGATGAGAATCAATTACAATCATGTAACAAGCAATTAGGAGCTTACAAATCACCGAATCGGTCAATTGTTTGATGAGAATCAATTACAATCATGTAACAAGCCATTCTAAGCTTATAAATCACTGAATCGGTCAACTGTTCGATAAGAATCAGCTACAATCACGTAACAATCTATTTTGAGCTTACAAATCACCGAATCAATCAACTGTTTGATGAGAATCAGTTACAATCATTTAACAAACCATTCAGAGCTTACAAATCACCAAATTGATCAACCGTTAGATGAGAATCAACTATATTCACATCACAAACCTTGTTGAGCTTACAAATCCCTGAATCAGTCAACCGTTCGATGAGAATCAGCTACAGTCATGTAACATGCCATTTTGAGCTTACAAATCATTAAATCAGTCAACCGTTCGATGAGAATCAGCTAGAATCATGTAACAAACCATTATGAGCTTACAAATCATTGAATCAGTCAACTATTCGATGAGAATCATTTACAATCACCTAACAAACCATTCTGAGCTTACAAATCACTAAATCGGTGAACCGTTCGATAAGAATGAACTACAATCATGTAACACACCATTCTAAGCTTATATAGCACTGAATCAGTCAACCGTTCAATGAGAATCACCTACAATTACGTAACAAGCCATTCTGAGCTTACAAATTATCGAATCGGTCAACTGTTTGATGAAAATCAATTAAAATTGGGTAAAAAACCATTCTGAGCTTACAAATCATCAACTCAGTCAACTGTTTAATGACAATTAGTGACAATAACGTAACAAGCCATTCTGGGTTTACAAATCACCAAATCGCTCAACCGTTCGATGAGAATTAGTAACAATCACATAACAAGCCATTCTGAGCTTACAAATCACTGAATCGGTAAACTATTTGATTAGAATCACCTACAATCACATGACAAGCTATTTTAAGCTTACAAATTACCGAATCAGTCGATCGTTCGATGAGAATCAATTCCAATCACGTAACAAGCCATTCTGAGCTTACAAATCATTGAATCAGTCAACCATTCGATCAAATTTAGCTACAATCACGTAACAAGTCATTGTTAGCTTGCAAATCACCAAATTGGTCAACTGTTCGAAGAGAATCAGCTACAATCATGTAAAAAGCCATTATGAGTTTACAAATCACCGAATCAGTCAACCGTTCGATAAGAATCAGCTACAATCATGTAACAAGGCATTCTGAGCTTACAAATCACTAAATCGGTGAACCGTTCGACCAGAATCAACTACAATCATGTAACAAGCTATTTTGAGCTTACAATTCACCAAATTGGTCAACTGTTCGATGCAAATTAGCTACAGTAAATTAATAGGCAATTCGAAGCTTACAAATCACCAAATCAGTCAACTGTTCGATGAGAATAAATTACAATCACATATGAGCTTACAAATCATTGAATCAGTCAACTATTCAGTGTGACTCAGCTACAATCATGTGACAAGCCATTCTAACTTTATAAATCATTGGATCGGTCAACCAATCAATGAGAATCAACTACAATCACCTAACAATTCAATT
Source organism: Chamaecyparis obtusa (assembly GCA_027943335.1). Lineage (NCBI taxonomy): Eukaryota > Viridiplantae > Streptophyta > Pinopsida > Cupressales > Cupressaceae > Chamaecyparis > Chamaecyparis obtusa. Next base: position 2,149,140 of record BSBK01002264.1, read on the forward strand.
TGAGCTTACAAATCGATGAATCAGTCAACCAATTCGATGAGAATCAACTACAATAATGTAACACGCTATTCTGAGCTTACAAATCATTGAATTGGTTAATCGTTTGATGAGAGTCAGCTACAATCATGTAACAAGTAATTTTGAGCTTACAAATCACTGAATCAATCAACCGTTCTGTGAGAATCAGCTACAATCACGTAACAAGGCATTTTGAGTTTACAAATCACCAAATCGGTCAACCATTTGATGAGAATCAGCTACAATCATGTAACAAGCTATTTTGAGCTTACAAATCAACAAATCGATCAACCATTTGATGAGAATAAATTACAATCACATAAAAAGCCATTTTGAGCTTACAAATCAATGAATTGCTAAACCGTTTGATGAGAATCAATTAAAAATATGTAACAAGCCATTTTGAGCTTACAAGTCACCAAATTGATCAGCCGTTCGATGAGAATCAATTACAATTATGTAACAAGCCATTTTGAGCTTTCAAATCATTGAATCAGTCAACCGTTTGATGAGAATCAGCTACTATCACCTAACAAGCTATTTTGAGCTTACAAATTGCCGAATCGGTCACCCGTTCGATGAGAATTAGTTACAATCATGTAACAAGCCATTCTGAGCTTATAAATCACCAAATTAGTGAACTGTTTGATGAGAAATAATTACAATCATGTAATAAGCCATTCTAAGCTTACAAATCACCGAATCAGTAAATCATTCGATGAGAATCAATTACAATCATGTAACAAGCTATTCTGAGCTTACAAATCATCGAATCGGTCAACCGTTCGATGAGAATCAACTACAATCATGTAACAAGCCATTCTGAGCTTACAAATCACTGAATCGGTCAAACATTTGATGAGAATAAGTTACAATCATGTAACAAGTCATTATGAGCTTACAAATCACCGAATCGGTTGATGACAATCAGGTACAATCATGTAATAAGTCATTCTGAGCTTACAAATCACCGAATCGATCAACCGTTCCATGAGAATCAATTGCAATCATATAAAAAGCCATTCTAAGCTTACAGATCAGAGAATCGGTAAGCCATTTGATGAGAATTAGCTACAATCATGTAAGAAGCCATTCTGCTCTTACAAATCAATGAATCAGTCAACCATTTGGGGAGAATTAATTACAATAATGTAACAAGCCATTCTAACCCTACAAATCACCGAATCGGTCAACCATTCGATGAGAATCAGCTACAATCACGTAAAAAGCCATAAAGATCTTAAAAATCATCCAATCGGTCAACCGTTCAATGAGAATCGATTACAATCAGGTAAAAAGCCATTCTGAGATTACAAATCACTGAATCGGTCAACTGTTCGATGATAATCAATTACAATCATGTAACAAGCCATTCTAAGCTTACAAATCACCGAATCAGTCAATTGTTCAATGAGAATCAATTATAATCATGTAACAAGCCATTTTGAGCTTACAAATCACCAAATCAATAAATCGTTTGATGAGAATCAGTGACAATCATGTAAAAAACCATTATGAGCTTGCAAATCAGTGAATTGGTCAACCGTTCGATGAGAATCAACTACAATCATGTAACAAGCCATTCTGAGCTTACGAATTCCTGAATCGATCAACCGTTCGATGAGAATTAGTTACAATCATGTAACAAACTATTCTCAGCTTACAAATCACTCAATCGGTCAACCGTTTGATGAGAATCAGGTACAATCACATAATAATCCATTATGAGCTTACAATTCACCAAATAGGTCAACTGTTTGGTGAGAATAAGCTATAATCAAGTAACAAGCCATTCTGAGGTTACAAATCCCCAAATCGATGAATCTTTGGATCAAAATCATCTACAATCACGAACAAGCCATTCTGAGCTTATAAATCACCGAATCTATCAATCTCCAAATTGGTCAACTATTCGATGAGAATCAGTTACAATCATGTAATAAGCAATTTTAAGCTTACAAATCATCGAATCAGTCAACCATTCAATGAGAATCAATTACAATCATGTAACAAGCCATTTTGAGCCTACAAATCATGGAATCGCTCAGCTATTTAATGAGGATGAACTACAATCACGTAACAAGCCATTTTGAGCTTACAAATCACCAAACCGGTCAATCGTTCGATGAGAATCAACTACAATAACGTAACAAGTCATTTTGAGCTTACACATAACCAAATTGGTCAACTGTTCGATGAGAATCAATTACAATTATTTAACAAACAATTCTAAGCTTACAAATCACCAAATCAGTCAACCGTTCGATGAGAATCAATTATAATCACATAACAAGCTATTTTGAGCTTACAAATCACCGAATCAGTTAACTATTTGGTAAGACTCAGCTACAATCACGTAACAAGCCATTCTGAGCTTACAAATCACCAAATAGGTCAACCGTTTGATTAGAATAAATTACAATCACGTAACAAGCCATTTTGATCTTACAAATCAACAAATTGTTAAACTGCTTAATGAGAATCAATTACAATTACGTAACAAGCCATTTTGAGCTTACAAATCACCAAATTGGTCAACCATTCGATGAGAATCAATTACAATTATGTAAAAAATTATTTTGAGGTTACAAATCACTGAATCAGTCAATTATTTGATGAGAATCAGCTACAATCATTTAACAAACCATTCAGAGCTTACAAATCACTGAATCGGTCAACCGTTAGATGAGAGTCAGCTACAATCATGTAACAAACTATTCCGAGCTTACAAATCACCGAATCGATCAACCGTTCGATGAGAGTCAGCTACAATCACATAACAAGTTATTCTGAACTTACAAATCACCGAATTGGTCAACCATTTTATGAGAATAAACTACAATCATGTAACAAGCTATTCGAGGTTAGAAAACATTGAATCCATCAACAGTTAGATGAGAATCAACTATAATCACATAACAAGCTTTTTTGAGCTTATAAATCATCAAATCAGTCAACCGTTCGATGAGAATCAACTACAATCATGTAACAAGCCATTTTGAGCTTACAAATTATTCAATCGGTCAACTATTCGATGAGAATCAGCTACAATCACGTAACAACCTATTCTGACCTCACAAATCACCGAATCGGTCAACTATTTGATGAGAATCAATTACAATCATGAAACAAACCAGTCTGAGCTTACAAATCACTGAATTGGTCAACCGTTCAATGAGAATCAGCTACAATCATGTAACAAGCCATTCTAAGCTTACAAAGCATTGAATCGGTCAACCATTCGATGAGAATCACTTACAATTACGTAACAAGCTATTCGAATCGATCAACCGTTTGATGAGAATCAATTAAAATCATGTAACAAGTCATTCTAAGCTTACAA